>JASVER010000001.1:31041670-31702340 GCA_030449065.1 Oceanodroma leucorhoa
AWWAARRWTTTTWARGTTTTTTTTWWWWAAAWAWWWTTATATTCATTTGCTTCCCMTTTAATTGCTTGACAGACACTGAAATGAGGCTCAGTTTAAGCTCTATTGTTTTTATTAATATGTTTAATGTAAAAATGAAGATCAYTAAAGGTAAATATTAACCTAATTATCTTTCTGAGACAGATTTATGGCATCTAGTAAGGAAATTAATGTCCAGTACAGTTACCTGTTTTCGTCAGTATATACTCTGTGAAAAGTGCACTTTCTGAAGCACAGCAGTGCAGCTCAGTGTAGAGTACAGGTGGGGTCATGTATGAGGCCCCGGGTTTACTCCATCCWTCCCAGCCAATGGAAGACAAACAAAAGAGGACTCAACCATTTGCACATCAGAACAGCTCACTGCCAAATTGACTTGGAAAGGGAAAAACAGAAAAAAAAGTATTTTTGTTTGATTCACCCCTTCCTCCCTCCCAAGGATAATTTTTTTAAAATAAGCAACAGTAGTTCCCTATTCGATAAATGTGTTTTACAAAAAAAAAAAAAAGTTTTGATGTTGAAAAGAGCATTGGCAGAAAATTTAAAAAGATGGTGGGTTAGAATTTCTAAGACTGCACAAAATGCTGAATTAAATCGTAGGGGACAGATGCCACAGACCTCATTTGTTCACGTCTCAGTAAGGACTTGGTAAAAACTACACAGAGTCCAGGAGGACTATTTCCTAAGGAAAGTTTAAAAACCTAAAGGTCACATTATGAATACATAAAAATGCTAATTCACACATACATTCAGRAAAGAATACACATAATTTACTGCARTGMCAAAATAAAATTTATAACCATTGTTTTAACCATTTATCTTGGCATAACGGTATATTTATAGCCAAGCTGTTCAAAATATAAATTGTCCTCTCTTCTCCCTCAAATGAATAAATAAGTGAAACATTCAACCTTACATTGCAACAGTAGTTTGTTACAACATCCTGTATACATACTTCCCATAACTTTTTACTTAACAAGGTTGCTGATACAGAAACACATGTAGCTCCAAGGAATATATTGATAGGCATATTTGTCATGTTCAGCCTCTGATCCACAGAGGTGAATCCAATGGGCTGGCAAGGCTTAACGTGCTCTGGAGCACTCAATCCCAGTGGCAGTTAACAAATAGTTCCTTCCAAAACAGTTGTATAGAAAGGTCAAAGTATACCTTTTTTGCTTGTTACGTTAACCTCATAACTTAGTTTGCTTCTGGGTAGGRAACAAGGAATATATATCATCATACCTGGCTATTTTTCACACTTCAGCCTGATTAGATAGCTATGTATAACGGTATGCRTCCTGCACCTGGTTTGGTTATCATACCTCTGGAGTCATATGGGGCACTTTCAAATTCTGCCACTATGCCCCCAAAASAGGTACATATATCACAAATCATCTGGCATTAAAAGGTGCTTTCTCTAATGGGTAGTGTCTCCAGTTCAGTTTATAAAATTAGTCATACTATGTTTGCTGGAAGTAAATTTCTGTTTAAATTTGGCAAGACAGCACTGAAATTATAGCAACAGTTTCGAAAGGATGCACACAGTGTGTTTTTACTGATCGGAAAAGTATTTGAAGGGCACTTTGTTTCTTTTTAATCTCTTGGTAATTTCCCCTGTTCCTGCTCTGTGGCTAAAAGAGAGTGTTCCTGAAATGCCGCCTCTGCTCTCCTCTTTCCAGTCTGAAACTACTCCAGACTGGCTGCAATGTGTTGTAAAAGGACTGCCTATGTTCATGAGTATGGGAAATTTTCAACAAGTTGCTCAAAGTGGGGCTCTTAACGTCCTGAGGGTATCAGGGAGTTTTGACATTGGTCAAGCAGAGGTGGTCATGTGTGGTTATCAAGACTYCTGGGTAGTTTCCACATGGTAGACATTTTCCCTTATAGGTGCTGTCCTCCATTTCATGGGCTAAATAGCAAGTATGKCAATGGGCCAAGTGCTGTGAATGCTCACTAATGAATGTCGTAAGACGCTATGCGCAAATCAGGAAGGGCCTACTGCGATSAAAGCTTGCATTTTAGCTGCTTATGCAGTTGAAACATCAGTATGGAATAGACAATTAGGACTGTATGAGTGTATATTTTGAGAATATCAGTAACATTTAACATTCTCAAATCTTACCAATCTCCTGGGTAATTGCATCCTATTACCATATTATGGTGCTAAACCCCTTATAACTTTTATATGGCATTCTTTGGAACTTCAAAACAATAAAAGATATGTTAATGCTAATTAACCCCTGTTACTACCAAAGCTGTTTGGCCATGGAGGAAACCAATCTTAAAGGTGATAGTGGCCTAAGAAACATGCCTTCCTAATCCAGCAACAAAACATAAGCAAACATTCCATGGGCAACATATGCCAAAAAGAGCTTAGAGTGTTTAAATTAAGTCAAACATAGATGTAAGTCACCGTTTACCATAACGTGGGAAGAAAAAAACCATGAAAGATGGCAAGAAATGGAGATGCAGCAACTGTGACAATAGTGTCCAGACTAAATGAAGAAYTGTAACATCTGTTGAAGAATAATAGCTCACGTTATTATATTGGGTGAAGATACTTTGCTTTCTTGCTTGACTTTTAAGAAACATTAATGTGTTACTCTTGATATGCAGAGGTGGGAATAGTACCTAATATTCTAATTAGGGATTTCCAACTTTTTCTCAATACCCATAAAGGTAAAAATGCTTGGAAAACAATAAAAGTGACCTACACATTACAGGATCAGACTTGACAGATCCCCGTGCTTAACAGGCCTGTTTTGCTACCAATGCAAATACATAATACAAAGCATTGAAAGCTTACTTACTGATCTAGCAATACAACAGTGCTTTGGCTTTGGAAAAATCAATTCAATCAGCTAAAAGGGACCAGAAATTAGCAGTCTCTAACACACACTGTCACTCCTGTGGTAATGTATACCACTTCCTGCATGACCAGAATAGAAAGACTCCCTTTTCTCTGTCTTTTTTTGGTTATCAGGAAATGCAGCATCCTCCTTTTTTCTCTTCCAGCTACCCCAACTCTCTGCCTTTCCACTGAGTGATGAAAAATGCAAATCAAGCAAGGAAACCAACACCAGGAAAAGCATGACTAGGAAATGCATTGTTCTCCAAATATTCTCCATTTTTCTTCTCAGTCCCCAGGTTAGTATTAGCCTTTGAATAGAATGAAAAATGTCCGCAATATAATTCCACTATTTGGCTCTTTTTTTTTCTTTTCTTCTCTTCTGGCAGGGGAGAAGAGAAACCCAGGAGAGAAAAGAAGATAACAGAACCTCCCTCTACCCCCTCAGAAGAGAATAGAAACCGGCAGTGGGACTGGCTTTTGCATAGGAAAAGAGAGCTGCCTTCCTCGTCCTTTCACTAACCAGGAGRCGAAAGAGACCTTGACCCAGACTTTCACAGGTTTACCCAGAACACAAGAGAAAGAATGATTGTAACCAGTATTTTCTCCTTTCCTAACAGTCAGGTAATCTAGATGTCGAAAGTCAGGTGGCACAGTCCAGAAATTCAGGGCATGTTCTGCTGTGTGATTTCTGATGTGACTGTGTTGTATTTTTGAAAGAATCAATTGTTCCTTTTTCTTCTCCAGGAGCAATCATGTCATAGAATCATAGAATCACAGAATCATAGAATCATAGAATCATTAAGGTTGGAAAGGACCTCTAAGACCGTCAAGTCCAACCATCAACCCAACACCACCATGCCCACTAAACCAYGTCCTGAAGCGCCACATCTACACGTCTTTTAAATACCTCCAGGGATGGTGACTCCACCACTTCCCTGGGCAGCCTGTTCCAGTGTTTGACAACGCTTTCAGTGAAGAAATTTTTCCTAATATCCAATCTAAACATCCCCTGGCACAATTTGAGGCCATTTCCTCTCCTCCTATTGCTTGTTACTTGGGGGAAGAGACCAACACYCACCTCTCTACAGCCTTCTTTCAGGTAGTTGTAGAGAGCGATAAGGTCTCCCCTCAGCCTCCTTTTCTCCAGGCTAAACAACCCCAGCTCCCTCAGCCACTCCTCATTAGACCTGTGCTCCAGACCCTTCACCAGCCTCGTCGCCCTTCTCTGGACATGCTCCAGCACCTCAATGTCCTTCTTGTAGTGAGGGGCCCAAAACTGAACACAGTATTCGAGGTGCGGCCTCACCAGTGCCCAGTACAGGGGCACGATCACCTCCCTACTCCTGCTGGCCACACTATTCCTGAYACAGGCCAGGATGCYGTTGGCCTTCTTGGCCACCTGGGCACACTGCCGGCTCATGTTCAGCCGGCTGTCAACCAGCACCCCCAGGTCCTTTTGAAAAGCTGGGCAGCTTTCCAGCCACTCTTCTCCAAGCCTGTAGCGTTGCCTGGGGTTGTTGTGACCCAAGTGCAGGACCCGGCACTTGGCTTTGTTGAACCTCATGCAGTTGGCCTCGGCCCATTGATCCAGCCTGTCCAGATCCCTCTGCAGAGCCTTCCTACCCTGAGGCAGATCAACACTCCCACCCAGCTTGGTATCGTCTGCGAACTGACTGAGGGTGCACTCGATCCCCTCGTCCAGATCATTGATAAAGACATTAAACAAGACAGACCCCAAAACTGAGCCCTGGGGAACACCGCTCGTGACCGGCCACCAACCAGATTTAACTCCATTCACCACAACTCTCTGGGCTCGACTCTCCAGCCATTTTTTTTCTCAGCGAAGCGTACACCCATCCAAGCCATGTCCCATCACCGTCTAAGCCATATCCCATCACCATTTGATATTAAAATTTAATGACAGCTGGTGAGTGCTCCATTACTCTTTTATTTTTATTGATGTGCTTATGTAGTGAATACGTCACCTCACCAAAACCTTGCTGGAGTTAGGAAGTAAAGTATTACATGAAACACTGTTCATATGATTGACACTTTGCCTAGTAGTCATCTCTCTTGAGGTATAACTGAACTATGGAGAAACCAAGATAAAGGAAATTTGAATCAGCAGAAAGATAAAGTAAAACAAAAGTGGCAGGTAACATCTTTGCTGAGGAAAAACAATGGTTTTGAGGCTTGAAAATAATGCAGTATGTTTAAAGCCAGCTTTTGTATTCTTTAAATGAAAAACAATTAGTYAAATTCTGAAAATGATCTGAGAAGATATTAAAATTTTCATCTTTTGAGCCCTTTCAAATAAGTAAAATGTTTTCTCTTAGACCTATCCTACAGATCACATTGCACATTAATAATTTATAGTATTCTGTTCCAGAATGGTCTATGAAGCACACAAACACTATTTTATATCTTCAGAAAAACTAGCAGTAAGTGCTTTTGGCTTCTGTTGCCAGTTCACCRTTCTTGTTTACAGAACTCACTCAAACTTTGATTCATAGGACATCTTTCATGCCCTCCACTTCCACTAAAGCAAAAGAAGAGTAGGAGCAGAGGACAACATGCTGAGATTTACTGTGTTTACAAGAAACATTTTTTCCCCACTGATTTGCAGTGACTGATGCCAGTGGGAGTGTAATTCCATTCCCAGTATTTATGTGGTTAGCATAGAAGTTCCTCTGTCAAATATACTTTACCAGAGTGAGTAGAAAGATTGGAAGAGACAATAAATTCTGTCTTGATCACTTTGGCTTTTGAGTTGTTTTCAAACCTAAAGCAGTTATTTCCTTTTAGCAAGAACTGTCACTTTAGGAACTAGGAAATCTAATTTTTCTTGTCTTACTCATCTATTTGTATGGAACCCTGGCATGTGTTCTTTCTGTAATTCCTAATAAAATTTAGCATTTCTTAAAGACAAAAAGGCATACACGTGTGTTTCTGTCTGTAATATAYACAGACATACACAAAACCCTGACCGAGAGAATGTGGTGACCTATAAAGTAATATTGTTTTCACTTATGTTGCCCTTTTCGTGTTTAAGRCTTGCCAAATTGATTTTGCTATGGTTGGTTGTGAGACAAACCCAGGAAATGCTACTTTTACCTGTATGAATAGTTCCACTGAGGACAATGGGATTAGACATGGTAGTAAGCAATGGCCTACTTTGTGTTTCTATAGTATATTTTACTCAAGTTTATGGGAAGTTTTAAAAGCGCGATGTGAATTACTAAGCCAAGTAATTACCAAGATGTGCTGCTCAGAGCTATGAGATACTGCATCCTACATATCCTAGATAYTGAAAGAATCTTTAAGTTATACATGTAGATAGTTCAGAATTAAATCCTAAACAAATATGCCAAATACAAAGAATTTCAAGCACAGTAGTCTTTCATGAAAAGGAGGAGTACTACAGAATATACAGCAAACCCTAAATTAACTGTGGCTGTGCCCTCCAGAGTGCTTCTTCTAATACACTAAATGTTAATATACTATAAGCTAACTATACTAGCCTCCAGTACAGATATAGTGATTCTTTTAATCTTTGCTGTGCCTAAACCAAAGCAGTAATTTGTTCATATCTATGACAGTCAACCTCTTTATATTCCATTTCACAACAGAAGTCTAAAGGGTCACTTGTGAAACAAAAACATCTTCAGAAGCCTATTGAGAACTAAAAAATTTCTTCTCACATAGCCATCATAATAGGAGAAGAAGTGGCAAAGGTAAGAGTTAATTCCTGTGATAAATACAGCAAATTTACCAGGGCTTCATCTGGAATTGTGATTTCACATGTATCTAAAATTTAAGCAATGCAAATTCTCTACAAAGAGAAAGTGTATCTCGGAAGAGTTGCTTCACACAGGATTTTCCWCTATTTTACTTTCAAGTAGAAGTATAAATTCTCTAATAGGAAATATATATCCAAAATCAGTTAATTTTATTTATTTTGCAAAATGGGGAAATTATTCTCCTATTTACCCACTCTTATTGTTCTTCAAATGTCTGAGAATCCTTCCTGTCAGCCAGCCAGTACTCTGGATGCTGTAATATATCAGGATGCAGTTTTTTGTTTATTGGTCTTTTGGATACTACTTTAGACACTTAAATTAATTACTGGAGCTGTGTTTAGCTGGTGGCTATGTAATCTGAATACTTCAATAGTATCTGTGATGCCTTTCCAGATGCAACAGGTGATTAATCATCTTTGTCATTTTGCTTCTGTGCAGTATGAGGGCCTATCTTAGCTGTTCATATGATGCCAGATAATCATTATTTTAAGATTTGATTTGGAAAGTCTATGCCCCCAAAACTGTTGCAAAGCAACGCTATTTTTATTTAGTATATATTTAAAAACCAATAAAACTATTTTACCCTTCGTTTGCACAGTGTATTTTCTGTAACATATATCCAAAGTATGGCCTTCCTCAAATACAGCAATAGGAACTATCACAACAGTAACAATAATTTGAAAAGATGCTTGAGTATAAAGGTGGTCTATGTAATTAAAAATACTTTCTACATCTTCCTTAACAGATATCAAGCAAGTTGGCATTACACTCAATTATACCTGAAAAAAATCAGCAATGCCATAATGGAGACCTTCATTTCAAGCTGTTTTACTTGTAGGCTGTAACTTTGAGGACAATGAACTAATTGCTAGTGGCATGGTGGTCAGATGGTGCTGTCAATAACAAAAAGGACTTTAAACTTCTTTCACATGTGCCCTGATGATGCAAAAGGGAAATCTCTGAAAGTGTGATACTGCTGTGTGCCCACAGAGCTTGCTTACAAAGAAAGGTTTGCCTCTTGGGGCTGCATCATGATGAAGACATACTCACTAGATGACTCAGCATTGCCTTCTGTCTCTTCTGCATGATAAGTGGGTAGGCTGCAGGAATACTGTTTAAAACCCAAAAGGATAAAAATTCAGGACAAAGTAGACTCAAAGACTTCTTTGGCATGTCAGGACAGTTCCTGTCTGCTGGTCCAAGAGGTCTGATCATCTTCAACGTGCATGCAGGTGGCATAGGTCTTTGGCTTTGGCAGATGGGATTCACTCAGGACTTGGTCCAACCTGTCATAGCAGCGGTATCTTTATTTGGCGAGAAAGAATACAAAAATTCCCCTGTCACAGACTTACTCTGCAGTAATGCACACTAGTGGTATGTTCCTGCATCTCTTTTCAATACGTGCAGTTACAAAAAAATCATCCCACTGGACTTGCCTCCCAAGAGCAGGACCTACACGAATAAGGCTAGTCAAAATGTCAAGATTAAGCTATTTGTGGGTAGCAGCCTGGAACCCTGATTCTGTCTTCAGTTATAATTCATACTTTCTAAAGGACAAGGCAGCTATCCCATCCTGAAAACTCACTCGCACCACTCCTCTAGCCAAACTCATGCTCATTTGAACAAGAACTTGAAGGACACAGAGATTTCAAATCCAAGAGAGTTTAGAGAACAGTATAATGCTGATACTAGGCTTTTCAATGCAGTATTGGCCCAACCCTCAGAAGCAATGTGCTCCCACACATGCTGTTGAAGTCCACAGGAGCCAAGAGCGTGCACCATCTAGCCTCAAGCACCACAAAACAATGGGCTGACAATTGTTTTCAGACTAGCAGCAGAAGTGGGTTTCACAAGCTACCAACTTCTAACTGCCCTAAAGTTTCCATAATTATAGTTAGCTTCCAAGTGACAAGATGAAGACGGATGGGAAAAACGCAGCACGATTTTGATTAGGAGGTAAAGAAATTAATAGGTTTGTTTTTCTTGACCCAGTAACACTTGCATTCTGAACAGGAATATTCCAGTTGATATAATCTGCTGATTATTTATTCACAGTTTTGCAGCTAAAGACTGTTACAGCTTTTCCATCATCTGTTTATCTGTGGATTTGAGAACCAAGAAGCTAATGGATTCTAATGTAAAGGGAATAATACTTTTTATTCAAATGTCCTCAGAAAGTTGTCAGCTTACACTTTTAAACTGCAGTTAATAGTTCCCAAAGCACTGACAACCCCCTATCACACAGTCATGATTGCTAACTGTGAAAGAGAAGTTATATTTTTGTTTTATTTTGAAGAATTAGAAGGCTTTCAAGATTATTTTAACTTTCCTGCTGAAACTTGCTTAAAGTATAATGAACGCTGTTTTAAATTCTTTGGTTTAAAAATAGTACACAAATGGTATGTGTCTGAAATGATTTATATGGGGTTGTTCAGCTTTACAGAAAAAAACATGTTCATGTTGCAGGTTTCATTTATAATCAAAATTAAGCTCTATATTGGAAATGAATATTAAAGGAAGCAAAAAAAACCCCATTTGCAATATTCTAGATAGTGTATGCATTTCTAACTTTACTTAGTATTATGATGCTCACAAACAGTAGAATTTGTTTATGCTTCTCACAATATACAAATGAGATGCCTAATGATCCATTTTGTTGAAAAACAGCAGTACTGCTAACACATCAACCATGGTAGTGTATATTCAGTTAAGTGCTCATGTCCTACACTTTGTGGATTCCTACCGCCAGCTTTACAACCAGCTTCAGTGTTCCACACTACTCTTGCTGGTACATATTATAAAATCACACCTATAAATTTGTATAGGTGGAACTGATGGCTCAAACTAGAGCCAAAAGAGTCCTACAGTACAGTGCTGCATTGTAAATTATACATATTAGAAAAGAAATAATGTAGTTGGCTCATCACAGGACTTCCCTTTAAACGATATCTTCCAGGACAGTATGATTTGTTCATATGAACAACTTCTACTTCTTACATTGGAGAGAGTATCATAATATGAGCTATTTTATGGTTACTTATTATATATCCTAGATTCGGTTTCACTTTGTTAGGTTAGTTATAATCTAACTGGTGCCAACTTAAATAAACTCACCCCTTCTCCAATATCATTTGAACATGTAAAYGCAGACAGAAGAAAATGCACTAAAAAGAATTATACGGAGTTGTATATCTGTACTTCAGAAAACCTGCACACCTTAAAATTTCTTAGACAGTCCATACTTTCAGAGAATAAATACAAATGTCAGGAGGACACAGAATCAGCAATAAGGAAGTTTTGGAGGTAGAACAATGAGGCTATAAAGGATTTATATATATACTACTGGGGAGAAGAAAGCTCTGAAATTTATGTCTGTCTGTATTATCTGAAAATAYGTACTGCTGAATTTCTAAAGGGTTGTTCAGTTTTTGAAACAGTGATCTGTAGGTCTCACATTTGAAAAAAACGTGTTGYCTTGAATTTTGACAAAGAATAGGAAAAAAAAAMCCCAAAACATTTTCAGGATAGACTTGACAATTTTGTTCTGTTTTATAATTTTTCTTAGTTGGGATGATATGTTAAGCTCCAGTCCTACTATTTGGTCTGCAGCTTGTCAATCAACATGGAATAAAAATGGGCAGCAGTGCCACTAAATAGAGTTTACAATTCCAGATCCAACGATAGGACCATCTCCTTAAACCAAGCAACCTGGTTTGTACTTACACAGGTAGCCGTTCTGGAAGGTTCATTTCTGGTTTGTTTTTTTTCTTTTTTTTTTTTTTGAAACTGCAGAAGTCTTAGTACTTGATATTATTTTCTGCACAGAATCAAAATGTGCAGACAAAATCACCCCTAGCTGGCACTATGTATCCCTCAAACACCRACAACTCAAGAGACACCAAAATTATGGTAATAAATTATTAAGAATCTTGATATTTATCTCCTCTAAATGTCACTGTGTGTCAACTAGAGTAGAAAAATTATATCCAATGATAACAGTCTCAGTCAAGTAGAAAGATTCATATTTAAAAAGAAATGCCAAACAACATTTAGAAATAATTCAGGAAATAAAATAACTGTTTTCAATTTATAAGGTATATAAATGGGATATAATGTCAATTTATGAAGTTCAGTCTGTAGTCAGAATCCCATTTCATTCTCTGGTTCTGAAATACATCACTTTAAAATAGCGCCAACATTTAAAGTTTCATCAGACCTTTACTGAAAGACCAGCTCAACTAAACAACCAATATTTGCTGTTATTATCGAATCCCTGTAACTGTGAGCAAAATTTAGCAAGTTTGCATAATCAATACCTCTCCTCTGAGCAGAGAGACTTATAAAAGCTTTGCCCTGCACCAAAAGTCCTGAGACATTAAGATAAATCCCTGTGAAGGCAGACACACAAGTGAAAATATTTACCACTCAATAAATTGGATCGTACTGCTTTCTGTTGATGAAGCAGGTTACATGCCGTATGCAACCTAAGTGAAATTGTTCTCAGTTTTAAAAACTTTTTCAGTAACGTCAAATGAAAACTCTATTCTATGCCTCTGTCAATATTAACAGTCCAGCAAAATTACACATTTCATGTTAAATACTACACTTTTCAATTTCCCTTTCCTGTCATTTATTCCTAAGTCCTATACCAAAGGTATTAATTTACAGTTCTATGAAACAAAATGTTACATATTTTTTGAACTTTAGGATCTAGCTCATTTGATTCATATTGACTGTCAAACTTTTCAGTATTTAATTAATTCACTTTATGAGGTGAGGGGTTTTCTCAGCTTTCACAACTCTGAAATGATTTCTTTCTACCTGCTGTGGTTAGCATGAAACAGACAGTATGATTCAGAGATTTATTAAGTAGAATAAAGTTTTCAAACTTTTATGAAACAGTTGCAGGATTTTGAATTATTGACACTGCCAGAGGTATAAGTGACTTTCTTTTTAATGCAGAGTGGGGCAGAAACCTGATAACCTGGTTTGGGGTGCCAGGCATRGCCAACAGGAGCTTTCATGTCCCTTGAAACTATGGAGCCTTCTCTGCCATATAAGAATAACTGTAAATGTTAAAGCTGCATGAAGATTGTCTGACCGGGAAAAAGGAATATAGAGCTTTCAAAAATGTACCTTTGCCAAAGCCTGTTTGCTTGTCAACATTTCCAATCACTTATATGAAGTTTAGGCAAGGGTTTTATTTGTCAGATTCTTTTCTAGTGGAATGTTTTTCAGTACCTGAAAACCAAACTACTTTGCAAGAATTTATTTCTCTTCCATTAAATTCTCATTTAGAAAGGTTTCTCAAAGCCAAAATAAAATTTCAGGACAAAACCACAGACCCAATTCCTATAAAAACCAATAGCACAGCAGTTATCTGCAGTATGAGTGATACAGGCTGAAATTCATTGAAAGGTAAAGTACTGACAGTCATCCACAACCATGACTAACTATACTATATCTAGCCCTTCAGAAGTCTTATTCTAAAATGTATCATCCTTCAAAATGTTTTGATACAGAGTCCTTGCTTTTAGACAGTTAACAATTTGCATGAATCAAGCACAAATCCTCTTCTTTCCTAMGAAGCTTTCTCCATTATTTTATTGCAATTCTTTTATACTGAAGACATTATAGCCRTAAGTTCAGACTCCTCATTTACAACCAAATTATGACATCAATCATTAGCTTATAAAATCAGTTTATTTATATGATTTAATTACAAAAATACTTTTTTTCAGTGAGACAAAAGATGTTTTTGTGTTCTGAGGGTCGTGATGCAAATACGTTCTTTCTTTTTAAAGAACTAGCCAGTTCTGTCTGATGCGTGGTTTCTGTCAGGAAGAGGTAAGGGAAAGAAAAGCAGAAGAGGAGAGAATGGAAAACTTTCTATGAGATTATATTTCATAGTGGAAGAGTTCATAAAATCGGTATTTAACCTCTCAGAGAGGAGAGCTCAAGAAATACGTAAGGCAACTGTATTTCCTAGGTGGTCACACAGTCATCCCCCCTGCCCTGTCTCACCCCCCATCAGATTATCCTGCCCTGTTTGTTTCTAATTCCCATTTTACAGATGAGGAAGAGAGGCACCAAACAAAATAAGGTTCACATGAAAAAAGGAACTAATGAACCTCAGCAGGTAGGCTTGTAGCTCCTGTAACTTACGTGCTTGCCTGCCATATGTATGATCCGTAAACCTAAATCTTTCTTCTATTCACAAGATATGGTGACTACTTCAGATTACAGTTTAGCACAGCCAGCAGTATTGAGCGAGGTCCCATCTAAACTACACAGTAGCAAAACTAGGACAAGGCTATCACTTTGCATACTACTGCTCTGCTGTTTGAATACCTTACTCGGTGAAACTGTCCACACAGGACTTCGTGCTATGAACTTTTCTGTGAGGGGGTCATCTGAACTGYGTTTTAAAGAACAAGGGAGCGGGGCATGCTTTCATCTCAAGATCCAAAGAACAGAACAGAATAGACTATTTCAATCGGACGGAAGGGACCTATAACAATCATCTAGTCCAACTGACTGACCAATTCAGGGCTGACCAAATGTTAAAGCATGTTATTAAGGGTATTGTCCAAATGCCTCTTAAACACTGACAGGCTTGGGGCATCAACCACCTCTCTAGTAAGCCAGTTCCAATGTCTGACCACCCTCTCGGTAAAGAAATGCTTCCCAATGTCCAGCCTAAACCTMCCCTGGCACAGCTTTGAACCATTCCCACACTTCCTGTCACTGGATACCAGGGAGAAGAGCTCAGCACCTCCCTCTCCACTTCCCCTCCTCAGGAAGCTGGAGAGAGCAATGAGGTCRCCCCTCAGCCTCCTTTTCTCCAAACTAGACAAACCCAAAGTCCTTAGCCGCACCTCATAGGATGTTCCTTCCAGCCCTTTCACCAGCTTTGTTGCCCCCCTCTGGAYGCATTCAGGAGCCTTCATATCCTTCTTAAATTGTGGGGCCCAGAACTGCACACAGTACTCARGGTGAGGCTGCACCAACGCTGAATACAGTGGGATAATCACCTCTTTTGACCGGCTGGTTATATTGTGTTTGATGCACCCCAGGAYGCAGTTTGCCCTCTGGGCTGCCACTGCTGACTCCTATTGAGCCTGCTGTCGACCAGCACCCCCAGATCCCTTCTGCAGGGCTTCTCTCCAGCCACTCCTCTCCCAATTTATACTTGTGCCCAGCATTACTYCATCCTAGGTGCAGAATCCAGCATTTCAACCTGTTAAATTTCATCCTATTAATCACAGACCAATGCTCCAATCTATCTAGATCCTTCTGCAAGTCATCTTGTCCCTCAAGAGTCAACAGCACCTCCCAGTTTGGTATCATCAGCAAACTTGCTAATGGTGCGTTCAACTCCTGCATCCAGATCGTTGATAAATATACTGAACAGAACTAGCCCTCGAATTGAACCCTGAGGAACACYGCTGGTGACTGGTCGCCAGCCAGATGTAGCCCCATTCACTACAACCCTTTCAGCCCTGCCCTTCAGCCAGTTCTTCACCCAKCACACYGTGAACCTGCTCATCCCACAGCTGGACAACTTGTCCAGAAGGATGCTGTGAGGGACAGTATTAAAAGCCTTACTAAAATTCCAGCAAAACTACAACCACCACCTTCCCTTCATCTACTAGGTGGGTGTCCTTATCATAGAAGAATATCAAATTAGTTGAACAGGACTTTCCCTTTGTGAACCCATAATCTTCTCCATAATTTTTCCAGGAACTGAGGTTAGACTAGCAGGTCTGTAGCTCCCTGGGTCTTCCCTCACACCCCTTTTGTGGACTGGAATAACATTGGCTAGCTTCCAGTYAGCAGAGACCTCCCGTGACTCCCAAGACCTTTGGTAGATGATTGAAAGGGATCCTGCCATAACACCCGCTAGCTCCTTCAGTACTCTGGGATGAATCCCATCAGGCCCCATGGACTTGTGAACATTCARCTGATACAGCTGGTCCCTTACAATTTCAGTGTCCACAAATGGAAAGTCACTGTTCCCACACTCGTGTTCCTCCGATGCAGGGGATCAGTCAGCCCAAGGTCTATCAGTATTATTAATGACTGAGGCAAAAAACACGTTGAATGCCTCCGTTTTTTCTTCATCCCTATTAGTCAGATGACCATCTGCAACAAGCATTGGTCCAATGTTTTCTTTAGACCTCCTCTTGCTATTAACATACTTAAAAAAGCCCTTCTTGTTATCTGAATCAACACTGGCCAGTTTCAACTCTAATTGAGCTTTGGCCTTTCGTGTCTTCTCCCTGCATATACAAACCACAGCTCCGAAGGCCTCCTTTTGCATGACAGATTGATGGATAAAAATCCCTGAGCACAAATTAGGGAAAATCAGAACAGAGCCTGAGTTATTTGGGAGAGAATTTAAACCCATGTCGCTCATCTCCACGAAGTATGCCTGATACTAAGCATAGCTATTCTTGGCGGACAGGGCACTTGTGTGTCCCAGATGATTTTATTTGCTTAATTTGTTAGTTCTACAGAGCAGACCTCTCACATGAGAGGGGGAAGCCATGAGTTCCTTTTCAACATATTCCAATCACTGTTCAAGTGTTCTTCTCATTGACATGGTACATCTTATAGCATAGTGCTTTTTATAGTTTATATGTAAACAGTTCTTCAGTAACTTTCCTCTCAACAGGCAACTGCCTGATTGTTCAGGCACTTTACATAATGCTGTATTTATATTCTAATACCTAATACTGTATTTGTATTTTAAAATCAAATTAAAAAACTAAATATTTTTATGGTTTGTTTTGATATTCAYCAGCCCCTCAAATAGACTAGCATTTTGTGTCAATAGAGTAATACTAGCCTTATGAGAAATTTATTTCTTGAATCCTTTGGAGAACAGGCAAATGCAAGATATAGGAAAAAATCTGATACTGAAAATTACTTACTACTAGACAGGAACCTCTTAGGGTCAAGCAGATTCCAATATATGCATTTAAAAAAAGATTTGGTTTACATGCAGGAGCTACTTTCTTTTTTCATTTCTTATAAAAAGAGAAGTACATCATGCAAACAACAGGCCACATGCTGAATTTCTGAAGAAAGAACAATACAATTAGGTTCCATTGTTCATGAATACATAACCGCCAGTGCAGAAGTAAGAGGAAAGAGAGGTAGCTGAGGAAGATTAGGAAGGGTTTGGTTTTTTTTCTTTTCTCAAATCAATACCTTATAATTTCTTCATTAGCACACAGAAATATGATCCCTTTCCCATGACATAAAACCTGCACAAACAGCTTTTTTTCATGATGTAATGAATCCCTTGTTGATATAAAATGATCAAAAGACTAAGATGAAAGCTTTAAACTCTATGATAAAACATTAATAATTGTACTGTAATAGTCAATACTGTGACCCAAATAAAGTAGCTTTCTCTTCTGAATTCAACCTTAAAGCTTTATAAAAGCTGTATATAATGTTTCGTAAGTCTTATTGTATCAACAGTTCTATAACTACCAATTATCTGCATAACATTTTGTATTATAACTGYCAATAAAACTTGCAATTCAGGCTGCAATGAAGTATTCCATTTAGATTAAGTAGCAAATATAATTAGTTAAATCAATGAGAATTGTTTTAAGCTATCCATAAATGCTTAAGAAGCTTGAATTAGTGTTGTCCAGGGCTTTTTCCACATTTTTGGTCTGATTCTAATTTGTGTAATGTGTCAGTACAATTAGGAAATTCATTAAAATGCCTATAAGATAAACTTATGGACAAATCTCAGTAAATGTCTATTACACAATTAMTTGTTAATATTGTAAGCTCTTAATTGTTTGCTTAATTAGCTGACTTAATTCATGTAAATACCACATTACTTAAATTAAACACTTAATATTMATTTCTATGATTTTATGTCATTCAGCAGTATATGTTGGATCAGTTCAGACACAGAACCATGACACCACAAGAGAAAAAGTGAGATTTTTTGATAGTTTACTTTTTTTTTCTACAGTGCCAAAATTTATTTYATGCTAAACAGAGCTAATCAATCATTTTAATTAACAACCAGAGGTGGGCTGAGGTCTCCCACTGAACTGAACAGTGACTGCTAAGTTTGGTGTCATCTGCTTCAGGGCAGATTCAGCTTATTGAGTTTGTCTGGTTGTTAAGAAAGACTCTCGGATATGACAATAGCTCCCCTTCTTTCTACACCTGAAGCAAGTCTTTGTGAAATGTTACATTTTGTTTTGTGAACAGATATAAAACTGTTTAATGTTTGTTTTTAAACTCTGTTTTTGTCACTGTGGATACCTTTATGTTTAGACTTCAGGGTATTTTCAAAGCTGTGTGTAGGAGTTGAGAAATTATACATCTGAATCCCATTATTTTCTAACAGGATTTGAATGCATATATTTGCCCTAAGATTTAATTATACTTCTTTGCAAATGTAGATCAATTAGACAACTTGAAAACCTGCTCTCTGGGGAAATAACTGTTAGTTTCTCTTTTTCTTAGAGTGTCATAATTATACCAGAAAGTTTGCTCTACCAMTTTTTTCTTGACTTTCATTTGCATAGTAAAAAAAATATAAATATATATATATTTATAAACTCTCAATTTTTAAGTTAATGAGTACAGAATKATAGAACTGAACTGGAAGAAATCTCAGGAAGTCATTGGTCCATCTCTTTGCTTCAATATGGAAAGAAGTATAATTATGTGCAAGATGTTTCTTGCCAGTTCTGAAAGATTTTCTACAGTGGAGACTTCACAGACTCTGAAACTGGCTTATTCTAATATATCATTATGTTTATTATTTCAACATGCAAATTAAACTGCTATTTAAACCTATTAATTACCTATTGTCCTAATATCACTAACACAGAGAACTGACAACTACTTTCCTCTTTSAAGTAGTATTTTACGTATTTGAATACTCTTAAATCTTCCATCTTCTTTCAAAGAACCAATCCCAAATCGTAGAGTTTCCCCTCACTAGAAAAATGATCCAGATCTCTGAYTATAGTAATTTTTCTCCTCTGAACTATTTGCAGTATTGGACCCAAGCTTTCTTGATGAGTCCAAATGCTCCCCGAAACAGATTACTATACTCCAGCTAAGGTTTCATATATGATGAATAAAGTAGAAGAATTACACAGCATTTCTTGTGAGCTGTACTTCATTTACATATCCCAGCATGATGTACAATGTTCTCCTTTACAGCAGCATGACACCACTGACTGATGTGTGGCTTATGATCTGCTGAGGATTATCCTCAGATCCTTTGATATTGAATTGCTATCTAATCGACTTGTGTAGAACTGCTATCTCTGTATTCATGCACCTGATATTACAACCCAAAAGTAGAAGCCTGTAGTCATCTTTATTGAATTGAATCATACATTTTAAAATCTTTTTTTCCCTGTTGTTAAAATTACTTTGAATTATAATACAGCCTTCCAATATGCTTGCAGTTTATACCAGGACAGCATAATAAGCACACTTTCTATTCCATCACCCAGGATATCAATGAAATACGAAGTAGAATTCAAGTAGGATCCACTGAAGAGCTTTACTCAAAAGTAAAGCTCCTTCCATTGACAATCCCTGTCTCAATACAATCTTGTGATCAGTTTCACTATAACATTATGGTGGTCTCATTTACACCGTATCTGTGAAGCTTAATTACGAAAATATGTGAATCTGTGTCAGAAGTCTTACTAAGGTCACAATAGATAGCATCTTTTAATTCTCTACTATACATAAAATATTAAATCCAAATTAGCTGTTACTTCATTATCTTTTAAAATCTTACAAATCATTTGATTGTTTGTAACAATATTTTAGGGGAGAAGAAAGGGTGGAACAGAGCAGAAAACTTAAATATTTTAGCAATAATTTCCCAGCTCTTCTTCCGATTCCTTTTAAAAACATTATTATAATTTTCATTTTCCAGTCTTCTAACACCTCATACATTTTTCATGCACCCTCAAGAATAACAGCCAACAATTCTGACATTACTTTAATTGGTTCTTAAAACAGTTTAAAGTACATAGCATCAAGGCCAAAAGATTTGAGCAGATTCATCTTTTCCAAGTATGTTCCAGCTTATTTTTTCTCTGGCAATAAGAACTTGCCATTGACATCAGCTATGCCTGTAGTTGAGCATTTCAGGGAATGTTGATAGAAAGACAGGGCAATTTCCCCCTGTTGATAGACCATTGCCTGGCTTTCTTTTTCCTTAAATGTACTTGCAGAATGATTTCTCAACACTCTTGCATGTCAATTCCTAACTGTATTTTCTTGAGCTRTATCTGTTCTGGTGTTGTTCCTACCTATGTGAGCTACTTTTCTTATCTTTCCAAGTTTCTATCTGACCTAGGTTCCATAGTCGGTATGATCCCTTTCATGGTTTAGGTCATTTGATCTCTTAATATACTTCCTGTTCTCCCTCTGTAACTGGATGCTATGCACTTATGCCCTCAATATTGTGTCTTCAGGAATCAGCTGACTCTCCTTAACTCATTTTTCACTAAATGTGTTTCTAAGTGTCCTGAGTTTGTTAAAGTTCACCTTTTCAAAGTCTATTAATTTTATTTTGCTTTTTTTCCTCAGGATTGTGAACTTTATCACTTCCTTCCTACTAGTTAATATCAAATCCAAAAGAGCTTCACTTTTGACTTTTTTTTTTTTTCCTTTTTCTATGTAAAAAAATTGCCATTCATATACTCCAGGAACTAATGACTGAACAAAATGATTACTCAGACACAAACACAGGTTTTGTAAGGAACTGATAGGCTAAGCACAGTAATGTTTGAGGCTATTGCATGTTTTCTTATCAGTAATTTTAAAAGTTACAGCTTGAAAAAGAATTCCTACCTAATAATTTTTCTATGGATAGGACCTATTTTTTTCTGGTTTCGAATTATCCATGGCAAGCGTATATGAAATTACTAAGCCCTACACGTTATTCAGAATTTTTGAGAAATTACCAACCACTTCTTAGTCTGTGAGTGGCCTGAAAGGAATTCTTTGCAAATACTATGCAAGCCCACAGTCCTGGATGCCTACAAATATAACTAGCAGCAAAGCCTTTTTTCATCATCATTCCTATGGGCATTGTGTAAGCATCAATAACACATGTAAAGTAAGCATATAATGCTCTCAGACCAGAATGGTAACATTTTATTAACAACATGCTGCTCTAGTGTAAATTACTGCATATTTTGAAGAACARTGGTGATTTAGGGCTCAAGCCTTTAATATTCTGAGGATCTCCTGAAATAACTTACATCATAAACATACTGCTTATGTCAAATTGTAAATTTCATAAACCGACTACAAGAACATTCCTGGGATAGCATTCTATGTCATTGTTATCTAAACATGTCTACCCATGATATCAGTGGTGCTTTCCATACTAGGATTTCTAAACATAAGCAAAAGGCTCCTCTGAAATCTCAAATTGTTATGGTTATGATCTCATTCCATTTAATGACCTTACACTAAGTCAGGCAGTAAAGAACAAGAGACGTGTAAAAACCAGTCCAGCTGAAAATGAAAAAAACTACGGCAAGTGCATTCTCTGAAATAAAATGCAAGTTTTATTTCAGTGATAAGCACATGAAAAAAATGATATGCCAGCTGAAAACTTCTAGCTGGGGGAGGGGTGGCAGTCCAATGACTTCCAGATGKCTCTACCAACCTGAATTATTTTGTCATTGCTCTTGAAACACAGACTCCGTGCAAGTAATTTCTTTTACATTCTCTGCATTAACCAATCAAGTTTGTAAAATTGAAATGAAATTATGCAGGCTTTATGAAATACAAATAAAATAATTTATTTCTTATAAAAATTCCTTTTATGACTGCTATTTACTGTGTTTGCCAAGAATGTGGGAGACTGGTTTCCATCTGAGAAGGTTTGAACACACATACATCCCCTGTAGGGCAGCTCCTCAACCATCAGACCATTGTGTACTGTAGTATATGTGCTTGTGAAGATGGGGCAGCTATCCTTTGGTTTTGTTTTGGTTTTCATAATCTTCTACTAAATCCAGGTATCCTACCTTTATGTGAACGCCATAGCCATCATCCTGGAGAGTCTTTAAATGTTTTATACAAAAATATTTCCTGCCCCTCAGGGAAAGGTGAGAAAGACTCAGACTTTTCTTCAAATATCAATTACATGGCTCAATAGCAATGTGTGATGCAGTTGTTCAGGTACCTCTGGAAGAATGGAATCAGRATCTGCCAACTCTAAGGTAAGGACGTCGAGCATGAAAGCACCTTGAGCTTTGAACAAATCCTCAAATCCTGATGTTAAGTTTTGACTGTATGCATAAAGCACTCTTACTCAGTTCTCCATCTCTGAACTCCTTACACTTGGAGACTGGCTCTGTACCAGCACTGGTATAGTGATTCAATTAGGTAAACTCATTAAATTAAGTGTCTAAATAGGCTTAGCATGTTCCATTTTGAATTAAAGCATAGTTAATCTGTTAATTAATATTAATTATTGAAATAGACTTGAAGTTTAACAACTGCAGTCAGATTTATTTTACACACCCCTTGTCTTTTAGCTGGAATGTGGTTTAGGTTTGTGTTTTATTTATTGTCTGACTTAGTTTTAGGTCAATAAGTTCGATGGGATGCAGCTTGAACCATGCAGTGAGCTAGGAAATGCATTCATGTTCCTGGTGCTGCCATGATCTTTATATATAGCTTGTGACAAGTCACTGAATATCCACTTCTCTCTGAAGCAAGTGGAAATAGGACTTCTTTATACTTCTGTTTCTTCTCCTGCAGCATATACATGAATATACTTTCCAACTTTGATAAAATAAATGAGTCTATCTCATTTATTATTTCAGCTGAAAATATACTGATGAGTTTTGAGCTGAGTAACATCTCTAGATCTAAATTCAACAATTTTATTGTTCATGTTAAATCCATCATTTACTGGATTTGAATATCCCAGTGATGGAGAGTTGTTGTATGTCAGGTATAAGAGTCAAGAAATGTAAGCTTAATAATTATTGGTTTATTTTCAACACAGAAATATTGAATCATTCAGTTATGGTTTCACCAGTTGACATACCATAACGTATAAAACACAGACACATTCTGATGCCTTTGATTTTGTGGACTTCTAGTACTTTGAAGTACAGCAGTCTTGCTTAGTCGGAGTGACAGGTTGATATTGATTCACTCTCCACAAATACATTGGAATTAATCACCTCCTTTCAGTCAATTTTTTTTGTGAAACGTATATGAACACAAAATACAGTCATCACATTTTCTTATATTCTGTTGCATTTTTCACAAGTTTCTAAATTGTGTCTTAAGATAGGATACTGACAACATTTTATTAGTGATCTCTTTCATTTTGTCAATAATCACAGAATTGTTACTTTTAAAAGCCAAGATCTGCCATTATTAACTATCCAGTAGAATCTGAGAAACTGCACTACCCCATGCAATTTGAAAAGTGGAATAAAACTAGATGTATTAATTATATAAGCTTCTGACCAGCATTCTGATATCTTTGGGCAAATGCCGTCAACAACATCTAGGCTATAATTTATCTGGAACGATGGCACAGGATATATTTGTCTATAATTTGAATAGGGTCTCCATAATCTTCAAATCAGGCTTCATGACAGGCTATTATTGCTATTGATCTTTAAACTCTACATACAGAAAAATGTATGTTAACTAATGAAAAGTCCAGAGGAGTTAAAAAATAACATCTTTAAACATGCCAGCAATGTACAAGCATCAAGAAAAGACCATTAAATACTACTAACTAAAATTATTAAGGAAGATATTTTAAAGCAATCTTGGTAAACAAGGTTCTCCTGCTTTATTATACGTCAGTTTTAGCTAAGTATTTAAATTGTTTAGTTTTTTTTGAAAATTCTCCACCAGGAAAAGAAAAATTACAAAGGCATCCTGAGGTGCAATTTCTAAACATTTCCTTGAACATCCCTTATCCTACTATACCAACATTAAATTTCTCTTATTTTTTATGTCTTCTAGTGCCTCTGTGGTTCCAAACTCACCAGCAGAGTACATGCAAGTCCTGTGCATAAATCATTCCAATCACTTCTCCCTTCTGTAATTTGAAGCTATTTGCTAACTTTTAGGAAGATTTCTTCTTTTCAGAAAACCTAGGAAGAAGAGCACGGTAACCAGACATCCTCTTCAACAGGATAATAAAAAAAAATCTTACTTTCAATCTCTTTTGATAAATGCTGTTTAATTTTAATTGTATGTTATACTCTTTTTTTAAAGCTCTACGCACTAAGACAGAGGTACATAGTGGGCCTACCATAGAGATGGATCCCCCAAGCCCCAAGATACACACAGYTGCATGATTAAACTCTTTGACATCTCTAATAGAATCAAATCATCTACCATGAGTAATGAAGTTATCTAACCAGTAAGCAAAGATCAATTACTCAGTTATATCAGAGTGAGTTTTACCATCATCTATAGTGGAAAAAGGACATCAGTCTAGATGAACACTAAAAGGGATAATATTGTAAATTCAGCTGTATGTAAAACTTTATCTCTACATTTGACTGTCCTCTTATTCTAGGTTTTGTTCACAGCGACTACTACAGTACAGCCCCAATCTACAACTGTGATTCCTTGGTGACATTATGTTGAAAATAATTTGTCAGAAATAATCAGTAACAATGATAATTTTTGTAAGAATTATCAGCTCCTCTACCACAAATTATATTCAGTTTTGCARAGACTGAAGATATTGGTATAAGCTGCATGTGCAACTACTACTTTTTAAAGAAGCTGAACTACGCAACTTTAGGAAAAAAAAAAAAAATCTCATGATGAATCCTTAGCAGAGCATTCTGATATTAAAGTTTTGCTAAAGCATGAGGAAAGACCAATATTTTTGTGTTAGATTTAATGAGCATCCTAAAACATCTATCAAGAACTTCAGGGTTCTCTTAGCTGTCCATTCATCACACATGCTCTGGGAATATCTAAACTATATTTTCCTGTTTGCATGATATCTATGTGCTCTGTCTATCTGCATGAAATTAAAATCACATGCTCCTGCAAGCTGGAGAAGTTGAAAGTGTTCAACAAAAGCAAAACAAGATAAGAATATGGCAAGATGAGAACAGGGTGGCCAAACTGAGTATGTGTTATGATAAGGGTGAATTCCATATTCTCATCACTGTCAAAGCATATTTCCTGTACCTTGTCTCCAGAGAAATATATGCCATTGGTGGAAAAMCACTGCTTTCTATCTTCTGATTAATGAAATGTCATTCAGTAACTACAGATACCACATTCATCTTCAAACAGAAGTGTGGTTTATAATATTTAAGTAGAAGAGCCACGATCAGGCTATGCTTACACAAGGATGGGCAACAAAATTCTCACTTTTCAGGTTTTTTGCTTGCTTTTTTAAGATAATGMAGTGATAATGAAAAGCTGTAAATAAATGTAAAGATTTAAACTTAATTATTTTTAAGCTATTCAGACCTATTCAAAATGCTTCAATCTCTTCATGAAGCTTGAAACCTCTTGGGACAGCATCTCATAGGAGAATATATAACATTTTTACGTTTGTTTGGGGTTTTTTCCTAACTTGAAATATATCAAAATAACTCTTAAAATGTATATATTTCACTGTTTTTGGTTTTGTAAAGAGAAGAGGTCTGGGTATTTCTTACGTAAATAAATCTACAATCTACAGAAATATGTAAAGTTATTTTGAAAATATTTACTTTATTCTTTAAATTCTGTCAAAAGTATTTTGTCAGTTATTCTACCTTCCCTCCTAGAATCATAAGGCCTTCTGTTGTTTTGCTCTTTATGGAGAAGAAAGGAGAAAGGTCAGGTTGATAAATGATGTTTCTTTCACTGTTTACCTGTGTCTGACACTGACCGTGCGTTATAGTGTGATGGGAAGATCACTCAAGTTAGGAGGCCCTTGCTGTTAGCCTTCCTGCAAAATCTATTTCTGAGAGACCCGGTTGTTCTAAGACACAGATTACTACAGGAATTATGAAATGTCATTTTCCTCACCTTCTTCAAGCACGTAGCAATTATTTGAAAGACGCCAAAGTCTCCACTGTATGGCACTTAATTATGATATTGGCATCATTTCCAAACTGCTTGTTTGCCAGGACTGATCAAAGGAACAGAACCTCGATATTCACCTTCCCTCTGGCTTTCTATGTCTCTAACACCAAGATTCTCTCAATAATTCATTTTATGTTCTTTTAGAAACATAACACCCTCAAATACTTCTCTCATCTTCCCTCACCAGTATTTGAAAAATGTTTAGTTTGTTGCTATGGAATGTTAAAAAGAACAGAAATTAAAGTATTCCTGGGTCTGCAGCCATGCATGTTTGGGTGTTAGCATTCCTAGTTCGACCAGAAAAAATACTGATTCAACCACCACCTATCAGATTTTTTGCAAGGCAGATGTATACTCCAAGATACAAAAGTAGACTGCATCATCATATTAACAGGAAAACAATGAGTTGCCAATAAAAAAATTCAAGCGTGTTTCTTGTAAAACCCAATAAATTCTGACTTTTTGAAATGCTTGTTTCTGGGTGGAAGCAGGACCACTCAGGACATGTTCTCTTAGAAATAGTTGGCTGACAGTCATCTTAAGCAAACTTTGTTATTGTTAAATAACAGTGTTATCAGTTTTGGAGCAAATGCCCCCTCAGGCASTTTTGCATGTCCCACACACACCCACTGATCACACTGGTATCACAGAAAGGGGAGGGAGAAAAGGCCGCAGAGGTTACCCACACGTACCTGCTCTGTGATACCTGAACTTAATTCAACCTTAAATAAATACCAGCACCACCATCAAGTGGACTTTCAATAAAAGCTCCCCTGAGGAGCAGCTCCGGTTCTGGCAYGATCCGCCGCGGATCGCTCCAGCGCRGTGCACCRGCGGCTTCCCGAACCGCGRAAACCTCAGGGGAGYGGAGARACCCGCCRGGAGCCCGCAGCTCGCACCACAGCGGCTGACGAGGCCTGGGCGGGGCCAGGAGCAACGGCGGCCACGCCCCCACACTTATAAAAGAAACCCCCGGGAGCGGTAGCAAGCAGAGCRTGTCAGTGCGCGCGGGAAGGGCGCGGTAACTCTGCCGGCTCCATCAGGGAGCGAGTGGATCTACCCGGCAGAAGGCTCTGTCCGTGGCTGATGGAGCTTCCCGGACAGAGCTCCSGTGGGAGCRGGCTGCCAGCCRGGTGCCAGGCTGCAGCTGTGCCCGCCTCTTGTGCCAGCACCGGGCGGCAGCAGCGAGCACACCTGTGGGAGGTGCGCCCGGGCAGGRGAACTCCTCCGGTCAGTGACAGGGCTCCGGGAGGAGGTGAGTGGGTTGGGGAGTATCAGGGAGCCTGGGAAGGAGATTGACTACTGGAACTGCACCCTACCTTCCCTGGGACAGACCTGTCAGACAAACAGGGCACATGATATGGACGATCTCCTATCCTCTCTCTGCCTGGAAGAATGCAGTGACTTAAGGCACAGGGGGCAATGGCAACGAGTTCCTGCTCYGTGCAGCAGTCGCATCTCCTCTGCAACTATCCCACCTTCCCGGGTCCCCTTGCATGATAGGTATGAGGCTCTGCAAGTGGAACCAAACAATGACGAGGATGATGGTTCATCTACGTTGGAGGTGTCACTAAGGTTAAGTTGGCCTGTGCCCCAGGTCAAAACTGCTTCCTTAAAGAAAAAAAGATGSRTCATTGTCATAGCAGACTCTCTCYTGAGGGGAACAGAAGGCYCAATATGCCAACCTGGCCCACTTCTTAGGGAAGTCTGCTGCCTCCATGGGGCCTGGGTTAAAGACGTGAAGAGAAAGCCTCCCACCCCGGTACAGCCCTCAGATTATTATCCATTATTGCTTTTTTATGTAGGCAGCGATGAAGCTGCAACAAGAAGTCCGAGGGTGAGCAAGAGAGACTTCAGGGCCTTGGGATGACTGGTTAAGGGATCAGGAGAACAAGTAATGTGTTCTCCTCTATCCTTCCAGTTGCAGGGAATGATGAGGGAAGAAACAGGCAGACCCAGCTTRTACCTGGCTCCATGACTGGTGTCACCAGCAGAATTTTGGGTTTTGATCACGACACCAGGCCTGCTGGCGACAGGCAGGGTACACCYTTCTCAAAGRGGGAAAAGGATCTTTGCACAGGAGTTAGCAGGGCTCACTGAAAGAGCTTTAAACTAGATTTGAARAGGGAAAGGGATAAACCCAGGCTTGCTAGAGATAAGCCTGGGGACAGCACGCCAATGTTTGTGGGATGGTGTGCTACTGAGGTCCTTCAGTCTGCTCCATGATGTCCTGAGTAGACGGGAGCACATCTGAAATGCCCTGTACTAATGTACGCAGCACCTTAGCCATTTCAGTGGATGTAAGGGATGGAGATCGTGCAACAGCAAAGACGTAAGTGTTGTCAATGCATTAGAAACCACAGAGGCACCTGAGAACAGTCACATTAGGTTTAGGGATTAGGAATTAGGGTTTCTCCCCCMAAAAAGGTGGCAAGATCAGTAGCCCAACTGAAGTACATCTACACCAATGCATGCAGCATGGGTAACAAGCAGGAGGAGCCGGAAGCCGTTGTGCAGCAGGAAAACGATGATGTAGTTGTAATCACGGAAACACGGTAGCATGACTCGCACMACTGGAGTGCTGCAATGGATGGCTATAAACTTCAGAAAGGATAGGCAAGGAAGGAGAGGTGGTGGGGTAGGGGTAGGASAGGGTAGTCCCCTGTATATTAGGGACTGTTTTGACTTTCTAAAGCTTGACAATGGTGATGAAAGTGTTGAGTGTTCATGGGTAAGAATCGGGGGAAGGCCAACAAGGCAGGTATGGTGGGAGTTTGTCGTAGGCCACCCAACCAGGATGAAGAGGCAGATGAAATATTCTATAAGCAGCTGGGAGAAGTCTCACTCTAGCTAACCCTTTTTCTCATGGGGGACTTCAACTTACCCAATGTCTGCTGGAAGTACAATACAGCAGAGAGGAAACAGTCTAGGATGTTCCTGGGGTGTGTGCACAATAACTTCCTGACACAGCTGGTGAGTGAGGCAACTAGGGAAGGTGCCCCGCTGGACCTGTTGTTTGTGAACAGAGGAGTGATGTGACGGTTAGAGGCCATCTTGGGCACAGCRAGAGTTTTCGATTCCTGGAGAAGTAAGGAGGGGGGGGGGGTGTCAGCAGAACTGCCACCTTGGACTTTTGGAGGGCAGACTTTTGCCTGTTTAGGGGCCTGGTTGACAGTCCCTTGGGAGGCAGTTCTGGAGGGCAAAGGAGTCCAGGAAGGCTGGACATTCTTCAAGAAGGAAATCTTAAAGGCGCAGGAGCAGGACGTCCCCATGCRCCATAAGACAAGCCGGTGGGGAAGAAGACCGGCCTGCCTGAACAGAGAGCTYTGGCTGGAACTCAGGAAAAAAAGGAGAGTTTCTGACCTGTGGAAGAAGCGGCAGGCAACTCAGGAGGACTACAAAGATGTCATGAGGCTATGCAGGGAGAAAATTAGAAAGGCCAAAGCCCAACTACRAATTAATTTGGCTACTGTGGTAAAAGACAGTAAAAAATGTTTCTATAAACACATTCATAACAAAAGGAGGGCTAAGGAGAATCTCCACCTTTTATTGGATGCGGGGTGAAACATAATGACAAAGGATGAGGAAAAGGCTGAGGTACTTCATGCCTTCTTTGCCTCAGTCTTTAACAGTTGTTAACAAGATCAGTTGTTCTCGGGGTACGCAGCCCCCTGAGGTGGAAGATAGAGATGGGGAGCAGAATGAAGCCCCCACAATCCAAAGGGAAATGGTTAGCGACCTGCTACACCACTTAGACACGCACAAGTCTATGGGGCCGGATGGGATCCACCCAAGGGTACTGAGGGAGCTGGCAAAAGTGCTCACCAAGCCACTTCCAATCATTTATCAACAGTCCCGGCTAACTGGGGAGGTCCCTGTTGACTGGAAGTTAGCAAAGCCCTACAAGAAGGGCTGGAGAAGGATCCAGGGAACTACAGGCCTGTCAGCCTGACCTCGGTGCCGGGGAAGGTTATGGAGCAGTTCATCTTGAGGGAGCTCACAAGGCAGGTGCAGGACAACTGGGGGATCAGGCCCAGTCAGCATGGGTTTAYGAAAGGCGGGTTCTGCTTGATTAACCTGATCTCCTTCTATGACCAGGTGACACACTTAGTGGATGAGGGAAAGGCTGTGGATGTTGTCTACCTAGAATTTAGTAAAGCCTTTGACACTGTTTCCCACAGCATTCTCCTGAAGAAACTGGCTTGGACGGGCGTATTCTTCACTGGGTAAAAAAMTGGCTGGAAGGCTGGGCCCAGAGAGTTGTGGTGAATGGAGTTAAATCCAGTCAGCGGCCAGTCGCAAGTGGTGTTCCCCAGGGCTCAGTATTGGGGCCAGTTCTGTTTAATATCTTTATCAATGATCTGGACGAGGGGATTGACTGTACCCTCAGTCAGTTTGCAGAYGACACCAAGTTGGGCAGGAGTGCTGGTCTGCTGGAAGGAAGGAAGGCTCTACAGAGGGTTTTGGACAGGCTGGGGCCAATTGTATGTGATTCAACAAGGCCAAGTGCCRGGTCCTGCACTTGGGTCACAACAACCCCAGGCAACACTACAGGCTTGGGGAAGTATGGCTGGAAAGCTGCCCGGTGGAAAAGGACCTSGGGGTGCTCGTCGACAGCTGGCTGAACATGAGCCAGCAGTGTGCCCAGGTGGTCAAAAAAGCCAACAGCATCCTGGCTTGTATCAGAAATAGTGTGGCCAGCAGGAGTAGGGAGGTGATCATCCCCCTGTACTCGGCACTGGTGAGGCTGCACCTCAAATACTGTGTTCAGTTTTGGGCCCCTCACTACAAGAAAGTCATTGAGGTGCTGGAGCGTGTCCAGAGAAGGGCAACGAGGCTGGTGAAGGGTCTGGAGCACAGGTCTTATGAGGAGCGGCTGAGGGAGCTGGGGTTGTTTAGYCTGGAGAAAAGGAGGCTGAGGGGAGACCTTATTGCTCTCTACAACTACCTGAAAGGAGGCTGTAGAGAGGTGGGTGTTGGTCTCTTCCCCCAAGTAACAAGCAATAGGAGGAGAGGCAATGGCCTCAAGTTGCGCCAGGGGAGGTTTAGATTGGATATTAGGAAAAATTTCTTCACTGAAAAGGTTATCAAGCACTGGAACAGGCTGCCCAGGGAAGTGATTGAGTCACCATCCCTGGAGGTATTTAAAAGACGTGTAGACGTGGCACTTAGGGACATGGTTTAGTGGTGGACTTGTCAATGCTASKTTAACGGTTGGACTTGATGATCTTAAGGGTCTTTTCCAACCTAAATGATTCTATGATTCATTTATTTTTATCGTTTATCCAATGAGGAAAATTCAGCACAGATGGTACATATAAATATATCTTATAACGTTGCCCTTTTCCAGTGAATGCATTACCACGAAATTAAGATGGGTCTACTTTGCTTTTCCCATCTTAAAATACACACTTTATCAAGCTTAAAAATAAAACCCCTTTCACTTCCCACTTAAAAGTGATTTGACTGAATATTCTTTTAATAGATAAGTGTAATTTCTTGACTGTATATTTTTACATGGATGGTTGTTTCTCCCTTTTAGGAGGAGAATGATATGTTGGAATATCTGTAGAATACTGAAAACTGGTGTCCTATAGGTGAAAAAAAAAAAAAAAAAAAAAGTATTACAACACCACCTAAATTGAAATAGCAGGAACTTTGAAGAGCCAACAGAAGCATGATAGAGACAGCAATATCCTAACCTTTCTTTAACTATTTATTCATGAAAGGGTCTTCACTGTCAAATTTATAATTCTGTGTTGATACTACTTCTGGAATTTGCATTAAATGACATTTTGATTATAGTATTCAAATGCATGTGCCCTTAAAACTTTGCCATTTATTTTGTATGCAAAAATCTTCCAACTAAATGTCCCCATTTCCATTTTGCTCTGGATTCCACTGAGACTATATAGGAAAGAATAGCTAAGTTTCTCTTGCCCCCAAAAAAATCTTGTCAGGTAAAAGACATTCAAATTGTAACAAGCATATTATGCACCAGCTGTTTGATTCTTAGCTCTAAATTAGTGTTGAACAAATGAGACGTTTTTCTTTTGATGAAATTTGATTTTTTTTTTTTTTTGTTTTAAATCTAACTTTGTCCCTAATAATCCAGGAAAACTCCTAGGTTGACATACTTAGACAAAGCAAGTATGTGTGCTTATTACGTAAATTCTCTRACCATGCCTTTGAGCCATAACCTTTTGAAACCATTGGGAGTTTCAACCCAAACAATTAGATACATTCAGTGAGGGAAAGAAAATTACTAATGATATTAAAACAGCAAGAGGGATATGACCTCAGGAAGTTCTTAAGTCAGAAAGTGCTTGCATCTGCACAACTATGTTATTACTATGCAATTGCCCTGTCTCCTCTTTCCTTAGGCATCTACTACTGACCACTGTCAGTGATAAAAAAGTTAGAATGGTCATCCCTGTGAGCAGAATTAAGCATGTGTTTATATTCAGCCTTACTATATATATATATTCTTTTTTAAGCCAGATGGACCACATTGTGCTTCCACTAAAACTTCTCCTTGCAGTTAGAAAACAAGATCAGATCATAATATCCGAGTTTACATTTTGTAAAATGTTTTGCATCTGCAATGAACTGGCATCTACCAGTTTGCATTCTTCAGGCAGCTACTATTTTCCTAAAAGTTCACTGTAGCAAACAAAAGCAAAATGCAAAACAGAACTATGTTTGCCAAAGTCATGGTGAACCCAAGGGGCACAGATGAGGAAAAGTAAGATTTAAAAGCATATCCAAGATGCCCATTAACTTTTAACATATAYTTTTTTCCCCACTTGAATATAAAAGCAGTGTTTCAAAAGCACATGGTGAATACTGCATTTAAAAATCCAATCAAATTGCTTGGCAACAAAGTGTTACCTTGAGCACAGAATATTAAAGGGTTAGCTACTGTAAAGTTCTGAGAGGTTTCCAGTTGATGGGATCCAAAGCAGCACAGAATGTAAACATATATTTGAAAAATGAGCAAATCTATTGTCTTAATCATCTGTCTAAACTCTTGGCTAGACTCAGGTTAAACGGTCCACTGTCTTTCAAAATCAAGTTCAACACATGATTAGGACATGATCCTCTAATGAGTTGTGCTGAGGCACATCTCTGCCTTCTCATAGCTCAGAAAGGGAGGCATGAGTTTACCTTGGGTGTACCACGCCAAGTTAGTTGTACAAAATAGTGAAACAATCCTGAAGAAAGGTACTACTACCAATAGTACAGCAGTATAATTTTCTGCATTTTATCAGACTGTCTGATAAAATCAGTAATATTTGTGCACCTACTTTGACAGGGTAGTATAAAAAACCYACACAACTGGCAATGAGTGTTGACTGTAATGTTAATGAAGTAAAAGTGTCAGGTTTTTGTTTTGCTTTGTCTTTTAATTTTACAGGGAAGAAATAGTTCAACACTGTATTCCATACAACCTCAGAAGTGCTCAAATGAAGTAGTTAAGTTTTTTGGAACAATAACTTCGGAAGACTTTAAGATAAGCCTTTTAGTACTAACTGCAATTGTTCCAAGTTTTTATCACACCTTTTATTGCCAATATTTTAAGTAGACCTAATTTGGAGTGTTTTATTTGCTTAAAAGAAAAGAAAACATGGAAAGTCCTGATTGACACGATAATAAGTTTGCTATTAAAATGTGCACTGTAAATCAACCAAATTACTTCAGAGCTGAATGTTTCTGCAGGAAGATGAAAGCTAAGCATATTTAACTTAAAGATGTCATTTTTCAAAGCTCTAATTAAGGCTTAAAATATTTTTTCAAGAGTTCTACATTAATATTGCTACTTCCTGTTATAAATTTGTTGCGCTAGAAAGATGCTGTAGAATTCAAAATAGAATTATTATACAAATTTTGTATAGGCCTAAATATCTTTATCAATGTTACCCTCGAAGAACATTTAGCTCAATTGTGTCTGTTTACATAGTCATAACCATCAAGAGCACTGAAAAAAACCCAAGGTAGTGAAGTCATCAGCCACTGGGTAGAAAGAGGCTATTGTGTGTGCTAAGGGATGTAGCCCAGTACCTTTGATTTTTCCACCACTAGTAAAAGGTTACGGGCTTTCCATTAACCTGACAGTTCAGGGTCTCAGGACCTGTCAAGACTGTGCCTTCCCACAGCATGCCCTTCAGGTAGCTGAAATATGCACAGATATTTTCCTGAAGCCATACTGTCCTGACTGATAAGATTTTCAGCATTCCCTCGCACAACATCTTTGCCCTCCTTTGCATTCACACATAAATCCTTCTACAAAAAACACTATGCCACAAAATTATATACCACCTCCTCATTTCTAATACTGTTTCGTTGCCAGTCAGTGGTGGGCCCCAAATTACCTCCCCACCCTACGACTAGACAACTTATAACGTATCTTGTCACACTCTTTAAAATTCATACCATCACAAAGTTGTCAACACCTACTAAAATTAACACATGGGAATTAGTGCATAGAAAAACAGTGTTACAGCCAGACGAGCCTTAGATTAAGGAAGCCCCTACATTTCTGACCTGACAATACTGCTGAGAGGATGTCAGTGAAAAAAACTGGCAGTCACTTGTGCCTGCAGCTACATCAGTGTGTACTGTTAAATAGCATATGCCCAACAACCACCTACCTTCAAGCCTTCCACAGTTCCCCATACATCATGTRAGCATTGATGCTAGGAGTGCCCATTTTATTTCCCACTTTCTCTACAGAACATGACAGAAAATGGAAGAGGAGCAGTGCAGGTCTTGCTACCCCCTGCCACCTCTCCCACAGAAAGCCTGACAAGGGGCAACATGTGTCCTCCTGGCCAATGCTGTGCAGATCCATCATGACTGCCACCAGTCTGCGGAGGAAATGACTCATGAGGGGACTGAGAAGGAGAAATGACCCAGCAGCCACAACCCAGTGAAGCAGTTCCTTGAATGACCTCTCTGCTTGGAGGATTAGTATAGGCAGAAGCTCCTATAGGAACAGGACCAGTGGCACAGGAGACACCTGGCCATCCTAACATGACACCAGCAGTTTGACCACTGTCCACAAGAGCAGATTAGTGGCTCGCTACTGCACCATATCCCACTTAAACAACAATACTCATGTGAGTATTGTTGTGTAGTGAAGCACTGACAGCTGAATTTGCAGGTTCTCACAGCCCTGAAATAGGCAGTGTAGTCAAGCTTTTGCGCTGGAGGAAACTTCCAAGGACCCCAGCCCTGAAAATGGTTTAGTTTGTGTGGTCAGGGAGTTAAGTAGGGTGGAAAAGCTCATCAGTGGTCAAGAGAAATACAGGGAGATCACTTATCAGTTACCTTTGCAGGCAAAACAGATCGACTTGGGGAAACATTAATTTCTCACCAATTAAAATAAGAGCTGGCTAGTGAGAAAAAAAGACAAGAACTAAGCCATGTTCTCCCCACCCACCCTCCCCTTCTTCCCGAGCTCAGCTTCAGTCCTTCATCTCCAACTCCTCTACCTCCTCCSCCCTGAGCGGTGCAGGGGGATGGAGACTGGGGGCTGCGGTCAGTCCACACCAGCTCCTCTCTGCCGCTCCTTCGTCCTCTCGCTGCTCCCCGGCTCCAGCCCGGGGCCTTCCCGCGGGCTGCAGGGAAACACCCGCCCCAGCGGGGTCTCTGCCGGGGCCTCCGGGGCACCTCTGCCGGGGCGCCCGGAGCCCCTCCTCCCCTCCTCCCGCTCTCCCCTCGGGGCTCGCAGGGCTGTTTCTCACAGGGTTTCCCTCAGCCCTGGCTGCCGGGCAGCGTTTTGCCCTTCCTTACCCAGGCTGTCCCCGAGGCGCCYGCYCGTGGCTGAGGGGCWCWGCCSTGCCCTGCGGTGGGGCCCGTGGAGCCGGCTGGAACCGGCTGTGTCCGGCACSGGGCAGCCCCGGCCGCCCCGCACAGGGGCCGCCCGGCAGCACCCACTGCCAGCACCTACGCCCAGTACAGGTTGCAATCTTCATGTACTGGGGCACAGTGGAGGCAAGTAGAGTAGATCCTGACAAAGATAAAGAGAGCTAGGGCTGTATAATATTTTGTAGCAAGCAGTTCGTCACCTAGTAAGTCACTTCAGCTAGAGACATGTAGGTTAATAACTATTGCTGAATCCTCTGACTTCTCAGGAACTTCAACACATCCAGTCTGTAGGACTGCAACCATCTGCGAGATCTAATGCGATTAACATTGCACCTAGAGTAGAAGTAGTATCTGGTAACTTCCATTAATAATGTAACCACGCCTATTGGTAAGCAATTGAAAAGGAAAAGATTAATTTAATCTTCTTAGAGAATCATGACTAAACAAGTCTAATTCATCATGTATTACCAGAGAATACACCAATTAATAATTAAACTATATAATGGACTTGAAGCAGTATTTTTAATAGGAGCATTCATACTTAAAGCACTCAGATATGATAAGCTTAGTACAGATGACTCCTATATATATAAAAATGTTATCAGATGACTCCTATATATATAAAAATGTTATAAGAAGAGTTAATACTGAAAGATACTTTTTTTTTTTTTTAATTTAAGAGCCAAAAGAGGAAACCAGCTTTCCTTTTATGTATATAATTAGAGTCCCCATTATAGGCACACTGGAATTTATTCTGATGACTGACAACCATGAAATTCTAAGTGACACTCTGAGAACACTGTCATTTATTTTCCTGCCATCCAGCTGCATTTAACTAACTGTCCTTCAATTTCTCTATATGAATACATTTAGACATTAGCTAATGTATCATTCTTGACATCTATTCACCTTCAGCAGTGCATTAAAAAAAGACAATAAATTTAAAGCAAAGTCAAGGGGCAGTCTTACCTGATGCACAATGAAATACTCTAAGGCCAACAGCATGAAGTAAATGTAAGGGTGAAAGTTATACAATGCCTCTAAGTATTTACTCCCTTTCAAGTTGTAATGTTAAGTTATATCAAGGTGTATCCTTATTTTAAGGACAGTGCTGCAGTACATTATGGGCCCATACATCATTACACACTCCAAAGCTTCTGAAAGCATATCCAATGTACCAACTCCTCTGGAGTAGACTCTACTCTTAGTTCAGCCAGCAAAACTGTCTTTATTGTCACCACMTGCTTTAAATGTGATTAGCTTCGCAGTCTGGTAGGAAGTGCTTAAATTTCCTCCATTTTATAAGTTTTCTGCTTATCCTACTTCAAAATGCTAAGTGCATTACACATTCTCAAAAGCTAAGGTGAGAATATCTGTTGAGAATATTAAGCATGCATGAACAATGTTGATAAGCCATAGAAATAAAATCATTGTATGGAAAAGTTTGCTTTATGCAAGTATTATGCTTTATCAGAYATGTGCTATAAAGTAGCACTTCAGAAAGCAAAAGTCAATTACAAATAAAACGCAGATGAATTTAACAGAGACATCTGTAGCAAAGCTTGTATTAAACATTATATAAAAATTAAGCTTGAGCTGCTGCTGTGGCCTATTCAAACCTCTATCTCTATTCCCTTTGGGCTTCTGGTTCCAGGTATTGTGTTCTCCTTTGATATTGGCAAATCATTTCTTTTCCTTCCTATGTAATAAGTGACAGTCATGGATTCCCCTTTGGTGAATCTCTCTGTGCCATCAAAGTTCTTTGTGTGATCTTTGGAGCACACTGACTGCCTGCCAAACTGGGAGATAGACAGGCTGTTTCTGTCAAAATCTGGAGGCAGAGTTAGGTACCTCACATCATTAGTGAGCCATGAAAATATGCCCTCATTTTCCATATTTTTTTACACATGACTTAGCTGGATAAAATCGTAGAGTGAGTGCTGATGTTGCTTTACTCTGGTTTTCCAGGAAGTTACAAACATTGTCAAAGCAACTGTCCCAAAATGGATTCTTGCACAGAATGAGGGACAACAAAATATTCAGTAATATATCAGAGATTTTCCTGGTGTAAGATGGYAGACAATCTTTAAGACGCTTAAAAACTTAACTAACCCTGATGTAGCCAAAGCTTTCAGACAACAGTATCCCCTATCACAAAGCACKTTGGTTCAATTTCCATTCTTTCCAATCTCTAGTCTGTTTTACCATTACAGACACTTGCAATCAGGTTCATTTGGGTAAAGAAGTTTGTTATAATAATCAATGGGTAACATTTTCTTTTTCTATACTTACAGCCATAAGTATCATTTGCGTTCAGCACAGATAAGCATATTATCTGGAAGTTCCTCTTACTCCTAAAAGATTATTTTTTTTTTAAGATGAARATGTACAACCTTTCATATGTGGTACCTGTTACAATAATTTTACAACACACACAATCATTTTACACACACACAGAAAAAATATCAGGTCTAGTGTAAAATAAGCAGCCATGTGACACTTAAATATACTGACTTACATGAGATGTGAAACTAATCTAAATTGGAATTATTTCCTCAGAAACATGTGAATATCTGCATGWTAAGCCCTAACACTGGCAAAAAAGAAAACAAACCTTAAGACAGTATGAAAATCAGTCTGAGATTACAATAGGATTTTCTAAATATTTCTTTATCCCTATTTTCATAAAAAATTATTAAATTCCAAGAACCTATAAAATCAATACTTCTTTTTAATGTTTTCTGTTGAGTGTATGCTTAAACRAAAATTAACTGCTTAGGGACGAATGATTTTATATTTCAAATAGTTTTAATATTTCAATAATAGTTTTATATTTCAAACTATYACTAATAGTTGAGGCTATGTGGAAAGACATCCAAGTCATAAATCAAAGCACTGTCAAGGCAAGGGTAAAGAGTAGGAAAGGCAGTTTATTAACCCTAAAATTCCCTTGCTTATAGGTTATTTTACACATGCTGGTTTGACTTTTCACCTGCCCTGAGCTTTGGTGCAAACGGAGACATGAATACTGTTAGAGAAAATTACAGCTTTGTACTCAATCTTCTTTATACTTAAGACTGATATCTGGACAGGTATTGAAAACTTTTCATATCATCTGCTCTACATAGCAAGCAGTGCAGCACCAAATGAGCAACAGTTAGTATGTGCAAAGAGAAACTAACTAGATTATTCATGATACAGAAATTATCATAGGAATGTGTTTTGGAGAGATTATGTTGTATAACAAAGCTAATTTTCTCAGTTTTGTACCTTCTAGTCTGACTCAGCTCTCAGTACAGGTGGCTCACTGACTTGACAATTTGACAGACAGCTTCTCAAAAAAAAGGAAGAAACATTCCTGACATAAAGTATACCCCTGGTGCACTTTGTGGTTTTGTTTTCTATTTGAAAAAAAACAGTCCTACACATGGGGGGGGAAAAGGTACCTCTAAGACAGTTTTGCAATCCTGTCGTTAGAGGTGAGGCTAATCAAAACTTAACAAGGTATTGTGCCATGCCAAAATTGACAAGCCATTTAGCATGTTGTCTTACTAACTAGTACGAATTTTATCTTGTGGTAGTTCAGTCAGATTAAGTATTTAGTGTAACTGGTGGTATGGGGCACATTAATCAAATGAGAAGCAGTTAGATGTTCTTTGCTTTGTAAATTATAATAAATAAATGGCATTCCTACTTGTTATTTATCTACCTTCAAACTTCAATGAATATTTCTAGTGCTAATTGCTGATTTTCTATATTTAGAGGGAACAGGCACATATGGAGATAATAGCACAATGTGATATTTATGAGGTGCCAGTTCCCTTATAAATATAGAAATTGAGTAATTAGCACTAGAAATATTCATTGAAATTTCAATGCACACTTTGGGATTTGAAATTAAATTGAGCTAAAGTTGATGATCCTTGTCATAAATTAATATTTGGGGATTTGGAATTTAACTCACTAGAGGTATGCCTTCAACTACTAATAATTTAAGTAAAAGAAACATTGGACATAGCAAGCACATTTGGTGAAAGGAAAGGCATCACAGGTCAATTACATCTATTTGACAATGAAGGATTGTTGTTATCACAGTTTTTAACACATTTGTTATTTCTGATCATATCAGCCTATTTCACTCTTTCACTATGTCTATAGAAGATGATAGGTGATTTAAAACAGTGGTGGGACTTCCATGTTTTCCAGGTCAAGTCAGTACCTACAGAGGTATGAATCTATGATAACATAGTTATAAATTGCACTATATAAACTTCATTGACATAAATTGATTTTGAGATCTTCTTTAACACCACTGATATTTTAAATAATAATAATAGCAAAATAAAGTTGCTTATGAAGATTTAAAATTGGTTTTGGTAACCTGTGCCTTCTGAAAGTATCACATGCAACAAAACCTAAACTTTTGAAAATTCAGTAATAATAAGCTAYTTCAGACTCAAACGGCTGAATATGAGGAAACACAAAATGCCTGTAACAATATTGATTGATTTTGGGACAAAGCATAGACAATGGCAAGCCCTTTAGATGCTTCTTTTGGGTGTTGACATACCAAAGCAGATCCAGTGAAGGACCATGAAGACGTTAAAAGGATTTGAGCATCTGATACATGAGGAAAAGCTAAGAGAGCTGGGACTGTTTAGCCTCAAGAAGAAAAGGTTTGGGAGCATCTCATCAGTGCATTTATATCAGTTGGGGGGCAGCAAAGAAAACAGAGACAGACTCTTCTCAGTGATGTTTAGTGAAAGGACAAGAGGCAATGGGCACAAACTGAAATAYAGAAAAGAAAACATTTTTACCATGAGAGTGGTCAAACACTGGAAGATGTGTCCAGAGAGGTTTGGAGACTCCATCCTTGGAGATGCTAAAAACACAACAGAGCACAGTCCTGAGCAATCTACTCCCTACTTGGCCCAACTTTGAGCAGGGGGGTTGGACTGGATGATCTCCAGAGGTGCCTTCCAAACTCAGCACCCATTCTGTGACTCTGTGAAATCCCTAGGGAAGAATTTGTATTAAGCTTTCCAGTTTACATAAGATGCCTCTGTGAAACATGAAGTTGCTATAGGTAGGAGAATGCAATCAAGAAACACCTTCAGCTACCACAAACATGGTTTTCTGTAGGAGGTCGATGGCTTTCAGATGTTTTAAGCTGACTATGAATGTATCCTTTACCCATGAGAGCAAAGTACTTGGGCAGATTTCTTGTTTTTGTGCGCCAGGTACTAGCATAGCTTCTCTAAATGGATGTGACTGTTTCTTTTTTTTTTTTTTTTCATAACATCCATTATTCCAATGCAGTTACCTGCTTTTATCTATTGAAGTAATTTATTTTAAAGGCCAAGATAGAAGAYTGGGTGGAGTTTGTGACTGTATTATGAAAAATAATTACAACAATCAATGTAAGAATATACTGATTTTTTTAAATGTGAAAATATTTACTTTGCAAATAAATTAAAGTTAAGAACATAAATTAATCACTTCTTGAGTTGCTTCCTTAACTATGCAAAAGTGCAATAAATCATAATGTGATTATTTATGCTAAGTAGCTTGGGTTTTGTAAGAAGCTCATTAAGTGACTCCTTATCTAAGTTAAATGTTTGGGAGCTTTACTTTCATTAAATGTTATCTACATTCACATGAACAAATTCATACATAAATTCCTATTAATCAGTTTAAAATAGATTTTAATAAAAACACTAAACAATCTGAATGAGCAAATGCTTTTAATATATACAGTAGACTTTTAACTGATTAATATTGCTGTCCCTAGATGGTAATGGATTAATAAGCTTTAAAACTAAATGAATAAAAGTGACTACTGAATAAGTAAAACTAAATGAATGGAAGCTTTGAAGGCTCCTTGTCACTAAAACTGGACCTGGACATTTAGGTGATTTTCTAATTAAAGTGAAATTAACAGCCTGTAATTCAAGCATGATACTTTGGGATCTAAGTAGTGGGCTCAAAAAATCATGCAATTCTGTAGGAGAAACATATTCTTCTAACATAATTTGGAAAAACTCATTACTAGAAAAGCATGTGATACATTAATTGCAGAGATTTTGACTGCAATTTAAGGCAGCAGCACATGTTCTCACAATGAAGATCTCAAAACCTGAYACATTTATATGCCTTCCATTTCATGGTTACCTTCCATGTTTAGAACCCTTCCATATTAATTGACCATGTGGCAACAGTATTCAAAAGCAGATGTAAAGTCCGCCTCTTCAGTAAATTAATACTACGGCATTATGTACTACTTCCTGATTTCACAGTTACGGGAAAAGAGCTCATCTACATGTAATTCAAAGTGAACACAGAGATACGTCACACCATTTAAAACTGCAATGAAATTCCACATATACAAACTGTGATGAAAGCTAATACAATTAGAAGAGTTCACTTAATTCTATGACCACTTCTGCTGTAGTATGCTGTTTCTAAAGAAGTAGAAAATTATTTTACATTTCTCCCATGTTTTTAGCAGACAATGATGTAAAAAAAAGTATAAAGAGACCAAGGAGATCTTGTGCAAAATGGATAGATATACTTACAGAACATTGTTTTCTAAACAATGGAAAAAGTAGCAAGTGCCAGAACTATATTGTTACAGATAATCCTTTAATTCATCACATTTGTGTATATGCAATAGAGACTCCCAAATCAGCTTCTGAATTTAATCTGGCTGTTGCTTCCCCCCTATAAAGTAAAAACAAATTAATCCATCCAAAGCATTTGACAGTCAACCGTTAAATACATCAGAAAACTGCAGGAGGAAATTAATACTTCATTACTGAGAGCTGAGTCTGAACAATGTGGACTAATGCAGGAGTAAAACCATGTCCTGGGCAAGGAGAAAACAAACAGAGTAGGTGCTACTTCTACATACGCTGTCTATCCTGCACAGTCAGCCAGGAACAACAGAAACTCTTAATTTGACATTATGTTTGTGCTTCATGTGCAAGTTTTAATCAGATTATTAATCTGGAAAAATCACTTCCCAATTTAGACGTCTGACTTTTAAACATTAATATTCTTTTAATTTTTATWTTTTTTAATAAGGCATTTAATTTAAAAAATCTTGGCATAAATGTTTCTGATATGTTTCCAATTATATTCACTCTCAGGAAGAATTGATCATCAGGAAACAAAGAACTTTTAGATACTCACAACTTAATCCTCTGAGGAAACAGGGTAGGTGATTATAATGAAAGAGTCTCACAATTTACATGAGTTGCACTGCACATGAAAACTGGAAACATTTTCCAGTAACTACTACACTATTTCTGATATCAAGGAAATGCTGAAGCACTGGAGATAGCACTTCTTATGCATTCTTCAGTACCMCTTTGCTCCAGCTTGTACTTGGCTCTAGCCTTTACCTCCCATTTACATCTCATTTTTTCCCTTCCAGCATCTCATACCCATTGCTATTCCACTCACTCACTCTCTTCTCCCAGCTCCTCCCAGGCTGTAGTTCCATGACCACAGTAAGTAGATGGAAGCCATGCAGCATCAAAAGCAGCAATCTTAACACCTCATTCCTTCTCCCTGGCTCTCATTTCCACTCCTACTGTGTCTTGTGYGGGGTTAAAATGAAGCATGTTTCTGGCAAGTTAATGGACTGGAGCGCAGGAAGAGTGTGTGAAGACTAGCAACTGATGATGGAAGTAGAGTAAGATGATTTTTTCAGCAACAGCACCAATTTATGCCCATTTTAAAATTACTCCTTGCCTTCATAAAGTCTTAGTATTTCTCCTATCAGTGCAAATCTCTTTCCCAGATCCATTTTCCTGAGCTATCCCACTCCCTGGCTCCTTAGTCTCCTCTGTCGCTTCAAGTCCCTCTCCCCTCTCGGCTCTAGTTACCCTTTTCCCCCTCCTTCTCCTTACAGTGCTTTTTGAGAAGGACAGCAGGGAGAAAGCAACGCTGCCTCTGCCCTAATTCCTGTAACAACACCTTGTCACCTTCACTTCCGTCATGCCATTAGCAGCCATCACCAGCCACAAGCCTGTTCCCTATAAATCCTGCTCGCATCTTCAGTCCAAGCTTCTGGACACAGATTGAAACCTCCAAAGACTTGATTATCAGCTTTAACTGTTTGTGTGCAGCATGTTTTCATAGGCTTACATATGAAAAATTTTTATTGTCTTTCCATTTGGAAAAGAAGGAAAAAAAGAAAAAAAGTCAAAGTTTACACCAAGATGACTACATTTTATGTCCTTGTTTCTAGGTGTARAAGTTTTTTTATAAGGTATGTGCAAGATTAATTTCTGGGCAGAACCTCTCCTATTCTTCACTTTTCTCTTTATGAGAAATCAAAAGTCACCCTGGCAAGGCCACCTTATGCAAACAGCTCCATGCCAAACAGTTAAATATGGCAAGCATACTCAAGAAAAATAAGATTCACAGTGCTATTTTGGGTAATTTTAGACATTACTGACAGCTATTCCTTTAAAAAAAAAAACAAGCATATTTACATAATAAACACAGAACTGTGGAATATAATACTTTCTGTCAACACACTGTACTTTTAGATACAAGTGCCAATCTCAAAGTCCCATATAAAACCAAACTGAGTGTAAAGACAAAATCAACTCTAAGGATTTGTMGAGTCCCTGAGAGCACTGTTAGCCCTGACTGTCTCTGACCAGCCCCCRGGGGCTCCCCCCCCTCCACCCACAGCACAGGACCCCATGTCASCCCCCTGGGGCTGCCAGTCCCTGCCCCGGTGCTGCCACAGCAGAGTCAGTCTCCAGCTCCCCACAGCCCTGCCCTGCCCAGCCATGGGCCCCACTGAGCCAGGCCCACCCATGGGCCCACATCCCAGCCTGACCTCAGCCCATTCCCATCCCCAGTGAGTTGCCCAATGCCTGGGGCTGRGGCTGCTCCGGTACCCCAGCTGCCCTGCTCCTGGCTGSGGCGGTGRGACGGGCACTGGCTGCCAGGCCTTGTCATCACCCACTGTCRTGGTTTAACCCCAGCCAACAACTAAATGCCACACAGCCACTCACTCACTTCCCCTCTCCGGTGGGATGGGGGAGAGAATTGGGGGGGTAAAAGTGAGAAAACTCATGGGTTGAGATAAAGATAGTTTAATAATTGAAATAAAATAAAGTAAAGTAGTAGTAGTAGTAGTAGTAGTAGTAGTAGTAGTAGTAGTAGTAGTAGTAGTAATAATAATAATAATAATAATAATAATAGAATATACAAAGCAAGTGATGCATGATGCAATTTCTCACCACCCGCCAACCGATGCCCAACCAGTCCCCAGACAGCGATCGCTGCTTCCCAGRCCACACCTCCCAGCTTATATRCTGAGCATGACGTCATATGATATGGAATACCCCGTCAGCCAGTTTGGGTCAGCTGTCCTGTCTATGCTCCCTCCCAGCTTCTTGTGCACCTGGCAGAGCATGGGAAGCTGAAAAGTCCTTGACTAGTGTAARCACTACTTAGCAACAACTAAAACATCRGTGTGTWATCAACATTATTCTCATACTAAATCCAAACCACAGCACTACACCAGCTACTAGGAAGAAAATTAACTTTATCCCAGCTGAAATCAGGACACCCACCCAGTGGAGCCCCTGATACTTGCTCATGGCCACAGGGAGCCGCTGGCCCCCCGGTGCCCTGACAGGATTTTAGTGTCTGGCCACATGCAAATTAATTCACCATCATTTCCATTTYGCTATAAATTAAACAAAAAAAGTTTTCMTTACCAGCATTTGTGAAGCCATACCTGGACTCCTGTGTCCAGGTCTGGGCTCCCCAGTTCAAGAGAGACATGGACATACTGGAGAGAGTCCAGTGAAAGGCCACAAAGATGATGTAGGGACTGGAGCATCTCTCCTATGAGGAAAGGCTGAGAGAGCTGGGACTGTTCAGCTGGGAGAAGAGAAGACTCAGAGGGGATCTCATCAATGTGTACAAATACCTGAAGGGAGGTTGCGAAGAAGATGGAGCCAGGCTCTTCTCAGTGTTGCTCAGTGACAGGACCAGAGGCAGTGGGCACAAACTGAAACACAGGAGGTTCCTCCTGAACATCAGGAAACAATTTTTTACTGAGAGGGTGACTGAGCACTGGCACAGGCTGCCCAGAGAGGTTGTGGGGTGTCCCTCCCTGGAGATATTCAAAAGTCATCTGGACATGGTCCTGAGCAACCAGTTTTAGGTGTCGCTGCTTGAGCAGGGGGTGTTGAACAAGACRACATCCAGAGGTCCCGTCCAACCTCARTCATGCTGTGATTCTGTGATACAAAGGAATTATGCTACCAAAACTAATCTTAGTGTATGGCCTATTTGGCCATATTTCTCCAGCAGGCTGTATGCTGGAGAAAACTCAGAAAAAAGAAACTTCATCCCCTCTGTTGACAAACAGGAGTTAAAGCTCCTTGTATTGACTGCCAGGACCATATAACAAGACCACATAGCCGTAAGTTCTGTTTGGCAGATAGTCAGACTTGCAGCATGCTCTGTGGAAAGTCTTATTAACTAAAAAAAAAAAAAAAAAAAGGAGCATGATCCCAGCCCATACACAGGCTGAGTCCACCAAGGAGTGGTGCAGGAAATCTCTGCCTCCAGTTCTGGTCGCTACCGAAAAGTATTTCAACATCTAATTAAATTGCTGTCAGTGTCTTTCCTGGTGAACAGAGAAACATATGAAAAAATAATTAGGTCATGTTGTCTAGCTGTACAAGGCAAGCTGAGAAGTTTAAATGGTGAAAGCTCTCTAATAGGTATCATGAGATATCTGCACAGCGCTGCTCAGACATTCCTCAGACATTCCCTGGACCAGCTGGAGCTCAGGGGAATTCCTCTCCTGTTAATAAAAATTTGCATTGTTTCCACTTACCTGTTCTTGAAACAGGAGCTACTGAAAGCCTAAAATATGCACCCACTGGTCAAACGTAATTCAAGATCATAAAATCTATTCTACTCACCAGAAAACACAAGGGCAGCAGCTCCTGATATGTTTTGCACAAGGAGGCAGCTTTAATCTTCATGTTTAGCAAATTAAAAGCAGTCAGTATATAGGAAAGCTTAATGTAATTCTCAATTTCTTGTTTGCGCTAAGAGGAAAACAAATCACCGCTACACACAAGACTGCCTTTAGTAGAAATTGATTCTCACCTAAAGGACTAAGGCTTGCTAGGAGACTCTCAGAGGATTCACCTAACCTCAATCAAGACAAAATTAATGAAGAAGCAGACATCTCCTGGCACATCTTGGCATATCACCTCAACAGGAATCGCTCTGTCTCAACATTTTCACTGAAATTAATTTAATTAACTCATCCATTAATAATGAATGATCTACAAGCTTGAAAATAACCATAGATAATTGGTTTTGACTAGAATTTTCCAGTAAACTGCCACAGAAATGGGTATTTTCACTCYAGGGCAGCTTTATGGTATTAAAACAATATTAGCTCGGGCATACATAGTCTGCTGGAGTTCATAAACATCTTAGGTATTCAAAAACAAAGTAGAAAAATATCTGTTTGATTTTCAAGGCATGAAAATAGGAACCGATATTAAAGTACATCTATTGAGTCATTAAATCATAACTTTCAATTTACCTTGTCATAGGCTGAGGGATTATGAAACTSTGTTAGATCCACTACAAAATATCACCAACTAAGCAGCTCTCATGATAACCAGAYCAAAAACTCAAATCTCTTGCTTGACCTAAGCTTAATCCCAGTGGCCCTGAAAGATGTTAATGGAAATAAATATTTTAAAGAGCATTTATGAGTAAATTTTAAAGGACAGTTAACAACCAAATTCATACCATGCTTGAACTGAAAGCTATAATATTTATGACTAATTTTTCATAAGAGATATGTCAACAACCTCATTCTGTGTCAAAACAACAAACAACTTTAATAACACTTTAAATGTGAAAAGAAATATTTTAATTACTAATTTACTTCTAATTCACCTCCCTTTAAGCTTCACATTACTGGTGTCAAGATAATTTACTCTTCATTGTTAAAGCCTATTCTGAGTATTGCCAGGCATTGACTTAATTTTTCCTCTTTCAAGAATTCTCCTGGAAGTTGACTAAGTAGTTAAGACTGTCTTTGCCTCTGACTGCCATTAATTGTTGTGACAGATTGTGATCAGCCTGTATCACACTGGGATATTCGTTTTGTCCTAAACCGTCCATTTTGATCTTCATGCTGAAAACATATTTAAATGTAAACTATACAGATTTACAATGCATGCTTATTGTTGATAACCCCTTCTACACTATTCACTGGGAAAATGCCAACCGTTTTAGTGCCTCAGCAGTTTCTCTTGACTACAAACCCAGWCACATGGCACCGTGGACTTTTGCCTTCTTCAAAGCCCGAAACAGTAACAGGGAGAGATTCAAAYCATCCAGGGCAGGGAGAAGGTTAGGACACAGCTCTTGAAAGGACAGACAGTTGCCATCATATAGAAGCAGCACATTGCTGATTTATTGACATGAATTACATATCAGGAGCTCACGGAATTTATCCAAAGAAGCCAAGATCTCCAAAGAAATACTTTCAAAGGTTTCTGAAAATATTACTTATATAATACAGCAAATGACCACACAATAGAAACACAAAATAAAATACATTACAGATTTAACAGAAAGAAAGGATTCTTAAYGCTAAGTTCTGAAAACCACAAATTGATGACTTCTTTCTCAAGTCCTACCCAAGTTTTAGATGTTAACGTGCAAAACATTAAGTGTACCATTACTCCTTCAGGTGGAAACCTTGGAGTGAATATGAGGAATATTATGTCACTCACGCTGTCCTGGTTTTGGCTGGGATAGAATTAATTTTCTTTCTAGTAGTTATAGTAGGTATAGTGCTATGTTTTGGATTTAGTATAAGAAGAATGTTGATAACACACTAATGTTTTTAGTTGTTGCTAGGTAGTCTACTTCTCAAGGACTTTTCAGCTTCCCATGCTCTGTGAGGTGCAMAAGAAGCTGGGAGGGAGCATAGCTGGGACAGCTAGGCCAGCTGGCCAATGGGGTATTCCATACCATATGATGTCATGCTCAGCATATAAGGCTGGGGGAAGAAGAAGGAAGTGGGGGACGTTCGGAGTGATGGCGCTTGTCTTCCCAAGTAATGGGAATTATGCGTGATGGAGCCCTGCTTTCCTGGGGATGGCTGAACACCTGCCTGCCCATGGGAAGTAGTGAAKGAATTCCWTGKTTTGCTTTGCTTGCGTGCGCGGCTTTTGCTTTCCCTATTAAACTGTCTTCATCTCAACCCACGAGTTTTCTCACTTTTACCCTTCTGATTCTCTCCCCYGTCCCACCCGGGGGAGAGTGAGCGAGCGGCTGTGTGGTGCTTAGTCACCGGCTGGGCTTAAACCACGACACACGCTTTTATTATCAAATCACTAAAATAAGACTGCTTTAATATTAAATGGAAAATGGATATCTTTAACTTGTTGCAAGTCTTTGGGAAGATTAGATGAAATTTTTAGTCTAATTTTTGTAACCAGGCTGTTTTCTAAAGTAGTCTGATTTTTTTGTCTGCAATTAGTTCAAGCTATTTCAGTCAAAAGGATGCTCCTTTTACAGTTTCTTAGTTATTGCTTCCTTTCATTCTTCTTTCCTGAATATCTTTTGGGGCCCCATTTCAAGTAAAAGGTTTCATTTATCATCTCCAAAGTACAGAATATATGCCCCTGCAAAGCGTCCAAAACCAAGTCAAAAGTCTACAAAAGTTTGTTAGCTGTTTGGCTCCTTATCTGTTTTTCTGGGTTAGCAATCATCTTTTCRATCTATGTTTTTACAGCACCTTGTGCAATAGAGCTTTGGTTCATGGCTTGGGTTGCTGGATGGTATAGCAGAAGGCTGTATCATACAGGGAAGTGAACATGAGACTTCTGTCTGAAGTGAAATGCTGAGAAGATTGAATGAGAGGGAGGAAGGGTCAGTCAGTTGGCTAACTCTCAAGATATTAAAGTGAAATGGGTAAGTGAGTGATGAAAGTTTCTTTTACTAAATTTTTGTTCCTTGCTTTCTGCCATGTTACCTCAGGATTAAAGGAGAAGTCTGAAATACCCAGAAGTTGTTGGTGGGACGGTGGGGAAAGTGGTGATAAATTCCTGGGGAGAGAAGGGAAGGTCAGAGGCTTATGTGTCCTGGGAGGTTAGAGAGATTGCCGATTGCCTCATCCCAAGAAAAAGCATTGCTTTACACTGAATCTGACAGTATATCCTAAATCYCAGAAAGAGACAGAATGATTAGTTGCCAATCCAAGGCAGGTAACTTAGAAACACTTGAAATTACGATGCTTTTTTTACTGTGGAGGAAGATGAGGAACACTTGAATAAAATTGGTCAGATGCACAGCTTATACTCAACTAGGTTTTCAGACAAATAAAAGGAATACAAATTTATTTTAAACTGTAGTCAATAGTGATGTGAGATCTGAGATAGACATTACCACTGTTCTTGGACCAGACAGAAAAATGCCAACCTTTTCACTAATGCTCATTACCATTCTCTGTGAGGCATAAAGCTTGTTCAGTGCTTTGCATGTTAGTTTACTTTTTGAGAAAACTGGAAAAGTGCACACAGAAATACACCAACGTGAGCTCCTATCCAGCCCAGAACAGGTCTAATTGAAATAAATAGGTGAATACAGACATCAGAAAGCATTAATACCATCACTGTCATGGTTCAGGTGTTTGGTAGACTATTTTGGTATAAAATTAAACARAAGCTAACAACAAAACCACTATGAATGACATGTAGATAATCTGCTTTTTGATTCCTTTTTTTTGCTTGTTTCTTGCAATAGTAGAATTGTCATTAATTAAAAATATCTACTCTTTTTACTTTCATCCTCTCTCTGTCAATTTTTTTTTCTCATTTATATCCAATGTATGACTCTGTGGAAGCTCAGGGTGGACTTGCCTTGATTTTATTAAAGCCAGTTTGACCAAGGAAGCTGTATTTTAAGAACTTGAAACTTTTGCTTATTACTTGCATTAAAAACATCCTTCAAAAGGGAATGAAAGGAGAATATGCTTTGTTCATAATTCATAATGCTGTCAAGTAGTAGAATTATTAGTATCTTAAAATTTTATGACATCTGTGAAAGGACATTATAAAAATACTTAGAAAATCTGACTTTATTGCATTTCACAAACTCAACTTACATTTGGACTTAAGTAATAATTAACATTTTTACTGGCATTGAGCTACTGAAATTATATATCAGATAAAGTAATTTCAAAAGATCAGCAGCAGCCAAAATTCTAATTTAAACTTTAGGAAAGTATTAAAGCTGGAATCATGTGCAAACCACTGAAGCAGTATGCCTAAAGCATCAGCCTGTTAACTAAATTAAACCAGTTACCCATTGCATTGAAAAGACATAACATGTGCCRGTGCAATTGCCTCAGGAGAGTATTTGCATACTAGAGGGTCCAAACTTATCTTGTTCTAAGTTTTTAATTCAACAGTAATCCAGGCAAGACTGCAGGTAGACTCTCTCAATTAAAAATTACTAATTTTGCAATGAACACTTCCTCTCCTCCCTCCCCTTATTTTTCCCTTCTTTATTACTTGTCATAATATTGGATAAATTTCTATTTCCATCTTTTTAGGGGTATACAGATCATTTCRGTTGTTGGGGAGATTTCCTCAACTTATTTCAAAGACCCTTGCTGGTTATTTATGGGGAGAAAAGTACGTCTTTGGAGTTTTTTGATGATTTCTTTAGGATTCTGTAGGACAAATTTCRCTAGGAACTTATATGACTAAAAACACAAATAAACATCAGGGAGATTTTCAAAAACTCTTACCTCCCGTTCATTTTGGTACAAGTTAGGTAACTAGGTCCTGCTCATAGGATTTCTCTGCAAGTCTACCCATTGTTCCACAATCTCTAAAGGGAGCAGGGTTCATCACCAGTTTTAATGGGAACTAAAGAGCTTAGCAATTTGCAGAAGATGCAGATATATTACTCACCGCTCAGATCTGAATTGGCAGCAACTTGGCCTAAGTTTAAAATAAAAGTCTGCTGATAAAACAGTGGCTTGAATCTTCACCCAGAAGCTGAGAAAAACTTAAGCTAAACCTGCTGGTACTTGGTGAGCTAATTTTCTCTATTCACAAATACTAATCAATTAGCTTACCTAATAGCATTTTACTAAGGGATAAAAGAAGATAGACAACCAAAGAGAAGAAAAAAATACTATCCAATTCCTAATTCCTGAAGTATAACTTTAATTATATCACAGTTMTGTTTTTTATATCCAACGTAGTTTCTTGGTCAGGTAGTTGCTTCCCTCTTCCTCTAGCTACACCTCACATAACAGTTAGGGATTTTAAGTCTCTAGCAGCAAGGCTAGTTTTCAAGCTGCTGCTCAGCCCGTGGTCCAAGTTGTGCCTGCTCCACTTCTGAGTCCTTCCTCAGCGTGCTCTGCTCCACAACCAAACTGCAGCCTTCCGCCTCCCCAAGGCTAGGCTCCAGCTATCTGAACAAAGTGATCCATAGTCAGGAAGTTTTATGTGTATCTTTGGTAACAGTTCCTGTTAATTCAGTTCTCTGCTTGAATGAAACATGGTACTTCAGAGCTGACACAATCTTCTATATATTAGAGAATTTTTAATAGATCTTCTGTTAGCTTCGACAGCCAAACACTTCTGTTTTCCTCTGTACATTAAACTCCTTGGTTCTTTAAATTTCTTCTTCAAGTTTCTTAAATTTCTTCTGATCTTTAATTTCTTCTTCCCAGTGCCAAAATTATTGCTATGGSTTAACATTTACTCCAGGAAAGTTTGAAGTATAGTTAGTTGCCCGAGAGTCATATTCTTGCCATTTTTCCTCTGCTTCATTACAAGTTTCTCAACAAAATATAGCAACATACATAATATAARAATACCTCAAGCCTTTCCAATGGTCCCTTCATTTATCTTTACTTTAACAGATGTCAATAGCACACACCTTCTTTTTGGATTCTCCCCCCCTTTAAGACATTTTTGAGCAGGAATGGACCACAGTTTAATTCTTTTCATACACTGAATGATAGCCATGTAGAAACAACACCACTACATAGAACTTATCTGTGCTATACAGCTAGACTGTTCAATAAATACAATTTGGTAAGTAAATAAATCTGTTATTTATGTGAGATGTGGCAAATGAAAAGGTCTTTATCATTTAACAACAATGAAAAATGTCATTTTTTGCAAAGCCAACATTAATTAATCTTAAATCAAACCTGCATTTCAGAAGACACAATAAACTTCCTCAGGAAAACATTGCTTGAGACTTTCCTTGYATGTCTTTTCTTCCAAAGGACAGCCCAGAGCGGTCTCACTGGAGCCATAGGAATCCCCAGTTCAGGACTCGGGGTCTAGGACCCTGGGTTTCAGGACTACTAACCTGTATCCCTCTCCTCTGTGAAAGGAGTCCGAACTACCAATTTTCTTGCACAAGAGATGTGCAACATTATGTGATGTTGCTGTGCTGTAGCTATGGGATTTAGAAGTGTGGGAATTGTAAATCCCACCATGAATTAGCTAGAAACTAGGCAAGTTTCTGTCAGAAATCTGTGCGTTAGATATGTCAGAGCCATCTCTCTGTTTTCTTTAAAAGTCCATGAAAACAGAAGACCATTCAGCAAGATGTTTTGATGTAAATTAATTTTTTATTTTTTTAATTTAAAAATGCTTTTTGAGAAAATTCCAGCAGRTGCTATCTAGAATAGTTTCTGTACTTTCCTTATATATTGATAGTGTGAAAAACAAAAAACTCAAATTATGTATTTTTTAAGATGATGTTTGATAAGTTTGTGAAAGGGAGTATATACTGTGGTCTCTTACCTTCTTTTACTCTTAATAGCTTTTTGTCAGAGGCTCAAATCTATCTGTTAATCTTTAGGWATTCACAAAATCACTGTTGAGGTTGGAAGATACCACTGAAGATCAACTAGTCCAACCTCCATGCTCAAAGCAGGGCTAACGAGAAAAGGTTGTTCAGGACCATGTCCAGTCAGGTTTTGAACATCTGTGAGGATAGAAACTCCACAACCTCTCTGGGCAACCTGTTCCAGTGTCTGAACACCTCACCATAAAAAAAAAGTTTTCTCTCATGTTTAAATGGAATTTCTTGTATTGCAGTTTGTTCCCATTGCCTCTTCTCCTGTCACTGGGCACCACTRAGAAGAATCTGGCTCCATTTTCCCTACTCCCCCCATCAGGTATTTGTACACATTGGTAAGATCCCCCTGAGACTTCTCTTCTCCAGGCTGAACAGTCCCAGCTTTCTCAGCCTCCCATCATTTGTCAGATGTTCCAGACCCTTAATCATCTTTGTAGCCCTTCACTGGATTCACTCCAGAAGTCCATACCTGTCTTGTACTTAAGAGCCCAGGCCTGGACCCAGMACTCCAGATGTGTCTCACCAGGGTTAAGCAGATGAGGAAGATCATGCCCCTCTGCTTGCTGGCAACATTCTTCCTAATCCAGCCCAGGATGCTGTTGGCTTTCTTTGCTGTGAAAGCCTGAAACACTTGAGCTGGGGCCCCTTCAGCCCTGTTTCATTGGTTATGAGGCCTGTCTTCTGCACACCACACCGCACCCTTTGCTCGTCAACCTAGTTCACCACTTTCTCACTTGACTGCAGGACATCCTCTYCCTCCTCCACTGTTCCTTACTTAAAGTTCTCCTCATCAGGTTGGCCTGCCAGTTAGCAGAAATGCTTCTTCCTTGCCTAGACAGGTAGATCCTGTCTCTTTCTAGCAGTCCTCGATCCTCAAAGAGGGTTCCACAATCATAAAAAACAAACCTCTGCTGTTGACACCAGCTGTGCAAAGAGTTGCCRACCCATAGCATGCATCCATTTTTCCTCAAGCTCTTCCCCATCACTGCCAGGATCAAGAATAAAACCACTGGGGCCCCCATGCCCTTCACCCTCACCTCCAGTGCCCTGTAGTCATGTTTGATGTGTTCCAGGTCTCCTCTGGCAGTTTCATTGGTACGCACATGGAAGAGTAGCAGGGCATAGTAGTCTGAGGGCCAGACAAGCCTCAGCAGTCTTTTCGCAACATCCCAGATTCAAGTCCCTGGCAAGCAGCAAACCTCCCTAGACAACAAGTCAGTCAGGTCAGCAGATGGGGGCCTCCATCCCCTGTAGCAGAGAGTCTTCCACTTGTGTCACTTGCCTTCCTCCTGCAAAGTTTGCTGACTTCCCCCTTTAGCTCCATTACTTGGTGACACATATCCTACACAACACACACCTCCTGCATATGAGACCATGTCCTGCTGCCCCAGGCACCACTGCAGCCCCAGGCCTGCCGAGTTCACTCAGGAGCTCATTTTGAGTCAAGGCCTCTGATGGTACAGGGAAAGTTGCTCCAGTAGGTGCTGGGGACTGTGTCGTGGCACATCACCTCATTGTGATGCTGTTTCCAGCAGAGCTTCTGGCCCCTTCTGCACACCCTTTTGCACAAAATGCTGCACAGACTATTGTGTCTGGTGGCTGTGCTCTGCAAGCTGAACTCTAGGCAACTTTAAATAAGATGCCCAAGTTAGAAGCCTAGTTATCTTAGCCTACTTCTACAAGTCATTCAAGAAATACAGAACTCCAACTGGCAATTCATCCAGCCTGAACTTCTGGTGGTCCTTCCATTCCCAAAATGGAGGTGGTCCCCTGGGCTGTAGAAGAATTCTAGAGGAATTAGTCTGCTAACTTGAGGTCTTCGTTTGGCTACTAAAATGCATGAGCACAAATCCTATGTGTCTTGGAAGCATACTTTTAATTGTTCAAAATGGAGCTCTGCTAAACTGAAAACATCTTACTGATCTGACAGGATGTTGTATTAGCAGTCAACTTACACATCTGAAATTGGAATTATTTGCACACACGTAATATATTGTGCCCACGGATAGACATATATAGCTATACTCCAGTACATTCATTTCTCTGAGATAGATAGAATATTTTATAGAGAGAATTTATATATATATATGTCATAAATAAAGGGTAAATTAAATCTATCTGCCTGATCTGATGTAGGCTTCTGCAAACTCCCATAAATTTTGTCTGCGATTTTAAATTAATCCTATAATTTGCTGTTACTTGGAAATGTTAGAGCAGCTTCACAATTGGTCACTCCATGATAGGGCTGTTACTGTTCTCTGCAGATTCCATTGCCATTTTTCTGAACTAAATATCCAACCTGACGGTTTTGAAATGATCTCTTTTAAACTCATTTGTACTGATGATCTGGCACGATTGATCACTGTTCAGAGCAGTGATAAAATGATTACTTGCAAACCAAGAAGATGTAAAGAGCCAACAGGATGAAGACAGTCTTGAAATTTATCTAGATTACATTTTTTCTTCTATGTAAAACACAGAAATTAATGTTAAACATAGAAATGCTAATAWAAAACTAAGATAAAAGTTGATTAATTCTAGTGCTTTTAGAAGTGAACAACAAAGGTGCTAAGCAATTTCACCTCTGAATGACCTAGTTTGACTACTTGCTTTCAAGTAGTATAATTCATTTTAGTCTCAGATGCAATGGTATTTTATAGAAATAGGGAGCATCTTCACTTTTATTGACTGAAATATTTACAAACCCTCCCCTCCRCCCACCACCACCAAAAACTCCTAAATCTGTCAATCTGAGGATGGTTTACCTAACAAGATTAATCTACATAAAATCCATTTCATTGGATTTGGTGTAATATGAATGGATGACTTATTTCTACCCCTGTTTTCAAGTTCTGGTACACATTGCCTTTGACATATGGATCCTGGAAGCAAGTTCAGAAGCTACAGCAAACTCAGATCCAAATCAAACCAGCCTAAAGCTAGGACAGAGAGCGAGTAATCTGGAAAGACAGTTTTATTCTGTGCTATTATAACATCTACTATATGATTCTAGCTATTGTAAGGAATATTTGAATATTTCCCYCCACTGATGGGAAATGGAAGGAGATATCTGAACAGCTAACCAAGCAGGGTTATATTAGAAGTCAAGAAATAGCATTCTATGACACTTTTAATGAAATTAATTACAAACCCCAATGTGATGAATTGATTTCAAGACTTAACTAGAGTTATTTGTATCTTTAATTATCATCCTTTGACGTAAAACCATGATGCAACATTTCTATAAAATGTAATGAAAGTTTTTAAACAAATTCTGCTATTAAGATATTATTTCTCAAGTTTTCAGTATTTTTTGAGTATTCATAGACTTAAAGTTTGATTACTGAACTACAGAGACTGAAATATTCAGCAAAATGAAGCATGATGTCCCAAACTTGTACTAACCCAGACCAATATGCCCATTTTGCACAGGTCCGGAGCACAGACCTGTATACTGATTCTGTATCCTATCACCTAGAATTTATCCCCTGAGTTTCTAATTCCAGGATTAATCTGAGTGCAGTGAGCTCAAGAGTCACAGGGGAATTTGCGTCACTTGTTCTTTATTTTGTATAGTTTGAAAGCAACAGTCTTCTGATCACTAGAGGAAAAAAAAAAGATATTCTAAACAGCAATTGAAGTAGAATTGGTCAAAAACTTCATGACAGTTCTCAATTTTCTGCTACTTTTCAGAGTTTTTCAAGAATACGGAAAAAAAAAATCAGATTTGAGAGACCAAAAACCCGAAAGACATCATAGCTGAACTACAGCCCTTGAAGCCTGACCACCAAACCAGGAGTGTGTCTCCTTGAACCTGTAAATCTCGCTTCATCTAGTACTCTTATAAACATGTGCACTCCTCCAGATCAAGGATCACAGAAGCCTTGCAAGATCCACCTGTTCCGCAGCTGTGCAAACCTATCTTTTATGTAGCCTTTCAACCRAGCTATGAAGGAACTCAGCAGCTGCAGTGCTCTGGGTTCCTCAGGCTTCTTTGTTTTTCTGGAAGTTCACAGAAGTTCGTATCTTCATGATACGCTAAGGACCCCAAAAAGTCAACGAGAAACTTTTTTGGTTAATTGCATGTTAGAAAGAGAGTGAATCTTCATTTGAGTACTGTGTCACAAACACCTTCTTTTAATTGCTTTTTACTTTAAAGATGCAAGTTTTTAAATCCAAAACTCAGTAACAATCCCTGCTTATGGCATGAAAAGTCCTAAGGCATAAGATAGATATAGTTTTACAAGCGTAAGAGATGATGATAAGATCCTGAAACAACATTGTTGCCACCACTGGATATTTCATTCTAAATCTTTTGAATTTAGTGCATTTTTAAATCTCAGATTCTTACCAATGTATGAAACTTTACTTAAAGATATCTCTCTCAAGATTACTCAGAAAAATCTGAAACTATGAGGCCTAAAGATTAAAAATAGTTTTAAAAATCCATTTTAAAATAGTTTTAAAATCAATTTTAAAATTATTTGATTTAGTCTAAAAATAATTTTTAATTTGTTAATCTTTTAACACCATCCATTCTTACTTCACAATACTGGAATTTTAACACTCACACTAATAAAAACTTGCAATTTTTTTCTCTTGAAAATTACACTTTCATTTAGTCCTCATAATGAACTTCTTTTTATTTCACTTCTAAAGTTAAAAGTTATAGCTGACATATATTTGGTTGATTTATCTTAAATATCTCTACAAAGTGGTACCACAGGAGTATATTTTGATATACTATTTAATAACTAAACAGTTATTAAAAACTAAACCGTTATCAACAACTACTATTTAATAACTAAATGCATTTATTTTTTTTAAAAAGCCCTGAATTACAAAGACAGAACATTCACCAGACTACATCTTATTCAACGGCACTTGAATAAATTTTTCCTTATCTTGTTTTCTATTTTTAACTAAAAATTGAAGATTAGCAGTTCAAGTATTTCTAGGACGCTGCTTTTGTAACACAGTCCCYGAAACCCTTATGTCCCTGGCTCCACAGCAGCCCATGGAACAGGATTGCTTTGACCGGCAGTGATGTGGGAAACAATCTTCTTTTTTCGCATCTCTTAAAAAAAAATCCRGAAGCTTTCCTACAACAAGGCTAGAAAAAAATAGACCTTTTGAAGTTTATGAAGAACCAACAAGTAAGGTATCACTGTCTGCGATTCGGAACATGGATCTGATCCCTCCAGATATGTACCAAGGCTCTCACCACCTGTGACAGTGCTATGATTAGGATCACTATAAGCAGCTATACACCTACATGTAAGCATCTGTTAATGRTTGCTATTAAAAGCATAGCACAAGAGCAGGCCAGCCATTGGATTGATCTGGATTTTTTAAGCTACGATTTTCATCAAACTTGAAACTTCTTGATATTATCAGCTGCTCAGTGAAAATTATTTCCTTTTAGATTTTCTGTGAACACCAAAAAAAGTGAAGCAGCTGAAAGTGAAGAGCTGACTGGCCCTGGAGAAAAATACTGGGCACTGGAGTGCACAAGGCCAAGAATCTAAGTTAGTTTCTTTGGAATGACCACCTGGATTTAGCAAAAGCTCATTGCACCAGAAATGTTTCTGAGTATTTCTGAGCTCACTGACACTGACTTTTTGCTGAAAAGATGTTGTGCGGCAAATTTCACACTGAAGTTTAAAACCTAGAGAAAAGTCAGGAATTGAAAAAACAACATGAAGGGGTCATCTTTATGCTCCTTCCTTTGCCTGCAGCAGCACGGAAGATTGACAAAATAGACCAGATTTCAGTTAAAAGAGGATCAAGTTCCAGTTACATATACCTAAGCAGTGTATCAGAATCAGATAGTCATGACATTTTTATCATACTATCTTTTTATAGTACAAAAAGTGACACTGTTGTAACAAAAAGAAGACTAACCTGTACTTCATAGGCAAGTGGCTTATGCACTCCATCAGTTTGCTGGAAACGTTCTTTCTTTTCAGTATACTAGGTAATTTAAATGATCAACTCAATTTCTAATGCACTGAGGAAGAGCAGAACCTGGGAGGATGCATATTCTCCAAAAGAGCATTTAATAAATCCATTTAACTAAGATTAACAATGAAGAATGTGTTACAAGCCAATAAAATTTAATCAAAAATATACTTTAATTAAAGAATTAAAGCACTTGCACTGTCAAATTAGAAAAGAAATTAGAAAATGTAAAAGATGTAATCGAAGATCCCATATATCTGCTTTTGAAGAGGAGAAATGAAGCCAGTTAACATTCAGCTATACCACACAGAAACAAGTAACACCTACACATTGCAACATTCCTGATCTTTTCTACAAAATATTTGCAATACACGTATTTATGAATTTCTTCTTAAATTCCTATTGTATCTATATTACCTCATCTTAATGCAGACACAGTGAAGACAGGATGCAAGTGTATTGCATATACTGAGAAGCTCCCTTTGTTTTAAATAGGGAAGCATGAAAAATAGGTATCCTGAAAGGTCACCTATTTCCCTATCACATGGCAGAACACATTACACATCTGCCATGCACATGAAGAAAAAGTGCCCATGGTACAATAACTGTATTAAAAATAAACAAGGAGACACCATACCAAGAATTATAAGGAAAATTTAGTATCGTTTCATAATATTCACTTATTTACAAAAATATGAGTGCCAAATTGTTATTTTTCAAAATTAGTGGTCATAATCCACCAAAATTCTAAAAAATAATTCCCCAAATAACTCAGTGAGAATTACATATGTGAAGGGGATATAGAACAGGTGTGTGAATACCTCTGGGTACTGTATAATGTTAAACAAGAACCGTAACCTAAGGTCATGATAAAATGACCGTATCTCAGGTCAAAGAAAAAAATAGTCATAGTTATCATCACACTGACTGGCAGGAATTCCGACTTTCAGTAGTTTGGATGCATCTATCATACCCTGTCAGTATTGTTTAGGGTTGTTGGGGTTTTTTTTTGATTCTCTACTTGCTTATTTTAAGGCAGTTGTCAGAGAGCAAAGCTAGCACAAAAGTGGTCTTATTCTCTCCTTAGACTATTATAACTCTGCTGAATTCAGAGAGGATTGTTCCCAATTTACACCAAAGAGAGAGAAAGAAAGAACAAGCTTAAAAGAAACAGGCTTGATTGACTGCTGTGAAAATTGTTAAACATTTAGGCCTGACATAAAAAAAAATTACTGAAGCTCAATCTCATGTCACTGAATCGTCAGAAACATGCCACTGGTTTCACTGAAGCTTATGTGCTGGTGTGCCACCAGATACAGGTTTGATGCAGCCGTTAGTGAAAGAAAAGCATCACTTATTATTTTTAATATGGTAACTGCAAATACAGGTAAATTTCAAGATATGTATGCCCACAGGAAAAGCAATTACATGGATTTTTTTTGGATAATCCTGGCAAACAGAATTTTTATTAACACTGCAGTGGGAAGCAACATCTAAAGCAGTGGGTTTGACATTCCTCAAGAGAATAACTTCCTTTAAAACACTTAGGCAGCAGGAGTTTCCTTATCAGTGTCAAAGTGAGGGTAGGTACATTTTAAAGTGACAGATTTAATCGTTTCTAAACACAGCCTTAACTTCCTCGGCTAAATGTTCCTCTCGGAACTGAAGAGAACATTTATACACTCCCTCTGCCCAGGTTTTGAGACCGTCATTTTTTCAAGTGGCCAAATCATCACAAATTCTCTGAAAAATTGGGAGCATGGGAGAGGATGGAGGAAAAAAATAAAAAAAAATTAACTGGCCACATCTTTAAGTTATTTATAGTAATACCTGTACTCTCTCCTCAACTTTCAAAAAAATGTATTGTTGTGAGGTTACTCCAGCATTTTGAATGACATGCATTTYCAGAATGCAATAGCATATATTTCCATTTACCAGGTTTGATTACTTCCAACTTATTGTAATGAGAGAGTTAGATCTGCAGCTGCTGCCCAGACCAGGAATCTCACTGAAGACAAAAAGCATGTTGTGAAGCTGCTAGTCTAAGATAGGATGAGGAGTAAGAAGACCACGGTTGCTTGCGGTGGAGGGCAAATGAAGGTAAAATGGTGAAAGGGATCAACCTGGACTCATGGTGGAGGAAAATATGGGATATCTGCTCTAAAAGTGCTGTATGAAACAACCATTATGTGACTTGTTAGAGGAGGAGAGGGTGGTCTAGGAAGCACTGATGAAGATAAAGATCAGTTTGGAGAGTGTGGTGGTGACACTGGAGTTCTGGTTTTGCCTGTGGCCCAGGCTGTTAAAGGAGAAAGGACAGATTTACCTCTGGGATAGCAGACACTGTTGGGACATAGGAGATATTGTTCTGCAAAGCCCAGGATGTTCAATACCTCCTCCCTCTTCCAAACACCTCTCAAATAACCTGAGCAAATGCAACTGTCCATAGGCAACATAAAGTTTGAGAAGAACCCTGTGATGCATCCCAGACTGTGGAAAATGACATGTCAAAGATACCTGCTGTGAGAGCTAGTCAAAAGTAGTCAAAGGTGGATCTTCTTCAGGATGTTTATGGATGAATGCAAACTAAAGATTAAATGCCTGTGCCAAAATGTAATTTCCTTTGCAAGGATTACTTTCTAGGGATGCAACTACTACTAGTTTCCAAACCACACTTTTGAATGGCATGACAGTGACATTTCCGAAAGAGGGAATGTTACTGACCCGAAAGAGGGTCAGTTACTCAATATCTATGTATATATTTACAGTAGAAAATTAAAAAAATTACTACATTAAACATTACAATGGAAAGCTTTTTGTATGCAGTATTTGTGTGAAACAACCAAAAAGAGTATTTCCCCAAGGTCTAATCTCTGGTAAAATGTTCTGTAGCATTAGGGAGCTGATTTTATAGTCTAGTACAGTATGTGAATAGTCAGTTGAAATGACAGCTGAAGGGTGAACACTTCTGGTTGAAAGCTTGTGCAATAAAATGTGACTTTTTTATTTTATTTTTTTTTTAATTGGACCAATGTGTACCTTATACCTGAAATGACAGCCTTCTTGTATCTTTTTGCCTCATCAACATCTCATTTCATATCCTGGCTGAAAGTGCCTTTTTCCTTCCTAACTTGTACTTCTTAATTTCTGTCTCCCTTTGCTATATTTTCCCATTGAACTTGGTAATTGCATCACCTGGGATTTGGTTAGTATGCAAAATTCTATATAGAACATTTTATTTAATCTATCCCTACCATTATGAAAGAAACCCCGAACTCACTTTTAAAATAGAGTAATAACAAGGAGGTAAACATTCTGGGTATGAAAATCCCTTAATTTAGGAAAGTTCTGAAAGCTTTCCACTACAGCTTGTTGATCAGCTGATAATAGCCTTTATCCTACTGGTCTAAAAGTCTCACAAACTTTAGGCCAGACTTGATGCACATGAACAGCCAAAAAAAATACTCTGACTAAAAATATCTGAAGTTTTGAGGAGCAGAAAAAATTGGATATAGCTTGCCACTTGGGGACTTGTCTTTTAGTAAAGTTAACTGGTGAAGCACAGGAACTAAAATCCTCTTCAGTCTTTCTAACTACGTGAGAATCTGCTGCTGCTGCAAAACTCCTGTGTCGCTGAAGTCTYGTTAGCCAATTATAAATGCCAATACTTTGTGCCTTCTCTTGTTTGTCTTTGAATTCTCAGCTCAGCATTGTACAAACTTGATTCAAGCTGCTGTATAATCCTGTTATAAATTCATTGCCTTTTCATTTAAAGTCTTCAGTTTAATTCTTTCCTGGATGGATCTGTCAATTCATTCACACTGAGTAGCCACACAAGGGCTTTATTTCTGGCTTTTTAATGTGCCAGTCACGGACAGACATAAGATCCAACTGCAGTATCTCAAGTGAGCTTCTACAGTACAAATGTTCACACAACTGCAAGAAGCAAACTTCATTGTGTCTGGTGAGGCGTTGGTTGACACTAAGATTAAGAGCTTAACAAATGCAATGGTCTGCTCTGTTACCATTCAAGAGTTTCTTGCTTCACTGTGCTATGAAAGAGAGATGAAGGACTGCCTGACTGTAACATTTTCTCATCTCTTGAGTGTTGTATGTGATCAAAAGGTGGGCTGGGTGAGGAGGCTTGGGATCAGTCATACAAAATATCCAAAATTGTACCCATAGGAACCTTGTCCTTTGGCCACCAAAGAGTCTTCCTTTCAGACTGCAGCTAAAAATCATCCATTTAATCTGAACCTGATAGAAAAAAGACAAAATGCTAAGTAAATTTAGCAGTAAATGAGTGCATTTAAATATGCTGGAAACTCTTCTGCTTTTCTGTCACAGTGAATCCCTGTGTCATAATTTTTTTTCTTTATTGTTCTAGGATTTAACACCCTTATACCCGATTTTATTTGTTTTTCACCTTTTGGGAGAACTTTCATTTTTACTTTTTACCATTGAATACCCCATTTCATCTGAAAAAATAAAATCTTTGCCATTTTTTTCTTCCTCTTTGGGGAAGCAGACAAAGCAGTGTGCTTTTAAGTTGCTGATAAAGCTAAAAATATCCTATAATGCCTCCAGTGAAGTGCAATAATTTAAAGGACTGGATACAATGCCTTTGGTAGAAGATGAAAACAGCATCTCTATTGGAGTCAAAAATATTTCTGGTCTTATATACCTGTGATTATGATGGTTATTATTAAACTGTCACATCATATCAATGAGTAAACAAGTAGCTAAGCCTAGATCATATTAACTATTGTGACAGCTGTAAATACTGCAGTAATGACTCTCCTGCGGGCAATAGAACAGATAAGAAAATGATTGAAGCTCCATGGGTTTACTACATATTTACAGGTAATTCTGTAACAAGTTAGGCAATCTCTTAAGTAGGAACAGCCTGCTTGTCTCAGCAGTAATGCAGTGTCTGAACAGTAGTCTGAGCTGCATGCTATTCAGCTTTCATCAGTAATATAACACTTGATTTTAATACTGTTTTATAAAAAATGTAAATCAAGTAGTCAGAATGAAAGTGGTCCTTCAAAGGTGATCTGTAAAGGAAGAAAAACATCCATCTATGTCGCTACTTTGTTTTTGATGTATAGTTTGAGGGTTTTTTTGCAGGGTGGGAGGTGGTTGCTTTGTTTAATAAAAGGTTGCATGCCTCTAAATATATCAGGAATACCAAATGCAGTTTTCCTCCCCTGCGTACACCAGCAGAGAGGGTAAGTATAAAGATGTGTCCCTATGTAATTAGTATTCATTCACAAGCCTTCCTAGTTCTGTCTCTTTCTGCTTGCTAGCTCAGCAAACACCATGCAAGGAGGAAATAATGGTATGTGCCCTATATTCAGATTACTGGGGGTGATGATTTCTGAGAATGCAATTAGAAGTCACGCCCTGGAGAGCCCCAAGTAGATGAGGAGAAGACAATTTTTTTATACTTGCYAACCAATACTGCAAAAAAGAAAAGGTCAATAATATTTGAGCCTTAGAATCTTAATTAGCTAATTACTGTTCCCGCTTGCTTCAAGCAAAGATCCATAAAAAAGACAAAACACAAAAAATGAAATAAAATGATGTTGTGAAGCAGTGGAATGAGGGGGTATTTTTTAGTTTTTTAACTGTACTTTCGATGTGTCTTGCAAATCTGCTTCTGAACTCAATGTGAGTCATTTAAACAACAGAAACTTTAAGATTTCAGTATCACTGGTTTTAAAGCTTTATATTAAACAAAATAAACAAACACCTGAATGCATCCTTTTTTATTAAAAAACATCGGGAAGAGATTTCCTAAGCACTATGATTTGACATATGGCTGCTGTTGAAATGCCCTTTACTATCTTCTGCAGATTACCTAGAGGACTAGGCTATGGCATTTTATAGTCACAGTTATTTAAGGGTGCATAGAAGGCTATTAGTATCTACAGCAGATCATAGAGGTATTTTGACTCAGAGAAAAAGAGAACCTTTTGATTTTTCTGCATTCAATGTCAATATATGGTACATCATGAAGGAGTATTTATTAATGAATGCTGAGTCTTGAGATCATTCCTATAAGAAGTTTAAGACTTTTGCAAAATTTCATATTGCATATTATGAAAAGGATTACAAGTATCCATTTATTCTTGAACAATGAAGGATCAGAAGTTGTAAGAGCAGAAAAAGAAATGTCTGGAACGTACTATTTTGTGGAAATAATGTGATTTCCACAGCATTAAAAGTTTCTGTGGAAGAAAAGGGCAAAAAGGATATTTTTTTTTTATTTAAAGTATCTAAATGTTGTATTCTGACTTACTTATATTTCTATTAAATATAATATTTTCAGTAATATGAAATATGCATTTATTAAAGTCATGACTTGATCTCTGAGCTACATAAACATGTTTTCAGCAGCATAGTACAAAAGGTAACCTGAAGCATTTAAACTATCATGAGACAGAATATTTTGGAATTTCAATACAAAAAAATATTCAGCACAAGATTTAGAACCGTTGTTTAAAAACAGAAACAACATTTGAAACAATGAGAATATGTGTCTTACACTTTTTAGATTATCAGGTAAAGCACAGTTGCACACAGCTACATATACTTTATCTCTCCATATACATACAGAGGAAGGTGTTTTACTAGTTTCACAATGATACTTGACTTGGAGAAGCTACAGCTTCTGCAACAAAAGGCYTGTTTTCACATGCCTTGCAGTAACATAAGTACCTCCTCCTGCACTAACTGAACACTTAACACTTGCTCTTCCATGCACAGATGAGTACATACCTGAATATGCAATTTATTTTCTAATTTAAATGCCGTTCTTTCATTGACATTCCTCAGATATTATTCTACCAGTTCATACAAACTGTCAACCTTTGCTACATACAGACATCTCTCTCCCCTCCTCTTCTCAAACCTTGCCTACAATAGGTGCACCAAGCTTGCTTCTGCAGTGCTCAACCCATCATGCTCATCCCCTTTCCTCCAGATTTCCTCTCACGCAGCAGCAGTTCCTGCCACTCAATTCATTTGCCTCTGCTGCTACAGCTAGGTTTAATTGAATAATTGAACTTCATTATCTATGTAAATCTTTTTCTTCCCCCCCCCCCAGTTAAGAAGTAGGTAATAGCATTAAATCACCTGTACTACATTCATCATTCTTATGGGAGTAATGATGTACAGGGAAGAGAAGGAGTGAAAACACTCAGGCCATCACAAGTCTCTGAACAATTGGCCATAACCTATGTAAGAAACACAAACCAGTGGCACAATTTTTTGCCACTGCTGCCATTTAGTAATTAATCTCTAYGATAGATTTGAACATACCAGTGCAATGACTTCTGGAAATTGGAAACTCCAGGTTAGCAGGTTTTACCCCTGCATCTTTTCACTTCCATCACAATGCCCCAGCAGAATACATATAAATCAATACAGGAGTGAAACTTTACTGCTCAAGGATATGAGCAATCATGATGCTCACTCCTAGGACTCCAAAGGCAAGGCCAACCACAGACTCTCAGCATTCAGGAGAATTTCACTGCTGCCACTGCTTAGAAATACAGTGATGGGGAGGACCATCACGCAGTTGGGTTTAGTTTAGATAAGCTGATATTAACTAAACACTATATCTTCTCAGGTCCCTGTTGCAACATAACCTACACTGGCCTTGTAAGGTTCCTTTCTAACATTTCCCCACAGGGTGAGATTATTTCCATCGTACATGGTGTTTTGAAGCAGGATCCAATCATCCATATTTGACGAAAGCCAGGATATTTCTTTCCATTGAACATGTAGGAGCTAGGCTAGATGACCTCAGCTGAGGATGTCTGTTTATGTAAAAACTYCTTGGCCAGTTTACCATTCTTACTGATCGTTTCTCTAACTGAAGCCACTTCAACCCTTCCTGAGAGCGCCCAACCCTTTGGGCAGGTCTTACTYCCAGGGCAGAAGGACTCCTAGCACGCTGCTGGTGCTGCACAGGGAAGAGAGACACCTCCCCCAGCACCGAACCCCTACCAGGAGGTCACCTGGTCCTGTGCTCTGGGTGCTGGGAATGGGGACCGAAAGTGGTACATGGGACTGGGGCATTTCTCTGCTACTGCATGGAGAATGAGTCGAGTCATTAATACAGGGGCAATGGGGAGCCAGTGGTGGTATCAGGGCTGGGGGCCACAGGGTGAGGAGGGCGCCAGGGAAGCCGGGGATCCATGCAGGGCTGGGTGCTCCCCAGACACTACTGCTGTGCTAGGCCCGTCCCTAGGTGGCAAACCCTCAGACAGGCCCTGCATGATGCCAGCCCAGGAGCTGCCCTGACACCCTCCCTCTGGGCACCACGGACAAGTCCTCGCAGTCAAGGGGCTGGTCGCCAGCCCCAGGGACCAGGGAACCACTGCAGCGAGGGGCCTACAGGAGTGTAGGCCTCAGTGTGGGCACCGGCATCAGCACCCCGGAAGGGGCTCCCATACTCTCCTGAGGCACGTGTGTGACCGCTCCTCGGCCGGTTCCTCTGTCCCTCCCTGCTCCTGCAGGGACRTTGCTTCACTCCTGGCTCCATGGGCTGCTGCTCTGCACACACTGCAGCACCTCCGGGTGTGCTTGTGTGCCTGTGGTGGGGGCGAGGGCCTGACATTTCCTTTCTGGAAATCCTTTCATCTGTGTCTCCTCCTGCCTCTGCTGTTTTCAAACTCATGAGACCTCCCACCTCGAGGATGAAAATGCACAGAAATGTTAATCTGGATCCTATCTAACTGTGCCAGACTGGCTGCAATCAGGATTTGTCTTTGACACATGGCTGTAAGAGGACATCTGTTGAAAATTTTACATGACCAGCAGAAAGAGTTTGCCCCAGCATGGCTTAGGTCTCTGCCCAAGATGCCTACGTGAAGCAAATGGATTTCTGACTGTGAAGAAAGTCATCAGGCCCAGGACTGGTCATTGCTAACCTGTGCTTGGGATTGCTACGTGCTGACAGATTACAGAGGAGAGAAGTGACTGGCAGCTGAACGGGATACGGGGCRGGGTGCTTAGAAAAGGAGCTGTCAGAGGTGCTGCAAGGTTGTGGGCTGCAAGGAGTGCTGTGCCAAAAGCCAGCTGCCTCGTGAGGTGTTGAGCAAGAAAAGAAGAGCTCCAAAGCTCAGACTAGCCTGAAGTGGTGACATTCATCAGAATATACAATAGAGGTCCTTTACTAGTGCTTTTCCAGCATGTTTAAAACTGTCAGAAAGTGTATGGAAAAGCAGGACTGTATTTTCTGACTGTATCAGTCAAGTGAGGGAGTAATGTGAAACAATATTGCAGCTGTGTGGATGGCAGTGCTCTTATACAAAAGCAGTGACACACCACCTCAAAATTAAAAACATACACCTTCATGCCTGAGGATTTAGATGGAAAAGCAGCACTCTCTATATACATCTTTGCCTTCCGAAGAGGTGAAAGGAAGCTCATGGAGCTGACACAGCTGARACAGCAGAAGTATGTTATTCATTGTTTTCTTTTCTAGGCCAGTATTAAGAAAGAAATGCAACATTCATGCTATCAGAAAGATATAGAGCAAAATAATTCTGTATCATTATGGTTGGGCTACTCACCTATGTATAGATGATCGTTTTCTATTAAAACATTACCAGACTAAAGCAACAATAGTCCTGGGAAACCAGGACTCATCTACTAGGTGTCCTAGTTACTGAACTGCAAGGTAGATCATTCACCTCCTGAACTGCATGATTTCTCCACTACAGAAGTTACATACCATCTTCACTTGAAAAAATAAAGTCTCTTTAATGGCATTTTCAGGGAGCCCTATCGGAATAGCTTGTGCTAGGTATGCTTTGAATGCATTCACTAGATGCTCTCAGGAGATTTAGGCTTCATTCCACCTGGTTCCTGGATTTCAACATCAGAAAAGGCATTTCATTGCTCACATCAAGACAGTTCAGGGCCAACCTATGTTCTGTTTAAGACACCCACATCATTATTTTGACTGTGGCTTCTCCTTTCTGAAGCCATCTATAATTCCATGCATTAAACATCTTATTCACTGATTGTCTATTACAGACACATGCAAAAATACATTTAGGAAGTGTGACTTATGAATCTGTTTTTCATAGACCTAAGATATTATAAAGAAAGCCTACAAATACAATGATGTAATGCCTGCTAGAAGTGATTATAATACCATATAGGAAATAAGTGTAATTTACCAAAAAAATAAAATCAAGGATTTACCAAGAKTCACTTTTTTAATAAATATGGAAATTAAAAGTCTAGATTATCCTTTTGGCTTTACTATGTGACTGACTGTTCGGCTGGAGTAGAATAGCACCTTGCATAGTGTAGACGGCATAAAACTACTTACATTCCCATCAGTAGATGACAGATTTTGACATGTGTAATTTTATATTACATAATATTACATGATTAGAATAAATATTAATAAACCACAAGTAACTGTTAACATAATTTTATTCATAATAAATCAATGTAATTAAGTATTTATGATTTTTATCTTAAACCATGATTGAATATTGGATTTTAGTCCTGATCTATTTACACTTCCTGTGTACAGGTCTTAACCAGAAGAAACTAGCTACTAGCACTGCCATACAGCTACACTTTAGTCAGATCGCTTATTTCCTCCCCTGCTGCCCTGTTCAAGGGGATCAAGCCCCAGTATTATCTGAATACAGATAGACGCTACTATATGTTCACCCTGCTAAGCTGACTCTAGTCTTACTGCTAAGTAATGGATTATTCTGGCTTCTRATTTAAAGGATCCTCAAGTGTAGGCTTGAAGGTTTATTGGTATGTGAAGGAGATGCATCAAGGACCATGCTGAGGTTTCTGACTATGTTTTACATGACAGTAAACTTTAGGAAATGGTAGATCATCTTTACATAGGTGTGATTTACATAGGCTGTTATGTTGTTCTGTATGCTCTCTTTCTACTTTATTCACAGGTGGAATTAGTCCCCATTGCTCATGAAGATCCCATAATACAACCACACGTGATCCTGTCACAGTAAGGCCAAGAGTAATTTGATTGGATCTTTTGTAATATTTAATAGCTTAGTGCTGAAACTATAACCTCAACTGAATTTCCAAGTTTGGTTTTAAATGTTTTTAAATTTGTTTGTAAAAGTTGTGATTGTTTCAGTTCTGCATTGGAATATACAACATACCTTCCAGCAACACCAAGTCAGCTCACTTGACTAAGCTATTCAGGTTTTGTGGATGACACTGTGTAGTTACTCTGAAACTGTATAGCTGAGCTGGGAAAACCTAATCTATTTTAAAATGACCCAAACATAAGGATAAAAAAATTTTAAAAAAGGTACTTTTAACCTTCTCTCAGAAATGCTACTGAAACTGAATTAAAAGCCCTTTAGTTTGAATTTTTTTTCATCTTTCTTCATATGTTTCTGCCTTCTATGGTTCTTAGCATGATTCAGAGTAAGAACAGTTGCTCATTACGTTGTAATGTATTGCTGTCTTCACTCACACAGTACTACTATCAGCTTTGAAGTGCAGAATCAGACATGGAAATTCAAACTGCTTGTTAGTCATAACAAGTATAAACTATATCAAATCAAGACGCTAGCGTACAGAAGGTAAAAGAATCACATTACCACATATTAACTTCAGCTTGGTACAGACTAGGACTATAAAACGAAACAGAAGTTGGCTCAAGTATTCTTATTTATAGGTAGTTACTATTTGTAACTATTCTAGATAAACATTTCTGCAATGTCCTGTTCATTCATGAGACATACTGAAAGCATAAGAACTCCTCATTTGTATGAGGTGATCACTAGCTGACTCTGAAAATGACTTTGTTATACACAGTATTGGGTTTGTGTGACAAGGTTTTGGTAGTGGGGGGCTACAGGGGTGGCTTCTGTGGGAAGGTGCTAGAAGCTTCCCCTATGTCCGATAGAGCCAATGCSAGCCGKCTCCAAGATGGACCAGCCGCTGGCCAAGGCCGAGCCTATCAGCGATGGTGGTAGCGCCTCTGTGATAACGTATTTAAGAAGGWGAAAAAACTGCACAACACCTGCAGCAGCCAGAAGAGAGGAGTGAGAATATGTGAGAGAAACAACCCTGCAGACACCAAGGTCAGTGAAGAAGGAGGGGGAGGAGGTGCTCCAGGCACCTGAGCAGAGATTCCTCTGCAGCCCATGGTGAAGACCATGGTGAGGCAGGCTGTGCCCCTTGCAGCCCATGGAGGTTAACGGTGGAGCAGATATCCACCTGCAGCCCRTGGAGGACCCCACACTGGATGCRCCCAAAGGAGGCTGTGACCCTGTGGGGGACCCATGCTGGAGCAGGCTCCTGGCAGGACCTGTGGACCCATGGAGAGASGAGCCCACACTGGACCAGGTTTGCTGGCAGGACTTGTGACTCCGTGGGCGACCCATGCTGGAGCAGTCTGTTCCTGAAAGACTGCACCCTGTGGAAGGGACCCACGCTGGAGCAGTTCGTGAAGAACTGCAGCCCATGGAAAGGACTCACGTTGGAGAAGTTCATGGAGAACTGTCTCCCATGGGAGGGAACCCACGCTGGAGCAGGGGAAGAGTRTGAGGAGTCCTCCCCCTCAGGAGGAAGGAGCRGCAGAGACAACGTGTGATGAACTGACCCCCATTCCCCGTCCCCCTGCGCCACTGAGGGGGAAGAGATAGTGAAAATCAGGAGCGAAGTTGAGCCCAGGAAGAAGGGAGGGGTGGGAGGAAGGTGTTTTAAGATTTTGGTTTTATTTCTCTTTATCCTACTCTAATTTGATTGGTAATAAATTAAACACATTTTCCCCTAGTCAAGTTTGTTTTGCCCTTGATGGTAATTGGTGAGTGATCTCTCSCTGTCCTTATCTTGACSCACGAGCCTTTTGTTATATTTTCTCTCTCCTGTCCAGCTGAGGAGGGGAGCGATAGGGTGGCTTTGGTGGGCACCTGGTGTCCAGCCCAGGTCAACCCACCACATACACCTATATGACATTATTTATTTTATTTGGCTAATACATAATACACACTCCTACTTTTTATTTAGCATTTTATAAAGGAGTTAATATAAAATTCACATAAACCAAGAAGTGGCTATCATTGTCTAGAATGACAACATACAGCAAGTAATTTGTACTCCTACAGTAACTGGATGTGAACATAATGAGTCCTGAAGTTGTCTTAAGACTGTTTTTAACGTGACATAACTAAGCGTGTGGTAAGTCAAAAACGTAGCTGCTGTAAAGCTGCAAGTTTAGACAACTTTCTGAAATGCTGTCTCTGGACCCCTGTATCACCCCTATATTAGATAAGAGACACTGGAMAGTTCCTCTGATCTTGGATTTATAACAAGTACATTATAGTACCATGGGTTATAGCAGGATGATAGATTGCTGCATTTATCCTGCATATTAAATTTGCTGATTATCTGTGATCCAATATATTTCAGCTTCTGACCATCTGTTAGAAAAAGCTTGGAAGCTTCATTATTAGGTATTTTTTTCATAATTATTCTGAGAAGATGTCTAATGTAAATTTTCTCATTTAAATTATATTGTAATTTATTGAAGAAGTTTTTAATCTACTTGCTTTTCGCCTAATAGTTTTCAGCCAACATCTGCCATGTATGAAAAGCTAAAAAATACATATAAAGCCTCATATGCATCAAGGTTCTTCCCAGTATTCAGTAAACACAGCAAATGTCCGGTAACAGTTGGTATCCACGCAGAAGACGACACTAACCATATTGAATACCCTCTTCCAGCTGTTGATGCAGAGATTTAGCCTAGGGAGCTGTTTACAAACATATTTGGCTGTTTTACCATCTGGTATTTACTGACTCTGGGTGCAGTCCTGCTTCCAGTCATGTGATTTGTCCAAATCAAGTCTATAGGAACTAATTCCAGAGGCATAGCTGGGATCAATTATGTTAGTCAAATGGTGACARTTTGAGGCTCTTTAAAGAAACCTATAGATATGAAATGCTCAAACTTAGCAGAAAGATTCAAGTTCCTTTGAGCACTATCTTTTTTGAAATTAAACAATTTTTTTTCCTCTCTGTGAGACATTTGGTCTTCTTGCTCCAAAGGAAAACTTCTTATTGCTTAAAGCTTTCAGCCTTTGGCTAAACATTTGCTCTGTAAATGGAACCATTCACAATTTATTTAAAAGGAGTTTAAAAATTTCTTCTAATAAAATCTTCCTGTCAAAAAAGTCAGAAGGTAGGAAGAGAACTGCAGAAGAATGTGAAGAAAGGATGCATATTTAACCTAACTTGACTACATATATGATGCTTTAGTACTTCAACATTTTTAAATGCTGGAGATATTTCAGTTATACAAGATGTATCAAGAAGCACATGGAGGAAACAGATGAATGCTGGGGTAAAATAAGAAAGGCTAATGTATTCCTGTAAGCAATATGAAATGCATATAAGTAGTTGGCTTTGGAGTGCAAATGGTAGTTATAAATAAAATATGGTGTAATGTGGAAGTTAAAAAAGAAGTGAATTCAAAGCAATATTTCTGGTTGCTTTTCTGAAACCATCCAAGATAGTGAGCTGGCACATCCATATGTGTGTTGGAAGTGTTGGACAGATAGTTCATTAGAAAGGTGATAGAAAGTCGATGAATGCTGGAAGGAAGACTAGAAACTAGAAATTTTATAATATGGCAGATAGAAAAGGAATACCAGTTTTTGTTGTAGAATGGGGAAATAGGAATATTTGTAAGGAATTAGTGACAGGATTGTTTCTAAACATCATTTGGCTAATGCTAATATTTTTGCTAGTCATACTGTTMTGTTCAGAGACTCTTAGAAAGAATGAACTACTATACTTCTCCAATTTTCTGTATAAAACAGATTAGGCTCTACCAATCTGTAACACTACTGTCAAAACCAAAAACGACTAGGAGAAAAATTCTGAGAAGTTCACAGGACAACTTGGAGCTGGGAACTGTGCTATCTTGTGGGTGCATACATAGTTTAAGACATTTACCCCTTATTTTTACCCTGAATGTATCAAGGTTTGTATGGCAGKTTTAGTTCTTTTGTGCTACTACTTGCTAAATTTAGAGACATAAGCTGTCAAATATCTTTCCTCCATTAGAGGTGCTTACGGGCTTGTCATGGTTTAACCCCAGTCGGCAACCAAGCACCACACAGCTGCTCGCCTACTCTCCCCGCCCTGGTGGTATGAGGGAGAGAATCTGAAGAGCAAAAGTAAGAAAACTGGTGGGTTTAATACTTAAGAAAACTACTGGGTTTAAGAAAAGTTTAATACTTGAAATAAAATAATAATATTAATAACAACAACAACAATAATAATAATAAATTGTAATGACAAGGAAAACAACTAGAGAGAGAGGAACAAAACCCAGGAAAAACAACTGATGCAACCGCTCACTACCCACTGACCGACACCCAGCCAGCCCCTGAGCAGTGGTCGCTGCCCCCTGGCCAACTCCCCCCAGTTTATATACTGAGCATGACGCCATATGGTATGGAATATCCCATCGGCCAGTTTGGGTCAGCTGCCCTGGCTATGCTCCCTCCGAGCTTCTTGTGCATCTGGCAGAGCATGGGAAGCTGAAAAGTACTTGACTTAGTGTAAACACTACTTAGCAACAACTAAAACATCAGTGTGTTATCAACATTATTCTCATACTAAATCCAAAACACAGCRCTATACCAGCTACTAGGAAGAAAGTTTTCCAGCTGAAACCAGGACAGGGCTGTAATCAAGACATAGATCTTGGTCATTTCTCTGTATTAAACTAAAGAGGTTGAATCTCTTAAATAGTTTGCATAAAGATATTTTCCCCACAGCTATGGTTCCTCTAAAGTTGCTTTTAATTCTGAAGCCAGGACATTGAGTTCACCCCATAACTCAATGTTCCAACAATGGTATCCGTATTTTCTTGGGGAGAAATCCCTGCCACCATCCTGCATCTAGTATTTCGCTGCTTCCAGCATTGCATTAGCTATTTGAACAAGAGCAAACAGCTTAGAAGGTAACAGATGCAATAAATTGTGCCAAGTAGGCTATCTCAAGCTGTACCAGTTGAACGTTTGCTGGTTTGTTTTTCAGCCTTTTTGGTAAAGCTTTCCCTTTTCACAAATGCATAAGTTTGGACAGAACGACAAGTATACATCTATGAGCACCTTCAAAACAAACTTCCATTTGGAGAACAAAATCCATTTGTTTGAAACTGAAGACAGGAAAGAGTCAGTCCTAAACTAATAAATTTCCTACAGATGAAATAATTTTCATTCAGATATCTAGCAATCTTGCAGCTTCCTACTGACGGACTTTTATGCCAATAGAAAGGTTAGCATTAGAATTAAATTAGAATTAGGACTATATAATTAATTTGGACAAAAYCAAGAGTATTAGATTTCATGAGAAAACTTTCTTCATGGGTCATTAATATAACCTCAAGGCAAGGTTCATACRAGAATTGACAATGGCCTTTCTAATTGCACAGCTTCTATACATGCCCAATTAAAACCTCTTTTCTACCACACTATCTGACACATGTATTATTAATAAGGCATGAAGGGAATATTGCCAGTTTACCAGTGTGATAACACTCATACAAATCCTGTCCTGGTAGAAACTGAGAAGAAAAGATATACTAATAGTTAAAGTATTGGTTTTAGGATCATATACACAGTTACTTCAAATTCMGCTGACAAATTTGGCAAAAATTTCTTGGTCTCCTGCTCTCTTTAATAATCAATTTCATGGTATTTGTTCTTGTACCTTGGAAGTCTCATAAGGTCTCAATAATGTTTTAAGGATAAAGTAAAAGTATGTGCTAAGACTTTGTTTTTATTTCAGACCAGTTGCAGGACTATAGCTTTTTGGCCATCAAAACATAGCTCTCTTTAATATGAGGAAAAAGACGGGAAAGGCAAAGTATTGTATTGTTGTTTAAAGATGAAAGACTGAACATCAGACGGATTAAAAGCCAAATTCTGTGAAGCCCATAAGCATGTGCTTAAGAAAAATATTTTGAACAGAGCCCAAATGACTCTCTGACACTTCTCATGACGAGCCTGAGAACAGAACCTAGGCTTGTTCCAGTCCAGCATCTTTTCTACAGAAACACGTTTCTTATGCACATGGAGCAAGGACTACAGTCATCTAATAATTGCTTAAATCATTCAATATATATTAAGCCAGCTTTTGAAGTCTCTTGTATTTAGTAGTCTAAGTAAATACATAGGACATACTAAATTTAGACACTAAATAGCACCTGTTTATTCCATCGTGCACCACTCATTCCCTGCTTTCTCGCTTGTGAGTAGTTTAGTCATTCCAAGCRTAGTCTGACAAAAATTCCTTCATGCAAACACACATATTCTGTCTCTCATTTTAAGATAACTCCACCTTGTCATCCGTGGATTTGTGAGTCACACTGAAAACCAATGCAGCAGCTTCCCCTGCTGGCTATTGAGGAGATTAACTAACAGACTCCTCACCTTGCCTGGTATCAGCCCTGCCGCTGCTACACAAATGCTCAGAATTAAGTCAGAGAGCTACATGAGGCTAGTCACATATCAACATTTTTCACAGGGTAACAGTTCATCAGTGAATACTGAGATGCTTAGTACCTGTCAAAAGAAAAGAAATAAGTATGCCAGTTGAAATGCTGTTTASATCTGCTCTGAGGAATTTTGTACAGTTGCAGCCATTTTAATATATTGGCTACACTGGCACGAACATTTTAGTCTGCCAGCATATGCCAGTGGATTTTAGCTATATGTGACTTGTTGTAGCAGCCCTTTCTTTTTTTAGGGTCAAAGACATTGTGTTAAAGCAACTGAAAATGTCTGTATGCATTTTTATGCTTTGTTTCATCAATAAAATCATTCTAACTCCTTTTCAGAGTCATTTTTTAATATTAAATTATGTACTTCATACCAAAATTAATGGGAATCATACAACACTCTCTACTGTATAACTTGGAAAGTATCATTGTACCCGTAAATGCATAAGCTTTGACATTGCTGTCTGCAGGACAATATCCTCTCAACTATTCTGTCTTCTGTAATAAAGCAGATAGCAAATCACCTGTGGGGTAAAAGATAATGGACCCAATGGTGCAAATTGTGATGGTCAAGACTTTCTCATTTAGCTTAATGGAAAACCGCAGGACCTTAGCAGCCCACAGGAATGGCACTGTATAATATCTCACACAAGGTCAGGCCAAACATTTCAGATAGACTGGGGATTCATCTGCTGTGAATTTTTTGAAGCTTTGTGTAATCACATAATCAGCTGTTTATTCCTAGTCACTAGGCTAGTAACTGATCATAATTATTCTACAGGGTCATGCAGTGTCCACTTTAATCAGATGATTACTGGAAAGCTTTTACTATTAAATTTTATGTTTATTAGTATATCTTTATGACCCCATTCATTTAAAGCTGCAGAAGATGAGGAAGGAAATGACAGAGCCAGTTATCTGAGCTTCCTGCTGATAAAGTAAAAGTAAGGAGAAAATTGCATTTTGCTATTTTTTTTAAATATCATTTTTACTTTGCAGTGCTGAACTCCTCTGATGCCTTGTTGCTGGTAATATTATTTCAAAGCCACTTTGAAAGGAGGAAGGTCCTTGTATTCCCCTCCATCAGCCAAAAGCAATGAAGCATTACAATTCTCTGCCCATTCTATTAATAGACTTGCAACTGAAGCAGAAGAAATTCAAGGACTTTTCCTTCCTGACACATTTTACAATATCTCTAAGCAACATAGCACAAATCAAGGTACAAAGCTTACATGTCTTTTCTGATGAACTAGGGCATTTGTTTAAGACGCTGAAAATTAATTACACGAATTTCCTAATTCCTTTGGTAACGTCTAAGAGTAACATGGTCTCAAGCATTGCAGCACTTCCACAGTGCGCTAAGTATCCCCATTCAGCATTCAGTGTCAGAAAAAATCTTGCAACAGTTATTTTCTGCAAAGCTAATGTGGTCATGTTCACACCTAAGTGAAGGGATTTTCTTCTGCAAGAACAAGTAGAGTCAAATGTTAAGGTATGGATATGATCTCAGAATATAGCCTGAGAAAACAGAAATAATGGTGGCTTGCCAACAGAAAGTCTAGTGGAACAAATTTCCTGGTTTTGTTAGACATCTTTTCTTAGACATTGTAAGGTCTGTATTTCCTATCCATATATTAGATACATTTATCCATGCTTGTGACACTGATTATGACTTTTTATATTGAAGTATTTCCTGTGATATGTAGAAGCTCCATGCAGGACCTCACTGTAATCTTGTATACAACCGAAAATAGCCCTGACACATTCTGGTCTGTTTTGCTTTTTGCCGCATCTATTTTTCCCAAGACTGAAGTYAGTATCTGCATCTGCTCACAGAAATTGAGCAAATAAGTATGCTTTTATGTGGCAGACAAATTTAGGAGTTCGTTCCATTTCTCCTTCTGATTAGGCATGTCTTAGTTACAGATAGATTTTGGGGCAACACTTTGGATGACTGCAGAGATTCTTATTGGTTTCCAATATCCCAAAGGTTTGAAAAGCTGTTTTCTTTTGTTATTGATGTTACAGATAAAATGCCAGATAAATATCCAATTTTGAAACTGGAGTAAGTAAACTGATTTTTATTTAGGCCAGGGTGATCCACGTTTCTGTGAAAATACTGATTTTAGCAATCTGAATGAAATCTGTAGGAATGAATACAGTTGCTGGAGGAAATAACTTGGAGAAGGTATCAAGAGACCATTTTATAAACATGTTTAAATCCCAGCTAATATTTCAGTATCTCTGTAAATATTTCTTCTCAACAATGAGCCATTTTAATTACACAACAAAGCAGTCCTCCCACAATGCTGCTTAATATATGACAAGCTGACATTTAATTGAATTCAAATAAACTCTTTCTTTCTTGATAGTATCCTTTTATACATTAATTTGTTTTCCTTAAGCATCTAGGAAAAAGTAAACATTTAAGGTAAATGAAGTTCTGCAAGGTCTCTAGAAAGTGTCTGAATTAAATCCTAATCACAGCAATATCATTGCAGAGATGGCATAGACAGGTTTGTACATTGTTTTTTTCACTTTGGAAAATGATCCCTCCGCTTTGTCAGAAAAGAAAGAACGAAGTATGTTAATATATATTTTCTTGTCTTAAAGAGCAACTACATATAAATAATTTAACTTGGATCTCTGTTTTCAGTTAAGCAAATTTACCTCTGTCAGTAAGTTAAAGATATTACACAGTATGCTACCAGTTCACTTGCAGTTAAGAACCCTTCTCAGCTAGAGTCAGTCTTTAAACAAAAATGTGCCCTTGGATACACAATTCTCTCTTCCTGACAATACTTTAGGAACTTGACAGTGACACTACATGGATGTAACTGAAGACAGAATTTAACCTCAAAGAGATAGGATGAGTTTATGGGAGTTAACTCCCATTAAAATTAATGAATATTGTGTGGCTAAATCCTCAGGTCAGGTTTGAAGAGTTCAATCACAATGCAAGAACCTGATGGGAAAGCAGCAATCTTACTCTCCATTAAGTAAGAGAAAGGTCATGGCCTCTGTATGTTGTTAGTATTTGGACAAATAGGCCTCCTGAAACCTACCTCTTCGCATACCAACCATTCCCTCTTGCAGCTCCACATTCCCATTTCAGCTTGCTTTCAGCAAGCATGACTGCCAAGACTCCTGCTCCTGTCTCAATAGTTAGAGATATAATAGCAAGATAGTAGTGAATGTCAAATCTCTGGAATAGTTAGGACAGAACAAATGAGATGTGGAAAGTAAGGCTGAGCAAGATTATCAACATCTTCTAACATCTGAGTCACAGATGAGAATATAAAATGAATAAAGAAAGGAAATTAAAAATAAAAAAAAAAGAACCAAAAAAAAAATACAGCTAAGAAAGTAGGAAAGGAGAAAAAAAAAGCTAAAGACCCATTTCAGTGAACTGTATTCAGGCTGACTGACACTTTCTTACGTATTACATGAGGCAACTGGTCTGATTGAGAGAGGAAAACAAATAATAAACAGAGACAGAAAACTCCAGAACCCCACCCAGAGCAGAAAACAGCCACCTCTRGAAGGGGAAAATAAGACAGAAAATGTCTTTCAGTACCACAAGCCTGGACTAATCATCACCTGAACCTGCTGAATGCTAGGAGTTCTGGTGACAAATGGGGATTCTCGGGCAAATGTTATTGCACATCGGATTAAATCACAGAATTATAGAACGGTTGAGGTTGGAAGGGATCTCTGGAGGTCATCTTGTCCAACACTCCTGTGCAGGCAGGGCCACCTACAGGACTATGTCCAGACACCAAATGACAGTAAATAACATAATAAAGAGCAAAGAGAAAGGAAAGTTGAAGTAAATGTTGCATTTCTTTAGGCGTGATTTTAAGGTGCAATCTCAATATATTAATTTACCAGACTACATTTATTTCTTAGCAGGCTATTCTCTGAAGGTCCTCTCTCATTTTACTCATTTTGGATCTCATCAGATATAAGCAATTTTCTTTACARGACTTTGAGTTGCGCAAATATTTACAAGTCCACTGAATTTTAAGGGGCTCAGCATCTAAAACTCTCCACYCCTTAGAACTAAGCCAAGTTGTCCACATCGCAAACAAGTTCTCTCTTCTGTCTCACCCTGCTCTCACCCCACTTTTCTTTTAGTAGGAATTCCATTATGTCTCTATCCTGGAAAATTAGTAGAAGTGACTATACAAAGATGAGTACTGTGTTAAACACAAAATATTTCCTATACCAGCTGTGGAAGGACAGACATTTTTCCCCTCATTATTTCATGGCTATAAAAGAGCTCAAAGAGTTCAAAGGTAATAATTTCTTTTGGGGGTTGATTTTATAAAAAAAGAATGTTTAAGTCTCAGCCTAATGACTATCCCTAAATGAAGAACTACATTAAAAGTTAACAATTATAAAGGTCAGTCTAGTATCAGAGAAATACTTATTTGCTAATCCTGACAGAGGAACAAATGATTCTTCCTTTTTTAAAAAWTTTGTTTCTCTCTCACTTTTTCTCCCTCTAGTAGGCAGAAACAATTCTGCTCAAAGTTTTTCTCAGATGGGATGCCAGGTTCTAGACACAACAGTATCTCTGTCTTTCTATATCTCTAGCTCCTTCTTTATTTTACCCCTGGAAAAGCTTACTTATATCACACTCACAGGCATTGTGCTTTGTGCACAGAAGTCAGATTACCTGGGCAGCTTTTAATGCGAAACAACTGTACCTTTGTGAAGGAGAACATGCCATAGAACATAGGTCCTCCTTKTTTACTTTTATTTGGTCTTGCACAATTAAGTATAAGGAATTATTTTCCTCTTCACCGGGCCCTTCAGTAAGAATTTAGGACTCAAAGTACAAACCAGGCCAACCTGAGTCTGATTCAGTATTTGCACGTAGAATTTTCAGAAAAAGGCAAACACTATACTATATGAACAGTAAAAATACTYTGACCATTCACATTCTCCAGGTATTGTGCTTTTGTTAAGTGCCTTTTAGCCTGAGCACTGAACATTTGGAAACAATTCTGCACCAATTTGTATCTGCCCGATCATATTGGCCAAAGTTGTATCTCTGCACCTTTCAGTGCTAATAAAACTAACGAAATGTACAAAGAATTTAGACTTCATAATTTTTTAAAGAAATAGTGGTGTGAAATTTAATGTRCCAGTAACATTTGGTCTAGTTTTGCTTATATAACGTATGAAAAAGTAATTCTGCAAAAGCTACGCAGACATGCTTGTACAGCATGTCACGGGAAACAGTGCAAAATGCTCTATTCATTAGATCCTATAGAACCCATGCTTTATTAAAGCATTGATGTCTCAAAAGAATTTACAGTAACTGTTACTGAAAAATAACCCTTTCCTCCCATCAAAAGCACTAAGAATTGAGAAATGTAAATAAAAGCTTCTGCTGTCTCTGAGGGGAGTATGATAGCATGTATTTAACCACCCTCCAAAGTTTCCTGAAACAGTGTAAGAAGATCATAGAATCATAGAATCATTAAGGTTGGAAAAGACCTYTAAGATCATCGAGTCCAACCGTCAACACAGTACCCATGCCCACTAAACCATGTCCCGAAGCACCTCATCCACACGTTTTTTGAACACCTCCAGGGATGGTGACTCCACCACTTCCCTGGGCAGCCTGTTCCAATGCCTGACTACCCTTTCAGTGAAGAAATTTTTCCTAATATCCAATCTAAACCTCCCCTGGCGCAACTTGAGGCCATTTCCTCTCGTCCTTAAAGTACTCTACACTAATAAGATAAAGTAGTCTACACTAATACAGCAAACCACTTCAAGGAATTTGAAACTATTAGACATTTTTCAATTATATCAGCCATGGCAGTTAAAGCTGTATACCAAATTCAACAGAACTGTAGTTGATGAAGAACCAAAGRGAAAGAGCAGAGGAAAGCATCTAAATGATTCTATGATTCTCTAACTCACACAGGTTTTGCTTGTCTGATATTAGTATATGCTGCAGGTGGGCCTGATGATCACATTTGTGGCAGCTCCACTGAGGATCACTGGAAGTTACACAGCCTGGGCAGACACACCAAATGGCAATGGGTAGCACAAAGCATAAAACTATCACTGTATTTCTTTTGCATGAACCAGAGAAGCCTGGAAGACCTATCACTTAGAGTTGCATTTAGCACTGGTAGAAAATTGGAAAAAATGTTTCTAGTGCTTCATTAAGAACATCCTGTCTGGGATTCCTGCTGGCTTTTTACAACCTGTCTCTAGGTCTAGGCAAATCCAAAGGCAACTCATCAACGAAAYTTGTTCTCATACTTTCCCTTTTATTCAGTTACAAAGCAAACATCTTCCTGAAAGCCCTTCCTGACTGCTATATTAAGGTGCCTTTTTTGTTGTGGTGTTTTTTTTTTTCTTAAAGTCATTGTAATTCTTCTTACATTGATGTTAAAAAACACTGGATCATGATTTGTTGGCCCTTATTCTCAGGGACCTGTATCATAAGGAGTCTTCTACAAAGAGTTTTGTGTGCCTTCTACCATTTTATTGCCAGTCATGAATGTGTATGTAAGTGCCATTATACACACCAGTTCTATTGGTGGCACACGTTTCGTTTCTTCCCCCATTCTTCACCTACTACAGTGAAGTAATGTGAGACTTTTCTTCTTCAGTTCCACATTTCTCCAACCTTTTCCTTTGCACTTCTCCATATCCYAACTCGAGGCTGCATGCAGTTCCTTACTTCCCACATTTACATTGCTTGTTTTCCTCCTCACTCTATTCTTCATTCTCGTAAAGAGAGGATGATTTACRTGTCAACCCATTAACTCGTACTGGCAGGAGGCAACTCTAAGAAATAGATAGAGAAAGAGATATTGCCATAATAGAGATCATTAATGGGTGCCTTCAACCAGTTATTTCACGTACAGACAAAATTCTCAAAACCACGGTTCTGCTRAACAGATGAGACTACATATTTTTTCCATTTTACTCCTTGCTGCTGTGATTTCTCTCGCATGAGTAGGTTGCTATCAAATAATACCATTTACATTTGATCTTTTATTTTAATTTTGGTATTAATCCCACTTCTGATACAGGTTTTTCTGATACCTACAGACAGAAGAACATACCACAGCCTCTTGAAAGTATACATGACTACACTAGAGACTATAAGATAGGTCTCTCAGCATAGTGCCTCCTAGTAGAGAGGAAATATGTGCTTCCAGTTGTCCTGCCAGCTCACTATATCATCTTCCTGAAACAGCACAAACAGTTAAACTGACGGAAGCATTCAGTAAAGCTGCAGACATCAAGAGTTTTGAAGGCATAGTTGCATTAAGTAGCGCATATGCTTTCTTTCCCCACAGCTTTGCCATCTTGGCAGAACTTAACAATATAGATCAGTTCTACTGGCAGTGGTAGACAAGCAGCAACACTCCCTGCTATAGCTATAGCTTGCCCACACATCACTAGTAGCAGCTCTTCTGGCAAAAGGGTAATTGTATCTTACCCACTGCTAAGCCTACTGTTTTAGTTCAAACTCACAATCATCTATGGCTTAAGTTTGGACACTGAAAAGACAACTTGAAATGGCTCAGGCACAACCTTTTGCCCCTTCTGTGACACAGGTAATAATTTTCAGAAGTGAGGCAGGCAAGACAATGGGGAACCGTAACATCTCTTAACTCTTTCAGCAAGATTTACTGGAGCATGGTCTATATTTCTGGCAGCCTCAGTCAGAACAGGTAAACTCAAAATATTTGTACTACGACGTTCTGAAACATCTAAACATGCACGGCTGCTAAGTCATGCCTCCATCTTTTCGCTCACTTCACTAATAAGTATCAAAGGATGTCTTCATGTTTCACAAAGAGAAAGAGGTCTTGAGAGATTTCAGAAATGAGTTTAAAAAATACAGTGCTTATGAAAATACAGTTTATGTATCAATTGAAATAAAGATTATTAATCATTGCTATGACTCCTATATATTGCAAGGCAATCATTACGTTTCACCTCAGATACGGTTTTAAAAAATTGTTATAGGCCTCCCTGTCTCTATTTGGAATAAATTTCACAGTAAACATATGGAACACACTTCCATGGAAATATATAAGTATAGATAGAATTTCAGTTCCATAAAGCTTACAGTGAAATAAAGAATTAAGATACAGTAAAATAATGATTTATGACAAATCTAAAGAAAAGTGCATAAGCATATGCAGCCATGAAAGATCTACCTCTTGCACTAGCCCAGGAACTAGCTTCCCAATTAAAGGACAAAATGATTCATTAAGAGAGAGAAGAAAAGCAATTGTTGACAGTCAACAGGGAAATCAAATTAGACCAAGTCATTATTTAAATGTTTTGATTTAAAGGCAGAGCTGTTAATGAGCTACCAAGAGCTATAATTATCTATGTGTCCAATTTCAGCAAYAAAATGAAAATCCTGCAATAGATTAGAAAGAAAAAAAAAATAAACCATGCACAAACTTTAAATATCAGAATATTGGCATTTGCTCAGCTGTTGGAGGTTTAGCTTTTTGGGATAGCCTTGCTTTGTTGTTTTGCTATTGTTGATTTACCAGCTGTACAACAAAAGAAAAGGATTTCCAAAAGTTAAGAGGCAGTTCCCCAGAAACAAGATACTAGGGTCACCCTTGCTACRTCTAGCCCTATACGATGGTGAGGGCAATTTTGTACAACTTTTTAGGGAGCTAGTGGGAAAGTTTCTTGCATAGCTGACATGTAGATTGAATGGAATGGCAGAGAGAACCAGGGACAGTTTTGAGATTACAGGGGTGCACTGTGTCCCAAAAGGGCTATCTAGTTACTAGCTCAAATATCTTGCTGTGTGCAAGGATGAGGAGTAAAATGTATCTCTGACAGAGATATTGTAGCAGTATGCTCATTAAGCTGCCTGTACTTCTTGTAAATTCATTGTCCCTTATTGTAAGCAACCAAAATGGTACAATCTAATTGTCAGAAAGACAGGATTTTGTGAGCTAATTGCAAGCAGTGTAGCTGGAGATCTAAGTATTAAAAGAGCAAATAATTGAACTAGAGCAAATAAAACAGAAGCCCAATAGATTAAATTAACAGTTTCAAAGGTATAKCTCATCATGGCACTGGTAATAGCTAAAATACCTATGTCATTATAACACTGTAAATTTAGGTGCCTGTGACACCAATTATTAGGTGCTGATATTACCACATTGCTGCATCCTCTGTAGCAATACTAGTGCCTTGCTCTGCACAGTCCAGTGCATTTGAACTTAGTCTTTCTCATCTCCAGTTTACTTTGTCATGCTCCGGTACCCATAACCTGTGTCCAAACCAGCAGCAATTATACCGATATTTGCTTTGCCTCTCTGCTGGAGAGGGGAAAAAGTTGGAAGCAGACTGCATTTTAGCCCCACACAGCCTGTGGTGCTCCTTCCTCTCAGGAAAATGCCAGAATGGAGCTCCTGTGGATCTCAGAAGAGTTACAGACAAAGAGAAGGTTGTCTGAAGGTAGCAGCACTTGAAATCACAATGAAATCCAAGCATGCTCAGTGTTGGTTTTGCTATAGCCTCTTCCAGGGATCAATGTTTGACCCAAGCAGAGGCTCTGCCCCCTTAACCATTGCAAGATGGGTATTAATAAGGGCAGAAAAAGAGACTCTTGCCCTCAACGGCAGTATTATGAAATCCCTCAGATGCCTTGTCAAAAAGGTTTAATAGCATTGCAGTACAGGTGATACTGTAATAATTTACTTTTTGTTAGCAGTAACTCAAAAGACTCAAAGGATCTGAACTCTCACCTGAGGGAACCATATCCCAAAGCTAACAGACTAATATACCATTAAATCTTTTGGCCTTTTCTCCAGTGAACCGTTCTCCTTAGGGATGAACTGTTTTGATACAGCCATTCAAAAGTATATTCTGTAAGATTTGGGAGGAAGAAAGAATTTCACACAAAAAGTTTGCTTAAAGTAACTAGACTTACATTGCCCATAAACCAAATTAAGTTAGACAGCATGCTTGTAGATCAGCTACAGAGCTGTAGTGACATTTTAACAAAGATACAGACACAACTTCTTTTACTACTCTTTTGGAGCAAAAGGAAAACAGACTAAGGCAAAAGAATAGACTCAAACACACTCCACAACTAGTCAGCCTGATTATTAAATCTCACCACATTAGGAAAGACTGTTGAACAGCTGAGTTGTTCTCAGGGAAACAAACTTCTAAAGCATTCATTCATTATAAGCCTGTCCACTCAYTGCTCTTGATGTTAAACCATCTGGCTGGGATGATTTTTTTTTTCCYAAAGTTGAAAGAAATTTCCCTTATGCACTTTGGTTATGAAACAGTCATTTATTACCAGGCCATTGTCCGTCTGTCGCAATTATTATCAAATCCTCATCTGAGACATATAATTGTATTGTGTGTTAGTGCAAGACCATGTAGGACCCATGCTGAAGAAAATGGCTTTCCTYTCCCTTAAATTATTAAGCTTATGATAATAAAATTGCATAAAATGCATTAACATGGTAGTGAAAATGTTGTTTCATCAAGTAATAAACATTGTGTTATATTATGAAAATGAACATTTCCTCTCTGTTCTTTCTAATTGGGAAARCAATTTTTCTTATGGCTTCTAATATAAAAAATGCAGAGTCCTTTACTGGATTCTATCTTCAAGCAAAATTCATAGGAAAGTAAAATACTCAGATCTTGATCCTGCTGAAAAACTAGGAGCTCTATTATTGACTTTAATACAAYCAACAGAGTCTAGAAATTAATAAAAAAAGCAAGTGTGGGATTCTTGTGCTTGCTCTGAACTCTTTATGCCAGGTGAAAGGGCCGATGATTAGCAAAACACCTAAAATACAGTAAAGTACAAGCATTGCCAAAAAGAACCTCATAAGCATCYTCCTGCAAATTCTATACACATCAAAAGATAGTTCCTAATACTGGATTTTTCTTAGTATTCCCTTGGAGTGCAGTCCTGCTCCCTTGGAATTACTTATGTTTCTGGCAAATTCTTTGCATGCTCTAGATCTTGCAGTACTGTTGGGAATGTCTCAGTATAGATTCCCACTGGACATATGAGTGGATAGTCCCATGAGTAGTGTTGGAGTCTCCCCAATCCCTGAAACAGATTTTGCTTGCTAATGGGAAGGATTAGATAGTAAAGCTTTTCTTARGTTACAAATTCTGGACAGGCCTTTTCAGAAAACTTCACACTAGTTCACATTGGATTTTTCATCAGCAAATTTAACATTGACATGAATGTGATAAATAGAGCTGGTCAGACAGGAAAAAAAGCTGTTTCACTGAAGCTGAAACATTCTGACACACCAGTTTTGATAAAGTTTCTTTCAGAAAGAAGCAGAAAAGATTAATCACTGAATTCTTAAGCATGGGTGCAATAACCTGGTTTGAGGAGTCCTRTAGAGATCTAGCATTGTATTCCCTCTATGACTGATTAACAGTCATCTGAAATGAGAAACTTTGCTCAACAAGAAATTAACTACTGCATCAGAATCCTCTGTACATTATTGTAAGTGGAAAACTGTGCCCCAGGAAGTCCCCTTTGACAAAGGCTTTTTTTATACTTTTTTTTTACAGTTATTGTTTTTTATTAACTTTGTATGAAACCTACACAATTGGCCCTCCATTCCATCTGAAGTCCCAAAACACTTCTATGTGTGAACATTTAATAATAGCACTTCACCCATAAGCTCAGTTTAGTTCTCAGTTATTTGTGAAACTATGGTAATACATTCAAACATCTCTAGCACAGCAGCTGAGCAACTGAACAACTGGCTGGCTTCATCCATTTTCCTCAAAGTTCAAAAGGACATGATTTCTACTGAAAATCAGAAATTGCCAATTGTTTGCAAACCACAGATTTTTTTTTATACCTTTTTTAATAGCCTTCAGCATAAAATCACCAAAAAGCAGTGAGAACTTACAAGCTTATTCTTAAAAGACATTACTAGAATTGGGGCCTACACCATCTTCTTTGAGCTGTCTAAAAATTAGSCATCTTGTCATTGCTCTAGACTTCTCTAATGTGAATGAAAGAGGTTTGTTACATCCAAAAGATAATTTCACCCATTCTAAGACAATGATGATACATTCAACTTTTTTTATTCACCATACTTACCTCTGTTCCTGTTACCTGTATTGGAAGCCTATATAATTAATGTAAGCAAGATACTGAACTTTTATACACCTGAAAATCAATAAGAGGAGCTCTATTGCCTCATTCCAATTGTATTGCCTAATTTTAAAGGAAATTTTCTTCATGGGATGTTAATCTAGTTTCCAGTTGTGTATTACTAGCTCACTCACTGCAAATGTATCTACATGAACATAGCAGTTCAAATCACGACTGCTTCTGATTCAAAGTTTCTCATAATTCCCATTTACTAGGCTTTGGTTCACTCTAGGGATAGCTTTAAGCCAGAAAATGTTTGAGGAGTGCATTTAATGCCACTTAATGGAACCAGTCTAGAACTAGTTTGAAGCTTAAAAAAATAAAATCGAACAAAGAAAGTGTTTGAAATGTGTATAGCATGCGTGTCAGATCCTCAGCATCATATTTTGCACTCTATAGTAGACAGCTACAACATGGACATCAGCTTCTCAGCATCAGCATTTGTGCTACAAATCTACTTCTGCTTGTCCAAACCGTTTGCTACTGTAGTCATAGTCAGAGACTTGCAAGACACAAAAGCTCTTCTCATTTCCAGGTCATGTTTGTGCCCTGCTTGCACTCTGGTATTTATAAAGAAGAAATCTTAACATATGTTAAAAGGATAATATAAYGTGGTCTGGGCTGGTCACAGAATATGTGGAGTATCCCTAGATCAACAAAAAACTCAGATGATGTTGTAGCACACATCTGCTATTCAGTTTGGATACAGACATAGTMATTTGCGGGCTCACTTTTTCACACCATCACTTCCGCAAATAAGTGATACAAAACATACATTACAAAACAATGTGTTTGATTTACAGAAACAAAAATTGATGGATTCATATGAAGTACTSACTTGCATATGAAAAGGGATTTCCATAGGGTTGTTCGCAGAAAACCAAATGCATGCAAATTGTGAACATCGTTTCAATGTATGGTCATGCCCATAGCATATATTTCCCACTTGCSTCATTCTATAACATAGTGTAGCATTTTCAGTTTCTGGTACACTTTGATGCTCTTGCTCACAAGAGTGTCTAATTCAGTGGGATGGATGATGAGCACCCGCTGACAGGGCAGTCACAGCTACTACTGAKTCCTCTAAGCAGAGCTGTGGCTCAGCTACTCGGAGGAGGAAGCTCACACACTGTACAGCCCAGGTGCACCACGCCAAGTTTCAACAGAAGTGGCAGAGACTTACTGTGTAACTTTCTAATGCCACCACTTGCCTCATACTGAGAGGAAACTGCATGCAAAGTTAAGTCAGGCTGAACACAAATATTAGAAGTGATATTGCTAAATTGCCTTCCCACACTGGTCATGTATCTAAGTCTAGTCTCAGGCCATGGCACCAAAAAGTAGTATTTCTTGCATTATAGCTTATAATCTATATACTTYTGCCAATAACCATTATTCCAATCATTAAGTTTCTCTCACTTCCGGTTTTAAATTAGAATGGGAAAACAAGGCAACTTCTATGCACTTCACCAAATATAACATGAGGAGAATCTGAACTTTTAAAATGTGCACTTTTAAAAAACTTTTTTATGTTTAAAACATACACGAATTGCTCCTTTTCCCATCAATCAAATACAACACAGTAGACTTTGTGCATGAACAATACAATGAAATTATTAAGCAGCTCTGATTCACTTTTTTTAATCAAGGAAAAAAAAGAAGCAAACTAGAACCACTTTGAAGTATTCTACCTCATCTATTATTTTACATGTTAAACATGTATTACATTTACAAATGATTTACTGCAGAATTTTCCCCTAAGGTGTTTGCAAATGTGATGTCACTATGAAAGATTAATGTGTGTTTAAGCAAAGAGTAGCCTAATTTAATTACTTAGGACAATTCTTAAATAATGCTTTACTGACTGCTCAGCAATTAGATGCATTGCCTTAAGAAAGATAAACTAACATGTGGCATTGTGGATCTCGTTTGACAAGATATTTATTTTCATTCCCTTGTCATTTGCTTTTAAAAGCTTCAGGTGTACAGTATAGTTAGTTTGAGCAAGATTTAGGGGAGTGGGGGTGAAACACAGGTGTATRTGTGATTTGAGGAATTACTGAAATGAGAGCACAGAATATTGAAACTCTGTGGGGGCTCGCAGAAATGATGCTGAATTGATTTGCATGTGGCCAGAGACTGAAATCCCATCAGGACACTGTGGGGGCCAGCGGCTCCCTGGAGCCCTGAGCATCAGGGGCTCCACTGGGTTGGGCAGGGCAGGGCCTGGCAGCCAGGGCCCGTCCCACCCCCAGCCAGGAGCAGGGCAGTCGGGGGGATACCGAGGCAGCCCCAGSCCCAGGCATCGGGCACCTCCCTGGGGACGGCCGAGGCCAGGCCAGGACATGGGCCCGCAGGACAGCCCAGCTTAGGGGGCCCCTGGSCAGGCAGGGCAGGGCTGTGGGGAGCTGGAGACYGGCCCTGCTCTGGCATYGCTGGGGCAGGGGCTGATGGCCCCAGGGGGYTGACAGGAGGTCCTGGGCCTTGGGCAGGGTGGGGTAGCTGTGGGCACTGGGCAGGGACAGTCAGGGCTGGTGGTACCCTCAAGGCCAAGACACAGAATTCAGAGRCAAAATTCAATAATACAGTGAAAAACCTATTGATCTTAATATGATGACAGCTAAAACTAATTACCAATATCTTTCAGCTTAGTTCTAATATGGAACAAAACTGTAGCTGTGGCCATAAACACTTTGTATAAACACCAAAACCACTGGTGCTGTTTTGTTATTCTGCCAAACAAGGGCTCCTCCTGTAGTCACCAGAAGATAAACGCAAACTCAGCTCCTGACACTGAYTATACTCCTTTTGAATTGTCCCAGCTATTGTGGCTATAGGGACTGAGCTAAATATATTCCAGTAGTATTGTCTTGAACAATCACCCTCTGCTTACTTGCYTGCATACTAACCCATAGAAAAATACTGTGGCCAGCATTTAGTCTATACATTGTGCCTGCCTTCTTTGCTGCATAACACAGTTGTGTATTGGTTACACCTGTAAGAATTTCAGATGCAAAAAGTGAAATTTTTCTCATCTAACTTCCCACGCGTACAATGTAGATGGAAATGGTCAGCCTAGCTGTCCCTTTATAGACAGCAGAAAGAAGATGTGTTGAGAGGATGTGTTACATATTCATTGAACTATTCTGATCATTAAGCAGTCTGTGTTTTGGGCCAAAATCTGCACCATAAAAAGGACTCGATAAATATTTCATTAAAATAACATTTTTCCACTGCAAATGACATTTTGCTGCATTTTGCTCAAGATGCTGAATTACTGCTTTATCACCTACTCAAAGAGCACAAATTGTTAGATCTATTCATCCATCAATGAATGTACACTAATACAATCCTGCTAATAGTTTTCTCTGTGCGAACAGTTTCAACATACTTTCCAATGAAAAACAAAATCAAGCTCCRTTTAGTATTTCCATTAGATTTTGTTTGCCACATCTATTTATTTATATCTGGAAATTTTACATCTTTTATGTTCAAATATTTTTCAAGTGCTGTGTAGGGAACTTTCTGTTCCATCTGAACCCAACTGTGAATGTATTATTGTTTTCAGTTGCACAAAACCTTGCCTATTGTTTATTCAGGAGGTACTTTTTTTTTGCAACAGGACATTACATGCAGTCCAGGGAAGGTGTAGCATTCTGTTTTGATTTAATCAAAAGTTGAGGAGTTTGTCAAATCCATATAGTGCAGACAATCTAAAGCCCTAACAGTATTAGAATACAAATAATACCAAAGTGATTAGGAATGGAAACAATCATTTCCCAAGCATCTGATATATTTGTCAGGCAAAAAAGGGTTAAGAGGATCAGAAAGTGATGTTAGCCAATTATTACTGTTTTCTGGGACACAGAAACAACTGGAGAAGAGTTACAATATAGTATTAGCTGTTTTGATCTTTTTTTTAGAAAAGCATACAGTAAAATCATGTCATTCATGTGCCTGTGAAAATTTGATCTGTGCATTCAGATTTCTTTGCTGGTTCCTTCACCATTTCCACATCTAATTTATTGAATGCCTCTATTATGAAAATTTTAATATACTGRGTGTATCAAAGCTCAATCTCATCAGCTACTCTCTCAAGTATTCACCATCTAGAAAGACACAGCTGTACTCCACTGGTCTGACATATGCCAAAAAGTCCAGGTGAGCAAGAGAAGTAGTGATGAGTTGTTGACAGAAGATATCAAGTGAAAAATGCAGGGAGGTAATTTAATTTGCAAGAACCCACAATATACCCAATTTTGTCTATGTATTTTCAAGATACTCATCAGAACTCCCTCCTTTGGCAAACCCTTCTACTCCAGCCAAATTRTAGAAAGAGTTCTGTGAGAAGAAAAAAGCCCTATCAATACTTCTACCAGATATATCTTCCTTCAGCTTTCAATCTACTAATTCAAGGGGAATATACCAATGTACTTCCAGAGCAGTGTTAACTGCTGTAATTTCTAAAGCAAAACTAATATTCTGTGTCACTTTGTAAGGGTAAGGAAAGAGGGACTATCAAAACTACAGAAAAATGCTCTGTGGTATGGATACACAAATGATATTAACTTAGGGCTGGGCAATTTAAAAAAAAAAAAAAAAGACAATTTGCTTTTCATTCAAACAGTAGATATTTTGGTATGTTTAGATAATTAACAGTTCCAGCCTGGGTCACTGTTTTATGCTGACAGTACTTGCTTTCAGTTAAGAACAGTGAGAAAAGCTCAGTCACAAAGCGCTATGAGTCAGAACAGTCATATCTAATAAAAACATAGGAACCGGTTACCTGGAGCAGCAGTGCACCCCACATCATGCTGCAAGACTCAGTTTAGAGGGCCACAGTGGTAAATGCAAAGAAAAAAATAAAATATTCACTTGAGATTAACCAGCATTTCTTTGGCAAGGGACAGATGACCAAGAAACACCTTGCAATTCTGATGATTCAAAATTGTCAGTGATGAAACAGAYGTCAGTCAGACCTAAAAAATACGGAAATTTTGTAGAGTGTTTTAGCATACTACATTAGTTGCAAGGAACAAATGGATATTCAAAGAGACTGAAGTTTTGTCAGAGCTGTACTTGCTATGTGATTCTGAGTTCCTGAGTAGTTGGCACAAATTCTTAGSAAATATATTGGAGATGTTGACTTTGGCAGAAAATCATATCTATTTGTTCTGCTTCAAGAGGCTAAGAAACAGATTATGAAATGGTTGAGAGCCATTAATGGGAGTTGGAGTGATACATCCAGAGATGTAGACTAGAACACAATTTGTACCCGTATGCTCCAGTACCCTAACGGTGTATGAAAAAACACTTTAAAAACTAACCTGTCTATACACTGTTATTTAATGATGTGCATTTCTCTGCAGTCATCCTGTCCTAAAACAAATGCTATTTTGCATTACTGTGCAGAGAATAAAAATGCAGGTACTGCACGGTAGTCAAGATATTGTTAATATTAAACATAGGGGTTTGAAAGAAAACTGCAGCCCTAAACCGTGATTGTATGGAAGGGGAAGATGAGCTAGCTTGAGTTCTGAGCAGGTTATTTACAAAGCATGAAATACTTCTAAGAACAAAGAATAGTAAGTGTTTTCTGTCACCTTCTTTAGTGGTCAGTTTGCCCAGAAGTRTATTTTGTCAGAGCAATATTTTGTCAGTAGTATGAAATAATCTGCAAATTGGTTCTGTTATTTCTGTTTTTAATTAATAGTCAGATTTAACTATGGAGGTCTGCACTTGACTGGGAAGTCTGATTGGAACTTGTAATGTTTTATTCAGAAAAATGCTTTATTTCAAAAAAAATCCTGCCTTCATCTTGTGAGAGCTTTACAAAAGTCACTTTTGGTTATGTAGTGCTTCTATGTCAGAAAGCCTAATATTGGTTTTTACTGTCTTATTTTTTTGTACTATCTTCCCCCACCTTTTTGTTATTCTTGTTGTTAACAAGGTTTAAGTTGGATATATATAGCAATACCTTGAGCTAGGAATAGGCCACATTCTTYATCGGGAAAGTATATAAAAGTAGTTCTCCAAGTATATGTTGTAAAAGTTATGAACGAGAATGAAAACACTGGAGATTTTGGAAGCACACATTCTTACTGAGCATTTTACATTAAGAGAAATACTTGTATCGTGGTAACCCTAACCATTACCGGCCAGAAACAAGAATGCACAAAGCTAACACTACTCACCGTCAGACATGACATCTTCATCGTAGGTTTTATTACGTAGTATCTTGAGCCATGTGATTTTCAAGCTCACAGGAGACTAAAAAGTTCCTGTTTATATTCAGGAGGCTAAGGAGGCGACATGCTCAAAAAAGAAGACCTGTACCTATCATCATCCATTCAAGAAGACTTCAGGCCTGCGGTGGTGAGCCGATCCTTAGGTACCGGCTCAAAGAAAATGTCTTTCTTAAACAGASAGTGGAAAACAGTGTCTAGTAAATGCCTCTAGTAAATGCCTTGTAGCTGAGATGACTTTTCAATCTGTTAATTGAATGGAGAACAGAAAACAGATTTGAAACTGTACCGGGTGCAGGTGCCCAGGTGCCGGCAGCGGCAGCAGCGGCAGCAGCAGCAGCAGCAGCAGCAGCAGCAGCAGCAGCAGCAGCAGCAGCAGCGGTGGGTGCTGCAGGGCGGCCCCTGTGCGGGGCGGCCGGGGCTGCCCCGTGCCGGACACAGCCGGTTCCAGCCGGCTCCACGGGCCCCACCGCAGGGCTGGGCAGAGCCCCTCAGCCACGGGCGGGCGCCTCGGGGACAGCCTGGGTAAGGAAGGGCAAAACGCTGCCCGGCAGCCAGGGCTGAGGGAAACCCTGTGAGAAACAGCCCTGCGAGCCCCGAGGGGAGAGCGGGAGGAGGGGAGGAGGGGCTCCGGGCGCCCCGGCAGAGGTGCCCCGGCGGCCCCGGCAGAGGCCCTGAGGAGGAGGTGGACGTGCCCTGAATGAACGTGCCAGTGCAAAGCCCACACTGGAGCAGGTTTATCCTGAAGGACTGCAGCCCATGGGAAGGCCCTACACAGGAGCAGGGAAAAGCATGAGGAGGAGGGAGCGGCAGAGAGGAGCTGTTATGGACTGAYTGCAGCCCCCCAGTCCCCATCCCCCTGCGCTGCTTGGCGGGGTGGGAGGTAGAGGAGTCKGGGATTAAGGAATGAAGTTGAGCCTGGGAAAAGGGGGAATGGGGGCAAGGTGTTTTAGTCTTTGTTTCTCACCATCCAACTCAATTTCAATTGGCAATAAATTAATGTTTCCCCAAGCCGGGTCTGTCTTGTCAGTGATGGTAACTGATAAGTGATGTCCCTGTCTTTATCTCTACCCATGACCCTTTCATCTTATTGTCTGCCCCTGTCCTTTGGGGAAGGGGAGGAAGAGAATGTCTGGTTGGGTGTCTGGCTGCCAGCCAAGGCCAACCCACCAGAGAAACTAAATCAAAGTAACCAAATTGAAATCAAATGACAGTATTTCCTTAAAATCTGTACCGGGTTCAAAATCTAGTCTGTAAAATCTAGCCAATAGCATGTTTTCTGTTAAAAGAGGCTTTATTCTTTTACTCTGTAGAACTCAGGAGTAACTCCTCTCTCTCCTCTGCGTTAAGCACCATTTCAGATTGGATTCATAAATGCTCAGCATCAGTTTTTCAGGTAGTGGTAAATATAACCAGGTAAGTCAGTATGACTGATAAGCATCGGACTTGTGAGCATTTGATGGAAATCTTTAAATTCTGCAGTACTAATCACAATATGCCAGCTGTGAGAGAGGAAAGTATTAGCCTAAACCTTTCTTTSAAAAACCATAACAAAGCAGGAGCCTGACATGCTGTGCTGGAAGTACATTAAACCCTTTAGTGCAGGTTTAAAGAAATTTTTGAACAGAAWTATAGTTACTTTTATCTATTGTACAGGCGTTAACAATTGTATTTCTACTATGCATTGGGTTGCACTACCAGGAGCAGTGCAAATGTGTTTTTTATCTCAGTAGTTTCTTACATTACTTCATGTGTAATTTCTATGGTCTGGTTTGTTCTGCTGATTCAAAGCAGCATCAGGCACCCAGGTTTTACACATGTCCAACAGAAGGTCCTAAGAGAAGGCTCAGTATTGTTAGCAGCTGCAGTGAAGCCCACACAGCAGTTCATTAATTTTAGTTGAGATATAGCCTGGGGTTTCACAGGCATGCTTTGTTAGTTTAATGAACTAGGGTAAATATCTTAAATATCCTGATGGGGCTAGGTATTCTTTTATTCAGGTTTGTGCATATTTCTGATGTAGTCTGAAAGACTGAAGCCAATGCAAATAGTCRAACTTCTAGGTACAAGCCCTTACTTTCTAAAAAATCCCTCTGATTAAGTCCAGTAAAAGCATCTCATTACAAATGGTGTATCTGGTGAAGATAGTCCTGGTGTGGTGTAATTCCAGTTTGCAAGTTAAAGTGAGTACTTTCAAAAGGTGATTGTTAGACCACTAGCAGGTGSCAATTTCTCCTGGAGAGCTCTCAATTTGCTTGTCATGTTCTCTGAAGTGAATTTTTACATGCCCCTTATGTTGTCTACCACCACCAGTGACTTTGCATCTTATTAGTTCTCCTAATATGCTTGCAGCTTTTTTTTCCTGACACATTCCTTGTGCAGGTGATACACTGAGGAGCAGCCTTTCTAAACTCCAGTGAGGAGCAGCATAGAGAAAGTATTCACCCACAATTACTTACTGCAGTCCGTTTGGCAAGTATCTTGAGCAAGTGTCTAATACACTGCATGAATTTAGAGCTAAGACTGTCCAAGTAATGCTATYCTGGGATATTGATGCTGGACTATTTCAAAAGTACTGTTCTATTATTTTTCTTCTGGGCTAACATGSATTTTGACCAATGTTTCTCTTTTCTACTATATTTATTGAGGAAACTCTTTTCACTGGTCATCAGTCAATTTATTAGTCAATTTATTAAACTGGCTCATATTCCACATGTCAAGCATCRTAGTTAACAGCAGTGTTTCTACTCCTGGGATGATTTTCTGCTGATAGCAGAACCTTACAATGCCTTGACAGGTTTTCTATGTCTTCAGGAACATCTGGATATCTCTTTTTTTATCTCATGTGCTATAAAATGTTCTTTTATGGCACCAACTGACATTAATTTATTATTTTTTTCCCCAAAATTTAAAGATTATAAGGATTTCAGACTCACTGTTAGTTTCAGGTAGAAATTTAGATTTGTTGTTGCCCCTACACTTAACATGGTGTTTCCTCTGTCTGTCAGAATAGTTGGCCCTTCTACTTTTCCCATCTCATTCATGAAGATAGTATCGTTTCAATGCCATGAGTAGGACTTACCTTGTTTATTCACAGTACAGCACCAATTTCTAATTTCTGTATTAGTAGTTCTTCTGGGCTCATATCTGTTGGTTAGTGCTTTGTTTGTTACATAGCCAAATAAAAACTGTGTTGTTAAACTCACCCTTTAATGCATTTTTGAGGTTCTGGCACTGTAAGTCTTTTTCCCTGAGGGAGGAGGGAGGGCAGAGAAGGTACAGTGTATGTCCCCAGACTTGTAAATCATTGCTTTTAGTATGCCTCTCTAACTGTTCTAAAATTTGGGGGATAGACAGATATTGTTGTTGTTTTACCGTATCATTAAATTGTATTCTGGTAGTACTTTTCTTTGTGTCTTTCAGATGTGATCTCTTTAAATTCCTGACCTGTAAAAGCAGTTTCTTAATATCAGCAGTAGCTGATTACCCTTCATCATTTGCCTCAGTAGGTTTCAGGTTTCTCTCACATTTTTTTTCTTTTTTCTTTTTGTGAACAGCTTATTCCTCAGAAAAAGTATACCTCAAATGCCTTGAACAGCAAAACTATACTTTTCCTTTCTGCTTAAATAAGCTTGCCACTTATATCCTAATCTTTTGTCACTGTGTATATTAGAAAATGAGTGGGCTTGCAGGTCATTTATCTAACATAGGTCCTGCAAAGTTTCAGCCTCATTAGCTTCTTCTGCCTATTCAAGGTTTCTCAGATTTGTACGTTGATTTCAAGGTGCATGAAGTCATCGTTCTTTTTTTAAATTCTGACTCCATAGTTTGAGTTCACTTCAGCTGCTAAAAGAAGTGGATATCCTGTTATTAATTATTTTAAAACACATTCTCAGCAGCTCAACTGCAAGAGCAAGAAGAATTCTTGAGTCACTTCTTTTTATCTTGAAAAAAAGAGGCCATAATAAAACAATGGAAAAAGCTGCAGTTGGTGCTGTAGTTTTACAGACAAAACAGKGTACCTATATAAGACACATGATGTATTTAATATTTTGTTAATCAGTTTGGACCAATTCTTCAACTGATACCAGTCACCATTACACTGCTGAAGTCCATTTACAATGTCAACTAACATCACCTGCAGATCTAGCCCCTTGRTAAGGTAATATCATTTATTTTTCTGGCTAAAAAAGACCTTTTTCAAGACTATTTTTGACTAAACAATTTTTTATGGCCAAATCTTCTGAAACTGTAATGGCTCTAATTCARTTATTACTTTCTTTATTACCAAGTATAAACACATTTTTATTTAAAGTTTACATTAGTCTGGACTATAAAAACAAGATTAATGGAGCACCCTCACAAAACTTGATTTGGATTAAATATCTTGCTCAGTCAGAAGAGATTCTGAAAGCTAGCCACATTTTTTTTTTTCCACAGGATATATTAATTAGAATATTCACAACTTCTTAATCAGTTAGGTATTACTTTGCCTATTCCAGTATAGCACAGAAWAATTTTAAATGGTTTTATTTATTATTTTCTTAATTCAATCGAATAATGAAACATCAAAATGCACATAAGGAAATATCCAATATACAGATTTTTTTTAGTATTAAAACCGCCACGTACATATGATTGCTCTAAGAGTTGCAGTCATGTACAAAGGAAATCAAGTTAGAATTTTAGGGTTAGAATTTGTTTACAGTCAACTCCCTCTCATTCCCTTCYCTCACAATGAAGGGATATTGATATCTTTTCCAGGATGAGGCATTCCAGGGCAAATCCTCTCTGACATCCTTTACTATTTTAGAGGGAAGACTCAGTCCCACTTTAAATRCAACGGAAGGACTACATGACTATGCATGTTCTAAGCAAGGTTCTAGGGGAGAGATTTGGTCCCTGAGGCATTTCAATATAGCCCGTAGGCTAAAATTGAACACAAGTAAGTATCATTATAACGGTTCTTTTTTTAATTAGGTCACTATTTCATTTCACTGCTTTTGTTATTTTATTATAAATTTTGTATTTCTCTRTTGAATTGTTCTGTAAGTAAAACCACATATATTCCAAAACCCTTTGAATTTCAGCTGTACTTGAATCTAACCGCTAGATACAAACCCAATTCTTTCTTCTTTTCTCCCAGTTCCTATATTAGAATYATAGAATCATTAAGGTTGGAAAAGACCTTTAAGATCATYGAGTCCAACCGTCAACCCAGCACCCATGCCCACTAAACCATGTCCTGAAGTACCAGATCCACACGTTTTTTGAATGTCTCCAGTGTTGGTGACTCCACCACTTCCCTGGGCAGCCTGTTCCAATGCTTGACTACCTCTCATCAAAGGAGTGTCTCTAGTTTGGATGTGGCCAAAGTCTAATAAGAATCAGACAAAGGAGAAATCCAGAATGGCAGCCTACGATTACTCTATGTRCTTAGTAGTGCCTGACTGCAAGTTGTCTTTCTGGACATCTTCACTATTTCCCCAAATGTAATAACATGAGTAGTTCTTGAGAGTGTTCAGTTTAGCTTTTGATTACTCAATGTATCAGATGTTCTTCCTCCCCAGGAATAGCCTGTTATCACTTTCACTTTATCTCACTCACAGCACACTAAAAAACCCCTCAAGTAAAGCCTCAAACTAGTTTTCTGAACAGCACCGAGTTCTTACCTGGCCAGCAATCTGTTTTCAGCCAGTCATCCTTTGACTGACAAGCTSCTTAATTTCCTTTCTAAGCATCCAGGAATAGCTAACTGAGGGACTCCCCTCCTGGCTCCTTTCCTGTTTGCTCTTAACTAAAGATCTGATTCTTCATGCTGAATAGTTCTTCGTACTCTGCACTGTCTGTTAATTATCTTTTGATTGACTCCCAGCTCTGCCAGCCACTCTCTCCATTCACTCTTTCAGAACTTAACTTCAGCTCATATCAAACTCTTCTTCATTAACGACTGTCRCTGTCTCACTGCAGATAGCTTCTCAAAGCTCTTGACTTCTCAGAGTAGCTCACGTGTACATGTCTCAAATGAATTTCATTCCCATTTGAGATCTTGCCAAGAGGATACAGCGCATTTCTGTGAGTTAGTGTGGCCACGAGCCATTATTTCAAATGCAAACAGTCATTTGCTTTACTATAGCCTTTAATTAGTATGCAATTAACCTGGATCTGTCATCACTACATAGCTATTATTATTAATTATTCTATGCTAGCCAGGGCAGCTGGGTTTCTCTTATGTTTCCTCAAATAGCACTAACAGTAGATTTCCGAGCACTTCAAAAAGACAGACTGTGCCCAGATTGTTAATGTTCTCTGACCTTTGGGGAAGCCTAATTAAAATAGTTGGAGAATTTCAAATGGAAAGAAAGAGGGTAGCAATTTATAATTAAGCATAAACATTTGGCTCCAGAAAGAGTTCAAAGGAAGTTATAGACTTCCTTGGCAGTTTACCATGCACTTAAACAAAATGTTCCGTACATTGAAGATAAACCTGTTAGAATATAATATGTAGTAAAGAAAATGGGAATCACAACTATGAAAAGGCATCCTAACAGCAGATTCTGTATTGTACCAATGATCACCCGCTCTTTGCCCCTCTTCACATTAGGTACCTTGGTTTCAGAGGCAAAGTGTTCAGAATCCATATCTTGTCTGGGAGAAGGAGGAGTTAGGAAAGTTGTTGTTTGGCTCCATATTTAAATGATCTCAGTAAGATCTAAGCAGGATATATACCTGCTTAGGTATATATAATATATACCTAAGAATACCAAATCTGTATCTTGATCCAGATGTAGACCTTTGGTCTGAAATTATCATTATGGAAAGTACAAACACTATCTCTAYTCCCTAGATATGTTTAATAGGAAATAATGACTCATTGGGTATTCAGAATAATTTCCTTACACAGTATGTAATTACACAACAGGAAAATAGCAGAAATATGAAACTGAGAGACAAGAAAGTTGGGGGGAGGGAGGGGAAGGTTCTAATGCTGTCCCTATCATTCTCATCCACAGGGAAGGATCTGTGGCTCAGACCTTTGGCTTTGAGTTTAAGAGCTTCTAGTCAGAAAAAGCAAGTTGAGACTGAGAATATGGCAACACTGTGAACATAGCAGTGTGCAGCGGATACCTTGACTTAGCTTTAGCTGTTAGCTCCTGAGCTGAAAGCATTACAGCCATATTAGGCTCATGCTCTACCCACACTTGCTAGTCCTCCTCAGAGGCAGGTGCAATTAACCCAGCTTTAACCTCATTCCTTAGAGTCCTACCTCCGCACTGCACCACATTGTGGGTTTGTGCCCTCTCTCCAGCAGCCAGCTCATCTATCCCTGACACATCATCACCTGAGTGAGGAGACAGACTTTGCWGCCATTAGTTACCATTTCCTGCACACCATTCATTTTTTCGCTCATTGGTCATGTCAGTTAACAGTCTGCAGAGGTCCCTTCGTTAGTACTGTTTCTTCTCCTTTGTGTAGTCTCCAGCATAGGGCTAAGAAGAAYGAAAGAAGAAAATCAGTGCGAGTTCAGCAATGTAACAGTGGCTCCCCTCCCCACACTTCAAAGCACACGTTCATCCAAGTTCTTCTCCYAGATTAAGAGAGTAAGTGAGAAAAGCAGGTTTTCCAAGTGAACTAGGACTGGACTGGTTTTAAACCAAACATCTCAGTGCATCAACGTATAATGATACTCAAGTTTTAATGAAACAAAAACCATGAGAAGCAGTGACTAAGCTTCAAAACAGCTATTACCACCATAGCAGCATTGACGCTATGCAGATGGGATATGATTCTAACCTCTTAATTACACCTAGAAGCAATTGTTAAGACATTCAGTTGTTTATTAAAAAATTGCACGCACTATATTAGCTTATTGTATTATACTTTTTAGCTTGAAGATGTAGACGACTTTTTTTTTTAATAAATAGCAGGAAATGAGGCAAGAGTCAGACAATACATTAGCAAAATATTCTGTACTRAAGATGGGTGTTCCTGGAAAGCAGTGTCAATTCATGCTACTCTCTTTGTTGGCTGAGGAGATGGGTAACTTAAAATGAGCCTCTGTACTTCACACAGTGCAGTGAGCATGTGTTTCATTTTACCATTTTTATYAACATGAGGACATAGGTCAGGGAGAAAAATAATAACAAACAGTTCATGTAGTGCCATCTTAAACTATCTGCGTGCTAAGTGAATGCAAGTTAAAGCCCTAAGATATTTTCATTTGCAAGCTCAGAAAACCAGGTATTTTGTATGGAAGAAATGTGCGAAAAACCTGACACATTATTGATAACCTGTATGTATCCTGGTCTCTTTTTTTGTTCACATTGTTRTACTGGCCTATTTTCTACAGAATTATTACTGCTTTTCAAATAAGTTCATGAGGTATGTTTGAAAAAAAAAAAAAGCTGGTTGACACATTTTTTTTTTCCTTTTTTTTCTSGATAACTATGCTATGAGAAACAGGTGTTTTGGGTTTTTTTTTCTGAGTCACTTCTTTTAATTTTTCTTTAAACAAAGCTTTCATTCAAAACATAAAAAAAGAATGAGGAAGGGGTTCAAGAATGTGCTTTTAAAGAGTCAGTTTTTTAGCATGAATCTGCAGTAAAAGAAAATAAAGGTTTCAACAAAAGTGTATTTTTTACTTCTGGAAATACCTTTCTCCCAGAATCTGTACAGCTTTTTCCGGTTATATTCCAAGGTCATGTTCAGCCTTCAAGATCTGATTTCACATTTTTATGGACATGGTTCTGATAGCAAATCCCTGAAGAAAAGCACTGGCATTTCATGTCAGTGTTGAAATTAGAGGATGGTATGTTATTTTGCTCTTGTGGTTTCTGATAAACCTAGCAACAAAGCATTTGACTCCATCTAAATCTCTAGAGTGTTGTAGACTCCTCAGAGACAGAACCATAACCCAGGAGGTTCACTTTTTGCAGAARAAGATAATAAAAAACAAACAAAAAAAACATAATTCAGCTTTGACAGGTAATATCACACTGTRTGATCTTAGGAAGAAGCCTTGCAAATCTGTTTACCTGCTAAGTCACTGTTTTTTCTTCTCTGAAAGGGGATTTCCTTCTTGATTTGTCTAATGACCTAATGTTCATTAATGACTTAATGGTCCGAAAACAGATCATTTTCCTTTCATAAAAAATGCTGAAAAGAGTGTGGGAGACGAGACATCCAGAAAAAAAGTGCACTCTCATTTACAAAATAATTTGCTTGTTCTTGAGCATAAAATGTGCTCTTACCTATAAAGGCAGCCACAGGTTCACCTTCAAAAAGCCCRATATGGCAAGAGGCTTGAGCTGCCTCTTGGGATGTATTTCTTTTGATTTTACCAGCTCTCCCCTTAAGTGTTCTTAGCAGTGTAGTTCCATGCAAAATTTGCTGTTGGGTCCATAAAACGGCAGTGTTTTTACCTTAAATTTGACCCATCTTCAACCCATTCCATCTCTGTCCCTTTTAGAGCATGGATTCCAGACCCAGGAATCTCTTGCTAATCTCTTTTCTTCCTTCACAACATCTTTTTAACAAACAGCGATGGAAGGGAGTGGTAGGTGACTCTCATCGAGTCAGACCACATTGGAAAGGAAGTTTCTGCAGCCTTCTGCCCCATAGCTGTGCTACCGCTCCTCGGAAAAGGATTAACTTTCTTAGAATTTCTKTCTTTGAAAAAGTTGATTGTATTTACTTATTTATTTATTGAAGAGGTGCTTTATTTTTAGATGTGTGGTCAGAATATTAGCTAAYAGCATCTAACTACGCAGGCATACAAGAGCCAGTATAAATCTAGAATAACTGTACATGCTTAGTCATTCATTGTTGTATTTCTCATTTATTCATAATTCTAATGAATCTTCATCTCTAACCACAACATGGAAAGGATCAAATTCTCACCCTGATGTTGATAACATTCACAGGTTGGAAAAATATACTTTGAAGCCTAACCCAGGTACAACTCCATTGCCCACTTTGGACCTAAAATTTAAGGCCATCTACAAAAACTCTAATTTGAAGATACTATTAGGCAATGATTTATGAGCCACAGAATCAGCAGTATCATAAAAGTTATATAAAAAAAAGGGAAAATGAAATGATATTTTCTAATTATGGTTTAGGCTTTAATAAAGTAGTTTATATATCTCTACTTCCCTCACTGGCTGTTATATTTCCAGTTCAACTCTTTATGATTTAGCTRTGTGAGGATAATGCACTTTTCTTGATTCAAGCCACTATAATATTAGCAACACAGTTGGAAATACTCTTGCATAAATATGCATATAGTCCCTTCCTCACATATGTTAGAATAACATCCACGAAAATTGTAGCAAGAKTCTGATGTTCTGTTAATTGGAATCAAGAATGCTATCAAAATTTATTTAAAATATATTTGACTGACAAGTAATATACTCTAAATGACTGCTGACATTTTTGACAGACACAGCTAATTACTGCTAATTAGTTCAGAATTAATTATAAAATGACATGTTTATATTGATTAGTATGCATCAAAGTGTAAATGGTCATTCTGAGGGCTTAATTTATAGTTCCACAAAAAGGAAAACACACAGGCAAATACACACAGGCAAATCTGTTCTTGAAAAAGAAAACTCCATGAACAGAAGTATTTCTGCATCTAATGATACATTGCTTGTTGAAATAGAGCAGTATTTGCAACATAGTAGGAGCAAGTAAAACAGCAGTAGTTGCAGTTCTTCTGCTGTAAGACTGAGCAGYTTTATTGGGTCTAATTGAATTAACCTTCATAATTAAGATTTCCATATTTTCTTYGGGAAATGAGTAACAAAATTCCATAAGATTCTTTTGAAAAAAATCTCAGTTTATCTTGGCAAAATTTTTTCCCCCTTTTTTTTTTTTAAACAATATGAAGCTTTCCTTTAGACTAGTGCAAAACTTTCAGTGAGGATAAAATAAATTAATATCTGACTCTGTGTAGCTGCATATACTCAGATAAATTAAAAAKATATATGAGGCAGTATATTCAGCTATTTTGGACAACTAGAATATAAGAGAAAAAAAATCCTTTTATTCTCCTATGCTCTTTTGCTTGTGTTTGCACAAGAGGTCATGCCAAGGAGTGAGCTAAAACCCAGCATGCTTCCTGTCTGTGATCTTCATGTCCCGTTTCAAGGTACAGGACTGTGTGATACACCCACTGTGCTGTAAGAATTGTTCAAGCTTCAGTTGCCTTTGCGTATTACTGGCCTTGCAGCAGACAGTTGAGGAAAAGCTGTGCAACTCGCATATCTGCCCGTGGCTGCGTACAAAGGATAGAATAAATGTTCATCAATTACAAGTAACTGTGTATTTGATTTTGCATTTTTACCCCTCAGAGCGTATTCTGGTGGTCATCTCAAGCCTCTGAATGAACATAGACTAATACTCGTGCAGCACATTCTTGAACCCTGTTCAACCTACCCAGAAGGCTGGTTTTGGCCTGCATTCAAAGCATTAGAAATGTATCCTTCAACTTAGTGGCATATTATGAAACTTCAGCACAGAATGCCGTTTGACATACCRCAGTGACATGCAATTTCTTTCAAAAGGTAAGAAAGTCTGACTGAGAACCCTTTTGCTGACAGTTGGGAATTTGATCAATTTAAAACAAAATGGTATTTTTCCTATAGAGGTTGGGTTTTTTTGAGCTGCTTGCTAAAAATTAAAAACCTCTCACAGAATGAAATAGTTTAAAAGAAAAAACTACTAGAAAGAAATCCATTCCCCGCAAGTTTCTTGGCTAAAGGCGGGGATTCTTGGACAAAGTTCTCTACCTTTGTTATTCAAAAGAGCAAATTCARTGATCTATAGTCATGGGTTTACACTGGGAGGAAGGCACTGCTTCTTAGCAAAAGTACATGTTATGTAGTGTGATCACACAGTTATGTAGCTTTACAGAGGCTTTGCTCAACCTTTGTCTAATGAGTGTCTCTAGCCTTAAAATACACTGTTGTCTGGAGAGCTCTGTAGGGTCCTATCAGTTGCATTGCAGCTACACTGTACAGGTGTATTTGATCTGGGTTTTCTTATAACCTGAAGAATTATAAGAGAGTACCATGCTGACTTTCTTTTCAATTACGCACATCTGGCTGTTATTAATTGAAGAAAAATATCTTGCTTCCTAAGCAGATATGATAYATTATAAAAAAAAAMCCCAAACAAAACAACAATAAAAAAGTAAAACACCTTTTCTAATTCTTGTGTACATTTTATGAACTTTTTTTCCCAGCTACAAGCAGTTTATGTGGTTGAATTAATAGTGCCTAATCATCATTGATATTTAACACCTTACTTTGGCATGAGTTAATGCCCAAGKTCATCATGTATCAAAACCATGCTATTGACACAGCAAAAGGGGAGACAATAGATCTTCACCTTACCTCCTTATGAGATGCTCAGAAAGCACAGCATATGCATATCCTGGGATTTCGGGGTTTTTTTAACTAGATTTAACTGCATYTGAAATAATTAGTACAGAATGAGGCAAAATAGCCTTTGATAAAGAGAATGAGAAGAAAAATAAAGTTTTACAGTATCTAAAAGCATATGTATGACATTGTGCCATATTTTTTTACACCAATTTTGGTTTTGAGGTTTCATTTGACATGCAAGGCTGAGCCTGGAACAAATATGTATACATGAATGAAATTGTACCCTTAATTTAAGTCAAAATACATTCTTTCTGTATTTCAGCCACTGCAGTGCCAGCTAGAAAGTGAAAGTGATAGGAAAAGGACTTCAAACAAAAATCAAGTTGACTAGCCTATTTTCATGSAACATGGTAGCTTTTTACCTTTCTGCATTACCAGTCAAAACCAATTTCATTTGTGAATCATTTTCTAAAATGTAAGGTCATATTACAGAACAGTTTATTCCATGTGCATATAAAGTTTGTAGCATCTTCCAGAAAAGGGAATAATCAAGCATGTAAGATTAACTTCTCCTCAGAGTACTTTTACTTCTCAAACTGTTTATTCCTATACATGCTTTTATTTTTTGTGGGTATATTTCTCTCTCCTGCTGTCAACATTGCCCCACAGTTAGATACAAAAAATTAAATCATTTAATGGATTTGTGGTTCAGTTGATTGAGGTCCCTGGGTCTCTCTGCACTCCTGGCAGCCATCTTATTTGGTCTGTTACTGTCATTCACTGTCATTTCCACTTGGCTGGCGCCTGTGACAGGTCAGATTACTGGATGTGCTCAAAATATGATATGAAAGAGAGGACTGTGATTCCGATACTGATGGGTAGTGCTCTGCTTGCTAAAGCTATCTTGGTAAATGCAGTTTCCTCAGGCTGTTTGGGGAATCAGTGGAAGATATGATGGTAAATAGAGGGGCCATCTGTCTACATTTACTAATAAGGCTATGTTTTCTGAAATCTGTTTTCACTACATGGGTATTGTTAAAGCCAGGAGCTGGTTTACTGACACAGGATTATTTTAATATAATTAGCATTTTTAAACCTAGACCAAGTTGTGCACCTGTTCATCTATCTGTTATACATCCACTTTTCTTCTGTTCTGTTCATCTGAACAATTTCAGGTTTTGGGGTGTTAGATTTAATTGTGCAGCCCTTCTCTACTTCCCCTCCCAGAACTGCCCCATTTTCTCACACAATAGCTACATTATTTAGAGAAGATGCCAAGGGTTTTTTTCATAACAGCTTAATGAAATAGCTCAAAATATTTAATGTCTGTGTTATTAAAGAACTTGACAGCTTGTAGCAGATGTTAGAACATTTCAAGGCTAGCAGCTCTCTGATTTGGAAACACATACCGCAGCAACTTCAGCAACTGCAGTCAATGCATTGCTGTGACTCTAAATGTATTTATAAAAATAAAAAGATGTTGGTATGATAATAATAAGAAAAGAAACAATCTAGTTCTGKGTGAAACTAGAATTGTAAATAAAAATGGTGATATCTCAAGGGGTCAGTACTGACCTGCTTTTTTTCTTCAGAAAAAATGATAATAAAATAGAATATGTRTTTCTGTAAAAAAGGTCTCTGAGCCTCTATGGGACTTTGTAGCTCATTTCATCCAAAGTCTGAAGCCAAATTTATTGGCAATGCAGCATAAAATGTGAATTGGGATGAAGTTGGCCAACCTGTTTTTGCTGTCCGAGTAAAGATAATAAATATCCTAGCATGTTAATATTTTAAGGGGACTAATGTAGTTGACATAGAACAGATAATGGTGAAAATCATGACTTATATGTAGTAGGAGATCTTCCACAAGTGGACAAACCTGACTCCTACAAGTTCTGTGTTCTCCAGTCCTAGCAGTTTTTGTTGTAATCCAGAACAACTGCTTAGTATGTCAAAAGAAAGAAAGTATTTTATTATCRTCAGTTTTGTAAGGAGGATCATGTCTGTATACTCCTTCCTTTTTTAAGAACTTAATGTGGATACTTCTGATCATAAAAGTTACAAAATGCGCTGTTTTCATGTCAAAAAATAATGTGGTTAAAAATAAATTGGCCTTTCTTTTACATCCACATATGGTTATAGTGCTAATATGATTTCTAAAAACATTTTTATGCTCTCCTTGCACAATTATAATGTATAAGATATCAAAATGTCATTCCATCAAGTAGCTAAATTTCTCCTGCTAAAAGGATTGTTTGGGAAAGTCTGAAATGCACTGCAGAGGACRTGCAGAGACTCATTTTCCATTATAAACAGCAAATTCTTTCTGAGAGATGTTTCAGGGAAACTTCAGCTTATTTGATTTCAACACTTCAAGTGTTGCAGAAAAATGGGTAGCTTGTGGCACTGAAGCCTGACTGAAGTCGAGAAAAAGGCCTCATCTCTCATGCACTTTTTGCTATCTGATGGTTTGGGCTCAGAAAAGTAATGAAAGAGCCATGAAACAGAAAGAATTTGATGTGGCTGATAACTAACAAGAAAAAACTAAGAAAACAATTTTGAAGGCATTTGAAAAGACTAATTTGAAAAGAACAATAATAAAAGTGGTATTTTTCTTTACTTGTTATGACCCAATATGAAGGAACATTTTAGAAACTTGAGAAAGTTTCTAAATATTTCTTATACATGATGTTTCTCCTCTTGTGCCCATTACTCTACATGTCTTTTTCTTGACACAGAAGCCAAGAGCTTCTTTTCTCCATTCACATCATGTCTTTCCCAGCCTCACAGGCTCATCCTGGGCTCCGGAGAATATGAATGTCCTAGCTGATGCTCCTGCCTTAGAGAAGAGGTGCCAATGAATATCTCTGTGGCTCTATTAATATATACCTTCTTTCAGCCGTGACCTGCGAGTGTGAAGAGAATTTAAGGGAGCTGAGTTGTTTCCATTGACACACTTCTTCCACATCCCACTGACCTCCTCTTGCCCATAGAATCAAAATTCAGAACGGGCGACTGACGGACCCTAATGGAGAACCTATGGTATATGCAATTCTCTTAGGTATGTACTGGAGACTGTGAGCTGTCATGTAATTTTACCTCAAAAGGCCCACCACAGCCTCTTTGCTCCCCTTAAATATAGAGGGCTTAGAGAAAGGGGGTATGGTATCTTTACATGGCATCTTCACCCCTCACAGACCTTTCTACATCTAGCAGGAGAAGCACAACAGCATTTGGGAAGATTTCAGAGGAAGGCAGGAGGGGAAGGGATTCTTCACAGACTGAAACAGAGATCATTATTTTAGGTATCAGGTATGAATTAATTTTTCAAGGCAAATAGATTTGGGTAGGTGCTGTTATTATTAGTGTCATGTCATCTGCCTACATGAAGCTTTTCACTTGCATTTCATGTAATATAACATGATGAGTTGCATCAGAAATTCAAATGACAATCATATTTGCTCCTTTCTGGTATGGTACATCATAGAAGTCTGAAACAATGTGTTAGCACATTACTACACAGCAAATTGACASTCGCAAGAAGACAGTAATTTTATTAGTAGTAATCTCTCTGCTAAGGCAGATAATTCACTTTCCACTTCTCTACCTTGTATTAAAGATGAAACAGAATTGTATTTTTACAATTATTATACTGAGAGAAAATTAACAAGAGCCTTCTCTGCTGAAAAATTAAAACCTTATGTTTTTTCTCTTTCAAAGCTTGCAAGAATATTTTACCAATGATTTCAAAGGGRGTAAAAAAAGTTATTATAGTTAGAYAATTTATGCTACATGAATGCTCAGAACTTTAAAAAAAGATCTAAGTTATTTATTCAGTTACTTTCTGTCTAACAGAAACAAGCCTTTACTATACTGCATAATTTATAACTTAGCAGGAAAACACACGTTATAGGCTTGCTAAAATTGTGATTTCTTCCTGCAAATGAAAGTTTAAATTAAGAATCCCACTGCAAGCCTCACTCTGTCCTTCTRTTTATATGCCTTCTAGGCCCTCATCCAAAAAGGCACTTGTTTAAATTAAAATAATACTCTTTTTTCTCGAGTTTATGTCCCTGCTTAAGTGCTTTGAAAGATCATGTCCTACGGAAGGGTTTAGTAATCTTAGGATTAGCAGTGCAAGTTTTAGGAAGCCTTACAATCACCCAGTTCACTTGACAAAAACCTGCCAGATTCTGCTGGAAATTTTACTTGCTGAGAGGCCGATTTCCATTYAATGGAATGTCATCAGCAGCAACACCCCTGTGCAAGTCACTGCATTAGATACATAGTAAGAATCATAGAATCATTAAGGTTGGAAAAGACCTTTAAGATCATCGAGTCCAACCATCAACCCAGCACCCATGCCCACTAAACCATGTCCCGAAGTGCCACATCCATATGTTTTTTGAACGCCTCCAGGGATGGTGACTCCACCAYTTCCCTGGGCAGCCTGTTCCAATGCCTGACTACCCTTTCRGTGAAGAAATTTTTCCTAATATCCAATCTAAACCTCCCCTGGCGCAACTTGAGGCCATTTCCTCTCGTCCWATCGCTAGTTACTTGGGAGAAGAAACCGACACCYGCCTCTCTACAGCCTCCTTTCAGGTAGTTGTAGAGAGCGTTAAGGTCTTCCCTCAGCCTCCTTTTCTCCAGGCTAAACAACCCCAGTTCCCTCAGCCGCTCCTCATAAGACCTGTGCTCCAGACCCTTCACCAGCCTCGTCGCCCTTCTCTGGACACGCTCCAGCACCTCAATGTCCTTCTTGTAGTGAGGGGCCCRAAACTGAACACAGTATTTGAGRTGCGGCCTCACCAGTGCCGAGTACAGGGGCACGATCACCTCCCTACTCCTGCTGCCCACACTATTCCTGATACAAGCCAGGATGCCGTTGGCCTTCTTGGCCACCTGGGCACACTGCCGGCTCATGTTCAGCCGGCTGTCAGCCAGCACTTGACTGTGTGCCTTGGGAAGCTGCTACAGCTGTGCCTGGGGATGCTGCAGCCTGACTAGTGAGCACTCTCCCAAACTGGCACTGCTCCGGAGTCAGCATGGCTGAGCGACTGTCCTTACCAGACACTTCGCATCTAGCCATCTGTTTTCCATGCTGAGATAGCTAATGGCATGTGTGCATAGTGTTTTGTGCCAATCATCCTCAACGCTAAGGAATGGTCCCTGGCACATTTAATTTACTTGTATAGATGTAGTTTCCAATTCTCATGTATACCATGGCTGGATTTAGTTTAATGTTAAAAAGCAGAAAATCTTTCCCTAAAGTTATTTCCTTATTCACCGAAAACTGCTTGTAAGTTTCTAGGATTGAGCAAGTATTGTTACATATGCTAAATATATCACACAGAAAAGTATAAACAGACCAGAACAACAGTTCAGTTGCTAACCAACAGCATTTGTCATGTGGTGTTCTTTAGTTTTGTTTATGTATTTGCTATTCTCTACTATTTCTTGTAAATTTTCTGCAGACTGTAAAAAGATGGTGTGCAAACTGTAGAATTTAAAACATTTTATATTTTTCTTATTTTATATTTTTCTTATGGACCCACAAATGCAATGCAAGAACACCATGTAATAGCTTATGCTACTTCAAGTCCTTAGTTAATTTGTGTATTTGCTGGTGGGAGGTAAATGATATTAAGCTTTCTGACTATGCAGAGATCAGTACACGTGGACACACTTTACAAGCATTTGGAGCATCATAAGTAGGCAGAGATGTGTTCAGGTTAAGTGAAAGTCATATTGTGTGACTTTTTTGCCCAGCAGATTATGAAGAAATGGATGGAGGGGAAAAATTTGTCAACATCTCTACCCATCATCCTCCAAGTTCTCTTTAATTATAAGAAGCTGTGTTGACAAGGCACAGAGCTTGCACAGTGCTGTAGTAGTGATGTCTCCAGCCTCTTTTTGGACAACACACYTAAATCTTTCTGACAATCTTAAGCTTTTGGTTTCCTCCTCTTTCTCTGTCACAGTTTAGTATTCAGCTGCCTTCCCCATCTTCCAGGCTTCTAACCTTTCTGCAATCTTAGATTTTTTCTTTTCTTTTGCTTCAAAATAGCCAGTATCTTCCCTTCCTTGCACCATTTCCACTTTGAAAACTTTAATAAACATGCAATGCCCTTTAATTTCATCAAAAGCCAGTTATTAGATGAGAAAAGAGCCATTTTTTGCAGTTSTTCTACCCAATTTTCCTTTAGCTGTATAAGTAGTACTTGTGGTTCTTTCAGACTGTTAAACATGCCAGACACAATAACATTTGCTTGAGTTTTTAATACCTAGTTAAATATTACTTTCTGACAACTAATATTTCATAGAATCTCTAGTTCATTTCTCTTAATGTGGAAGCTGGCCTAACATGGAACAAATCCTGTAGCCTTTTGTTCAGTCCCTCTAGCAAATTTTCTTTTTATATATAGGAAAAAGGATTTCCTTAGTTCTGCTCTTATACATTTGTCTTAGTAGACAGTATCTTGTATGAAAACAGCTGCAAAATTGTGCTTGGCCAGTGTGCTGGTTTTGGCTGGGATAGAGTTAATTTTCTTCACAGCAGCTAGTATGGGGCTATGTTTTGGATTTGTGCTGGAAGCAGTGTTGATAACACAGGGATGTTTTCGTTATTGCTGAGCAGTGCTTACACAGAGCCAAGGCCTTTTCTGCTCCTCACACCAGCCCACCAGCCAGTAGGCTGGGGGTGCAGAAGAAGTTGGGAGGGGACATGGCTGGGACAGCTGACCCCAACTGACCAAAGGGATATTCCATACCATATGACGTCATGCTCAGCATATAAAGCTGGGGGAAGAAGAAGGAAGGGGGGGACGTTCGGGGTGATGGCGTTTGTCTTCCCAAGTAACCGTTAGGCGTGATGGAGCCCTGCTTTCCTGGGGATGGCTGAACACCTGCCTGCCCATGGGAAGYAGTGAATGAATTCCTTGTTTTGCTTTGCTTGTGTGCACGGTTTTTGCTTTCCCTATTAAACTGTCTTTATCTCAACCCACGAGTTTTCTCACTTTTACCCTTCCGACTCTCTCCCCCATCTCACGGTGGGGGACAGTGAGCGAGCGGCTGTAAGGTGCTTAGTCGCCGGCTGGGGTTAAACCATGACAGCCAGTGATACTTATGAACCTATGTTCATTACTTTGGAAAAGAAAATGAAAACTGTTTGTAGTACAATGGTCAGTACAAAAATGCAGTTTTGCCAGAAAGAGGTTTTTGTTTTATTTCAAACATGGAATATGTTTCCAAAATTATCATTTAGATGTATCATCAAATAGATCTTCCTGATGCTGCACCTCAGAATTCCTTGAAGTAGAAGAGGAGCCCTTTGACAAGTCCAGTTGTATGCATGCCATGTCTGTTACCCTACCACATGTCAGCAGAAACGTTTCATGGAAATGCTGTCAATGTGACATTCCTTCAATACATTCATACATCATATGAAAATGGAGTTAAAAAGATATCAACTTTCTATTAACTTCTTATTATCATTACTTTAAATCCTGGACCTGCAAACAATTTATGCAAGTGAACATCTTTATATTTGCAAAAATACTTTCTGAATTCAATGAACCCAGTCATTTTTGAAGGGCTTGATATGAGGCTAGCATAGCAAATCACACAGTCCAGATTCCTAGCTGAAATGYAGTAGATGAAGCAGCTCACAATCTGTCCCACTTGCTATCCCAAATTTTAAGCTTTGCAAAGTAGATTGGGCCATCAGAAATACTTCCCTATTTCCTCATTCAGCGGAGGCATAATCAGGGTGCTGGTAATGATTCACAGTATCAGCTCCGTCCTATGACTAATAGCATAGAAAATAAAAGTTCATCTGTCACCCATTCATTGATCTATTTTCCCCTGTGAGCTGATGCTTAGTTTTATTCTAGTAAAACTGGAAACTGTGAACAAAGGCACCAAAACATTGGACTTGATATAATTCTGTAAAAATCCATCTAATTCATAGCAGTTCAAAACAGCGGTTCAAACCAGTGGTTCAAAACAGAAGACTGTCATCAGCCTAGGATTTTCTTTTATTTTCTTAAGTTTACCAGGGGTACAATTAAAAAAAATGAAATAAAACAAAAAGAAATATTTCTTTTTCCATGTATTTATTACATGTCACGAGTCGTCTTCTTCCTTTTTTTTTTTTTTTTAAAGAACMAAGAACTAAAACAGAAACAGGGGAAAAAAAAATCCTAAAGTTCCATGGGACAGTTGCATTGCACCACATTTCCAGGATTCAAGTATTTGCTCCAAGTAAGGGGATAAAATGGATTGCCTCATGCAAGTTTCTGATCCTCCTCCGTAACAGTTCATTTTACTTGCAGCCATCAATACCTTCAATTACAGCAATGCTACATTTTACAATGAAAATATTAATGAAAATATTAAATCAGCCTCTAGAACGATCCTTAAAGAATTTTTCCAATGTCCTTCAGCTGATATTTCTCTTTCTAGACATTATTTTTTGCCAAATCATTATTTATAAATCTTGTATTAAACACTACGTTTTCCACCTTAAATAATTTATGTATGGCACCATAGCAAGTACTTTATTGAAATATATTAGACCTGCTTTATTTTCCTTTGAAAACTTGCTCTTAGTGAAATCAGAGTAATCTAGAAGGTTTCATTTGTGGAATACCCGTGTTGCATTTTAACCTATTTTCCTTTTACTTTCTGATCTTTATCCATTCCATCAGAATGTATTCCACAATCTTGTATAATGCTGTGATTATATTTATAAGCTTACACTCACCTATTTTTTCCTTTTTTTTAAGTATCTGTAAAGTATCTGTAGATATTTTTGTTTCTGGTCATATGAAGCTATTAGTAATTTGCCAAGACTAACCTGGGGAGCAAAACAAGGCACCATAACTATGAACATCTTTCTTATACTTTGGCATGTCAGAATTCAAATACATCCTCTATCAGTGAATACTTCATTTTCAGCTAGGGATGTTTTCATACTTAGAAGTGAGGATGGGAGACAAACCCAACAAGTTCTAGTAAGTATATGTATGTCTGCCATCATAAAACTAATATCCAGAGAGCCACATAAACACTTAAAAAAGTAATGTTGCCACATTTTCATATTCACAGTACAATGTGTTTCATGCTGTCTTGAGCTCACTTTTTTGAACTTTATCATTTGTTTTCCAAACTAGCCTGATGTTCCTTCTTTTCTCCACAACTCTTTTTTGAGCAGCTGAAGAGTATTTTAATTTTCACAGTAATTTCTGAAAGACAAAATCCCAAACTGCACCTCTCATGTAACTTAATTTGGAACAATGAATTGACCCACCTCACAAAAATAGGGATGATATCTTCTCTAAGGAGCCCAACAAGTTCTTAGCCCTTTCAGCTAACTAGTTTCAACTCTCAAGTAGATAAGCAAAGTTTTTAAAACATTACTATTATTATTATGTACCTGACAGGATAAATCAGAAGTCTTTGAATACTAAGTGCATAGACACTAGTTTTATTCTAGTGATATTCAAATACACGCTCACTGAAATCTTTAATGAGTGCTTCCACTTTGACAAAAGTCTCAATTAATTCCTACAGTTCAAAGATAATAGCTAGCAAGGACAGGGGAAAGAACCCATCTAAGCTAATCTAAAAAGCAGCAAGTTACATATCAGGAAATTTAAAAGAAATCTGAGAAAGTGGGAATTGAGGTGGGAAACAACATATTTTAGAGTATCTGGAGACAACCATCAAAGCTGGCACTGTAACTTTGCAACTGAGATATTTTTCAGACAGACTTTCATAATATGAACATCACACGCTGAGTTTAATGTGTGCTGGAAAACTAATATGTCTCACAGATTCATAATATAATAAAGGGCTAGCCTATTGAATCATGTGTTATTTATTGTTCTCTGAGAAACGAGCAGGAATTTTTTGTATCACCTCCCTAATGTATTTTTCCAATAACCCTATACTGTTCTACGATGAGAATTTTTAACTTCGAAGCCGCTCTAATTTTACATTTGTAGCAAACCTTTAGCAGAAGCTTGCCTTGCTTCTAGAGCCTGCTCTAACCATAGGTGAAGGCAATGAAAACACATCGCAACTACAACAGGAATGCAGTCACACCTAGGGGCAAGCCCAAATCAAGTGTAGTCACTTGTGGATCAGAGTTCCTGTTCACTTGATCCCACTTCTCCCCTACTTCTTCCAGGTGCTAATGGCCGAGTAAGCCATGCTGCTGGCCTAAGGAGTAAAGAGAAGTAAAAGGAATGGAAGTATTCACTGCTCTCATTCACTGCTTCCCTTTCCTCCTTCGCCAAAATATCCATGGACAGGGAGGGACAACTGTAAGTGACTAGACCTCTCCTGCCCATTTTTGTGGCCACTGATGCTATAATAGGAGACCCTCACAAAGAAGTGAAAATATGACTTTGGATTTGTAAATTTCTTTGGTATACCTTCAAAAATCAGTTGTTCATATTTCATACACTCGGTATATCATCGACATGTAACCTGCAAGGRGCTTTCTAGTCCYTCATCTATTTCCCTACTCAGAGACRTTTCATCTCTTTCAAACTTCCAGTGAACACCATACTTGATTCCTCATATGCCAGTGCTAATCCTAATATTAGAATATATTTTTATGATGTATATTTACCAATCTGATTAGCAATCATTACAATACTCACATAAGCTTATGCTTACATAAATACATACACAAGTCCACATATTCAGAGTGTAATGTATTGTATATAAAAATGTGCATGTTTGAAAAGTATGTGAGAGCATGAATTTTCTTCCATTTTTTTCTCCTACCATTGTCACTGTAAAATACTTTCAGCACTTATATTCTGCAGCTCAGATTTAGGAACAATGACATTTAGCAAGACATAGCAGGTTTGCTAAAAGTTTGCAGATTTATCAGCATGTTTTAACTTTATATTTTAACTATATATTTGAATTATCAAAAAAAATTTGTTGCCTATCTCTAATATTTTTCTTATTTCTTTTCCTGTAATTTTATTTCTGCTTCAGTGTTACAACAGAAATGTCATTACACAAAACACTAGCCTGAATCCTCTTAGTTCTCTTGCCAAAATTGAGCTAAATAATCAATTTATTTCCAACATTCAAGTGACATCCTAAATCCTAATTCAAGCACAGCTGCTTTTTTGTACTGACAAATACAGACTCAAATGTTCACAAAAGGACATAATTTATCTTAATGATGGCACACTTGATGCATTACTGTAGAGCACACAGGGGGCAGCCGTCCCACTGCTAGCTGATACAGAACTTCAGAGTCACAGGGAACACAGACCTGKAAAGCTAGAGAACAACAGACAGATAACAGGACAGGAAATATTTCACAGGTCAGTGTCAATAAACTGACACTGGCCCGTGGTCTGAATTGCRTATCTCCAGGTAGAATCATAATAAAGAGCACATAAAGCTTTCCTTTTTTACTGAGCACACAAAAGGGAAAACTAAAGAAACGTCAGATAGATGGATTAAGTGAATAAMGGTCTTTTAATTACATTTTTTACCAAAGGTAGAGATGCTATTTAGGAAAAAAATGTGAAACTACAGCACATGGAAAGGGGAAGAGAAGAATAAGATACACCCAGCTGGCATAAATGAACATAAATGAAATTAAGTTGCCTGAACAGCAGGAAATACAATTTGTGCCAGAAACTGTCAGACTGATCTCAGCCATCTCTCAAACAAGGCTATCAATCACTGTCTCATCCCTGTCTTCAGCATGGTTTTTCTTACCTCCAGCTGGCTGTACTTCAGCAGTGGAGTCATGTTAGATGAAATTCATCACTTCTCTTTGCTTGTCTTTTATTCTTCAGAATTTCAACTATTTCTGCCAACCCTGGAAAGGTATTATTCTGCCTATATAATTGAGCAATAAGCAGATCATGGGCAGGAATGGAGGCTGCAGTGCTTAGTGAACACAGCTGTGGACTGACACTCATGAAATCTGGATTTTACTCCTACCTCTGCTGTGGACATTGAAAATCTATCCTTCTGTGCTCAACTTTCCTCCATCTGCAAGATCTCCACTTACATGCAGAAGCCCCCTTTATTATTTATTAATTTCTCTCTTGTGATCTATATATTTCACATCTATTCGTACGTGTCATAATAGTCAAAAGCTTAATCTTCCATGCCACGTATTTTAGGTTTCTGTAATCTGGGAAAAGGCAAAGGATACTTCTYGAGAGAAAAAATGAAGTGTTTCATTACTGTGCGTATGCATACAGTATGCAATTGTACGACTGTCCTCTGTTCAGGATCTTAAATTATTAGAATATAATACGGGAGTTAGCATCAGGAGCACTGACAGCTTTCTCCTCTGCAAGGGAAGGCAAACTGGCAGCCAAGGGTGACAGCAAGGCAGGCAGGGCAGTGGCCTCACTGACAAGGGCACAGCACTAAAGCACCCAGACAAAAGTGGAGCAGAGCAGTAACCAGGGTCAGCTCACTGGCCGGGGACTGCCGGGCAAGGTCACAGTGATGACGTAGGTCTGAAGTCAAGCCAGGGGGCTGCAGGTCAGCATCCTGGTCTGGATCAGCACGGTACATGGCAAACAGAGGCATGGATGTAATGTAGCTCAGGCAGGGACCACGGCGGAGCGGCTCAGGATAAACGCAGCTCCTGAGTGACAGAGGGCCAGCCCCTGCCAGGGCTTCTCAAACAGYCCTGTATCAAACAGCATCAAGGCCAGATAGCTGCTCTATTACAGCTGGCTTTGAGCCCTCACTGCCGAGTCCCCAGGATGATGGCAGAATTCACTCAGGGCTTGGACATTTAGTGGGTAACTACTGTAGTTATAGCCTACCCGAATTTGTCTCTGGAATATATTTCATTGCATAGGTATGTGATAAATTGTATTGAACAGTGTACACTGAAAAAGCTGGAACAACTTTCATAGTGAGTTTTAGTAAGTTACTACTAAAAAGAATGGCAGACTCTGACTTTTTTCTGTTTCAAATACTCTTACAGCTGCTTAATTTTCATGGTGTTCTTTGTGACGAAAGTGGCAAACAAGACCTTCAAGATATTTCTTCGTCAGATATGCTTTTGAGAAAAATATCTATTGATTCATAAACAATAATGACTCAACCCCAGAAGTCGTTAGTAAATCAGTTCAGGAAGTTTACCTTTGTTTTTTATAGTAGTTCCATGCATGAATGGTCTAAATGATCAGTCTGGCAAGATATCATGTTTGCTTGCCATTTAGAAATTCCTACATGACTAATAGCTATGATCTATGAAATAACTTCAGAAGCTTTCTGCTACTATGTCTAATACTTCAGTTGCTCTGATTAGGCCAAATGAATTTCTGGATTCTAAATTTCTATGCATTTTGCTGTGACTTAGACTTTTCAAAGCTAATGACCTTAAATTGAGAGCATGGATGATATTGACACATCATTTTTCAAATTGTAGATATTCTTAAAACTGCACTTCATCAGAGATCTGGGAAARCAGGACACTGAAAACAGCAATGCTGTAAAAAAGACATATTGCTTACAGAAAGCACTTTCACTGTGCTTTGTTAGGTGAAAACATTTGAGCTGAGGTAGGAATATTGTGAAATTGTCTGTTTTGTATGCATGGTAACTACTTCCAAATACAATTTTATCATCATTATGCAATGTCAGTAACCCCTTTTGGAAAGTTGGAACTACTCACTAGAGCTTTCTTTCAGGTCTCAGATATCAGAACAATGACACCACAGCAACGTACATCAAGGAAAAYAGTACAACTGAGTGTATGTTGCAGACTGATAGTCAGAAATTAATGAATAAAGAAACATTCAATATTATTGATGGGACGTCTCAAACCAAGAGCATGGAAGCTGTTCGTCTCTGATCTCAGTAGCTTATGATGACTATTGACTTACCTTTTTGATTTAAGGAAAACTACACCACTAATGCATTTTTTCAGAACCTTTTTAATATTTGATCAAGGATAAAGTAGATTATACATCATACTTACTTGGAACAGTGCAGTAAGATGCAAATGCTGAACAGAAAGTCAGTGAAAATTTTGACTGCTGTTAAAACAGAGATTAGAATTGTAATGATCCATCAGATTTCCACTATGATTTGGGAAAAGTAGACTGCATGTATATCTGTTTTATGGGACTCTAATTAAGATATCATCAATTGTGAATAGACAGAAGACGTCAAAAATATGCCCTATTGTCTCCTCACTTACTCTGTGCCCTTCCAGGGCTGCAAAGAAAGTGGACAGCCTCTAACACAGAATTTAATCTTATGGCAGGAACAAAAACACAACTAAATGAAAGTTAAATATGTGCTTAATGGCTGAGGGTGCATTGTAGGATCACATTAGTATCATGAATTTGGTATGGTTTCTGTGAGGGAAGAGAATAGCTTTCACCAGCTTGAACAACTGTGAAAAAATGTATCAGCAATGGCTTCACCTACATTGTTTTTTAGATAAAAGGTATCACATAAATGTAAACTGGCATTGTTATGGTCATGTGAGATAGCAGAGTTAGATTTATTCTCAGTATATGCATTTCGTCATACCCAGTGATTTCACAAATGCTGCCAGATTAAGTCTTAGTTTTACAGCCTTTGCCTATTAAATTTGCTTCCTTGTATGCAGCGGACAAGCAAGACACATTCATTCATGATTGTGAAGAAGCTTTAATTACTTTTATTCAGGTACAATAGCCTAATTTAACCAATGCATGCATATTTGATTAGATGCAAATCACTATGGTTTTTAAATTGCAAGTAAACCACATGATTTTCAAAGGTATCAACCAATCTTGTTATACAATAAAGTATCTTGAAAGATGTTCACGGCTCCTGCAAAATACAGATAACTCACATTTTTCTGTACTTTATGCTTTTTTCTGTACTTTACGTTTTATCCAAAGTCTTAATTTGGTCATGATAAAATGGTAAAATATTAATGTTACTATTCCTCTTTTGATTTTTTCTCACCTAAGTATGGATACAGTTTCTTGTTTACCCCTTAARCACCACATTGTTTTCTGTTGTTATTGTTTTCATGATAAAACAAAGATGTAGACCTACTACAGGACTGCATCAGGAATCTCGCTGACAACTCAAATGACAGTGCTATTATACCAATCAAATACAAGGAAATAAAAAAGTTGAATGAAAAAAGAAATGTCCAAAGAGATCTTCTTAACTTTTATGCAATGTAAAGCCTCACTAAGACTGAGTTGCCCATATTACAAAGATTTAAGTGACTGAATTGTTATATTTCTTAAGAGGAATGTAATGTTAAAGTAAGCATGTAAAATAATGCTCCCTGACAAAACAGAGATATTGTAACTCACTCTTAAAGTAAAAGAAAAGAATACTTAAGTCTCTCAAATTTCTTCTATCATTAATATATCAGAACATGCAGCTTGTACTTAAGCCAAGATAACAGATTGTTCGTCTGAACTTACTTAGTCAAAAAAAAGGGCTTTACAATGACACATTTTCACACTATGATCCCTCTTGTCCATAAAAGTTGATGAAGACTAATCCCAAAAATAACAAAGTCAGTGTGAGTCCTTCCACTGTATTATTCACAGATCATTCTCAGTTAAAAGTGCATTATTTGTCCTTTGTGCTTCTTACTTGGCCATATACTTAGGCATGCATCTAAGGGTAACCATGAACAATTTCACAGAACATACCTAAATATAAGTATGAACAGTCCCACAAAAGTCAGTGGCATGTCCTTATTGAACTGGAGTCTGAGGGAATCCATGGGTCTCAAACTTATATCTACTTTTGGCAAAACAGTTTCATGAGATAGCTCCTATGACGGTATAATGCAAATACAATTTCCATGCAAAAAATAACATGAATATTTAAAATATGTTATCATAAGCTTCTACTTGGAAGTTTTCAATAATGCACCTGTATCCCATATAATTATTACTTTTACATGAATCTATGTTTGATCCACAACATCCAGTTATTTTTCTAACAGCTTCAAAATGAACTTTCTAGAATATCAATCATGTTAAATGAATGAGACCACCAGAATTTTACACAGAATTATGCCAAAAGTCAACAGATATCCTTCAACTCTCCTACAGAAATTTACAGTATAAAAAAAAAGAAAGCTATTGAAGACAGTAAAAACGAAATTAATATGGTACATCAATCTCTTTTTGTCTGGTTGTTGGGTTTTGTTTTTTTGTTACGGCACTTACTAATTGCTTATCCATACTGGTATTTATTGTAGTTCATAGAATTTAACAGCATTGATAGATAGGAGTATATCATGGGTATTTATTTGAGTAAAGTAAAACACAGCAAAGTTAAGTAGAAAAAGCTCAGTAATTTGAAAATGTCACCCTATCTTAAATCAGAGTTCTTACACTTGATTTTAATGAACTAGCTTTTCCTTCCATACATATATCTATATAGGTTAATATTCAGCTGATTAGCTTCTTTAAAACTTTAGTTTTGCAGGAGGACTCCAAGGTATGCTTTTAGAAACTGTTAGTATGGTTATCCTAATTAATTTTATCACAAATTCAAAAGCAACAGTCACAGCATCAGTGTTAGGATCTTGATTTTTGACCCTGGTGGAAAATTCCAATGAAATCCAGCAGAAAGTTGTGCTGTATTTTTAAACTCTCCTATAATATGTAGTTCAGCCTACCACTGCTGTAATTAAACAAGACTGAAGAATACAATCAAAATAAAAAAGGCAGACAAAACACATTTTCTAATCTGCTAATGAGTCAAAAATTTTACACCATTCTAATCATGAAGCTATAAAGCAATAATTCTCAGCAAAGTCTTGCAGTTCCGGGCTAAATGCAGAACCCTGGGGAGTTCTCTCATACTTTTCCATGGGTGAGAATTTACTGATTTACTATAAAAAAGGTCAGCTGTTCTATAGTTATTTTTACAGTAACAGATACTAGTAGTCTAWTCAGTTTGTTCTGGGAAATTTTTTTATCAACCTCTCTACTCATTCCTGAGCTTCTGTCCAGTTTTGCCTAGGCTGACATGCTTTCCTTTTTAGAACCTGAACATGTGTCAAAATCATGTGATGGCTTGGGTTTTTTTCCTCTCACTTCTTCTTACAAAAAGAGAATGGAGAGGAAGGCTTATTTTTACAGGAATGTGTGTCTTGGTATGCATTAGAGAAGGTAAGATGTCCAGCTTGCACTCAGAATAGGAGTCAAAATTGGTCATATTTTTCAAGATAGTTCCTTKTTGTTAGCTTAATTCACAAGAATGATGCAGCTATTATTTTCTTCTAAAGAAATGAGGCTCTACATATTCTATGCCAATACAGAGTGTTCCATGGCAACTCTATGGTACAGGATTTCAGGACTTTATGACAGTCAGGTTACTAATCAGRTATTTTGTAATACTTAGCCACGTGAATTGAAAATTATCTTTTATACAGGYTTGGGCTGTTCCTGGAGGTGTTGCCCTCCTTATTTTGAAACGTTATTAAAAAAATTCAGAATCCTCCTTTAAAACTGGAAGCTATCCAAAATCCTTGCATTTATTATTCACTTTTCAATGTGGAATTCTAGCAGCTGTTCAGTCTTTCTAGGCTATGTTTCCTCATACTTTACTTCACTGCAACAGCCTTTATTTATAACCTGAACTCTCACCTGTTAACAGAGGTTCTTTTTCTTATCTTTTATATTCCTTGAGACTTACAACCCTGCCTTATATTAAAGAAAATAAAAAGAGGAGACTAGAAATGCCACAATATATTTTTATGTTCTGTCCATTCACATTTGCTGCTTCTTCTTTTATGGCTTTATAATCTTCCCATCTATCTTTCAGGTTTCCTTGCCCAAGTCTGAAAGTAGATTTACCACATGAGCCTGGGAGTCTCGTAGCACTTTACGTGCCAGAATTGCCTACCGTGGTGCCTCTGGTCAGACAAAGTTTGCATTCTCCAGCTCTATTCCTTTAGAGAGACATGCCAGTGCTGCTCTCTCATTGTTTTCCTGCTCTTTCCAAGTACCACTGATTTTGCTACCCAGTCAGCCTGATTTTTTTAAAAATCCCAATACATTAGGTGTCTAACACAACATTTACTAAAATGCTGATACAGCTTGCCCTATCAATGTGTAAAGACATTATAAAAGCATTCATAATTCTCTCTAAAGGCAACAGGACTTACTATTAATGTCTTAACTATTAACAAGAGAAATACAGTTAACAGCCCATCATGCTTCTTTCTGCTTATAAATATATCAGGTCTCTGTGGTTTCACCTTTATACTCAGTGATTTAGTTACAACAAAGTAGTCTTCGAACAGTGAACTGTAGTGCTATTGAATAGCTCCCCACAGATGCGAGATAGCCTTGTTATATACTCCATTCAAATCACTATGCAATCTTTGGCAAAAATAAAATCTGTGACGTTTCTTGGAATCACGCTCCATAATCACCATGTTACTAAAAACAGTCACTTGTTACATCGGGGTGTCATCAGAACAACTTGTGTAACGCAAGAACACAGCTGCTTGATGGATCTTTGATGTTCATAGGCCTTCAGTGTGGATGGGGCRTTGTTTAAGGGGGATTGTTTTTTTTAAGTTGAGAGGATTTTTGCTACCTGTAAGTTCCAGTAGTTCCTACTGCAGCGCTAAATAACTTTTACAAAACATTTTGGAAAGTTTAATCAGAGTAAAATTAAAAAAAAGAAAATCCTCTTCATGAAGCTTTTTAAACTTCAAGTTGAAAGCTTGCAAGCCAAGAGCAARTGACTTTGAAGCCTCAGAAAGCACTTTTTCCCCTTCTTCATTCACATCTGCGTATAACTGAAGTGCACATCTATGGTTCCCTTTTACTTCTTATTTTAAAGGCTTACTTAGAACTTTTAATTAGTCCCTACTAAGCTTTCTTGTTACAGATAGAAAGGCTTGAAAGGATTGAAAGGAGGTTCTCTTCTCCCCACCCCGCAAAGTGCATGTGTGACAGATAAATGCTACCAAAGTCCCAGACACCATGATAGTGCTGCTCATTGCTACTAGCCTGGCTGCAGGATTGTTTCCTAGCACTAATCTCTCTTGTGTTAAGCCAAAGCACTGATATAATCTGTCACTGTATAATATAAAACAGGTAAGCAAAGTTAAAATTTTCTATATAGAGATGACAGCTTGTTTAGCTGAGTTGTTGGCAAAGTTGTAACATTTTACTGAGGACTTCAGGGTTTTATTTACTCTTTTTCAAGCAACAGTCTATAAAAAAATGTGATATAAGAGAAAAAACATATAGTATCTATAAYGCTGTGTCAGAGCTTTGTGAACGATTAACATCTTTGCATCTTTAGAAAACAGAGATGTTCCTCTCTGCCCAGATATTCAGTAGCTACAGAAAAGTATAGTTAACTATGGAACTGTTAACATAAATTAATTTTTTAAAGTACAGATATTTACTCACATCCCTTTGAGAATATGTAGCAGAATACCTTCATAAAACTGTTCTCCATTTCATTAATCCCATCATAAGCCACCAATTAAGCCTGCATTAACAATCACAGTAAACCTCTCAATCCTGGGAAACTTGCCCACTTTTGAATAGAAAACAATAAAGTCTTGCTTCATGATAATTCCTAAAAGACAATGTAAAATAAATAACTAAAAAATAATTACCTCCAATTCATTTCAAATAGTTCTCCCATCTGTAAACCAARTCCTTTTTGTCACCATCATACTAATATTTTCTTTTTGGGATGTCCTGWTATTAAGGATTGAGCTGCTGATATCTGGAAATATTTTCCCTGCTTCAAAGTAATTTATTATTTTTATGTTAATAGTGTGTGCTTTTTYAAAGTATATTGCAATTTTTAGTATTAGTTGAATTAGGAGTTCACAAAAAATATTAGATGTTCAACATTTGAATTTTCTGGTCAGTTGTGACTGCCACCCATGTCAGATACTATTGGTCCTACTGTTTCATTTGGAATAAGGCTTGAAGAAACCTTTACAGTTTGAAAATACAGGGAAGAAACAATACTGAATGAACTATGAGATCCACAACAGTCTGAATATATGTTTTAGAAAAATCTAAACTCCTCAAATTTAATAAGGGCACTAGTTTAACATCACATGATACCAGCAAAACTTTAAACAATAACRGAAAGCCTCAAAAATCTCACTTTCTATAAATGATTAGTCATTAATAGAAACAAAAATTATAAATTATAGGGGATTGACTATTTTCCTTTTCTTTTTTCAATATTAGCATATAATAACTTTTAATGGAAGTAATCTCTCATAGCTTCAAACGTGAACAAGGAAAGCATTCCCTTAATCAGGGTAATGTGACGGAAGAATGTGAATTCAGCAAGATCATGTATAACTGAAAATTATTTTATGTTTCAAAAAATTCAGTTTGCAATTTTGATGTCTTCTCTGTATTGTCTTTGTATGTGCAAAATTTTAAGGAAAACAAGGGTGCATGAAATTTTATGATTGAATAATTTAATTGTCTTTTAATGAAGACAAAATAGTTTCATATTTTGGAAAACATTAGTATTGTTATTTATTCCTGTATTAAGAGGTCAGTGAGGTGTTTTSATTCCTCTGTTTCCTCACTCTGTCAGGATGACATCATCCTATACACAGGATTACTTTGTGCCCAAGTTTAAATTTTCCTGTGCACGGAGTTTGTTGTGCAGATGTGTCATTGCATAGTTACATTCTCAATACATGGATGCAAATAGGACTAATTTTCTTCGCTGTTCAAAATTTAACCACAAATGCAAAGAATCAAGTTGTCTTTTCAAGTAGATATTGTGCAAATTTGTTGCTGTACTCTTTTGCTTCTAGTGAAAACATTTCTGAGCCAAAGCCTACTGATATATATAAAAGTACGTATTGAAATTTAACCAGAAAACTTTCTCTAAACTTACGTTTTTTCATCCATTAAAATGCAGCTGGGTACCCTATAGTAAACAAACACAGAAAGGAAACCCAACAAGGTTACAAATGAAGCATGGAATTGTTTGACAATGTCATAATTAACATTTTTCATCATTATTTATATGTGCATCTTTTTCCTTCCTCCTTTTTTGAGTCACTGTTCAGCATCTTCTGTGAAGTACTTGTCTTCACAACATATCCAGATTTGGCTCGTCCCCACTAGCTTTATCAGCCTTCATCTGCTGTGTCCCRCCATCACAGACTGCCTGTGCACCTCCTTTTCTCTACCAATGTGAGATTGCACCTCTTCAGTCTCTTCATCATTCATATTTAAGATCCTCTCTTCTCTTAGTCAAACAGCACTGAAGGAAAGACCAARAACAAAGAAAATCCTCCTGTTTCCTACTTCAGCACCATTGTGGCCACTTCCATACCCCATTCCACTTTTACAATTTCCTGAGGAGAGCAGCTGCTATGCAAATTTTGTTTTGTTCCCATTTTTAGGCTTGGGGCATACTCAGGCTTATCTCTGTACAGGGTATCTATGGGACCTGCACACAGTACACAAGCCACTACTGGGCATATACAAACTGAAGCTTTCAGAGGTAGCAACTTACGCATAAGTTTCGTACAATAGCAGAATTTACACCTTACTCCTAAACAAGACAGCTTGATGATTTTCATGTCCATGCCACAAAGCTGTATGCATTTATTTAAAATGGAACAGTATATTCTTGGTCTTCTTTCAGATGAAAAACAATRTGATTTCCTTAAACAAATTAGAAGAAACCTTTTGATCATTTTGCTGAAACTTTCCAAAAAGCTAGCCTGAGGAAGAAAATCAGCCTTCAAATTCTTCCCAAACAATTAAATTTTGGCAGACTTGTAAACAGCTTATAAACAACTGAAACACTTTTCTAATAAAGCAGCCTTGTTTTGTCTTGCTTGTAGGCAATCGCTATAATTTTAATTAGATATRTGTGTATGATTTATATATCAGGTATGCTATATGTATATGGTTTTTAAAACAAGACTAAGCGATCCTGTAATATATAAYGAATGCTGGAGTTTTTCTTTGATCTTTCTTTGTAATTGATTTCCTTCAAACCCTGTATCATCATAATAATTTTAGTCTTAAGAATTATATAACACTTTAAATCTTCAAAACAACATAAAGAAAACTGTAATGTTTTTTCTATATACTAAGAGCCAAGTCTGCAGTCACCTATTCTTTGATCAAGGACAATAGGAAGAAAAATATTAAAAAAATTACTTGCAATATCACCACTGAAGCTGTAAGCCAGATTTTGCCAAAAGTTCTGGGTGTGTTAACCAGCTCTGAAAACAGAACAGCTGTTCCTAGTCCCTTTAGAAGGATAGACTGCTTGAAGCTATCAAGGTATATGTTATTAACTTGGGAAAAAAAAAGGAACTTCAATTATTTTACTGTTTTCAAACCTTATTACTACGTGACTGAATATGCATTCAGTTTCTATACCATATTCTAATGTGCGAAAATATCTGAATAAAATAAAGATTATATCATCATATAGAAGAGAAGGCAATTTATTGAGAAATTAAAAATGCAAGTTTAATGACAWGCAAAGACCACAGATTAAAATGACACAGGCAAAAAAAAAAAATGAGATGGCTTTTTAAAGTATAATTGATTTACCCTATATTCTTTACTATCTAAGCAAGAGAAAGTAAAAACACACTTTACCAAAATATATCATATTTGTTTTATGCTGTGTATCTGCCATCTTTTATCCATTTCACATTTTGGAAAGGGATCTAGGCTAATTGAACAGGAAAATGTTCCTGTTCTCTCACCAAAGCTTTTAGTGCCTTCAATAAATAGTCACTCTCTTGGAAATATATTGATCTGTGTTGTGAAGCTCATTGTAGAACCTTTGCAAAAGTTCATGTCAAGTCATTTTCTATGTTTATTATTTACTCCTAATAACATTGACAAACCCATTAGGTGCTGACAGTTGTACAGTTCTTCAGATGAGAAATCTTGGCCCTTTCTCACTGTAGAAAAAGGTTACAAGACCCCTTTAATGAGATTCATTTGATTTCTAACTAGTAACAAATGCAAAACTCAAGTAAATTTGACAAAAAAGAAATAAAGTCTTTAACTCAGTCATCAGTATGTTAAAAAAAGCTAGCTGAAGACTTGAAAGATCAAACAACATAGAAACAGAATGCAAGGTAGACTTAAGTTTTTGGAATAACTCCATTAAAGAGAAACAATTTTAATACAACACTGAATAAAAAGGCAAGAAAAAAATTCTTTTTAGTTATCTATCTTTAAAAGTATCCCCTTTAAAATTTTAATAATCTTTTTGGAAATAATTTGTGAATTAAAGTGCTGATTCCTAGGAGAAAGAAACAGAGAACGTGACCTCAGATAAAAAATATCAGGTACTGTCCTTGTTTTGGCTAATTCAAAACTACTCATGCTTGAAGCTTAGTTCTGAGGCTTTGATTCTATCTATCATCTCTTCCATTTTGTTTTTTTTCTGAGCAGCAAATATTTTTTGCTATGTCTGAGGGACTGAAGTAAGAAAGCACTCCTTTCCCACCTCATTTGTTTTAGAATRGAATTACTACATTTTGAAACTTATGCATTCATAAGGGCAAGAGCGAATCCCACAAAAACGGCTGAGCAGCTTTATTTACGGAATTAGTCCCAGTGAAGGCAACAGAAAAAAATCACCTGAATACTATGATTCAATGCGTAGCTGCAGTCACACCAATAAATAAGAACYAGAAACAAAGTAAACAAAGACAGTTAGATGTGTAATTACCTTTTGAAAATAAACTTTGAAACAAATAAGAGGTAGAATTAGATTTAAAGGCATGTTGATGCCCATGTTTCTTTTTAGGGAAGAGAATATAGTAAAAGAAAAAGATCAAATATATGTTGGTTTTTGATTTAACAGTCCCTCTGGATCCAGGCTTGCTCATTTTACCAGGAAGACAGATTTTCAAGATTCTTCTTAGTATATCCCCACGCTGATACCTGGTAGGTATGATTTTAAGCCCTGCATCACAGACAGCACTAATACAAACAGCTTACTTCTAGAAAATTCATTCTTAATCTACAGTATAGGTATATTGAAAATGTGCAATATGGATGCAATTTTCTTTTTTTGTTGTTTTGCTAGTGACATCAATAGGAAATAGGAATAAATAGAATTTATTTTGCTCTATATTCCCTAAGTTTTAATTTAGATGTTGAAAACAGAATCTGCAAATACAGTTTTATATATAAAACCACACTGAMAGGCATGTAATGTTGCCCTGCTACTTGTATAATTTACTGGTAGTTAACATACAGTAATTAYTGGAGTTAATTTAAATTCTTAGTCACTTATTTTCAAATGTGAAAATTTTACTCTTTTACTTGTTGTATCATACTACAATTCTCTCATGAATATACAGAAGTTTATGGAATACAAAAATTGCTATCTTATTATCCTTGCATATTCATACACCTAAATAGTATCAAAGAAATGATATGGCTCACTAAGGTCCACAGTGCATGCACATGACTTTATCAACCCTTAGTGAACCATAAAGACCCAAAAATAACAATGCAAATCAGTCTTCCATGTACACAATACACAGTGAGACAGTAATATTACAGGAATAGTTTTGTCTGCATACAGAAATACTTTCAGATAATGAAAGTGTCACCGTATGATATTGCAGGGGACTCCTCTACACGCTCCACCAGGTGGAATTCAGAAGAACTTAATGATCCATAGTTGCTCTCAGTAGATTTCAAAATGCAAATTGACTTATTATGTTTCTTTAAGGCAGTCAGAAAAAAAATATCATAATACATTTGCTGTCTCATGGGATGCTTATTTTTATACTCAACTGGAGGCAAAGCACATAGTCATGCATATAAGCAAACGTCTCTTAATTCTACAAAAGGCATAGCACCTTTATGCATTATACTATATAATTCTTATTTTATGATCATCTTGAGATTCACAAAAAATAACGAGAATATTTCAAGAAAATTTCACTGAAGTCAGAGAATAAATTAGGTTGGTTATCCATATCATGAAAAATTTACCCCAGAAGAACTGTACAATGTTTTATTGCAGMCAGTATAATGGGACTTAAGTGGTTCACATGGATTTGCCTTTTATTTTTAACCTCGAAGAGAAAGTTCCATTTAAGACACAGGATATATTTGTCTAGAAAGCTGCCCAGGTCACTTGGAAAACCAGTGACATAGTAACTGCTTGCTGGGAAAAAAAGAATGATCAAAGTTGCTGTCCTGAAGAACTTGGACAATTGTTATTTGATTGAGGGGTGGAGAAAAAATAATTTAAATGGATGCTGCAAACTGTACTGCAGCTGCTGTCAGGTCTTTTCCTTCTTTCTCACTGACATTTAATCTTGTTTGCTTCTGATTATTCTGTTATCAAAATGAAGTACAATCTACTTCTGGCCTAAACTTCTTCCATAGGGTGCAGCTAGGAAAAGTCTATCCCATTATCATTTATCTGGGGGCGTTGCTGCTCAGAAGGTAGAGGGAAATACAGCAATGTGAAGCTGGAAGTTTTGGTTTGAAAAAATAAGTATTGGGGCTTTGTTTGATCTGTTTTCACACTTTGGTCCTGCTCCAAAACTCCTTCATAGAATTTCTTTACAACTCTCAAAATAAAAAATATCATTCTCAATCAGCTCTTCTGCTAAGGGTGGCTTAAATTTCCCAAATAATGCTTAATTTTAGCCATGAGAGAGGTCTCAGATGAAATCTTATGTTTAGAGGATTATGCATGTCCAGCAGAACAGTCATGAGTCTTAGCTGTAGAARGAGTAGAAGATCAGAGTTTGGATAAAAATAGACTATTGTGCAAATGCCAAACATCACTACTTGTGTTTCTAGTACTACCCTAAAACAATCTTTGAGGTTGCAGCCCAGTTTCTGGCTAAGTACTGCTACTTTCATTCTTTCAGTTCTGCATAATCATGCCATTTGGGCTGACAGAGTGCAAACAAAAATTTTGAGGTAGAATGATATTGACATCCAGGGCAGATGTAGGTCACAATGTATATTCTGTCTTTAACAGAAATGGAGGATAATGGATGAGGAAGAAATTCTCTCTTCCCACTTCACTCAATGTTGTTTCTCTCAAGGACTTCAAATGTGGGGGTTTTTTTCCATTTCTAGCTTCTAATAGTCCAAACACCAAATCTGTTTCAGGGGTCACTTAAACTGGTAATAAAATAATGTAGTACAYCTTTTGGAAATTTCTACTAACGCTCGACTAATACCCTGGTAGGTATTTTGTCTGAAAATTACCTATAAGGGCATTATCTAGTAGCTAAGGGTAAAGGAGTCTAATGCAGCTTCCAAACAACTCGATTTATAACCTTTTCTTGAAGCAGGAATGTTACCTAATAACTCTCATTACAGTGTGCATATGTATCTTTATGTTTTATGTTAAAACATTATATATATATATATATATATATATATATATATATATATATATAATCTCACGGGAGCTAACCTTCAAGATTTGGGGTGTGCAAATCTGTTTGTAACCCATTTTTTCCATTGCTTTCATTTTCTACATAATTCACAGATATAAGCAACTACGTAAAAGGCTACCATTAGTAAGAATGTAATCAGCTGTCATATGAATATTGCTTTGAGAATTCAGCAGCTAAATCTATGTTTTGTTTAATTCAGCCCTTTAGAAGACTTGAAGAACAGGAAGAATTGCAACGGTGGAAGTAGAAGAACAAGAACTGAAGCAACTTTCATCTTTTTGGTTCATTAACTCTGAAATGAGGGAGTATCATGATTGGTCATAAAGGTGCCTCAGAGAATCTAAAAGTTGCAAAGAAGCAACTATAATTAGTTTCCTTTTTTTTTCTTTCTTTTGTTTTCTCTTTTGCTCCAGGGAAACATGCCAGGAAAATCATATTCAAAACTGTATATGCATCTAAATTACAAATACAGCTTAAGAATATTTGTAACTTTTTTCAATTAGTTGAAACATAACTGTAATTTTAACTAAAAGTGCTCTATTATCCTACTGCCTTACTTTGATATATATACACTACATTTTCAAGCACCTACTACCACATATAGGCAGGTCTGATAATTATATACATAATCAATATGTAAYGGACATCATCGCTACAGTTACCAGCCAAGATTGACTCAGCAAAGAATTAATCAAAACAGTTCCCCTCTTCACACCACAGACATAAGAAAATAACTTGGCCTTGAAATTTTCAAAGGATTTAGGGACCAAGGGAAGAGCTAATTCCATRATCAAGGCTGCTCCTGGAAAATGTTGCAACCATTAAAATTGAGAACTCCAGACTGAGCTTCTCCACTAATTATTGTTGCATTGCAGCCACTTAGAATGTGCAAAAAGGCAGATTCTTGAAAGGAGTAGTCCCAAATCAGCTAGAGGTTTGAAGATTAAAAACAATGAACACTCAGAAGTTTTAGAAAAGGCAGATACTCAAATCTTGATATCCTTAAGTTCTGATATTTTCAATTTAAAAAAAGTATGCAAAATGTAACAAACAAACATTAAACAAAACCATGATTTCTAATGCTGTTTTACRAAGTGCATGGGGAAAATGTTGACTCAAACAAACCACACCTACTTCATATTAATTTTTTTAAAGCTGCTTTAACTCAAAGATGTTTGACAAGAACATTCTGACTACCCTTTACACTACTTTAGATATTAATCAAAACCCTACATTGCAAACCCAAGTAGTAAAATGTGCACAGGAATCCTTAGGAACCTCAGTCATCTAGCTGATATGAATGCCTTAATCTTCTTCAGCCACTAATTAAGGCAATCAACAGCTAAGACAGGAGTGAGTTAAAGAACCAAATGGCATTGGCATAGCCAGAGTCCCAAGTCCCCAGTAAAATCTCCGACAGCTTCATGTATGGATTCCAAAGCAGGAGAGACCAAGAAAGCACTGTAAAAATGAACAAAAAGAAATCGCCTTAGGAGAAATACTTTCTCTTATGGGACAACTCAGGAAGAAAGCCTTCAGAGGCGATCTCTCTGGTTCAAGGGAAGAACATTGACTGGGATCAATGTCAAAAGTGAGACACTCTAGGTGCAACTGAGCCAGCTGAGAAAAAAAGCACCTACCACTGTAGGACTAGACAAGCTGTGATTATAAACTTTATCCTTGATTTTCAAAGAAACCTCTTAAAAGATTGATTTCATAGTTTTCTCTAAGATATTCGATCTAACTGGAGCTGGTAAAGCACTGTTTCATGGTTTGACTCAATTAGGAGTTTTTCTTATGAGAGAATAATGGACTATTAGGCTCATCCTTGTGGCTTCACAGGCTATCTTAGAATATGCATTATTCTTATGAAAGTTGCAGCACCTGGAATGAAAAGAATGTGTAAGATTTCATTTAAAAGGAGAACTAATGCTTCAAGGTGTTCTGGATTTCTGGACCAAGGGGAATGAAATTAGTTAACAAAGCCTATTCAGAAACAAACCTAACATGGTGTACATCAGGCCTAAATGCCAGACACTTTCTTAGTAAAGTGATGGAGGATTTGTTGGGGTTTGTTTTTTTTCAGTGTTTTTTTAATTGGTCATCTCTAGAACCAATGCAGAAGCAGAGAAATCTGAGGGTAAAGCAGTGGAAACCCCAGAATATACCTATGTGCATTAGGAAAGTTGCTACTTAAGGCACAATCACAGCTGTCTTTAAATGATGTACTGAGTTTATACATCATGATGACAATTCAGAAATGTTTATATTGAAGATTGGCTTATACTGCTTGTTTTAAATCAAACACTATCTGCTTTCACATCAGAAGATAACTAAACATTTGAACTGAAGTCTTGCAAAAAAAAAAAAAAAATCTGATGTCATCCTTATTGGCTTTAAAATTCCCAAGATGCCCAGAACATTACTTCTGCCAATGCTCAGAACTGCTGCAGTACTGAGGTAATAGCGTATCACCATGTCATAGCTTGACGGGCCCAAACACAAAAGACCATCTCAGAGTGTGCCCGGACCAATCTACACCTGGAGAGGGGAGAGCTGAATTCTTCCACAGAGCAGTTTTGACTAGAGAAGCCATACAATTCCCTACTCTGAAACAGGGACTTGTAGTGCCTAACCCTGATCCAAGATTTAACATAAATTTCATACTGGGATAATAAACCTCAAAAGCAARTAGTTTCCTCATAATTTCTCATTTTCTAGGTGGATTGCTCACCTTATTTTGGGGAACTGGGATGGTCTTTCTGTTCTGTGGTACAACGCAGCAAGCTCTATGTGCCATAGTCTGGCAGCTACATGTACATGCTACCACATGACAGAGGAYGGATGGCAATCCTCTTTCTGAATATTTGTGAGAAGAGAAAGAAGCATATTATGCATGAAATCATCACCTAGTGAACTGCTTATCTAAATAGGAATCTTAAGAATTGTTACTTTTAAATTATTTTTGCTACTAATAAGGAAAAGTTAAGGAAATGCTACAGAAAGATACAATCAATATTGTAGCTATTTGACTTAATTTCCAAATACAGTATAACCAGTATAATTCAAAGTAGCTAAGAAAGCTAATCAGAATCTTATACTCTTTCAAGAGAACCTTCATTTTGTGTCCAACTTACCAGAGGTAAAAATCCTTTCTTTTTCCTAAGTGCTCTGTGCTTCTGTTTCCAGCCTTGAAAATCAATTATTGCTGGCATGAGTAATTAAACCAACTAATGAGATGTTATTTTAAATTACAATCCTAATTTCTTTGAACTGTTTTTGCACTAAACCTTAACTACCATAGCTGCATTATTCTGATCCCTTTATAGCTTCAGAAGCTTGTTTATCTGTAGGTTGCTTTCAGTTAAATATCACCTGCAGTCATACTAAGAAATAATTAATTATTATTAATTGCAGGTTTCCAAAAACCAAACCAAACCAAACCAAATAAAATGCAGGTCCATTCCACAAAATGAAAGCTATCAAATGCTACTGCATCACTAAAATACAGCTAGCTATAGTGTGCAGATTCCTGTCATGTAAGAAATGGCCTACTGCCATTAACTTTAGCAGTCAGGTTAAGTGCATTTCTTTCGTCTAAGTACACCGCTGAGTGTGCCATAAAGTCATTTAAATGGGTTCCTGACCCATTTCTGCATTTTCTTTTTCAGATGTTGGTAATAAAATGGTCTGCATGTCTGAAGTACATGCACCATCGGGGTCGGATTTTCTGTTGTGTGGTTTGCTATATTGTTTTCAAAATGTCTAGAACATTTTATGTATATAATGTTGAACCAAGTAACAGAAGATTTATGTAAAGTGAGAATGTGAACAATAAACATGTCACACGCTTTCTAAGCAATTACATTTCTGCTGGTTTATGAGTTAATAATAGGAATAAATGGTTCCTTTAACATCCAGCTCTCCTTCCTATCTATCCCTTACATCTTGCGATGCTTTCAAACAGGACATTTATTAACATCATCTGCTTTGCATATCCTCTCTCCCTCAACACACGTTAAGAGAAATTGTTGAAAGCATCCTACTCCATTCAGCAATACGGCATGAATAGCCACTCTCCTGCCATCACCACCATTGAGAATCTAGTGTTGGAGGATCCTGAGCAAAGCATTTAGACAGACACTTTTATGCCCATGGCTATGCAGTTTGCCCTCTGGTCTCACCTTAACCTCCGTCATGTCATGCTACAATCCCCTACTCTGAACTGGTAGGAGACAGCTGAACTCCACAGCACACGAAATAGTGTTTCTGAGCAGCATTCCCTCCTTTTCATTTTCCCTTTCATTCAGCAGAGCCTTAGGAGCCCATTCTCCCACTCTGGAGTACAACTGGCCCCTATTCTTTCATATAGAGCTGTTCTTTCTCTGATTTGAAAGCAGATGCCTCAGGGACCCCTGAAGGCTTGTACAGTATTTCCAGTTCCAACTGACAAGTCCAGCTCTCTTTTTTTTTCTAGCCTGCATCTTTCCCTGCAAACTTCAAAGCCACTTACTCTGTCAATTTCTGCCAACACTCTGATACAAAGGGCCATGAAGGAACACGAATTAGAGAGGAAAGGCCTCATATCTACTTGGTATGAACATCTGTACCTCCACTGCCGACCCCAAGAGACTCTGAAACAGAGAGTGTTCCCTTCAGTCGCCCTGACTTTCTTTGCTGAATCTAAATCCCTACGCTGTCCGCTGTGTCCTGTTACTGCCACGTGGGCTGACGGCACCAGAAGAAGGAAGACTCTTGGCAGCATCTTCCCCCGGCCTCCGCTGTGGGGGAGCTCAGCAGGCACAGCCTCCCCCTGCGTTGCCCTGGCCTCGCACAGAGAACAGAAACCCACAGGGGATCTCCTCAAGGTGCCAGTCTGCCCTGCGTGAATCCACTGAAACATGGATTTTCCATCAATGCAGCAACAGTTGTCCATGGAGAAAGCAGAGAATGGGAAGAGGAAAAGAAAAGACAGAGAGAAGAGTGACAGTGTCCTCTAGAGAAAGGAAGAACAGCTCTCTGGGAAGGAAGAGCTGGCTTTGAGGGTCAGGAGCAATTCCTATTTCTTAAGGGGGGATTTAGATGTCCAAAAAGGAACATTAAAGGCAGTAATGATCAGATGTGAATTAATGCAAAGAGAAGCATGTTCATGAAATAGAGTCCTAAAGAAAATATGCATTTTTAATGTATTTTTAAATCTGTACCAGTTTTTTGCTCCTGGGTGAAAATGTACCATGCTTGCAAGGGCATGAACATGTTCGCAAGAAACTTGGGGGAGGGGGGCCAAAGTCAGAGACCATTTGTCATTATATACTGAAATAATTCATAAATCATCCCATTGCCAAATGGGATGTCTCCCAGCTTCTTTGGGCTTCCAGCCTGTAAATATGCAATAAATGGCTTAAAAGACAGAAACAGGTTAAGACGCATCTATGCTGATAGGCRGTCTGAAAGTCACTTTGCTAATCTGAATGGGACTGAATCTGCTGTTTCACCAGATTAAAAGGCACGCTACATCCAAGCTAATACCCCCCTGCCTTTCTCCAGTTTTCCAGTGCAAATCTGGGTTGTTAAAAAGGATCTCAAGATCTGTCCTGTGACTTCTATCTTTCTGAGTAAAACAGCATGAAAGCTTGGCTGATGACTGCAGAAATCCCAAAGTACTCAGGATTTAATGCAATTAGACCTTGAATTGTATACCATGCTATTCCAAAAGTACCAGATTTCATAGATACTTATGTAATATTAATGCAAAATCACTTACAGCAGCCACATAAACCATATTCTTTTTCACTGCTTTTTCTTTTTAAATCACTTACAAATCAACCACCACCAAAATCAAACCCAACCTTTACTTTCAACAGATCACAGTCACAGTCCACTGAGTTCTTGTCACTCTTAATGAACTCTGCTATTGCTTAAGAGGTGTTTAATACCTACCAATACCTACCTCTAGGTCTGACTGACACAGACACTTGATACAAGGTCTTCGGCCTTATGCCTACCCCAGTTAGAATTCTGTTAACACAGGCTCAGGTTTAGGTATCTTTTCAAGCATCAGAAGCTGAATCCAAAATACTGTAGAGGAAATGATTGAATAAGCCCCTAGGATATAAATAAGAAGGTGCAATAACCGCCTTCCCTTGGTTTGCAAAGCCCGACTTTTCGAAAACATTTATTTCTCCTCTAAGTAAGCTTTCTACTGTAACATCACTGTTCAAGCTTTCTGGAAAAACAGGCTATATATAACAAACAAGGTAAATGTYGTACTTCATCAAAACCAAAGGCTAGTTCAAATACCATTCTACAGTAGAAATACAGACATATTAGCCTATTCTCAAGTTGTCTCAAGTTTTCTGCAAAAATATTGATTTCAAATTATAATCATATTTCATAAAATATTTCACTGACATAGCCTCTTTTCTCTCCTCAATATCTCCTCACCAGAAATCAAGGCTAATTAATTCTGTGCAGAGTCTATGAAAATATTTCTCTAACATATTCAACTCAGTATTCATTATGTCTTTCTGAAATCTCCAAAAATATGACTTGGTGCTCTCTGGTACTAAAAACTRCAGAAATGAATAAGAATTACTGCTTGTCCTTTGAATGTACAAATCTAGATATAAAAAAAAAAAACAAACAAAAAAAACCCAAACAAAAACAAATCAGAGGGGAAACTATGCTAATGTCCATTTGTCTAGTATTTCTTAATCAAATACACTGATTTTTGCATTATTAGCTGCCTTACTAAGGGAAGGACAGGAGGTAACAAGTGCTTTTAAAAACAGCTTAAGCTTTTTAATCATGCCACTGTCTTAGTTGGCTTTGATACAATCTTTGCTGTAATTTTTATATTTAGTTTTGGATCACATCTTAACAGCCACCTTAAAGTTAAATTTACTCTAATAAAATGAAACATTTTAGAGGTAAGAAGCTCCACCTGCTGGATATTCAGCTGTATATTCTAACTTTTTCTGTGATTTTTATAATCTTATTACTTACATCTTTATTAGCACTCTCTCTAATGGAAATCTCATTCTTTTACATTATTGAAAGTAAATAACTTGCTAATAATGTTATTTACTCAACACAATACAGCAGAATATATTAACAGCATTTACTGATAGAAAACTTAATATGGAACATCTGGGTTACTGCCTCGCTTTCTTTACTTTCCACTTGACTTTTATTTCCAGGCAACTTTATTTCACAGAAACAATTTAATAAAGTCCTGAAATATTTTTGGACCACAAGGTAAGTTAATGCTTRAAAGTGTGATTGCAAGTCCTGATATGCAATCCTGGCTTCTATGTCAGATCCAACTGGAAAAAAAAAAAAACCCAAACCCAAAACATAAAGAACATTCATACAGGTTTTGCAAAACATGGCCCATTTTTCAACATCATGAGCATGACACACAGTCTAGATATTTCCCCTTCCATGATTAAGTATGTTTCAAGCATTTTTCAGAAAGAAAGTTTTTTTATTTAAATGAAGATTGGTATCAATCTTTTCAGCTAGAGTTGTGTTATGAACAGCAGCTGCCAGAGGGCCACGGTGGAGAAACGGTGCAAGCGCCAGTGCCAAATGATGACAGCTTTGACAGAGAATATGGGTAATATTGTTGCTTTCTGCTCTACCTCACTTTTCTTTTATCCRTGCTGCAATATCTCAAGTACAAATATTCAGATCACTGCAAAATGTATTTACAAATCATGCCCTACATCATCTATCAAAGAGATGATCGCCATTGGAAACATTTTTTAAATTAAAATTGAAGCTTAAAGGAAAGCAAATGTTTGCAGAGATTTACTTAAGTCTGACAGATGTGATTTATGTTTCTAAAAGTTTAACTCAGCTCCACTTAACATTTCAGGTAGTTGATTAACTAATACTTTTTCTGCACCTTGCCTCCTTTGTTATATGTTTTCAAGTTTTSGGGTTTTTTTTGTTATGATAAGAAATGGAAATCATAGTCTTTGAAAATGTTAATGTGCTATTGAGCTGTACATTATTTTAATGTTGACTGCCAAGGTCAAGATCAAGGCTGCTTTTCATCCTACACCTGGCACSATTTTATATGCATGTTTGCAAAGAAACATTTACAGGGTGTTTTAGGAAAAAATGACATCTTTAATTCATTGAGTTTACACTATTTCTTTAAGAAGTACAGATGTATAGTTTTCTGGACTTGCCAACACAGAAACCTTTAATTTTAAAATCAGTAAAGTATTTCACACTGGATCCAGATATAAAACTGTCCCTCTTTTCTACAGGGTAATGAAAACGTCTTGCACTAAAAAAAAAAAAAAGGAGCAGGAGGGAGAGGGAATTTCTCTTTGCAGTTTCCACAGTCCCATGGCAAGGGATTTGGAAAACTTAAAGRGTGGAAGCACTTCATCGTTGTCTTCATTGTTCTTTCTTGTTGAGTGCACTTCATCAAACACCCTGGATGAGCTTAGCAGAGGGATAAGGCATTGCCACACTTTGCTGGCTCTTTCTGTTGGCTGTACTGTACACACAATGGTCTTAAAGTCAAGAAAGTGTTATTGAGTGGGAGCATGTACATTTGTTGCTTTGTCCTCTATATGTATTTCCTTGCTAAAAAAGACAGACAGAAAGTAAGCCACGCCTCCCCCCCCTCCCCCCGCACTGTTATATAGTCCCAAAATCTGTGAGATATGAGGTAATTTTCCCAAAGCAATGCTTATAAGTGACTGCTACCATTTGTAGAGCTTCTGCTGGGAAGAACATATGATTCCTATCCATTAGYAGTTTTAAATAAGTCTGCTAAGAAAGATCTGTCATATGTTGATAAACTATTGTCCTTGAATTGTCTCTTATTTTTCTAAATCTCTATCCCTATATGTAGCAGACAAAAGAAATACAGAACTTGTCTGTATTCCAGTAAGTATTGTTATTAATATCATGGGTCTACATCCCCCAACACAGACTCTTTTGAAGCTCTTATTAAACTACACATGCATTTTGCTTGAACACACAATTGCACAGATTGGTCATCTGGACAACACAGGTGATTTGCAACCAATATAAAATACAGCCAAAGCACAATCTTCCTTTTTTAGAATACTTTTTCTCAGTTCATCACAACACAGCCATTTAAACATTCAGACACAACTCACAGGTATTTGTTATAAGTCTTTCTGAAACAAAAGTTAAAAGGGTTCCCTAAATAGAAGGGTAATTCATATGGATATATATAATGTAAGAGAAAAATCATATAGACTAGAATGTAAAGCATGGAAATATGAAGGGGAAGACAAAGTAAGTACTGGAAAAGGGGCAGATCAAGAGAGAWGAAAGGGTAACAAGGAGATAATCAGAATGCAATAAATTTGCAAGTAAAAAGAAGATTGTCCTGGTTTTGGCTAGGATAGAGTTAAATTTCTTCCTAGTGCTATGTTTTGGATTTAGTGTAAGAAGAATGTTGATAACACACTGATGTTTTTAGTTGTTGCTAGGTAATCTACTTTTCAAGGACTTCTCATCGTCCCATGCTCTACCAAGCGCACAAGAGGCTGGGAGGGAGCAGAGCCGGGACAGCCAGCCCAGCTGGCCAACAGGGTATTCCATACCATGTGACATCATGCCCAGTATATGAATGGGGGGGGAAGGGGTCCCGGAAGGGGCGATCACTTTGGCTATCGTCTCGGCGGGTGGTGAGCAATTGCATTGTGCATCACTCATTTCATATATTGTATTATTAATATATTATTACCATTGTTATTATTATTATTCCTTTTCTTTTCTGTTCTATTAAACTGTCTTTATCTCAATCCGTGAATTTTTTTTCAATTCTCTCCCCGTCCCGCTGCRGGGGYRGGGGAGAGTGAGCGAGCGGCTGTGTGGCGTTTGGCTGCCTGCCRGGTTAAACCACTACAAAGAYTGATATCTGAATATACCTTACTTTTTGGAAATCCTAAAAAAAAACATCTTTTAAAGTAGATAAAAGTAATTAGGAAGAAATAATATTTTTTACCCTTTCCTTTTCTTTTCAGCCAGTTGGAAACAAATACCCAGAAAAAGGCAAAGATAAGCCCAGAGTAGTGCAAATGGAGAAGAAACTGAAAAGACTGGGAAAGACACTTCAGTCAGAGCCAGAGATGGCAACAGCTATCAGGAGAAGGACTGAAATTGTAACCGCATATAATGGAAAAACTTTGAACCRTTCCACGGTTAGTATACCAAAGTCTGAGCAGCTTCCTTTTCGGTGATTTAACAAAATTTCTTTGGACTGTACTGTATGAGCCTTTCTCATATTCAGTCTTCTTATGACAGTGTAAGTAAGTGTCACATTTTTAAAGTATGCCGAGATCTACAATAAGAAACTGTCTTGTATTTTTGTCCAAATTATAACYGAAATTGGTTTAAAAAAAAGTTTTTAAAATCTCTGCAGTTTTCTCTGTGTGCAGCTACTGATGACATCTATACACACTGCAAGAAGAGCAGAGAGGTTTTTCCTAAAACAACAACAGTAACTTGAAAGTATTAGTGAAATCAAATTTTAGTGAGGTCACGTGCAAAGCCTGAACCCCACACACCTAGATCAAAAATATGAAATGCCTCTAACTGAGGTAAAGACAAGACAATTATAAGGGTGTTCTTTTAAAACTGTGTCACTTTTTTGATTKTACCTATCAACCTAGATATTAAAAATATCTAGTGCTTATCTAATGGAATATATCTGAAGAATATCAGAGAATAGCCTAAAATGAGACACCCTGAAGAGAGAGGTCCCCCTTCTGTTTGGAGGCATGTAAAAGCAGTAGTCACTTACAAAATCTTGGTTATATATCACACAAACTAATCCTCAAATCAAATGTCACATTTCTAATTAGTAGCTGATACAAGTTCAACATGTTATACTATTGCCAGGATAATTAATGTTCTTTCAGCATCATTAGAACTCTTCCCTCAATTTTTTCTCTGATAAAAAGCACAGATTATGAACAATTAAAATCTTTTGATGCAGATCTTGCTTTTAATGATGTTTGTCAACTTCCAGTTGAGAAAATTGGTCATTTTTGCYTTGGCTTAACATCAAATCCATTTTGCATTAATGCCATTTTAAAGGCAATTTTTTTCTTTTGTGGCCCACTGCCTCATTTGGACTGTAGTATCTGCAGGCTTGCTCCACTTCTTCTAGCAGTCTGGAGTCTCTCATGGGGCTACTGCTCCCTTATTTAAAGAAAGAGACAACTATGATTGTACAACTTAATGTGTCATAAAATTAAACAAATGTACACAATTTCTTGSATATTTCTAATGCCTCAGAAGCATTTTGTTGATGCTGGCTTTTTTTGTTTGTTTGTTTGGGTTTTGGGGGTTGTTTTTTCTGCCTGGATTGAAGAAAAAGCTTTAAATTAAAATATTGGCAATCCTCCCTAGAAAGAAGCTGTAAGTTGTGCTCAGTTCTAAGTTTTACACCAGACTTTGAACACATCTTTACTCATGTTTAAGTTGCATGAGCATTTACTGTGCCAGCAGTTCCACTGAAATCAATCCTACTGAGATCATCCCTATAAAGTTAATGAGAAGCTGAAATAAATTAATTGGCAGTTCAGATGGGAGTCTGGAAAGATGTCCCATAAAATGCTAAGCAATAGAAAGGCTAGTGCATTGGGCAGTCTTTTTTGACACTTTGATTTCAGCTGATGAAGAGATTTGGATTTAAATTCAAAAAGTTATCTTGATACTGAAGGGGGGATATATAAAGACAAAGAAGTCTCCTGCCCAACACAAAAAAAAMCAACAACAGGTCTTCCCAGGTCAAAGTCACAGCTGTGCCTTCAGATTATTTATGAGACTACCTACAAGTTATTTAAGGCATGCGTTCATGGGAATTATATCATTAAAATGGATTTTAAGTGAATGCAAAAGATTGTTTCAACCTTATGCTTTAGGAATAAGAGTGGCTTATTTGGGTTTAGGTAAATCTGTTCCCAAATGATTTCCACTAAGCTGAAATAAGCAAGTTATTTTAWTATGACTGTTCACAGAGATTTTATACTGGTTACTGGTTAAGCTATCTCAGTTTAAATTTATACCTTAAATCATAGTGGCAAAACTTTGTCTGGRAAAAAAACCAAACAAACAAAACACGACAGACCTAAACCTCTYTGTGCTACAGTTTTCCATCTGTGAAATTTGGTGAATTAATTCTTGATTTCTTCTAGCCTTTGTTAGTCTTAKGTGTTGAGACTCCAGGCTCCTAAGGGAAAGAACCATCTTTTGTATSTTAGGACCATGCTTAGCACAGTAAGGCACTAATTTCAGAAAGGGCTTCCAGGTGCTACTTTAATACAAATTAGCATTACTAATACTTAATTGTTGCAGTATAACCATCCATATAAGCAGTGAAGTGCTTTAATTTTCTTAGCTGCTTTCAACATGTCTCTGAAAGTGAAATGGAGTCATATAATTCTAAAGAACATGTTAATACTCATGATAAGGAAAGAAGAAAATTCTAGGAGAATTAAATCTTCCTTTTTACAGAATGAGCACGATAAAAGATGCTGTTTCTACAGGGACAGGGAGGTAGACTAATGCTGAAAATCCTCAAATCCTTCTGAATCCTGAGTTAATTAAAATGCTTAATGAAACTTTCTTGATCACGCTAGCAAAGCTTTAGCTAAACTAATAAGAAAATGTATCAGTTACTCACAGTTACAGCACGTGCTTTTAGATTTCCACTGGAAAACATAATCCTAATGCTGAGGCTTACCTGCACCAAACCAGAGGAGCATTTTGCAATTTTCTGTGTAAGTCATGTATTTTAAAATAGAAGTATCTCTCTCCCCAGTACTAATGCAGCTGATCTTATTCCAGACAATTCCTTTTAGGTTTTTTTAATTTTCATTATTTCGTATTTTTACAACTAAGTTTAATTAAAGATAGAGAGAAAGAAACCTTAGATCTAGTTTTTTAAATTCGGCTTACTAGTCATATTCTAAATATATAATTTAATAATACTACTATCTGAAATTATTCCAGTCATGACTGCTTCATTGATGTGGTTAGCATTCRAAAGTAAAGAAAAAAAGTCTTTAGGATTTTTAGTGATAAGACTGTGATGCTGTTCTAAGATCTAGCCACAGAAATATGATTCCAGCTTCAGATGCAACTAGAAAATACCTTGGGCCTCCTTTTGTATAGATGTGTACATGTCTTACACTTGACATGATGCTTGTAATATCCATCACATGACTTGTTTGTAACTAAACATGGCTTCTCAAAGCTTGGAACTGATTTCCAGGGAAGTTCTGCTCTATCTGTTTGTTTTAATTCCAATGGACATTTTATTTAATTTTTAAATTTTCAGTAAAATTCAACTCAGCTGTTGAAGTCTGCTTCAAAATGCTCACATTCCAAAATAATTTCTAAAATGTTTCAACTTTTAGRAATCTAGTTACTGCTAAGCTTTTTTTAGTATTTCAACATTAATACCATTCCTTGATGAACCTCTGATCCACTCTGAGTATTGATGTTAGTGTCATGACATAACATGCTTGACAAGCTTAAGCAAAGACTTCCTATAATTCATTCAAAATCATACCTGCAACTCTGACTAAACTGGTATTTTAAATACATGGCAAAAAAAATATTTGAGAATTTGGGTGAAAYATACTGCATTTAGGCACAACATTACGTAAGCTGCTAACCTGAAGATCTGTACTACACCGTTTATTTATACTCTCTACAATCAATWAAAAAAAGTTTTTTTGGGTAGTACTTGTCAGATTCACACATTAACCCCASAATGACCTTCATTAATATCTACCATGCCAGAAGGGGAAAAATCTTTCCGTTTTTGCACTTTGTTTATAGTGTAATACCTCAATCTTTTTCACGGACACAAAGTGACAGAGTGGGTGTATTCATTATGCTTGTCTGACAGGATGACAGAATCCAAGCAAATTTTTATTTTGTGACTTAACTATGATGAAATTTATTTTCTTCACAGAGTTCATTGGATAGCTGATTACATTTATTTCAGCAACAGATTGTTCCACATAGATGGAAATGTGCTTTGACCACAAAATGAAGTATGAGGATGACAGAAGACATTTCAGCCAGGAAAAGTGATGGGCTCTCATTTGTCACTGTTGAAATGGCTGATTTTCAAAACCAGCACATATTATGATAGTTTTGGAAATCGTCATCTGGACGTGGTCTTGACCTTGGCTAGCAAAGGCTTACTGACAATTCATCACATGTTGGACAGCGAGGCTGGCCAGGGCTCAGGGGAGATACAATCAACCACTCATAGCCCAAGACTACTGGGAAGATGGAGGTGGATGAGATGCTCAGAATAAGCCAGTTAGCAGCTTCTTCTATGGCCTATGTAAACTACTGATAAATATTTGACTATTAACTAACTCTCCCCTTCACAGTTATAGTTTCCCCCTTTCAGCACAGTCCTACAAACAAAAAGTTGCAGACACTTTTTCTGTGGAGTTGGCAAATAATTATCTGTATAGAGTAAAAACCTTTCAACCTTTGATCCCTATATCAATCTCCCTATAAAAGTATGAACCTCAGTCACCTATTAACTACCCAGCAGGGCTGGGAAGATTTGTGAAGCTCACACTGAACTCTGTATTATTGCACTTAAATTGTTTACTGGTAGCCTGAAATAAGCATGTATGCCTGAAATAATCACTAACTGGGCTGTGATTAGTGATGATTTCCAAAGAAGAGAAAGAACCTAAAGTCAGCATTAAGGAYGGAGATAGAAGGCTAACGCTGTGTTACTACTAGAGAAAGCAAACATAATCAAGCACTTTGGAGAAAGACCTTCTATCACACAGAATTAGAGATATTTTCCAGTAATTCAAGACTTTCATTTTTTTAATTTTAGATTTTTAATTTAAATAATTCATTCTACTCAACTCCGCACAGCAGAGTTCATGTACTTCTAATAGTTCCCTGTATGCTTGTTATTAGCTGAACTAGATTACAAAAATACATTGATTTCTGAATTTTCCTCAAATATTGCCAGTCAAGTAACATAATTTGTTAACTCTGATATTAGAATCCAGCAAAATATATAAGCATTTAATGTATTTCCATGCAGTGATACCGTTTGGGCAGAAGGCTGCAGTAGAAGATCAGGTTGAAATGCCCCAGGAGATATGTAGTTGTTGTTTGTGGATTGTTTTTCTTTACTTCATCTTTGCCAGTTAGATTAACAACTACCCAAAAATATTTACAAATTTCAACAAGCTTTGGTAGCATAGAAGCTGTACTCACAGACTCCCATCATTAATTGCAGCTAGGCTGATGATTTGCATCATAAAGAGGTTTTATCAAGATGCAGTATAAAGAAAAACATTTCCATTCATTAGATATTCTGTCCGACTTGCTGCTTGGCAAACATTAGTCATACACACTGACTATATTAAACGATATTCATACATGCAATATGTGTAGAATAAAAGTATAGCATAACCTTAAAATGAAAACTCATCATTGTTAATGATTAGCATACTATAAATTTAGTCCACAAGAGGATTTACCAAGTTATGTGCATGTATAAATGAATGAGAATCAAAACTGCATGGAATATTGGCATTTTTGTTTTAAAATCAATTAGCCAATTTCTTCATAGTTTGATAATAATTATCTCAGAGTAATGAGCTGCAGAACATGGTTAACTTTTACTAAAAGCCTTTGCAAAAAATTATCTAGAAAAATAGTTATAGTAGGTGACATTTTGGTAATCATCTGCTGTTAAGAGAAAGTGAGCATTTTCCCAAAATAGCATCCAGATCATGTTTATTGTGTTTTCTCTGTTCATTTGATCAAACACACACAATTGCCACAGGCCAGAATAGTTGCACTTCATTTGTATCTGTATGGAAGTGCAACTCCTACTACAAGAACAATTTAAAGCTCTCTTTCATAGCAATGATASCGAACTAATTGCAACATTACTGCTAATAATACCAATCCTTTCTTCTTCAGTTTCACCTTTCATCAGATTATCTCAAAGAGATTCTAAAGCACTGACTGTGGGGGGCAGTCATTTTTATGCGATTTATGTAGGAAATGATGCAGATGATGGGGAAAACAAAGGCTTTAATGGGCACATAGCGGGTAAGTAGCAGGAACAGCTATATTAATTGCAATATGCTGCTCTGTTCCCTGGAAATTTCCTCAGTGCCAGGTGCTATACAGACATAAAGGCATAATCTTTTTTTCATTACTTATACTTGTGACTAAAAAAGTAAATAAAAGTTAAACAATATCAAAAAAGCTTTCTTGAATTTGTAGCAGACCAAAGAGCTGAATGCACAAGGGGAATAAAAACAAACCAAAGACAAGCAGCTACATGAACATAGTAGTACRTGTTCTTAGCTCTATTTTTGGAAGTTCAGAAAGATACAATGCATCATGATGCAGCCTGGTGTAGAGATCCTCAGCTGGCCTTTAGCTAGCTGGTAGGTATGCAGATACTATTTACCACCTTACAGTAGGTATAGGTCAGGACAACATATGGGTAACATAACTGATTAAGAGCAACTCTATTTTGGTTCCTGAACCAGCTCTTCTGGCATTAGCTGGTATTTCCTGCATTGCACCAGAGGGGCAAGGTCGTTGGTTTTTTTGGGTTTTAGGTCCTACTCCTTAACTTAGTGTTGACATGTTTTTAGCGTTGACGTGTATTTAGTGTTGATGTGGCCTCACCATGAGTATTGTATGCAGTCCTGAGCCCCACAATTTAAAAAGGATGTTAAAGTACTTGAATGTGTCCAGAGGAAGGYGACAAAGCTGATGGAAGGGCTGGAAGGAATGTCCTATGAGGCATGGCTGAGGACTCTGCGTTTGTCTAGTTTGGAGAAAAGGAGGCTGAGGGGCAACCTCATTGCTCTCTACAGCTTCCTGAGGAGGAGAAGTGGACAGGGAGGTGCTGAGCTCTTCTCCCTGGGTTCCTGTGGCACGACGCGTGGGAATGGTTCAAAGTTGCATTAGGGGAGGTTCAGACCTGATATTAGGAAGCAATTACTTACCGAGAGGGTGGTCAAACACTGGAACAGGCTTCCTAGAGAGGTGGTAGATGCCCCAAGCCTGCCAGTGTTTAAGAGGCTTTTGGACAATGCCCTTAATAACATGCTTTAACTTTTGGTCAGCCCTGAATTGTTCAGGCAGTTGGACTAGATGATCATTGTAGGTCCCTTCCAACTCAACTATTCTATTCTGTTCTAKTCTAGTCTATTCTATTCTATGTTACATGTTATTGGGAGGTTTCACTTAGCAAACAGAGCATTAGAAAAGGTACTTAAACACTTTTACAGTGCTCTGTAAAAAAATAATTAGCACAGTATTTTCCCTGCAAATATGTTCTTTTAGAAAATAAAGAATGTTAAAAGGGAAGTGCTTTATCAGAACCAAGCCAATTTTAATGGAGGTTTCTAATGCACACTAATCTGACTTTCTATCCTTTTCACGCTCTGAGAATTTTCCTGGTCTAAGCTACAGGCTTGTGTCGAGTTCACCTCCGTGACTACGCAGGAGGACAGATGAGAGATTCTAGAAAGACATGGATGTTTTGAAATTTCTCTTTCTTAGGAAATTACCCTATATCCTTTGTTGTTCTAACTTAGAAAAAAAAAACATTTCTTTTTCTTGAGGAGAAAATTCCAGATTTCCTCTGAGACTGAGCAGCCCATTTGTCCACTGTCTGTATCTGTTCTCCATCCATAAAATGGAGAATTTTTCTGCATCACAGGGCTTTAAAAACAAATGCATTTATAGTCGTGAATTACTATCATGACACAGATCAGTACAGTTTTACGAAAATCCCAACTAAGGAGGAAAAAAATCCCCGTAAAATATTAAATTCTCCATATTCSTGTAAGATATAAGCATTGGACAGAGAAAACATTCAACAAAACAACAGCACATGCTTTCATTGAACATCTAGGTTTAGATCCCATCTTTCTTTTTGTCACTGCAGGAAATSGCAAAGCACTTTGTGACTATTTGCTGCAGATTCTTCTTTAAAAGRGGTGAAAGAACCGAGAGAAAGTATTTTCTCTGACATTCCTGCTTCTACCTCTTGTGTTTCCAATGCAATACTGTTAGCACTAGCACACATGGGAAGAATTACAATTAGCAGAACAGCTGCTTACACTCACTCCAGCACATAAGCTATCATTTATTTCAGAATTTAAATAAGTCTAGCAGTACAAAAAAAAAATAATGGCTCTTGCTGTGGTTTCTTTCTTTCTCCCTCTCCTCCTGTTTCTGTTTGTTATATCTATGATTCTGGCTTGTCTTTCCCTAATTAGGTTATGAGTTCACTGAGAAACCTTTCTACAATACCCACAAAATGGTGGTCCAACACTGATCTGGTATATGGGGAATATAAAGGATAAACATGGTAAAGGCTGACTAGTCTCACCTGTCAAAATACAACTTTAACACCTGTAAAACACGTCCTTTCCTAGAAATAGTTTCCCTTGATCCCACACTCACGTTCTAGAAACAGAGAGCTGTCAGACTGAAGTCTTGGTCTACTTTCTACTTATTTATTAAATTTACTATCAGAGTATGCTTCAGGATGCTTCAGGATGTGAAATCTAGGCCACCTCAAGGGCACATTTTCTTCAGAGTATTGCTTCCTATTTTCATAGCTTCTGTTCCAAATGGGTGGCAGAGTCAAATATAAACCAGCAGCAGCTACTGAAGGCAGCTGGCCTTTAAATGTTTGTTTCTTGACAATAYAGTGGGATGCCTGCCCAGAATAAAGAAGAGTGTGAGGAACTGTGTAGGCTTTGATGGAATAGTTGGGTCCAGGGTGTCACACAGAGATGCAAAGACAACCTTATCATTGAACAACACTGAACTGTTAAACAAGATTCAAGGTTCTGAATACAGGTTTCAGCTGGCTAAGTCCTTGTGAAAGATGGGAAGAGCAGTTAAAGCTTGAAATACGAAGTATTTTGGTCTTTATTTTGACAATGTCTTTTGCTTTCTTTCCCTCACTGCTTCAGAGAAATTGCAGAGGGAACAAGAGTTTGGCGGTGTATTAGAGCTAAAGATGAAAACAACTGTCCTTTTTGAGGCAAAGAAGTAAGGTGAGATGAGCTGGATTTGTGCTGAAAAATGATCGTGCTGCTTTGAAGACAAATGTACAGAAAAGGGCAGAAAACAAAATAAAGAGAGAAGTAAAATGCCATTTGTGGCTGTGATGCTTACTGCTGTTTGTAACCTTGCTGCTTTTGAGAGGCAGCCACTAGCCTCTTCTCACTTCAACAGCCATAAGCAAAATCCTATCTGTGTCAGGTTATTTATRATAGTGCACTTAGTTGTTTTTCTGATCACAGTTCACAATAGTTTTGACTGAATTTATCAGATYCTATTAAACATAAAACAAAGAAATAAGAAAGAAGGGAAATATGGTAAGGTTGTGAAAAGGTGGTAAGAAGACAGGAGTTAGACAGGAGAGGTTACATGTTCAGCACATGGCCTTAAGCTTTAGCCAGCAGCAGTTCAATATATCAGCCAGACCCTTCCTTGTGGGTTGTTTTTCTCATGATATCTTCCTGGAATGGTATAGAGAAGGTGACATTTGTCATGCGAGGTCCCCCAGAGTGGTGAATGTGACAGCTGTGATTTGAAAGTTTATTTACTATTGTCCATAAGATACTGATTTTTATTGGGATCAGTTTCAAATTGGGGACACACAAATTGACAGAATTTTTTGCTTTATTAGTTAAGTCTATGTTCAGGACATAAGCCTTGGCCTGCTGATTTCCATCTTCACAATTCTTTTTTTTATTAGAATTGTGAGTTTAGGTATTTTTGCTTGGATTCGTCTATTTTGAACTTTTTAAATTTTGCTTGTTTTCAGTGTAACATGTCAGAAATCAAGTTGRACTTTTGTTACTTTGGAGAGCTTGTAGCATAGGCATATGACACAATATGGCAAGGAGTAAAAAGGATGAAATAAAAAAAGGAAGAAAGAAACACAAAATTGATAGAAGAGTAGCATGATAGGGACTGATAACTGCCTATCTATATATCCATCTGACAATTCTAGAAAAATCTGAGCTTAAAACAATGAGCTACTGCTGTGGTGTAAAACCCCTCCCTGGATCCGTTTCAAGTACCAGAAGGCTGGATGATGGCTAATGCAACACCTGTTTGCTAAGCTCCTTTTTCCAAGAAGTTCTGTGGAACTACTGATCATTGACTCTGATGCCTGCACCAGGAAAATTGCTAGAAACTRTAATAAGGAGCAGAATTTATTGGATAGATATGATATACACTGAGAAAGAGTCAACATGTTTTTTGTAAGACACATCAAAGACATCAAAGACCTGATGGAGTTCCTTGAAAAAGTCAGTACATGAATAAGGGAAATCTACTTGTTATAGTCTACTTGGATTTCCAAGAAGTTTTCAGCATGAATTATCATCAATAATTCTTGAAGAAGCTAAATGGCCAAGGAATAACAAGCCTTCACAAAGATTAAATAGCGGTTGAAACATAAAAGCCACAGAACAAATTACAATTTTCCAYGACACAGGAAAGTCACCAGTGGAATCACCATGAAGTGTGCTCTGTATTATGTTCGTAATCAATATGGAAATATCAGAGAGGTAGCAAATGTTGTTAGCAATACAAATCAATCACAATAGAGAAGACAAAACCTGATTGCAAAGAACTGCAGGAATGACATTCATGATACTAACGGGGCAAAAATAGGAAGCCATAATTCAGTGTAGATAATTTTAGTGAGGCACACTGAAAAAAACAAACTCAGTTTTTTCTGTGCAATGATGTGCTCAGAGCTTCTGAAATATCAGGCAAGAGAGAGTTCTTCGAGTTATAATATGCAGTCAAACGACAAGAAAATCTAAGTTCAGTAGAGGCAAAAATAAGGAATGTTATAAGCTATTAGAAAAAGAATAGGAAAAAGAAGATAAAATATCATTATAACTCTGTGTAGATCCATGGGACATCAAATCTTGGATACTATGTGTATTTCCAGTCCTTTTCTCTCAGAGGGTAAAGGTCAGCAATGATGAGAAAAGCTATGAACAGTTCATGTAAAGAAAAACTGAATAGATGAGGTTTCTTGAGCCTACAAGATACATGACTGAGTGGGAAATGACAGAAGAATACAAAATTATGAGTGGAGAAGTTGAATAYGAATGTGGTGTTCACTGTGTCTTCCAACCCAGGTATTAGGAGTCACCACACATAATAACAGGCACACAATCCAAAACAAAGGGAAGACAATATATAGTTAAGATGTGGAACTCCATGCCAGATCACGCAGTAGAAGCTGACTGTTAGTATGGGTTCAAAACAGGACTAGACAAACTAACAGAGATAAAACTCATACRGGACTATTGAATACAGAGGTACGACATCTGGAAGCATCTGAGACACACATCACTAGGATGTGAAAGATTACTCAGAAGACTTACTTTTGCCTCAGCTTAAATCCTTTGTTATGAACCTGCTAATGACCACTGTTGCAAGCAGGATACTGGAGCAGATGGAGATCTGCTCTGCCTCAGCATGGCCTACGCTTTCTGAACCTTTGCCTGCACTATCAGCTGAAGATTAATAAAAGTGTTCAGCAAGACTCCAAGACTGGGACTACACTCTAAGAGAGATTGTTTCAGAGACTTACATTGCAGCTTGCCCTTGTTACTSTAAGGGTAACTTCATATAATTTGGTAAGAAGGTGCCCTCTCTTATCTATGTTGATAAAGGTCACACAATGATGAATGAAAGGCAAACAGCAGACAACAACAAGTCCTGTGAAGCAATTTCAAAAGGATTTATCCAGCACATCCAGTCATCAATGATTTTGCAGTTATTCACTTTTTGCTGGCCATAATATCATTATGAATAGTAATATATGGATGTTATTATTATTCCAAGCAGTATACCTGTCAAAAATATCCCAAAGAGTTCTCTCTAGAGTCACTTACAAATTGTAGCAATTTGTTTCAGTTCTCATAATGTTCTGAATCTGTTCATGATGTCCAGCATCCCACCTGCCTAAACAGTTTTCCTTCCCTGCCAAGCCCTGTAACTGAAACTTACTAATTTTCCCGTTCACACTTTCCCGCCTTTCAACTGTCTTCGAATCTACTCTGAGACCCACCTGAGATACGTGAATATAACTTCCTGTCCCTGCTGACTCAACAAATGGAAAGGATTTTGAATCATACAACCCAGACCATAGTGAAACTCCTGCGCTATCTGTAGTTGTAGCATTGCAATTAAAGGTCTTTTTAGAAGTGTAGCTTATATAAAGAAATCTCTTAGATGATAAACATTGTATTAGAGATATTAGAGAGGTTTCTATAGAAAAGATTTTATATGCTTACAAAAGGATTTATAATGCCTTCAACTTACACAGACATTATTTCTCTTTAAACTATCACATCATAAGTATTGGTTCAATGCACATGGTTGATTGTGTAGAGCTAACTATCTTTTATTATCAATTGTGGTACAGTAGGTGTACTGAAAAACCAACTTACTGAGCCGTAAGCATGGCACTGTAGCTATATTTATAAAGACATATTCTAGAAAAAAATTTGCTACTGATTTTATAGTGTTCTGCTATTTGTATTTCTTGTTTTGTTTTTAAAGCAAAATCATTTATCATAGATTGGGAGATTGAAAAAATAAATTATTTAGTATATATTTTTTTCCTACCAATCTATTCACTGTGCAGAGTTGTAAATGTGTTTTTGTGAGTAATCACCAATACAGCAATTATTCAGGAGAMAAATAGTCAAGATTTTTAAAATGAAGGCACACAGAGTTATGAAATGAATTTATCCTTGCTCTAAAATGTCCACAAAAAGATAACATGTTGAGAAATATATAAAGAAATTTGTAGAGCACATGCATAATATCTTTTAAAAATCTCTGAGACAATGGTTAACATATTGTTAGAAAGAAATATGTGCTACTGTTCTACTGTTAATATAAATAATTCTGCCTTTTTATAGGTGTAATGCCATTAGAGTGCAAATAAAATTTGTATAGAAAACATCAGGTACATAGTGCCCTTTATCTGTAGAGAGCTACAAATCATTTTAATCTTTTAAGTGTCAGAAAATCTCTGAACATTGTAAATAAAAATATAAAATGCTTGTTTCTAGTCCATACATATTCATTTTTAACTCGGATACCCAGAAGCAATAAAACTAGACTAACTGACTTTCAGGAAACTCCAGAACCATTTGAACATAATTTTATTACTTTGAAAATACTGCAAAACCCAAGAACGGCTTTGCTCATATCTTAGGCTGTCAATGTCTAAATGACTCCATAAAATAATCTTCCCTGAAGGTAGACTTACATATAGCATTTAATTCTAGCAATTCCTTAGTCATTTTTATAGCAATTTACCCTTGGAGTATTAGGATGAATTTTTTTTAGTTAACTATATACAACCAATAGGCAATACTGAACAACACTGAAATATTCATTAGATAAGGTATGAGACTTTTGTTTGCAGCACTGTTTCACCACTGATTTCCCAAGTCAGGTTTTGAAACTGAGCTTGTGTTTTGCTGATATGGCGTAAGAGCTGCAATAAAGTAGTGTTCAGAACTTCAAATGATCCAGTAAGACCTGTTAGCATAGCAACTCTTGCTTTGCAAAAGTTTGCAGAGTAAGGAAATCAATGAAAGGCAATCCCCACTCTATTGAAAAACAGTAAGAAAACTGAGTATTCATTCTTTCACGTGGAATTGGAAAAAAATTCAGGAGGTGCAGATTGAAATTCTCAAGTTTTAGTTACTCATTCTGAGAGACAAAAGATGAAACAACAATACTTGTAATTTTCATGAAGGAAACTGAACACCAATATCATGTCTGCATACCTTCCAGCTAAATTAAGGAAAGACCAAGCTATTGCAATGTGCAAAAGCCAGGACGGAGCGTTACAGTTTTACCTCTTGGACAAACACACACACAAGACACACAGGGAAGGCAATGCCAAGTCTCAAAACTTTTCTCTTTTGCAGGAAAGAAAAAGGAAGTTCTTACACCCTTCCTACTGAAGGGAACACTGACCCAATTTGATACAGTAACAGTCCTGATAAAAGCTCCAAAAAAAGAAAAGCCACCAAAATCTGCTTGTATTCATATTTGAGCTCAGAAAAAAAAACACTTTTACTGCTTCTTTCTCTTGTTAGCAAACAACCCATTGGACACTTGAAAGTATGTGTTGCAAGGAAGAACTACTTGGTCCATAATCCAAATAATAATTTTCACCAGGTTTTCCATGAAAAAAAGAAAAGAAAAATGAATACATTTTTCCTCTGATCACTGAGCAAATTACAGTAAATGGAAAAACATGTCAGATTAATAGTAATTTTACAAGAAAAAAAAGATCTGCACTTTCTCTCCCTGTTCAATATTCCTTTCCTCTGAAGAGGGGGAAAAAAAAAAGCCAGTAATATAGGAGAGTTTAGCCATAATGAGTTCCAAATTCTTAGAAATTAAGTATTGTTCAGGAATGTAGAGGTTCAATTAGAACAAGGCATCCTGCTTTGCTGGAGGCTGTATATGTTCCCAGTATAAATCTTTACACTTGACAAGGTGAATATAAAAGGTATTAGTCCTACAAGGCCTATGTTTGAGTAAAAATGTACTACCACAACCAATCACATTTGTTTAAGAATTTCCAAGCCATAAAAAAAAAAGGTATGTGAATCCAGTATGGTTAAATTGTTGTAGTGGTCCTGATTGGAAGACCATTGTACATCGAGGAGTTAAGAGATCCACGTAACAGTTGACATGAACAGGCCTTCAGGCTTGAGTTGTGCTGTATAAATCCCTTGTCAGCRGGATAAACTCAGCCAGCTCAGAAACACAGAATCACAGAATGGTTGAGGTTGGAAGGGACCTCTGGAGGTCACCTGGTCCAACACCCTTTCTCAAGCAGGGCCACTTAGAGCATGTTGCCCACGACTATGTCAAGATGGCTTCTGTGTATCTACAAGTATGGATACTCCACAGACTCTCTGGGAAACTTGGTAAGATCCCACTGAGCTTTCTCTTCTCCAGGCTGATCAGTCACAGCTCTCAGCCTTTCCTCATAGGAGAGATGCTCCAGTTCCTTCATCAACTTTGTAGCCCTTCACTGGACTCTCTCCAGTATGTCCATGTCTCTCTTGAACTGGGAAGCCCAGAACTGGACACAGGAGTCTAGATGTGGCCTCAACAGTGCTGAGCAGAGAGGAAGGATCACTTGCCCTGACCTACGGGCTATACTTTGCCTAATGCAACCCAGGATACCACTAGTCTGCTTTGCCACAAGGCCACATTGCTGGCTCGTGTTCAACTTGGTGTCCACCAGGACTCACTAGGTCCTTTTCTGCAAAGCTGCTTTCCAGCAGGGTGGCCCTGGGTGGCACCCAGCATATATTTGTGCATGGGGTTGTTCCACTCCTGGTACAAGACTTTGTACTTCTCCTTGTTGAACTTCATGAGGTTCCTGTCAGAACACTTCTCCAGCCTGTCGAGGTCCCTCTGGATGGCAGCATGACCCTCTGGCATATCAGCCACTCTTCACAATTTTATGTCATCTGCAAACTTGCTGAGGGTACACTCTGCCCCATCATCCAGATCATTAATGAGATGTTGAACAGGACTGGACCCAGTATAGACCCCTGGGGTACACCATTAGTTACTGGCCTCCAACTAGACTTTGTGCCACTGAGCAGCACCCTCTGGTCCTGGCCATTCAGCCAATTTTCCACCTACCCCTCACTGTCTGCTCATCCAGCCCATACATCAACAGCCTCTTTATGAGGATCTTATGGATGACAATGTCAAAGGCCTTACTACAGTCTAGGTAGACAATTGTAGTCTAGGCAGCCCATTGGAACAGAAAAGCCTACGGGCAGCTCACACTTGGTACTGAAGACTGTATCACCTGCATGGCCTTGCACAGCAGGAAGTTCTCATGAGAACATGCTTTTTTGTTTGACAGTTGGAATAATGAAGGAAGTTGGAATAATTTTCTTGCAAGAAAAATCCTGGAGTAGCTCAAATGACTAAAACAGGGGAAACCTTTCTGTGGGCAGGGTCTGCACAGCTTGCTGTGCGCTGACTGGAGGGCCATTAGATGCTGCACACCTCGGGGTCCCCAGCATGTGAAGGGACATAAAATTACCTCTACTATTCTCTCTTACTTTACAGTGTTAGTTCTAACAAATACCATTTTAAAGGACTTTACAGAGTCTGAGTGCCTTTCATACTAGGATCATAATGACCCACCACTTCCTAGTGCAATACAGCGATGAAAACTTCTGAACATCAGAGAATCCCCTTGTTTCAGAGGTAGTTTATTTTTCAGTACCGTAATATGTTTGCAAATTAATACTCTTTGACAACTCTATGATCCTATTTTTGTCATTTTTAATCCCTAAATTATATACGGAATAACCATCAGCACCATTTTTTCCAAGGTAAATACATTAACAAAAAACCCCCAAACAAAAAAACCCTTTTCTTTATCAACAATCGAGTAACCTATTTTTAACTTGTTCTTCAAAGGAAAGGAACTAAAAGGCAACTCAAAGACATTACATAACGAATGAGAATGGTCACTGATATTTCTTAGATTTGATTATAAATATATAATAGCTCATTACAGTTTTCTGCATACTGACTGGGTGTTTGGTGTAAAATGGCAGTTGTGATTCTATCCTGCTGCTGACAACTGTGATTGGTTTAGCATTACAGACTAACATACACAGCATTTGAAAGAATCCTGGGGAGAAACAGCCATCTTGGGAAGACTGTTGTCAATGGGGTCCTTGATTCTGCCTTCTCCAAGTGGCTGATTTCACTTGCACTAACAAGAAAAACCCTTTTATTTCCCCTCTGTGGGACAGAATTTCCAGGTCAAACGCAGAGATGATTGTTAGGGCCTTGCTGGGCTTTCCTTAGGTGGAGAAACTAACCACCTGAAGATCCAGGCCCACAGGAAAATCACTTCATTAGCTGGAATCCAGGAACTTTTACCAGCAGGAAAAGAAGGGAGGTGACTTCGTTTACCCTGAAGCTGAAGTGCTTTGCACTTGCAAGTAAAGGGTGTGGCCACGAATAAAGTACCATCTGTTAGCACATTAAAATTTACTGTGTAGCCCAAGCCTAGCCAGCATTGTGTGCATCTCTTGTAACATCTCTTTTGTTACACAAACCTGCAAATAAATGGTCAGAAACTTCAGAAACTGCAAGTCTTGCTTACCAGTAGTCTTGGGCAAAACCCAGCTGATTCAATGGAGGTTATGTCTTCCTTCTGAGCACTCTTTTATGATTTTCTTGTTTCCAAGGTAAGTCTACCATCCATTTCAAGCTATGGTCATAGGGAGAAAACCACACACACACACAAAAAACCTCAACCCAAAACAAAACCAACCCCACAAAACTGTGAATGTCTGCCACTATATTAACAAGCAGGCTGTCTTTGAAAAGCAGGCATTTGACAACATAACAAATTTAGCTCTGAGTCATTCACTGTGACATTTACTGTTATGAGGATGAGTTTGTAACACATTTAGGATCTGTATAAAAATCAGGACAGCCTGAGAAGCCTTCAGCTAAAGCTAGTCACCTGCCTCAGCCCTAATTTTATAAAGAAACAAACATCTCAGTATGGAGAATTTCTCCATCTCTGATCAAACCTGCAGTTTGGTGCTCCTGGTGTGGCTGAGCAGATCTGAACACATTATTCTTGCACTGACACATCCTCCTGTGTTTGAAAGGAGGGGACCTGGCAACACCTTTGTCCTACTTACTTTGTTCTGCTTTGTTTGCTTTTCTCTCTGAAATTCCTCTGACCACTATTAGAGCCAGTCAGTGTAGCCATATTATTTCAAAGGAACTGCCAACTACTCTGCAAACAAAGCCTTTCCTAAGACAGAAAGTTGCTTCTTCTATTCAAGCTTGATGTTATTTCATTAATGTGTTTGCTCGTGTTCTGCCTATGTACCTATCTGCAAACTTACCGGCAAGAGCTATTTTTATCCCTAAAATGTGTGCTCTCAAATCATGCACTCACTCATCCCGACTTTGGCATCTCAATGGGGAAAGCAGAGACGTGAGCTCACATAACTCATTCTTCACTGAATTTGGTTGAAGAAAGCTAGTAAGAAAGACAGCTGCATAGGTTGCTGCCTTTATCATTATACATCTCTAGAAAGGTTTATTTTTTTTTTATTCGGCACAGAAAAGAATGAAAAGAAACAAAACTTTGTATCTGTCATAACATTTCAGAAGCTTGTTTTCCTGTAATCCACAACCAGTAGCTAGTAACTCTTCTGTTCTAAATAAGAAGCCAGGATACTGAAGAGGGCACTAGACTGCTTAGCAGAAAGTAGGCTTAAATTTAATCTAAACCCAAGTAAAAATATGATTTTTTTCAATAAGTATTTAATCTAGATGTCTCTGGCCCTTGGCAGGGACAAAACAGGAGACATCTTCTGCCCTTTAGATACTTGACATTAAGATGCAGAGGAAATAAAAGGTAAGGCACAAAAGYGATGGGGGAAATTTTTGGTTTGGAGACTGGTAAGTAAGATTTAAGTTTAACTCAAAACAAAATGTCAAGATGCCTTATTTCTTATCATGGTGAAAAAATGACAAGAAAAATACTTCGAGTCAGACACAACATTTTGTTTCATTTTGACTAYTGAGGAAAAGAACATAATGGTGTAACCTGAGAAGAAAGCTGCTGATGTCCCCCTCTCCCCAAATCCTTTGTCACTTCAAGTGGCTGACTAATGTCAGGATTGCTCTATGTCAGAAGCCAGTAAACAGCTAATTATCCTATCCTAATCATGTTTTTTTAATTTACAGATTGACCCAAAACACAGGCATTTCACAAAGAAGTAGGCACAAGGGAGCTGCTGTATCACAGCAACCTGAACCAACATAACTGCTGTCCTTTCCAATCAAACCTCCTGTAACCTTGTTTGAGAGGTCCCCTCTCTTCACATGTCTCCGTGGAAATGTCCCAGTCCTACCTTTCCTGCTCCAAAACACTCGCTCCCATCACTCTCCCTTACTCTGCTCTAGACCTCCTCGAAACTTTCCAGGAATCATTTCTGCTCATTGACAAAGAATTTGTACTTTTCCTGCCAGTGAGTGAATTAAATTAGTTCTTTAAAAAGCCTAATAAGCAACAGACTTAGCTCAAAGAAAAGGTTAGGGCCACCCAACCATGAGAAGGGAAAAGGGGCARAAAGAGGGAAAGAAGGTAATGATTTCTCTTTGTTGGCTGTTGTATTCCTTCATCCGCCCACAGAATCACAGCTTGAGTTAACAAAGGCCAGGGAGAATTTTACCTCCTACTGAAGGAAAGTGTTAGCTGGAAAGGTACAGGGCATGATATTTGGTTTAGCAAAGACTCATTTTCATCTTCAAATAAGTGAAGTAATGCTTATTTTAATTATGAACAATGACTATGTTAAGTCCCAAACAAAGAAAAGAAAAATAAATTATCAGGGAGAAATATTAGATCTGTCTGGCCTCAGACAAATTTGAGATATAAGATTGCATACAAAAGTTCACCTCTTCCACTGAAAAATCAGTTCTATGTAAGGATCTTCTTTAGACTAAARATTAGATTAAAACATATTACAAACTACCAAAGTCTCACATGTTCTTACCCCTTTCTTGCATTCATGCTCATGTGACTACTCACTTAGCTGGTTAAGTGACCCAGTCTAGCTGAAAAGTTACCGTGCAAAAGATAGAAAAGATTGTCTGGGGAAAAAGACAAAACAAACCCAAAACCTCTTCCTCCAAGCCTAACTATTAGTACTAATCAGTTAATTAGCTAATAAGGGTTAATAAAGGCAAGAGACATACTGACTCCACATCTGTGGAGAAGCAATTTTATATCCCATTGTACGTTACTCCAACTTGTATTTTAAATCAATCAGTTGGCCTGCTGATAAATACAGTTCTGTCTGACTGGAATAATTGCAAGGAATGATAACATCCATGTAAAAAAAACTGGTATATAAACAAATCCAAATAATTACATCTCTCAGTGTAATACAAGTCACACTGGATCTTCCCTCCAAGCCTACTGGCAGCAGTACGTTGTCATTTGTACATGTTTTTCAGACATGTCTTATTCTAATAGTGTTTACAAGTAGCTCTAGTTAGGAAACTAGTTTACAAATATGTAAAACTATTTCACAAAAGAATGAATCTCAGTAATGAAATACTATATTTATATAATCYATTTTTCATTTAAAGAAACTGAATGGATTTTGTAACAGTTAAAAGATAGATGCAGGGGAATAGGTACTGTAATCACTCATTCATTTTGAATAAATATTTGAGTTACAATATTGAAAAATATATTGCATTTTGTCTGGTTGGCATTTTAATTGTAATTGGTTGATTTTATTTTTGCAGATCACAAGCTCATTGCGTTTACTTCTACAAAGTCCCACATGGATGCATCAGGATGTTTTTACTTGCATTTGCTTTATTGTTTCCTTCCTTCAAAACATGGAGATCCGTAAGAGGCGGGGAATGGAGAGAAAGGAGAGAAAGGAGAGAAAGGAAAGAAAGCAGAAAAAGGAGAAAAAGGAGAAAAAGGAGAAAAAGGAGAAAAAGGAGAAAAAGGAGAAAAAGGAGAAAAAGGCTGGCTGGTGATAAAAAATGCAGAGAACTAAGAATAGAGCAGGAACAGGAAAAAAGGGTAGACAATGTGGAATGGAGAAACAATGTGGTATAATAGTAATAATAAAAATAATAAAATAAACGCACATTGAAAGAAGACAGAACAAAGTTACTGGGAGAAAAGATAGATGGGACTAAGAAAAAACATTCTTGTTTCATGACAGATTTCTAATATTCAAACAGTTAGTTTTGTTCTGTAGTGGTATGAGTGTGCCAAAAAGATGTGGATTTTCTTTCTGTCCTGTCCCCCTCCACTAAAAGCACAAGAGCAATCTAAGTGAGCAAAGAGCAACTGACCTGCACATTATGGCACTTGCCTGGCAGAAAGGTTTTGATGTTCAAGTCTTACATCTATCCATTTAGAATGGGACAATCTATGCAAATACTGCAGTAGGTTATAGGACAAACCTCTCTGCAAGCACTTTCCCTTTTTCCCTTTGGAGCAGTAATTATTAAATAGCTTTACCTGAAGCTCAAACTCAAAAGAGCTGGGAGTTTAATAAAACTCTCACAGAACTCCTGTGAGAGTTTTAGATTTCACTATGCTGTGCTAGTTTTCCTTCCTGCCTGCCTTCCTGCCTTTCTTCCTGCCTGTCCCTCCCCTTTCCTTTCTCTCTCTGAGAAACATTCCCTACTAAATACTTCATTAAAACTGGCAAGTTGCTAATAGCAATGCATTTTGATGAAACTACAATTTTTCAATAGAAAAAAAAAGAATTACTTGGAAATGTTTTGACTAACCTCTTTGGAGGCTGTGGTTTCACAAGACAGACTGAACCAAACTAACAGCCCAGCGCTGCTGAAGAAAGGAAGGCTCCAGAGACCCAGGGCCATCATGACAATTCTGGTATGCGAAGGCACCCTGAGGGCCAAAGATCCTGGAGTCCTGGCTGCTGCTTGGTGACACTGGTCTTCTTGTGAGTTCACAAATATGGTCAGCAGTGACCAGGAATGTCAGTTTTGGTTACCTGACTGCAAGGAGTAATGGGAATTCTTTGTTGCAGAAGCAACGTATTTTCAAAAGGGAGTTTCTTTGTGTAATGTCAACTGGTATTGCTGGCTTATGAAATCTGGAAGCTTTGGGGTAGAATTCAAACATTGGAAAAAAGGCTCAGGTCCCACTAACTGGAATGTCTGCCTTTGTCTTCCAGCTCTATCGCTATTTTCAGAGCTTGTAACAACTCTTATGCAGAAAACAATCCCCTGAGATTATCCGGATCCTGAAAATGAGCGCTCTCATGAAATGTGCATACTTTATAATCCTCTGTTTGCAAGAAATAAGGACAGAAGGGACTAACTATCCTCCTGTCTTTCAGAAGTAGTAGGATACAAATATTTATACACACATACAGTCTCTGAAAAACTCACCTGAATGCAACAGAAATATTAAGCATAACCAATTTTCTGCTTTCCTTATCTCTGGAACAAATTAGATTATTCCATGCATAATTCCAAACAGATCTTCACATAGTGATGCACTCTGCATATCATGTACCAACCTAATATACTAGCCACCTTCACGGAACTCCTTATTTTACTATGCCTAATGCTAGTGAATATTAGACATATGCAAATGAGTGCATAACTAATGCTGAACATTAAATGTAGTACCTTTCTGAAAGCTTAATTTAAGTATGTTGCTATCTCACTATGTTCCATCTTCACTGAAAGCTGACCAATTCTATTGAAAAGCGTCAGACATTACTCAGACTACTTTCAACCTGACATTTTCTTGATATGGAAAATTTGTAAGACTTGGACCAGGTAAGGAAAGGACTAGAGAAGAGCTAGCCAGCAGAAGTTCAGATGCTTTCCCTAGTGACACCAGCTGAATGTTCCTTAAAAAAAAAAAAAAAAAAAAAAAAAGACAGTAGGACAGGAAAATTTTAGATCTACCAGAACAATTGTTCTGTGTCAGAGAGTTATCATGGAATAATCTGAAAGCAGTCATCCATTTAGAGTCACTAAGTTTTTTTCCTGAGGATGGACTGAAGGAAACATTCATCAGTGAGTTACATGGTGTAAATTTGGACTAATTCCAATGTAAACATAAAAAAGAAGCACTGTTTCACTTTGATTATACAAATCAGTTTTTACAATGCTATGGAATAATTTCTTCTCACAGAGACAATCAATGAAAAATATATTAATTTATATTATGTTTATAGATGTTTTTTATTATAAATATATGTATGTATACATACACAGATCTATTAAAAAACCTAGAATACACAAGCAAGCCTTTAAGGAAGGGAAAGGAGGGGAGAGGGGAGGGTGATCCATAACATGGATGATTTGTTAATATTTCTTTTTTAAATCATTTGCATAGAAATCATGACCTAGTTTGGGCCGTTCTACACATAAACTCTTCAGAGACAAAGTGTCATACCTGCAGTTGAGTATTAATGCATGTTCTAATTTTATTTCCTATCCTAATTTCATTTGGTTTTAAAACTGTACTAAGTAAACTAGAATTCACAATTTCACAATAAACTGAATATAAAATATCATTATTTAAGACTGTTTAGCATACTAATAAGACTATCAGTGTAATAGAATAAACATGAGACACTTAAAGAGGATTATTTTCCATTCATAATGTTGCTAAATAGGCAAGGATTCATTCCTGGACACTTAATGATTTTCTTTTCCTGTATGGTCTATTAGTATTGCAAAATTTCTGAGACAGATGAAAAATTATGCATGTTAGTTCCACAGCATGTCTCAGAGGAACAGGTTTCTCATTATTTTACTGAAATGATTTCTTGCCTATCAGCCAATTCTTTGCTTATGTATATAGTGTCCCACCATCTCACTTTACCTTTAATTGTACTCATGGGAGAGCATTAGTGTCACTAAGTTTAATAAGGGACCTCTGATACCCTCTAGTTGCCTTTCCTTCTGCCAATGCTTCCTCTGTTTTTCAGTCAGGCAGGATAAAATCAGTTTAATTGAGATTAGTATTTTAATATAGCAAAATCAAATTAACCTAACATATAGGTGCAAGCATGCAGCTAAGTTGTAGTGCACAGGTTAGACACAGTGTAAGTAGCAAGTGATAATGTTGTTTTCTGAATTATCCCTTTGCTATGCAGAATTTTATAGGCTCTTCCCTGCAGGGCTATTTTCAGTTTGGAGAAGAAACAAACATGGACTGAGGTATTATCTTACAGTAAACCATTTTCTTAAAAACTCCAGTCCTGTTTATTTAAACAAATGAAGAGGAACTACATGGATGAAAGATCATGAATCTTCCAACACTCAGAACTGCAGTAGCTCTTACATACCTTGCCATTTTAACAGAAGCAGTAAACCTGAATTTAATATCATGACTTCATTGACAAAAAAAAAAAAATTAGAACAGTTACATATCAGAAAATTAGATTAGCTCACTGACAGTGGAAAGTAGGATACAAAGAGGTGTATTTTAAATCTTTCTTTTCTCCAGGAGCAGAAAAGAAGAAACTTTTTCCTTAACTGCAAAAAGGTATTTCTGCCTCTGCAGCATCCCACCTCCCGTCTTTCTCCTGAATCTAGGCCTTAAACACCTACAAAACAGTGTAATGACTGATCAAGCCTCTTTTCAAAATAACAGTTCCTGTTTCTGATTCCTGGGAGGCCTGGGGTCAACTTTTTTACTCCAGTTGAGAGGTAGAGGCTGTCAGAGATCTGAGCTCATCTTCCCCATCCTTGGACATTTGTCTCCCTGGATTAGGGCCAATTTAGAAAGAGCACAGGTAGCGACTATGAATAAAGCTGCTCTTAATAAAGCTAGAAGACTCACTGAGAGCTACCCTGCCTTCTCTCGGAAGCTGCCTTTTAAGCTAAGGCTCTTGCCCTCGCACCCTGCCTGAGCTACATTTTTGGCTGCATCACAGCCAGTCTTGTGCCTGGCTATRTACCTTGTTGATCCAGACCCTGACCTGCAGACTGAGGACCTCATCACTATGGACTTGGCAGCTGTGGACTGCGGTTGACTTTGGTTACTGTTTCCAGACCTGATCCTGACTTGCTGACTCAACTTTCTGGCTTGACCTTGGACCTACCTTATCACTGTGGACCTTTCTGATGATCAGGACTTTCAGCTGAGGCTAGCTACCATCACCACTCCTGGCCTGCTTGCCTCGCTCAGGTGCTGCAGGATGGGGCCCTTGCTGGTGAGGCCACTGCCTCTGCTGATGATGTTACCATGCTTGGCTCCTGGCTCCCCTTTCCTTAGGGAGATACCTGCCCTTGCTGTTGCCAACAGAGACTATACTCGAGATTATACACATTTCCAAAAAAAAACCCCACCCCACCCCCACCCCCTAAAACTCCCAAAAAGCAACTTATGCATCAAGCTATAAAACTCCTTTGGAACAAGTTTGTTTCAGTGTATTTTGCAAGAGGGTTTAAATTGAGATGCTCCTTTTTCAGGTGAAAACCCCAAGCCATAGAGACAATAGATTGATCTTATTTTCAGCTTTGCTTTAGCCCAGTACTGTGTTAGTGTTTCCTTTAAAATAGTCTCTCTTTGATCCAAAGCTGATAAACAGTTTTAAGGTTCTAAATGTTGCTCTTAAGAATCTGCTGAGGCACTAGGTCTAATCTTACACACTGGGTGACTACCCTTCTGGGTGAAAGATACGGAAAAACATGCTAAAAGGGGGAGAACACTTCAAGTCTTTAAAGGAAACACCACCTTTCTTTCATATATATATTTTCAGTGATGTGTACATTTGAACTGCCCATGCAATTCCATAAATTTAAGACTGATGGAATTAAATATCTTCTGAAATTCCTCTCTCAGATGGAAAAGTGATTGAGAACTCTTAATAAGAGTTCTATCTTCTATACAAAATGGTAACTCCTTTGTAGCGTACATTTGGAAACTAGAGTTTGGAAATTTGGAACTGGAAATTAAATTGAGTATAAAACTGGAATAAAATATTCTAGTTTTCACTAATTTCTAGATGGAATGGTATCTCCCAAGGTCAATATTAGCATTAACTAGCAATGTTGCAAGTATCGAACAATTATCTACATTCAAAAGAGCAGTTTCACTGATGCCTTGAAAATAGTCAGCAAACAACGTATTATTTCTTTCAGCTGTGTAATAATGAATCTCTCTCAGAAACATAGCAATTCTGTGGTTCAAGGCATCACTGACTTTTAAGATAAAAAATGGACATTTCAACTAATTTTTAATTGCTTTCTCAACAAGAAACTGCTAAATATTAAGATGTGGGGAGCTATGACTTAACCTTTAAGTAAGAAAACACCTACAGCCTTTACTGAGACCATCAGATTATCCACATGAATTATTACAAGTAATGGTATGACATATTTCTGATACCTCTGCAGCAGTCACCTTGCTGTTTCATATAACTTCRTAGTCTTTACTGACAAAAAAAATCAAAATTTTCTGCCTATGAATTATGACAGAATTATCTTTTCCAACTTACATGCTTACTTATTTCAGACAGTCATGAGAAACTGAAAATCTGTAAAAACTACAATAAACTTCAATGCTTGCTGTTACGCTTACTAACCCAATAAAAATTCTTTTTCTACTCACACAAATCAAAAGCCCTTTTAGAGTGTGTGCTCTGGCCTCATGATGGAAAGTTTCTATCAAGGACACTGTCACAGTCACGATCCACCTTGAAGGTGTGACTTGACAAAACTAAAAATTGCACAGGCAATACTTAGCTTCAGTATTAGACCATGATAGGTGGTGAACTGTGAAGTCTCAGCAAATTTGGACAACAGTTCATAGAATCATAAAATCATAGAATCATAGAATGGTTTGGGTTGGAAGGGACCTTAAAGATCAACTAGTTCCAACCCCCCTGCCATGGGCAGGGACATCTTCCACTAGACCAGGTTGCTCAAAGCCCCATCCAACCTGGCCTTCCCAGATACYGGGTTATATTTAGCCATAAATCAGCCTCTTGTACAATTTATTGATTAAAGTGATCTTTAGAATTTAAAGGACATTATAYATACATATATATATGTATATATATAAACTCTAGCATGAGGCACTTCAGGGAGGAAGAATAGTAGATATTTTGCAAGTATATATTAAAATTTTATAGCAGTTCAGTGACAATTGAAATAATGTCTATCTAAAGTCTAGAAGGAAATTTAGGGATTTTTTTTTTTTTTAAAGGTGCTGCATAAATGTAAATTATATTTGTCTGGGCTGAAGTATGCAGGACTTGGTCTGAAAAATAAGTATGTCTGAGCTCTTTCCTGAAGGCAATTAACTTTACCCATGTAGTTCATTTTAGCTACCTATGAGTCCTCTGGTGGAGTAGAGAGCTAAAGTACATCCAACTCCTTGTATTCCAAGCAGGTTCATAAATTAGAAGTACCAGTCTAGGAACTGAGCAGTCATCACTCCTGACTTTTTAAAAAAGCTTTTCATTTGAGTTCTCTGTTGATAGCCTCATCTTAGTTTTGTCCCTGAGATACAAAGAAACCCTTTTATCTTTCCAAATCTATACCATGGGTTGTGGAACTCTTTCTATAATTTCCTTAACAACTTGTGATATATACCAGCAGTACAAAAAGGCCTTATCAGAGCCTGGACTTAAAACTTCGAAACCTATCTGGTAAGTATATCCGCAGACAATTTCAAGGCCTGCAAGAACGAGCTGGCTTCGTACCAAGTCCCAAAGCCTAAGAGCGCACACTGAATTCTTCCAATAAACTTTACTAGTGTCCATACTTGAAAAATATATACAATTTATACAGTCGTTATTAAATATTTCAAAATATTTCGATTCCTCATAGGACCTTTCCTTAGCAGAATAACAAGTGCAAAAGCAGAGGACTGAGATAATACCATGTTTTAAGAGGCAAAATTGCAAGCAGTTACAGGTCTGTTTTCAGTTCAGGTGTGCAATTCAGTATATTCTCTCAGCATTGCAGAAAGCAATTTTTCTTCCTTGTGTTTCATTTTTTTGTTAAAGAACAGGGTTTCTTTGGGTAAACTCTACACTCAAAGTTTAATCAAATCTTACATTAGTAAGGACTGCTCTGAAAAGACTTGATCCATTCAATGTCTTTCCTTTATTTGCAAAACATATTAATTAAATAAGAAACACTACCTTACACAGAGTCAGGAAATCACCCTAAGCCTGAGCAATTCCAAGTAAAAATTGAAGTTACTTGGCTTCTTTAAAAGGGAGCAGTATTTTAAGAATGTTCTCTGTGCAGGTATTACAGTTTAAGAGAAGGACACCTACCACAGTTCTTAGGATTTTAAAGGAAAAACAGAACCCAAACTGGAAAAATCAAGAAGTAGTATTGCATTTGTTCAGATTTTTTTCTTCCATGAAGTAAAATTATAAGTATTTGTTAGTTAACCAAAATATTTTGTTTGCCTTGAAATGGAATATTTTGTTTGCTAACCTTAATAAGCCTTTTTTCATTTCACATGAGTTTTTAAAGTACTTTGCTTGAAGGATAATGACTCTAAACACATCTGTACTCCTGTATTCTAAAGTAAAACTTACAAAAAGTCAAGAAGAAAAAAGTTCAGGTTTTTTGCTTTTTTCTGAGTCTGCTCACCTTAAATGAGTATGTGTATTTTTGTAGTCCCTCATAACTTTATTTTTCAGTGAACTTACTGTTTACTGGGGAAAAAATGTAATCCTGCTTGTCATCAGGAAAAAAAAAAAAGAAGGTTGTTTTCTCAGTTTGATCAGCTCCTTTTTTCTTTTCCTGCAGCTATGCGAAACACAGAGGACAGAATGGGGACAAGAACTTGTGGCTGAGGATCAGTGGGTTAACATAGTTTAAGAAGTATTCCGGGAAGAAGTTCTGTCTGATTCAGCCAAAATCCTCCTCCCCTAAGTAAAGGTATTTCACTTCCTCTCCATATACCAGGGTTGTATTTTGAGACTTTTCAATTGCTTTCTGCCACGGCACATCCCTGTTCCTCACGGGCTGCGGCTTCCTGTCTTCACCAGCGACACATACAAACATTTTCTCATTCAGGGTATGTTCAGGCACACAGCCTGTTTTGTGAGCACACACACGGTGAAGTATGCAGTCATTCTGCCCATGTTCATTCTCAGTCTCCATGTTCTTCCAGGAAATGCAATGGACCTGCTGGTTTGGATTCATCCTGCACAACACTGTATGGCCCATTGCTTAAGAACCTTATTACCGCTCCATCAATCACATTTAATTTTCTTCTAGTGCTATAATTGTTTTCCACAGGAAAATAATTACTGTCAAAGGAACTGTGAACCGATAAAAATGTCTCTATTCTAGAAGAGGTTGTATCACTTTAGTTGTATTAATAGCATCAAAAAATGCAATTTGTACAATTGTAGTGTACAAGTAAGGGCCTAAGGATCAAAATCAACATGCCTTATGGTTACTTCTTAGAGTTTTAGTCATGCAATCCCATTTTATTCCCCAGTAACCTTCAAGGTGAATAGTATTAAAATACTTTATACAAATATCTCAAACAACACAGTAAAGACTTTACCACTTTAGTACTAAAGAAATGTATGCTCATTGACCTAAAGAGGTTCTGAAAATGTCTGAAATATTTAAAAAGCTCACAATAATGACAATTATGATCAACTCCATCGTTGCATTATGGTGATCTGGATCTGACCAGCAGAAACTTCTGTTTTAAAACAAATTTTGATAATTTTTTCCCCCAAGATGTTGTATGCTTTTCATTTAACAGCAGTGTTTCATGCATCATACTAATTCAAATTATAAGTGAAAAAAATGGCACAGTCACTTATGGCAACAGATATAAATCACAAAAATCAGGAATTAAAGGGGAAATATCAGATTCTGCAATTCTAATACAGATTATTTTTTTTTCCATGACACACTTCAGGGTGTTTTGGGGCACAGGAAGTCTCTCGCTTCTCTTAAGAAATTATTTTGCTGTCTAACTGCTTTCAGTCTCAGAAAAATGTGTCTATCATCCAGCCAGTGCTTTAGTTTTTGTTATCACGTTTTATATAATGCTGTTGCGTTCTTTCCCCTCCTCTGCCCCCCCCCCCCATTTATCCTTATGCCCTTTCCTGCCTTCAGGCATTGCTTAGCCAAGCAACACATTATAAGATAATGCCTCCACCTTCCTTATTAAATAATCTGTTGCTATTCCATTTAGATTCTTATCTGTCAATACGTCTCTTGCAAAGAAAAACAAACAAACAAACAGTATATTCTAGGTATGTTCATAACAAAGTCACATAAATTGAATTATTACCTTATTTTCCTGCACATGAAAGCAAAAAATAAAAACTTCAAATTTCTTTCTACATATGTGAAACCTCCTTTAACAAAGTGTTTACCATTACCTCTAACTTCATTATCATTTCTAGACTCATCCTCCTGACCCTCACCTGTGTGGAAAATGTTTCATATTATTTACCATAAAACTACCAGTATTTATTTTTTCCAAGCTGCATCTCATTGTTATTTTCTTGCTCATTCTCAACTTACGTTCAGGATATTCCTCTACTCTTATCAGTATTTAGATCAGTTGACAAGGTAGTAGCTAAAAATGTTGTTTATTACCTCTTCCAGGCCATTAATGAAGATATCAAATAAGAAAAGATTCAACAGGTGTCACTGTAGTGTCCTCAGCCAGTCTGCATTTTGCTTGTTACGCTCTGTTATATAACAATTGTCACATTTCACTTATGCATATTTCGCTTCAATTTTCCTTCTATAATGTAGGTCAGCACCTGTTCCATTCAATACCTTGATTTAAATCTGGGGCTTATTGCCTCAATACACTAAACACTGCCGATCACATTAATTTCAAAAGTTAGCATTTCTCATGCTGGTATCTGAATGCTTAGTTTCAAATCTGAGATCAAAATCTAAGAGAGCATTGGTTGGTTTTCAACCTGCTATGTAGGTGCTCATATTCCCATTTCACATTAAATTAATTTCAAGATGACTACTTAGATGAAAACTGAGCAGTTGAAGATGGACTTCCAACTTACAAAGCAACTCCAGAGTAATAAGCAAGAAGATGAAAAACTAATCTAAACTATATTGCATTGCCTGACTGATATGGAAATGAAAAGTTAACACTTTCTTTTTCTCCTGGTATCTTAAAAACAATTCTAACTGGCTATTTCAGGTGCATTTTTGCTTCATCTGCCACAWAATGATCAACAAYGATTGCTGTAGGGTAAGGAATGATATTCAGAATGAGGTGTACAAAAATACTCATTGGTTATAAGCATAATGTTTCAACTAGAGATGTTGACAATCACAAAAAATCCATCGTGTGTAAATAGGATGGAGTGGCTATGGGCTGATTTTATAGACTTTAAAATAGGCTGCCGTACCATAGATGCTTACTATGTGTAACCTCTGGGGTACTCACAGTAGCAACAGTAGCCAATTTTTGCTTCCCAATCATAGCATTCATTATCCAGCAAGACTGTCAGGGAGCTATAGAAATAAAACCATTTAAAATTGCCTCTAGGATTATGAAAATGAGTTTATAACAAAACACTTTCAAAATTTATAAAAGTATTCATTTTCTTGAAAAATTTGCATTTGTTTTATTTTTATTTCCTTGATGATATTTAGAACTAAAAGGTAAGGTTTGAAAGTGACTGTCCCATAAGATTCATGTGTTCATTGTGCATGGACTGCAGCACACCAGAGAATATTGTTAGAGCAATATTTTTCAACTATCTTTGTCAGCCCTGAGATAATCAAAACTGCTTTAAGTCACTCCCATAAAACAAAATGAAGCTGAGCTGTCTTTCATGAACAAATAATAGGTATGACAAAACTGCAGGTATCTATGGGGAAGCCATAGAGTTTTTGTATAGAAATGCAAAGGGAGAAAAGTAGCTCTGTATTGTTACTCAGGTTTCCCCTTGTCATTGTGCAAGAGAAAACAGCGTGTATTGTGATTCTTCAATTACGGAGAAAAAGATTATAAAAAGCTGGGGAAGAACAAGGATGTTGGTCACAGCAAAAGTTTAGGCATTAATAATATCCTTGCTCCATGAATGTCCTGTGCACACTGTTGTGATTGTTCAGTACTTTGTGAAGCTGTGAGGAGTCTTCACAACATAGAAGTTCATTTACTTTCAAATATCACATACCCCTGCACTTCTGTTTCTTCTGAAATGCTGTGGCATAGCTGGCTGTACTACTAAGGCAAGCTACATTAAGATTTTTTTGAGGTTTACTGATACGAAATCTCATGAAAAAAAAAAAGTGTTATTTTCCTGTTGTTCTATCAGGAAACTGAAAATACTCCTTAGAACTCCTTAGAACTCCTTAGAACTTTCATTTTCTGTGATGCCCACCCATTAAAAATGGTTAGGTTAGGCTTAAAGAGATGAGAGAAGTTCAGTGGGAACAGAGGCTAAGCATGATGTTAGGAATTACAGCTTGGGCTAAGTTGATTTTTCACTCTAAAAAGGTAGATGTGCTGGTTTCATTGCCTTCGCTTTCTCCCTGATCACAGATGCACACTGCCCTTCCCTCTCTTGCACTGACCTGCTTCAGCTTCCTGAAATGGCAGAAAAGCAACCTGGCAACACAGAGCAGTTCTTCACCAGATGAGTGAACTGAACAGTTCAGTGAAGATTTTGGCAGACATCAGCCCAAAAGAGGAAGGCAGACTCATGTGGTTCCAAGTTAAGGCTGAAAGAGATGGCAGAAATGGCACTGTTGCCTACTGCAGGGGAGAACTGTTGAACCATCTGAGCCATAACCTGTAGATTTTAGCGACGCTAGGATGAACAGTAAGCAGGCTGCTTTTCCATAAATATCTTCAGCAGTTACACTTACAATGTGATGCTACCTCTGTACTTTCTCAAATCACATGGAAGCTGACCAAAAATACTTTTTTTTTTTTTCTTATCCTTTGTCATTCCTGTGTGATCTGTATCGGACTGTACTTCAGTCACCTATATTTAGATGGCAAAATGACTACATGAATTATCTTTGCTGATACAACACTTGAGATTCTGCAGTCCAGGACCACAGCTCCTGTATTTTCTGGTAACAGAAATACTTTAATAATTAGAAATAAAAATTAATAATCTATAACGTATAGGTTTAGCTATTGATAGAGCTGGCTAGAAATTTGTCAATGGAACACTCACCCAAAGTGTCAGTTTGCCAAAGTCAGTACCGTTCGAAGGGAAGTATTACATTCTGGTGAGTTTTCCCACTTCAGAAAAATACTATATAGCTCTGAATAAACATTTATTTTGCAATATATCTCTCAGTCACGGAGGCGAGCAGCTCCGGTGCCGGCACRATCCGCAGCGGATCGCTCCAGCGGGGTGCATCGGGGCCTTCCCGAACCGGGGAACCTCAGGGGAGCGGAGAGACCCGCCGGGAGCCCGCAGCTCGCGCCACAGCGGCTGACGAGGCCTGGGCGGGGCCAGGAGCAACGGCGGCCACGCCCCCACACTTATAAAAGAAACCCCTGAGGYGCGGTAGCGAGCAGGGCGTGGCACGGCAGTTTGTGCGTAAGGGCGCGCAGGAAGGGCGTCGTGACTCTGCCGGCTCGACCAGGGAGCGATGGTACCCGCCCGGCAGAGAGCCGTGGCCTCTCTAACCTCSCCACAACTGACGCAGCTTCCCGGACAGAGCTCCGGTGGGAGCGGGCTGCCAGCCAGGTGCCAGGCTGCAGCTGTGCCCGGCTCTTGTGCCAGCACCGGGCGGCAGCAGCGAGCACACCTGTGGGAGGTGCGCCCGGGCAGGAGAACTCCTCCGGTCAGTGACAGGGCTCCGGGAGGAGGTGAGTGGGTTGGGGAGTATCAGGGAGTCCAAGAGAGAGACGGACTGCTGGGACCGCACCCTACCTTCCCTGGGACAGGCCCAACAGGCAGACAGGGCACATAACACAGAGGATTCCCAAACCTCTCTGCCTGGCTGAACACAGCGACTTAAGGGATAGGGGGCAATGGTGACAAGTTCCTGCCTGGAGCAGCAGTCGCGTCTCCTCCATGACTGCCCCACCTTCCCGGGTCCCCTTGCATGATAGGTATGAGGCTCTGCAAGTGGAACCGAACAATAACGAGGACAATGGTTCATCTACGTTGGAGGTGTCACCAAGGTTAACTCAGCCTATGCCCTGCATCAAAACTGCTTCCATAAAGAAAAAAAGATGGGTCATTGTCATAGSAGACTCTCTCCTGAGGGGAACAGAAGGCCCAATATGCCAACCTGGCCCACTTCTTAGGGAAGTCTGCTGCCTCCATGGGGCCTGGGTTAAAGATATGAAAAGAAAGCTTTCTATCCTGGTATGGCCCTCGGATTATTATCCATTATTGCTTTTTCATGTAGGCAGCGATGAAGCTGCAACAAGAAGTCCAAGGGCAATCAAGAGAGGCTTCAGGGCCTTGGGATGACTGGTTAAGGGATCAGGAGCACAAGTAGTGTTCTCTTTTATCCTTCCAGTTGYAGGGAACGATGAGGGAAGAAACAGGCAGACCCRGCTGATCGATACCTGGCTCTGTCATTGGTGTCACCAGCAGAATTTTGGGTTTTTTGATCATGGGTCAGTCTACATGACACCAGGCCTGCTGGCCACAGATGGGGTGCACCTTTCTCAAAGAGGGAAAAGGATCTTTGCGCACGAGTTAGCAAGGCTCATTGAAAGAGCTTTAAACTAGATTTGAAGAGGGAAAGGGATAAAACCAGGCTTGCTAGAGATAAGCCATGGGGCTGTATGCCAATGTTTGTGGGACGGTGTGCTAGCAAGGTCCATCAGTCTGCTCCACAATGTGCTGAGTACGTTGGAGGGCATTTGAAATGTCTGTACTAATGCAAGCAGCATGACGGATAAACAAGAGGAGCTAGGAGCTTTGGCGTAATCCCAGAGCTGCGACATCATTGGCATAAGCGAAAGCTGGTGGGATGAGTCCTGTGACTGGTGTGACGTGATGGACGGTTATAGGCTCCTCAGTAGGGATAGGCAGAGCAGGTGAGGTGGGGGGGGTGGCGCCATATGTAAAGGAGGGGTTGGATTGTATGGCACTGTCAGTTCGTGTTGACACCGTTGAGAGCTCTGGGTAAGGATGAAGGGGAAAGCAAATAAAGCAGATGATGTGGGAGTCTGCTATCGACCACCCAGCCAGGACRATGACACCTGTGAATCATAGAATAGTTTGGGTTGGAAGGGACCTTTAAAGGTCATCTAGTCCAACCCCCCCTGCAATGAGCAGGGACATCTTCAACTCGATCAGGTTATTCACAGCCCTGTCCAACCTGACCTTGAATGTTCCCAGGGATTGGGCATCTACCACCTCTCTGGGCAACCTTTTCTAGTGTTTCACCACCCTCATTGTAAAAAAATTTCTTCCTTACATCTAGGCTAAACCTACCCTCTTTTAATTTAAAACCATTCCCTCTTGTCCTGTYGCAACAGGCCCTGCTAAAAAGTTTGCTGCCATCTTATAAGTCCCCTCTAAGTGCTGAAAGGCTGCAATRAGGTCTCCCCGAAGCCTTCTCTTCTCCAGGCTGAATAACCCCAACTCTCTCAGCCTTTCTTCATAGGAGACACGTTCCATCCCCCTGATCATTTTTGTGGCCCTCCTCTGGACCTGCTCCAACAGGTCCATGTCTTGTGCTGAGGGTTCCAGAGCTGGATGCAGTACTTCAGGTGGGGTCTCACCAGAGCAGAGTAGAGGGGCAGAATCACCTCCCTCGAYCTGCTGGCCACACTTCTTTTGATGTAGCCCAGGATACRSTTGGCCTTCTGGGCTGCGAGCGCATATTGTCAGCTCATGTCCAGCTTTTCATCCACCAGTACCCCCAAGTCCTTCTCGGCAGGGCTGCTCTCAATCCCTTCATCCCCCAGCCTGTTTTGATACTGGGGGTTACCCTGACCCAGGTGCAGGACCTTGAAATTGGCCTTGTTGAACCTCATGAGTTTCACACGGGCCCACTTCTGGAGCTTGTCCAGGTCCCTCTGGATGGCATCCCATCCCTCAGGCATGTCGACCGCACCACTCAGCTTGGTGTCGTCTGSAAACTTGCYGAGGGTGCACTYRATCCCAYKGTYKATGTCATTGATGAAGATATTAAACAGTACTGGTCCCAATATAGACCCCTGTGGGATACCACTTGTCACAGATATCCRTCTGGACATTGAGCCATTGACCACTAACCTCTGGATGCGTCCATCCAACCAATTCCTCACCCACCAGACACTCCACCCATCAAGTCCGTACCTCTCCAGCTTAGAGAGAAGGATGTTGTGGGGGACCATGTCAAAGGCCTTACAGAGGTCCAGATATATGACATCTGTAGCCCTTCCCGTGTCCACTGATGTAGTCACTCCATCACAGAAGGCCACTAGGTTGGTCAGGCAGGCCTTGCCCTTGGTGAAGCCATGCTGKCTGTCTCGAATCATCTCCCTGTYCTCCATGTGCCTTAGCATAGCTTCCAGGAGGATCTGTTCCATGATCTTCCCAGGCACAGAGGTGAGACTGACTGGCCTGTAGCTCCCTGGGTCTTCCTTTTTTCCCTTTTTAAAAATGGGGGTGATGTTTCCCCTTTTCCAGTCAGCGAGAACTTCACCAGACTGCCACAACTTCTCAAATATGATGCATAGTGGCTTAGCAACTTCATCCGCCAGTTCCTTCGTGATCCGCAGATAGATCTCATCTCATTATTATACAAGGAATTATGAGATAYCTCTAGATCAGCTGCCCTTGTCCTTATGGGTGATTTTAACTTGCCAGACATCAACTGGGAATACCATACAGCGGACACAAACAAGTCCAGGAAATTCCTGAAGCATGTTGAAGATAACTTCTTGGCACAGATACTAAGGGAGCCAACTAGGAAATGTGCCCTCCTATATTTGTTGTTTGTAAACAGAGAGGGTCTCGTGGGTGATTGGTGGCTGTCTTGGTCACAGTGACCACAAAGTAGTTGAGTTTCAAATCGTTGGCGATAGGAAAAAAAATGGGGAGAGCAGACTTGGGGCTGCTGAAGGAGCTAGTTATTAAGGTCCCCTGGGAATCTGCTTTTCAAGGTATTGGAGTACATGAATACTGGTCACTTTTTAAGAGGCACCTCTTAAGAGTGCAAGAGCAGGCACTTCCAAAGTGTTGGAAGCTTTTGATACTGTCTCTCACAGYATCCTTCTGGACAAAATGTCCAGCACACAGCTAGACAAGTCCATAAGATGTTGGGTGAGTGGGGGTTAGTTATAGTTAATGGGGTTACAACAAGCCRGTGGCCAGTCACCAGTGGGGTTCCCCAGGGTTCAATTTTAGGGCCAGTGCTCTTTAATGTTTTTATAAATGATCTGGACACAGGAATCAAACGTACATTAAGTAAGTTTGCTAATGATACTAAACTAGGASGAGCTGTGGACTYCCTCGAGGGTAGAGAGGCCTTGCAGGGAGAACTGGATAGACTAGAGAGCTGGGCAATCACCAACCGTATGAAATTTAACAAGAGCAAGTGCCGGATTCTGCACCTGGGCTGCAGTAATCCTGGTTATACGTACAAATTGGAGGATGAGAGGCTGGAGAGCAGCCCCATGGAAAGAGATCTGGGGGTTTGGGTTGAGGGCAAGTTGAATATGAGTCAACAGTGTGCCCTGGCAGCCAAAAGGGCCAACTGTGTCCTGGGGTGCATCAAGCACAGCATAGCTAGCTGGTTGAGGGAGGTGATTGTCCCACTCTACACTGCACTGGCACGGCCCCCCCTCGAGTACTGTGTGCATTTTCAGGCACCTCAATACAAGAAGGACATCAAACTGTGAGAGYGTGTCCAGAGGAGGGCGACCAAGATGGTGAAAGGTCTCAAGGGCAAGACTTATGAGGAGCAGCTGAGGTCACTTGGCTTGTTCAGCTTGGAGAAGAGGAGGCTGAGGGGTGACCTCATTGCAGTCTACAACCTCCTCAAGGGGGGCAGTGAAAGGGGAGGTGCTCATCTCTTTCTGGTGACCAGCGATAGGACGCGAGGAAATGGAATGAAGCTGCGTCAGGGGAAGTTCAGATTGGACATTACAAAAAGGTTCTTCACTGAGAGGGTGGTCAGTCACTGGAACAGGCTCCCCAGGGAAGTGGTCATGGCACCAAGTCTGTCAGAKGTCAAGGAGCATCTGGACGATGCTCTTAATCATATGGGTTAGTTTTAGGTAGTCATGCAAGGAGCAGGGAGTTGGATTCAATGATACTTATGGGTTCCTTCCAACCTGAGATATTCTATGATTCTAATTCTTTTGGGAAAAAAAAAGTTTGATTTCAGGGCTTAGCTGTCACTGTACTAAAAATGTTTTCAAAAGATCAAAGTCTAAAAATCCTTTTGATATGAACTTTGATTTTCTGAAGAAAAAAAAGATTTGAAAAAATTACATCCTTTTGGTTTTTTTCTTCCAGTTTCAGAAGGCAAATTCACTGCTGCAGTATACCTGAAAGATGTACTGGAAGCCAGTCCCAAACACCATATGCAGCCAAATCAGTTAATATCYTTTCCAGTTCCAGTCTGCAGCTAGTAATGAGCTGCATGTATTCATTCCATACACAGGTTTGTATAAATAATGAGTGATGATTTTCATGATTGAAAAAAAATATCTATTTGCATAGAAGAGCTTCATCTTGAGATTTACATGCCATCTCACTTGGGAGGGGCAGGTGTGAAAACCTCTCAATGTTTAGCAGTAACTGTTAGTTATGTCAAAAACAGCAGAGCAGGAGATAGCACCTGGCCTGCCAACGTAATACTAAYATTTAAAGAGGAGAGAATGGATCAGAATGGGGGAGTGAGAGCATTGGCACCACCTCAGGAATCAATAATCTATGTAGAAAGCTAGAATTGAACTGCATATAATCCAAGAAAAAGACTGGATAGAAAAGCTGACATCCCTCTTTAATCCAGGATTCTCTCCTGCAGAGGCTGAGCACAGTACTGAGTCTCTGACCATGTTGGAAAATAAGCTTGTTATCTGGATAAAAAAGGAAAGAGAGATGATTTGGATTTGATCTTAGCATAAATAGATTAAGCATGCCTTTCTTTCAATTCCATTACTTTAATCTTTATAAACCCTTTGTAATTTTTTTGACTACTTTGGAGTGGGTAATTTTCTCCAAAATATCATAATGGTAAGTGGGTACCTTTCCACCCATCCAGAAAGGCACATCTGAGAACTGGTAATGCAGGAGTGGGAGGCAACGTTTTTTYCTCTGGCCATCTTTACCTATGAAAGCTCTGTGCTTTATTGGAATATAGTTGGGAGCACACAAGAATAGGAGAGTTTAGAATAGCACAGATGAAAGAGTTTGTTAAAAGGTAGGAAAAATGTTAGCATATATCCTCTTGTATAGCAACAAAGTTCTGTCACCAGCTCAAATCTTGAGCAGTATGTAATTTCTGATTGCATATAGTATGGTTACTTCACACAATAGAAAGCTGCATGCAAGTCTTTCCTTGCATTCATCCCATTCATTTTGCATGCCCAAAGCAGCACTCCAGAGCACTGTGAATATTTTTCTCTCTCTCTGGCCTAATTAATTTTTCATTCTCTTCTGCCTAGTTACACAGCCTCAGCAGGGCTGAACAGTTTGTAAGGTAAGTGTCTTTCCTGGGAAATAACAGAATGTGTCTGAAGTTCCTTAGGCAGGCAGGAAATTAAACCTGGATCTCCTACCATCTGGCCAAGTCTCTGACCAATACACTGTTAAAAAAAAGGGAGGGAAAACCTCCCTTGTCATATTTGAAGAAGGATGAGCCCAGGTGTGTTCTTTGGAAGAAATTAAAATAGCAGACAACTCCTAGGCCATGCATCCCACATGGCAGATACATCCCCATGGTGTCTAGTGAGGGATGAGAGATTAAAAATTTCAGATGAATCCTGATAAATCTTCAGAATTTCTGTATTAACTAACTACAGACAGCTGAACAATGATTACTTAGGGAATGTTCAGATACCAGCTGGCTCTTGCTTCTTGTGAAATCCATGCCGAGACATCTATCTCTATGTTAACACGTGCTTCAGGTTTCCACCCTGGATGCTGGTACCTAAGACGCAGATGTTGCTGTAGCCAGGGATCTTTCACTTCTACAAGCTTTCTTTCCTACCTATTAAAAAAAAAAAAAAAAAAGATGACAGTACTTCCCCACTACACGGATGTGCTGTCACTTTAAATGCATCAAAAATTTTAGAAATGCTTGAATATGTAGGGTRAAGAGACACATAACTGCATATCAGACGTAGGTATTATTTATTTAGTGAAAGAAAGGGATTTTTATCAAAAGATTTATTTATGTTGCAGATGAACAAATTTGGAGGTGAACTCCCACAAAAACATTTGTGTTTTCTTACTGCTGCTTTCAGAGGAACAGTTCTGTGCATGAACTTTTTAAGTGCTAAGCACATCGTGCTAGAATATAAAATCAATTTCATGCCATATTTGAACTCTGATACACCCTGAATGTGTAATTTATTCATGGTTAGTTTAATGAAACTAAATATAATTAGGATGCTTCTGTAACTAAGAGTTTTCTATTATGAACACTGGCATTTTTTTATGTCTCTGTGAACAGCTTTCTATTAGAATTATTAATCTTAGTAGTAGAGATACATTATTAGTAAGATACTGAGTTATTGCACAATAAATCTGACAAAATGAGCTGTCAACACATMAGAAAAAGATGCCATTAGCCACAAACATAATATTTAATAGAAGACAGCATAATGATAAAAATATATCCAAATGCTGTGTAATTAAGTAATATAATCACTAATTTTAGCAGATGGCTACTTTAAGTGGGAGACAAAGTATATTGGGGAGAGGAAGGGAAACAGGAGAGAGAGAAGATTGTTAGGTATAGAAATTAAGACAAGTTAGCTTTGAAATGTTTCCCATTACCATAGTACTTAAATTCTAGCCAAATGGTGTTCTATAATTGAATAAAAAACCCCTAAATTAATTGTTTGCTTTTGTTTCCAAGTTAGCACTTTCCATATGTATTAGCACCTTTTAGATGAGAATCTCTGAATGCCATGGCAATGACTTAATGAACTAATGTTTGGGATTGCCCTCTAACACATAGGATAAGAATTATGCTGTTACATGCTAGTAACTGTATGTTGCTAAATAGTACATTTCCTTCAAATTAAGGTATATTGCCTTCGCTTCTCCTGTGGAAGGATATAAATTCTCCTTATTTTGTAACTTTAATTTTTTTATTTGCTACAGATACCACTGTATAATTAAATTTAAATATAAGATATTTCTYCACAAATATTTTTGTCAATGATCACCTCCTCCTTATAGCCCTAATTCCCACTGGATAGTTAGAGTCCCAGTTTCTCATTTGAGCTATTAAAAACATAAATACTTACATTGTATTTACAGGTTCAGCATTTTACAGTGTCTTCCTTCCAATTTCAAACMGACAGCATCTGATAAATCTGTGGGTTTCTTGCATCAATGTCCATTCCAGCCTAAATGTGCTGTTAAATCTGAATAAAAAGAAACACGTTATAATTCTCTCCACAGATATTAACAGAAAGTATCTTGCCATGAAGCCACCTGTTTGGGCTATTTCAAAACAAAAGAATTTGGAAGGGAGTTCTAAATTCTTAGACAGTGTTCTGATAACCCATCTTATACCAAAACCTTCAATTTTGTGTCAGGACACAAGAAAATAAACGTTCCTTCTGGTAGCAAAATAAGAGTTGATTGTACTGTGGGTACATTTCTTGCTTTCAGAGTGAAAAAGCACTAGCACAGACTTCACCATGAGCTAGCTACCCAATATCCATGGTCTAGGGAAGATCAGCAAAGCACCAGTTAAAATGTGTTTTACCCAGTTTTAGTGTTATTTTTTATATATGCTTGTTGGATACAAAGGAACTATAGAAGAGTATCTCTGTACTACACAGAATTTTTTTTCCTATGATTGATAAATATAAGATTTAGGAGAATACAATTTTGATGGGATATTTTTTATTTCTCATAATATACTTCAGCTCAGCAGAAGTTCCAGAAAAGGAGGGCATATGTTTTTGATAGTGTGTGGCAGAACATGCGTAAAGACAAAATATATATGAATTGGCCAGAATTGCTCATATAGCTTTCTTAAATTTCTGAGGAATATCACAGCTTGTGTACCCTTGAGTACACAAACACTCTTGAAAGTTTTGGGTCTCTTTCACTATGCCAAAGCCTGGCATATCAGTGGAAGTCCACTAAAAGTATATTGGACTACATAGACTTGCTTTTACTTCAACAGTCTGGTTGGTACACAGCACTTTCAGTCTCTCAGTAAATAGTGTCGCTATCTTAGGATGACAGGACTTCGTGCAGGCTTTTTGACTCCATTTAAAATTCAGCAGTTTTGTTGTTTGGTTGTTTTTTTTAAAGCACCTCACTGTTTCCACATTTAACCAAATATTGATCTTAAAAACATATGTCAAATGATTTGAGGAGTGCTAAGAGGCAAAAAACAGAGAAAGCAAACGAGTTGAAAAGAAGCACAGGCTGACTAATAAGTAGCTAAAATTTCTTTAGAAGTTCCTCCCAGACTTCTTCACCATTGTTCCTTGTCATGGCCACATGACAGCCACACACTTGTTATATCACTACCAGAACAAGCCTTTTGAGATKAATGATTTAGTTCAGCACAGATTTACGATTACTAACAGCTCAATAGCCTCATTGGCCTCACACAGAAGAGCCAGGAAAAAAAAAGAAAAACAAACCTTGTCAATCAAAAAAATAAGAATGTTAACGAAAAGTGGATGTTTATATAAAAATTTTCAAACTAGTGAACAGGTGCCCTATACTTCCATTGTAAAAAAAAGTCAAGTAAAATCAAATACAGTTTCTGTAGAGAACACCACTATTGTCAGACCATACATTTATTAAAGTGACTCTTAGAACAAATTATTGCATACTATATGTAAACTAGAAAAGGTATTTAAAAGTTTGCAACAGAGGAGATTAAAATCTCCTGCTACCTCTCTTGGAGGATGGCATGACCAGCAGAAACACAAGACAGACCTAGGCAAACCTCATTTAAAGCTGACTAAAGTTAAGGGAAAGAATTCCATCAATAACAATGGTATTTGGATACGGCCCAGCAATTCTAGGAAGAAGGAAAAAGCAGAGTTCTTGTGAGGTCTCCACCTGCTCCAATACCATTGGAAAATACCTTTTTTAATTTTAAAATTGCATCTTAGCATCTGGCCTTTCCATCTTCACTAATATTTACATCTGCCTTTGAATACTTCACATTCATTTCCCATGTCTGCTATATTAGGTAATTTTCACACTTCCATTTGACCGCCGAGAAGTGCGCTTATTGTGTCAGTGTTCAGTGCGTGTGAAGCACAACTGCCAGATACATAGTCATTTTTAAAGCTCTTTGTTTCCACATACGTTATGGAATGGTAATATATAGTAATAGTTTGCTTGTATTATAATGTCTTAATATCAATAATTCCCTCATTTCATCTGGTTATCAAATACGAACTCAGAGTGTAAAATTGTTGCTATTGCTAACCAACATATAAGGTAAGGTGTGCAGAATTTAGACAGTTGTCTTATGGAATACACAGAACTATTCTTAAATTTTTCAGGAGAACCTTATACCTTGTAGGATTCTGAAAGCAGGGGGAGGGGATGACCCACACAAAACTAAGCATTCAAACTGTGAGGAGTTTTAATAGCAGACCTTATGCTCCCAACTTCAGGTTTTGGTGTGAAAGTTTAACAAAGCTGACAGTTCTGAAATTCCTTTCCAATTCTCTAGTTAGTCTCACAGTTGACATCTCCATGCCTCTGGAATAATGTCTTTCCAGAAAATTACTCATGCTAATTTAAACCTGGGATCTGCTTCCAGCTCTCCAGCCATCCTTTCTTGACAAGTTCAAGCTTTTTGTAGCACCTTCCTTAAGAGTCTGACATATAACAACATCCTCGCATTCAAAATCTGCTGTAATGCACAATAATCAGGATGAACTGTAATCAGGATCTATAACCACTAAGAGGAACATAAATGCATCTAAAGCAYGCAGAACATTTTGGAGTGACTATAGAAGCACTTTAGGGATGGCACAATGTAATTTCCTGAGCTGTTACCACTGAGTATCAGACTCTTGCCCACACTCGTTTGCCTTCAGAAAAGTACTCCTTACGCACCTCTCATGGGCAAAACAGCCTCATGTCAGGGAATTTTACTTCAGTGCTGCTAGCCAACACAAAACTTCCCAGCACTGATTAGAGTGTTGAGAGACAATTAGATAAAAACTTACTCTTTCCTCTCCCCAGTCTGAACTTCCCTTATTTTCATGGCAGGGAACACTGTTAAAATTGCTCCCAGGCGGTGACCGGCAGTGCGGCTGGGGAGGGTGGCCCGCATAACCGCCGCTGCTCTCCCTCGCACGACAGCTCCCGCYGTCCCCCTTCTCCAACGGACCCTGCGCCGGCAGAGCATCGACTSCTGGCTGCAGCTCCCCGGGGAGCTCCGGCTCCTCCCTGGAAATCCGTGTCCMCTTCTCTGACGGGACAGAGTTCGTGGCTCCTGGCAGGCTGTCTCTGGCAGCGGCGCCATCGCCTCAGGGCTGGCTGGAGCCGGTTTCTGCTGGCAGGGGGAGGTTTGCTGTGCACGCGTGGCCCCCACCGCTGGGCACACTTTTAGTCCCCTCCTGTGACATCCATCCYTTAGAAGTTCAACCCCTCATGGCTGCGAAACACGTTTTTAAGACTACGGTGCTTGTTACASTCTGAACATATGCTGTTCACAGTGCCCTGCTACAACTCCTGACAGTGTAATCAAAGTAGAGGCAGAAGATGACCTCCTTTTACCTCCTTTTAGCGACATACAACAAATATAAAGTGGATTTTTTTCCCCAGGGAATATATAGTTTTAACTGTACTGTAAGTAGGCTTTTCACATCCCTCACACTAATATTTTGAGCTAGAGACTATGGTGAAATTTTATTATTTCTTAGTGCCAGCATAACCAGAAGCATACTCAAGAATGCCTTGTCTTATAGAGGTTACACTTCAAGACTATATTCAAATTCCACATTGCAATTAAGCGATTGTAGACAAGCTCCTTTCTTGGAAAGGCAGGCACCGGGACGGCGCATGGCCCTACCTGGGCACTGCAGGGTGGCTGTGTGGGATGTGGGAGGGTGGGAGGAGCTGAAGGGAAAGGAAGCTAACACAAAACGTCAGCTTCCTTCAGGCCGGCCTGAAGCACAGRAGTATAAATACGTGTCCCAGCTTGGGCATAACAGGTAAGTAAAAGGGATCTGTTAAAGACAAGCAAATGCAGCTTCAGTGAGGGGATGGGGTAAAAGTAAGATGAAGGGATCTYGTTGTTTCCATCTATATCTGGCTGAAAGTAAAATGCTATTAGACCTCTGTAACTAAGATGCGTGGGAAGTTTTACAAGGTGAATGTAAAATGAATTTATGTATTTTAAAATGAATATAAGAATTTCTGGCATGGGCAGTAAAATAAACATGGGATAATGAGACAGCTATTCGGATGACAGAAGATGAACTGACTATCCGTAAAGCAAAAATTAGAGATGGCTAAGAAGAAAGCAATAATGACTTGTTACATTCACATAAATCTACAGTTGGCTCTCATTTGGTGGGGGAAGCAGCTGAGTAAAACTGGAGATTAAACTTATGTCAAACAGCTGAGGACAATCTGTGTGAGTTCTTCAAGAGCAATCTGCTATAAGCAAAAGCTATGCTTAAAAAAATGACAYTGAAACTAATTCTGGTTTTGTAAAAGAAATAACAAGGGGGGGGAGGGGAAATCACATTTTCTTCCTGTCCTCCTGATCATTTGGAATAGGAAATATTGCCTAGCTCTTGGAGGTGAAGAGGTCCTTCAATGTTCTCTGCAGAGGACAAGAATAACCAATATATACCAAATTTTGCCAGTAAGGTGCTTCTGGCCGTAGTTGCATTGGAAGGTTTCTACTCTGAGACCTATAGSTTCACTGTCAGAAGGAAGTTCATACTTCCTATGGCAGCTGCATGCCAGTAAGCACGTTTATAACCTACTTCCCCCAATCGTACCATAGCAATATTACAGGAAGGTAAGGGAACGGAGTGAAGACAAGTAATTCTCCCAGGTAAACCTCTTCTCTGATTGGGTAAACTCAAGTTCTACTAAAATGTCCCACATTTCAATATCAACCCCCAAATCTTACAGGCCTAGCATAATTTCTACAGGTTCATCCTGCCCCTGCATCTTTTTCAGATTAAAAAGAAATAGTAGTTCAGACTGAGAACTAGACAGAAAACATTTTGAAGTATCCAGCCAAATTAAGTTCAAGGAAATATTAAACTAGCAAAGGCATGCATCAGAGATGAAAGCTGTGCTGCATTGCTATATTCTGTGCAATGAGTTTGTATTGACTGAGGTCAAGATGAGGACATTCTGACCTCTTTGCTTATAAAATAAAATGCTCATGAAACTAACTTTCTATCTTTCCTGCCAAGGCCTGTAACTATAATCAYGGTGAATTCACCAAGGGAGAAAAAGAAGGTAATGCATCATAGACTGACACTAAGTTCTCCAGGCTAAGAGAGACGGATTATTTAAAAATAGACATTGAAAGCTGTTTGGCCTCACTGCTTCCTTTTGACTTCCAGAATGCACTGAACGCTTTCCCAGTGGTGGGCTTTTAATAAGGTATAAGAATACTGAGTGGATTTTAATAGCAGGTAAATGAAGCAAATTAAATGAAATTTTAAGAGATCAAGCTAATGAAACATTAAAAAGAGTCAATTTTTAGATGCTATGGCTTTCTGAAACTGTATCTTTTGATCTGCAGCAGGCACCTTGTTTCACAAATAGGTTCTGTACTGGGTGCAGGTCCCCAGGTGTTGGTGGTGGGGTCTGKAGGGGCTGSCCRGTGCCGGACACAGCYGGTTCCAGCCGGCTCCACGGGCCCCACCGCAGGGCACGGCTGAGCCCCTCAGCCACGGGCGGGCRCCTYGGGGACAGCCTGGGTAAGRAAGGGCAAAACGCTGCCCGGCAGCCAGGGCTGAGGGAAACCCTGTGAGAAACAGCCCTGCGAGCCCCGAGGGGAGAGYGGGAGGAGGGGAGGAGGGGCTCCGGGCGCCCCGGCAGAGGTGCCCCGGCGGCCCCGGCAGAGACCCCGCTGGGGCGGGTGTTTCCCTGCAGCCCGCGGGAAGGCCCCGGGCTGGAGSCGGGGAGCAGCGAGAGGAGGAAGGAGCGGCAGAGAGGAGCTGGTGTGGACTGACCGCAGCCCCCCGGTTTCCATCCTCCTTGCACTGCTCCAGGAGGAGGAGGTAGAGGAGTCRGGAATGATGGAGTGAAGTTGAGCCTGGGAAGAAGAAGKGKGTGTGTGGGAATGTGTTGTTTTCACATTTGTCTTTTTCTCTCACCATACAACTCTGKTTTTAATTGGCAATAAATCAAAATAAGTTTCCCCAAGTGAAGTCTGTTTTACCCATGAYGGTAACTGGTAAGGGATCTCCCTGTCTCTATCTCGACCCACGAGCTTTTTTACCTTATTTTCTACCCCTGTCCTGTTGAGGAAGCGGAGTGAGAAAGTGACTGGATGGGCATCTGGCAGCCGGCTAAGGTCAACCCACCACAGGTTCAAATGAAGAAGACCCGTAAAGCTTATAGTCTTCAGCTCAATATGCATGTAAACTGGCTTTTCATCCTGAATGCTAATCTGTTTTAAGATTCATACATGACCTTCACATTTCTGACTTGTCAGTGAAGAGCTTTGTGGACCTAACCATGAGAACGTCAAAAGAGTAAGAGTTTAGAGGGGAGGGGAGTGGATGAGGAAACACATCTAGAGTTGGGAAATCATAGAATCATAGAATCRTTAAGGTTGGAAAAGACCTCTAAGATCATCAGGTCCAACTGTTGASCCAACACCACCATGCCCACTAAACCATGTCCCGAAGCGCCACATCTACACGTCTTTTAAATACCTCCAGGGATGGTGACTCCACCACTTCCCTGGGCAGCCTGTTCCAGTGCTTGACAACTCTTTCGGTGAAGAAATTTTTCCTAATATCCAATCTAAACCTCTCCTGGCGCAACTTGAAGCCATTTCCTCTTGTCCTATCRCTAGTTACTTGGGAGAAGAGGCCGACACCCGCCTCGCTACAACCTCCTTTCAGGTAGTTGTAGAGAGCGATAAATAAACCTCAAGATACCACTATATTAAAGAACAAAATTGATTTACATGTGCACGATTTAAAATATTTTGTTTGAAAATTTATCTGATTTCTTTATATTGAATTTTGGGAAAAACTATTGAAGTAGTTCAGGCAAGCTTACATAAACAAGTGCAAAACCCTTCTTTACTGAAAAAATTACAGCAATCAACTTTGATAGCACTTGACATACATACAAAAGGAAACAACTAGGCTGTGGTACCTAGTCTGTTCTGGACCAGCGGCAGAAAGGTAGCTTTCTTAAAACCCTTAGGAGGACACCAGACCCTTTATCTTATGTGTTTCCAGTCAAATGTCATGTAACTTGTCATGATCATTAACTCCTTAAATACACCGAGAAATACATTTATTTCTTGAACTCTGGTTTCTGAACTCAATTTTCCTGAAAACTGGGACTGCTTGTTAAGCAGATATACCTAACAAGAAAAGCACTGGGTTTCCCTCACCTTCCAGCAGTGATTACTTGCCTGGAATTCTGTAGAATTGAAGATTTTAAAAGTAAGACTTCTCTGTCCAAATTAATCAGCAATGTATAGTATCCCTAAAAATGCCTCTTTCTCTCCATTGACCATAAACAGAGCCTTGAATAATATGCTAAGATGTAGTGGCCTATGCTGTTTCCATATACTTTTCTTTCTTTTGTCTTTGTTTGCGTTGCTTGGTTGGGCTTTTTTTTTTTCTCTTTTTTTTTTTTCTAAATTCCCATCTTAAATCCCTTCTTCTGAGTCTCTTCTTTGCTGTTCCTGTCTGACATAAGGAAGTTTATCCTACAGCTAACAACTCKTCTATTTTTTTGGCCTATAATACAAGGACTGAATGAATTCTAAAATGCTTGACAGTGGGCACAGGCATTTTTCTCACAATATTAGAAACAGGGTTTGATCTTTTTAGCATACCCTATTTGCTTCACAGTAGTACCATAAGAAAGAGGACAAAGATATTTTAATTAGTGGAGACAAAACATCAGACCTCATTCATTTAATTAATCTGTTTGTTTTGTTTCCATTATTGYAGTATAAACATTGTACACATGGAAGTCTGTCTTTACACAAAAATGAATTCCAGGCGCTATGCCACAGTAAGAATAATAAATTAAATTATCCAATGCATAACAAAGCTGGTATAGCATCCTTGCTAATCTCTCAAGTTAAGAGGAGTTATTTTTTCCCCTACACATTGAAACATGAAATATGTGACCTTTAAAAGCAGTGRCGGATGCTTTAGAAGGGGGAAAATAGTAGGCGTAATGTGTAAAGTTTGTTTTGCTGATAGAATTGCTTTTTATATTGTGCAATCTGTCACAATCATGTTAAGATGGTTGAAAGAAATCAGTGCAATGTTTTTGCTGGAAAATGCTGTTTTGTCAGTATTTGTCAGCATGTAAAACAAAGGAAAAAACTTCAAAAGATTCTAACTGGTATGGGTATTTTTTTTTTAATTCTTGTGTCATTCTGATAAAACTGTTACTTAGTTTTAATATTAAATGAATCTGCTAAACAATATTTTGATATTGGTGAAATTAAGCACCTAATTGTTATTTCCCTAACAAATTACTTTTAATTTTAGATCTGTATTAAATTTAACCACATTTTAGATTAGATTTTTTTTTCTTTCATTTYACCAGGTAAAGATAGGAAAAATCCAGCAAAGTGACTGCCCACTCTCGCTTTGCATTGGTCTGTCTGAAGCAATTTTCAAGAGTGCTGAATTTCATATCCTGGGCCTTCAAGTTCACAGCTTGAACAGTGTCTCACAGAAGCCAGGTAACTGAAGAGGGGACAGAGATGTTTTAAAGTTCCCCACCAAGATTAAGTAACTGGGCCTGTTTAGAACAGAGAAAAMCAAGGTGTAATGTGAGTCTTTCCATTGTGTGAAATGATTACAAAAGACAATAACAGGTTTCTCTTGTCTGCCAGAAGATAATTCATAATTGGCTTAATTTGTAATAAAGGAGATTCAGTTTGTCTATTAAGAAAACAACATTACAAGACTGGCAAGCATAAGAAGGTGTGACCTACAAACAAGTCACCAGAGGTTTACAACCCAGTAAGTCAAAAATCCAGTTAAATATATCTGACACTGCTTCAGCATGGGAGGGTGAAATAGATCTTAAAAACTTCTCAAAATACTATGTGCATGACGGGTAGCAAAAATATTTTTGAATGTRGGAAACCCTTCTACTTTCATCTTTCCACTCTCTGGGCTACTTCTAGTCTGACCCTGCTACCATTATCCCTATTGTTTGGTGGTGGCAGCAAGAGCAAGAGAGGTTGGGCCTATTAAAGTCAATACCTGAAGAGAACTCTGGGCAAGTACCCATCTTCATGAATCCTTTCATTATTTCTTTTACAGGGAGAGATTTTTAAGTCCCGTTCCTAGGCTGTACTTTACAATTCATCTTCCTGAGATGTTGAGTTGTTACAATCTGAACTAGAAGTTCTGCTCTTTGACACTTCTCTATGAATTCCTCATTGTCTGTTTCAAGAAACAAGTTGAAAAGAGCTGCAAGCCTGTGTAAGTGCTTCTGAAGTTCAACTGAAGTGAGTGTGCTGCTAGCTCAATTCACCAAGTCTTTATGATCTCACTTTCACCTAATTTCATGAAGGGAGGAAAACGTGCCGTTTTCTGTCTTAGCTGGATGTGAAACCAGATGTTATTGGATGTGAAACCAGATGTTATTCTTCACTTGTTCAGGACCTCTGTTAGTCATCTCTATAGGCAGTTTACAAATGTATCATCTACTGATAGATGCGCGTGCACTAGTACATATGTTTTTTTCATCTACTTACAAGTTTCACTTTTACTGTAGCAGGAAGTTTTAATTCTTCTTTCTCATCARTCTGCCTTTAGTTTCACTGGGGATMTACCTACAGTTAAAAAGTCTATTTTCAACTAATATGAACTACTATATTACTTCTTAAAAAATTATTCAATATTCATTTATAATATGACCTTAAAATATTCTTAGAATCTTTCATGTCTATTTGAGAAAGTCTTGTCTCTTTCTTAATGGTTTCTAAGGAAGTAATGCCTCTTCTCCTGAAATTGTTTAATTGATTCAATAAATATTCATTTAATTCCAATAAAAGACAGAGGTATGAATCTGAAGAGGAGACAAGTGACTTGCAAGTTTAACATCTACAGTTATCTTTGATATAGTGCATACTTTTTAAGTAATGTTTAAAGGAAAGCTAAAATTATGTGTTAAAACATACTTTAAAAAAATTCAAGAATTATCTTAAAATCACTTAAATTAATGAAAGGATCTGCAGTTGTTGAAGGTGATAACATCAGCAGATCACATCACCATGACATGAAAACTGCATTTATTCAAGGGKTTTTTTATGCCTGGTGACTTGATCCCTGCTGGCAGGTAAGCCCCCACCCAACTTCTTGCTCACACCCTCTCAGCAGCACGGGGGAGAGAATGGGCAGGGCAAAAGCAAGAAAAAAAATCATGGATCAAGGTAAAAACATTTTAATGACTGAAGGAAAAAGAAAACAAGTGGTGTTTTTCTTTTAAGGAAGACAGATAATTGGAACYGCTTCTAAAGAACCCAAATTAGATGAACACAATGCACACCTTTAATAAAAGATTTTCCAAAAGTAAATTTGTCTCTAAGCCTCTTGAAAAAGGCTTAGAATATTTGTAGAAGGAATTTTAGTAAGAACATTTATAAGGTGTTAATCTGAGGCAGACATCTATGAGGGCAAGTACAGACGGCCTTCTTTTGTGATACTGTTTTTGTCCTCTGATGAGTGGTCCTTAGCATCATTACTTTTTGATCATGAATCGAGTGAATTTTTACAATCTGAAAACAAATGCCTTATTAATTGGCTTGGGAAATATGATTATACCTGCTCCAAACTGTTGTCTTGTTCTTGAAAATGACAGCTGTATGGCTTTTCTATTTTTATATGAAAATAGTCTTTGAATTTATGACCTGCCACCTGCACTGTATCTGTAACAAACAACTAGAGAATTAAATGTGTTGTACAAAGCACAGATCACAATAGCTAGTGCTATTACTACATGTTTAAAAGCACAGAGTCTACAGGAAGTAAAAGCAAAAAGGGGGGGGGATTATAAAAGCTGCATTATGAAGTGTGTGCACGTCAGGGTAATAAACATGGATTTTCATTCAAAGAGGTTATTTTTCCTGAAATGTTGCTGTTCCCTTAGGAAAAAAGAAAAGTATTGGAAAATCTTTAGTAAGCTTGTTCATCTTTCTTACTAAAGGAAGCAATACAAAACGTAGATACACAGGTGKTTTTTTTCTAGCACCATGCATGAAAACAGCTGTTTTAATTCACTGAGGGCACAGATAGAATAGTTAACAACCATTGTGCATTGATCATTTTTACCCTCTTCCAAGTCCCATCCACTGAGCTATATGATCTCAGAGAAGTGAATGATATTCTTGTGTTTTATACATAGGGAGTTTTAGGATGTCTTGTTTTAATTCCATGAATTAAATTAAAATGAAACCCAAAGTATGTCCTTGTTTTTCAGCAAGAAGTAGTTGTAATAGCAGAAAGCAGTAGTAAAAGTARCTTTCTGCCTCACAGCCGTTTCATGTAAGTTCTAACCCACACTGTGGTTTTTGGGTACATTTGATGCAGAAGTAGTAGTAGTGAAGGTACTGAGTGTACCTGAGCTTTTAAGGCCCAGACCTGCCAGTGTCACCTGGGGCACCCACTGACATACCCTCTGGCCATTGCTCCAGAGGCTCTATTTAAGGTCAGGCCTGGGCCTTCAGTCTCAGCTTGAGCTGTGTTGTATAGCTGCTTCTGGCCCTGTGTCCTGGAGGCAGCTCAGACCTATSTTATATGTAGCCTGATCTCCAGCTTTGTCTCCCAGATGGACCTTGGCCCTACACTGTATGTCTGTCTCAGCCCGGTCCTCTCCTGATCCTTATCTCCTCATTCATCTTCCTAGATTAGCCTCAAACCTGAGGCATGAGTTCACCCTGTYTTATGATCACCTGATGGTTGGTGGATCCCATCACCAGCCTGTCCCTCCTTGGGTGCTGTAGAACTGTGCCTGGTTGGTGAGGGTACTGCCCTACCTGCACTGGGATCACCTTTGGCTTCTGGCTTGTCCACCCTTGTGGAGCAGCTCCTGCTGCTCCTAACAGTGAACTCTGGCAATGGCTGGGAGCCTAGACCTGAGCTGAAACAAAGCTTCTGGAGCAACTGGCAGTTGTGACCAGCTCCACTACTCCTAGCCGCTGGTGCACCATCTTGTGGGATGGACAGCCATTGGCCACGTACACACTTATCCTTTAAAGGGGGCCGGGGCGCCTGGGCCAATCAGAATTGCACACGTTGCRGAACAGGGAAGCATAAGACCACGTGGCACCCTGCCTATAAAACATGCAGCGTTAAGTCCCAGTCAGATGTGGGCTGGAGCTGTGGGATGGCAGAAYATGATCTCCTGGTGGTCAGAGATGCCCTCACTGGCAGCTTCTTCTCAGGATGGAGTTTTGTGTGTATATTTTGAGCTCAAGTTACGGTTCATGTGTAAAAATGACCTGATCTGTAGGGGGGTTTGGATGTTAGTTAAAATTACCTGAWCTGCAGAGGGTCTGTGATGCTAGTTTTGTAAAATGACCCAATCTGCAGAGGGTCTAGGTTAAAAGTAAGTTTTGATTATAATAACTGCTTTGTTGTGTTACTGTTCTACCAAGGATCCCTAAGCAATCTGCCTGTCCCCGTAGTGTTGGGTGACAGCAGTGTGCGTGTAGGTGAAGGTCCCAAAAGAGGCTGGTCATGACAAATAAGGCCCAGAGGGGCATTCAGTGCCCTGACAAGGAGTCTGAGTCTTACTGTAGTACTGTAGCATTACAGTGTGAATGTGAAATGGGTATGTATGAATGGGCTATTTAATTCTCTGAAGTAATATATTTGCTGATATGGACATGTACCTGAACATAAATGTTGGAACTGATAATGCATAGTAAAGGGCTAATTTGAGTCCTCTAGTCTTTCAGGTAATTAAACTAAACTTCAGAGCSCAACTCCTTGGTTTCAGGGTGGCAGCATTGTAAAAATTACCCTTATTACTAGACAAAATAATAAAATATGATGCTACACACTATTTATCAGCCCTCATCAAGTCATAATTTGAAGAGTTTGATTTAAAATRTCCTTCTACAACTCTTAGACCCTAAAAAAAGCAGGAATATTATTTTTGTTATGATGATTTCTCAAGAATTCTGGGCAGTTGTTTCCCCAGAGAATCACAGTTTAATCTGTCAATCAAGTGATAAGCTAAGTACTGTATAAATCACTGAGCTGTCATTTTGTCTTGTTTTCAGTGGAACACCTTGATTGTTTCTATCGTGAAGAACTTTTCTTTCAAATTTAGAATAAGACAAAATACTTTTTAGTGTGGGTTAATTGCTACACTTGAAGTTAAAAACTAGGGTAATTTGTTATTTTYTCTGTTAAATCATTGTTAGTTATTAGTGTTGTGATATCTGTTTTGCTGAATTAGGAACTTCTTATGCTGCTCAGAAGATGATTGTTGTCTTATGCTTGGGAATAGTGAACATCCTTGCAAAGATGAAGGCATTTCAACATTGGCATGCTACTGAAAAGCAATAATCAGTATTGGCTTAAAGGAAATAAAGGAGATAACAAAGCTAAGATATTCATAGAAAGTTCTGCCCCTATCTTTCAAATACAAATCTAGGTTTGCATTTAGGTTTTGAATTGCCTGTCTTCAGCTTTCTGATAGCATGTAGGCACAATTCACTGTCAGGAGATCTTCCGATTAGCAATTGGCTTGAAAAAACAATCCTATTTACATTTCCTGTGGATTTACTTTCCACTGGACTCCAGCCCAAGTAAACTGTCAAAGTTTACACTATTCTCAACATATGTAAGTTGTTGRATGTTTCTTCATTTTGTAATGAGCCAGTGAGGTCTCCTCTGCAGTAACTCATTCTGTGCTAATAACAAGGCAGTTTGCTTAAGTGGCACGAGCCACTAAGTTAAATGAAGATTTAAAAAATGRCAAAAGTGCTGTAGGTGACTAGGGGAAGGTTAAGCAAGTGCACATCAGAACRGAGGTGCTTCATAGGCTAGAGAAGTTTCTTGAAGATTTGTATTCATAGGTTTCTTAACCGTAGCTCCACATCTCAATTCTGCACAAGGCAGAGAGCTTTCTGAACCTGAGCTAGAAAGGAGTTCAACTCTCATTAACACTTTCAAGTCTGAATACTGTACATCTAAGTTTGAAGCTAGCCAATATCAAACAAAAAGAATATGGAGAAGAGGGTCTACCTGCCCATACTGAATGTTGGGTTACTTAAAGTGGGGTTTGATCCTATTCAATTTGTGCTAGTATCTGCAGAATTTAATCTATCCATCCCCTTAGGTTGCATGCTGACAACCTTCTTAAAGATATCATTCTTCCTTTACTATTTGACAGTCTCTTCCAAAGCCTGTAGTACCTCAGCCTTCATAAGTGTCTCAGTTCACTGGCCTCTTCTTCTTCACTGCGTCTTAGCTATCCTGCTGATTCGTTTCCTGTTCTGAAAGGTCTTCTTTTATATTTCTGCCAGCAAGCTATAGAACTTGAATGACAAAGGGACTTTTGACATATTGACCTTTTTGTCTCCACTGTTCAGTATGTTGCTACTGTGCTTCAAGCTGCATTTCCTGCTTGTTTCAGAAGTGCTTTTACTGCTCCATTTGATTCTATAAATATTCCAAACACACAGACTGGTTGTGCTGTTGTCGYTCATTTTTATAGAATTTCTCTAGTCTACTTCTGCTGTACTAAATGTTCCTGGTATCTGTCCCCACCTCTGAATTTCCTTTTTGTGTTCRTGTATTGTCAAAAAATGAGTGCAGACTAGCTTCCTACCACAGTATTGCTTTCTTACATATTCATTTWCCTCTCACTCTTAGTAGAAAACACCCAACATTCTCCTTCAAGTGAGGTAAACTGCCTGTGTATTTGATGCAACTGTTCTTCATTACTTCTACTTCAGAGGCTGCTATAATGCTCTTTTCCCAGAATCTCATTTTATCTCCTGTTCTTTCACTGTCCCTGAAGTTTCTTGTTCATCCGTTTATGGTTGATCTGATACCTGAATGTAGTAGACTGATCTATGCACTGGGAGTCCAGAGGAACAGGGTGTTATGTTGCAACTCTTTCAGCGATTTCCTTTTGAAAACTCAAACTTCCCCATTTATTAATGTATTCCTTTACTTGACTTATGCTGAGGCTGAAATGGTAGGTTTTCTACCACCACTTCTATCTCTTGCCATTTTCACACTGTTTGAGTATTTCTYTCAGGTTTTTAAGAGCATTCATAATAAAACTCTGCTCAAGTACCACTGAAAAGCATCGCTTATTGACACCTGGGTGAATTAACACCAGTAGCTACCACTAAMCAGAAGGTGGTAACAATTTCTCCGCTGCCAACAATGAAAGCAGATAGATCTCTGAAAAAAGCTTTTACCTCAGTAACATGTCTGCCTTTTTGAAAATCCCTACAGATTAAATAGATTTCAGAGCATATTTGGAATATCATAAAATGAGAGGTACTTCARATGAGCTGGGGAATGGCTCAACACCTACCTACTGAACTTTTTTGAAGACCTTTCTCTTATTAGGAAACTTTTTTTTTCCTAACCATGTCTGTGACAATTACTGAGAAGTAGCTGTCAGAAGTAATTGCATGGCTTCTGGCCTCACTAGGTGAGAGCAGCTTTTTCATGCCATGACCTCATTGCTTGTCAGAATATCTTGTTGACAGCAGCAGATTCCTCATGCTAAAGGCYGCTCAGTGGTCAATCTCTGACTGTTTTCTACTTTGCCAGGCAGGCTGGCTTAGGCCTGGTCACTTTGAGCTTATAAGGTATTAGCTTTCAATTGGTCTTTAAAAGTGTTTTCCATGTTTGCTTTGGCAAGGTTTTGGTTAATTACTGGCTTAATTTTGCATCCTGAGATAGAAATTTCAGTGATGAGAGTTTTCAGAAAATCTTCTAAATTTTGAGTGTTATATAAGGTACTAAATAATCAGTTTATGAGACATACTGTCACCCGTTTTTACTTCACTGTGTCTCTACCTTTCTTTGAGCCACTGATGTTTTATTCTCATGGCCATGTCTACACTTGTATGTCAAATTTTTGTTCAGTGGGAATCTGTGTGCAGTTTCGGTATAGCCAATATTTTCTTTCTGTAAAGATGCAGTCTTTTAAATGGCACTTTCATTGATCTGGACTGGAGGGAATTGCATTCTCCTATTAAAAGCTATATTTGTACAAGCTGAAAACTTTCACCGAGTTTTATTTGTTAGCTACGGAATTTATTCTTGTAAAACCTCACTTAAATGATTGCTTTTCATTTCCGGTTTCACTTTCGGCATAGCAAATTTCACACTCAAAGCATAAGGTTCTTGTTCTAATCTATACCTCTCATCATTCAGTCACGAAAATAAATATRCAAGTTTCAATTATACTGATATTACCTGTTAGGCTGTGTGACCTATTGTATCCATCTAAAGGAATAGAACAAAAGTCACTTTTTTCTCTAATTACGCAGAAAAGTTTCAAGACTTTTAAGCCTGCCTTATATTGGAGGATAGGACTGGAAATTCTGAAGAAACTTTCTTCTCCACTACTGCCTCTGTTGGAGTAGGGTACCTGTTTGCTGACCAAGCTAATAACAAATGTTTGTTAACTACTCAATTTTGTCTGAGAGAGAAGCTTCAGATGGATCTCCTGGGACTCTTCCACCTAGACCTACAAACAAKATCCCTCCTGCCTCAGAGGGATCCTGTTGTGTTAGTATTATATGAAAGAGAGAGAATGAGTGCTGAAGTTACTTTCTGCTGAAGTGTTCGATATAAATGGAATTAGCATCTAGATAGCATTTGTGTCTTAATGTTGGTTTATCATGTGTGTCAGCTGCAGGGCCAAAATTGTTTTTAAAACCACCTGGATCACTGCTACTGCTCGCTTCTGCCATTTTGTTTTATAAATATGCTGAGACAAATTGGAACAGGACAGATAAGGTTAAAATCGCACAATAGAAACCATGTTACATTATGCAGTGAGGGTTTGTATATAGGAAACAGGCAAGGAGAGGACCCAAAAATATGGTAAGGTTTTTCCTCGTCACTGTTTCTCAATAACCAACCACCTTACAGGTTTTCCTTCTTTTTCTTGTTTGAGTTTGATGTAGGATTGCAATAGATGGCTGTGAGGTGAATTACTTAATCATAGTTGTTTATTTTTTTTTCCTCCTCAGRTTCTGTTTCCTTCCCTTGCTTACAGTGTGGTGTTTTTTTGGTTGTTTGTTTTTTTTTTTTTTAATCTCTGTATTTGACTGCTTAAACATCTTTTGGCTGCTTTACAAGAAAACAGGGACAAGTGGTGGATCATGGCTACTGACGTTGCTTGTGACTGACAACTACTTGGCTTCTTTGATTCTGTCGGAATAATTCTTTTAGCCCTTATACTTGGAACAAGGTGATTCACTGTAATACTATTTTCTATTAATTGATACTGTGACACGGAGAGACTCAGAAGTAGTGATGACATCTTCCTTAGGCAAATGATACTTGTCTTCTGGTTTTTATATATGTTGTATCARTTTCTTGGCTGCTAACAAGTATACTCTTCAATCATAAATTTTGAATGCTTTTTCTTTGTGTCAGTTTTTGGAAGAGGTAAGTCATTTCAGGTTACAAAACCAGAAACAGTAACATAGAGACACCTGTATATACAGGTGTTTATTGTTCAAGAACTGAGCAAGAGGTACACTTCTGGGAGGAAAATGTTTAATGGGTTGAAAACCACACATATAATACTGATATTAAACTTATTAAAAGCACTTGTCCATTTTCTCACAATATATGAATTTCAAATCAGTATGCTTTGTTCATGTTTACTCTTGCAGCCCTTGTTACTTTAAGTCTGTTACCCGAAGGCCATTCTCACTTTCTTGTTTCTCCTTAAGAGTACCATAATGGCATTGCACAACTGGACCACAGCTTGGCCAGAATCTGGAAATGCATGGGTTCCAGCCTTTCCTAAATTGAAAATTCCACAAAACATCCAAACATCTTCTAAACTGAAAAGCTGGAGGTTGGTGGGTTTTTGTGTTTTTTTTGTTTTTTTTGTTTTTTTTTTTTTAAACTAGAACAAGCTAATAAATTAATATGAAATGTTTGAAAACAAATTCCTTCATTGTCCATTTTGTAATTTTATAAGTCCTTTTCCTGAATCTTGTGCTCAGTTCAGTTAATCTTAGTGGCTTCTCAATTTGAAATGTACTTTGCAAAACATCTTTAAAAATCTTYAGGAAATTCTTTGTCTCTGATCTCATAAGTTCAGGTGACTTGGTGGAGGATCCCATACCTGTGGGAAGCCATGAGTTGTGCATCTGAAAATACCTAGGCATAATGTTTATTGGAAAGAAAGCTAACACACTTTCAACTTTCTTGCAGTCTAAGAGTTCGGCAGGGCAGAATGCTTAGTTTGCTTATATTATTTTACTGAGAATAGAAACAGAAGAGATGTACACTGTGACATTCAAGGGGGTTCTTTTGTCATTCTCCTTTTAAGACTGGACACTAACCAAATTGACAAGACAGCTGACATGATGTGGAAAAGCTAGAGTAAAAGAAAAACTTCAGAGACCAGACTGCTAATGGTGGGACAACCAAATAAAAAGCAAAGGGGTGTGATGGTCAAGGGCTGAAAAAATTAAGAATAGGGGTTCTGGAGGAGAGCACCAAGCAGAGCATGCCTGATAGCACCCACTGCTTTCAGAAGGGGAGCAGGCAGCTAGTGGAGCTCCACAGCACGGTGGGAGTGACACATTGGGCAGATTCAAACCCCAACTGGGACAATCACTGRACAAATCAATTTTTTTAATTTGTCAATCCCAAATTAATCTGGACACCTTTCTACAGTATGGGAAGCAGCAAAATGGATAGATGAGTACAGGATGAGTTTTGCTGAACAGTAACCAAGGCTCATAGGGAAAAAAAGGACCTCAACCAAGACATTTTGAAAATAAAGCACTGTCTGAAGTTGAAAAGAAAGGGGCTTAGCCTAAGCATGGGAAAGCTGATTCCTGCCAGCTATAAACAAGGCAGCACATRAAGTAAAGCTGTGTTCTAAACTATGGCGAGAAATGGAGAAAAAAAACTTTATCTGCCATACTTTCAAACCATGAATTTGAGGAACTTTGCGTAGATGAAGGAAAAACGAATAAACCTGACTGCAGGAAATCAGTCAGACATCATGAATATTTACAAATTAGAGAAACAAATGCAGTGTTTGAGGAGCACAGAAACTGAGAAAATCCTTATGTATCCTCAAGTGACAGACCCAAAGACTACTAGGCAGCTAATCAAAGCATTTTACCTCTAGAAAGACTCCCTACCTCAGAAAGCTGCTTGTGTGTCAGCAGTCCATCTGAATTATATACCTGACAAAAGCAGTACTCAACAGGACTCAATCTGCTGGATACCATGTAAGATATGATATACTTAGGTAAGAGTGCTGGGACACAAGAAGGAAAAAGGTGAGCAATTTTAATGAAGGGCACCCGGGTGGCGAAAAACAAGTGCCAGGTTATTTTGTAGAGACAAATCAGTCCTACCACTGGCAGTTAAATGTGTCTTTGTTCTCACTAGGATTGAATCCTGGAGATGTCASAGTAGAGACTGCTCCCCATTATCTGGGGAATGTGGCACACTTTGTGCAGAAGTCTTCATTTTATGTGTTGAACAGAGTAAGYAACCAGATTATCTTTTTTGAGAGAAATGTTTTGGGGACTTTGCCTCTGTTGCATCACTACATAGCTCTGCAAGATGTTTTCTTGCAGAGAGAAGATAGAAGGTGGATGGTGTAACTGCATGATGTATTTGCGCACAGTTTACCTGTGTATTGTGTACTGTTTTATTAAAAGGTAGAGACTGAACAAAGGGAAGAAAAGCTGCCTCTCAGTTTGTCCAAAGGTGCCCACCCTGGGTGGATTGAAACTCTCTGGGGAGAGTCTGTCCCTTGGAGCCACTGAGCACACTGGGGTGRGGATCACTTCTGGTGAACTCCTGAGAGGAGCAGTAGTAAGCAGCAAAGACTACCAGGTTTTGGGGATGGTGGGACAGTGAGACCTTACCTAAAAAGCCAGAGGGGTCACTGTGTGATGTTAGCTGCAAGCCAGGAAGTCCTAGAAAACTTTTGTATTACCAGCAAGACTGGAGGAAAGGACTGCTGTGTGTCAATGGAAAGGAAGTGAAAGACTTGTTTTCAACACTTTTGGTTGTGATCTGTGACATACCAGAGCTAAGTTTCATTTATGGGATTGATCTGTTCTTGTTTGAAAGCTGATAAACTGAACTGTAGGGATTTTGTACCTCTTAGTGGGCTTTGTTTTACAAAGCAAAGAAAGCAGTTTCTCTAAAAGGCAGACCTGGGGTTCACAATGCATGTCACTTAAGCCACAAATATATTAACCTTTGTCCCACAGATGGGCTGGAGAGTTGAGAACTTTTGTAGATTCTGGGAAAAAATATCCCTGTCCTGAGTTGTCAGAGTCCAATACCCCYGACCAAGTTCTTTTAGATACTCCACGCGTGGAGGGTGAAGTGTTTAATATCAAATTTACTTATTTGAAGATATTTGATGCATGGGATTTCTGATTTAGCAGAGCAATACAAAATATACTGAAAACACAATACAAACGACAAATGTAAGTTACACTTAGCAAAATATAGCAATTGCAATATACTGTTCAATCACAATGCCAGTGTGATTCCCATTATCGGCCTCTATAATATGCTCACCATCATGATACTGGGCATCCACAATTGCTGGGAAGGAATACATGGGTTGAAGCCGGCTCAAGCCCATAGTTTTCTTTGAAATATTTTTGCTAGTTGTCTAGCTTTTGTACTCTGTGTTGGGCTGAATCATGTATTCACCCCACCCCTCCATGATAGCCTGGCTAACTCAGGGAGACATTCATGCTCTTTTAATGAACTCAAGGAACCACCAGTTGATCCACTCAATTGTTGATAGGTGTTTACCTAAAACAAAGGCCACCCTCTGGTCCCCTTTGTGTTGAGGTAAAGTCAGCTTATTTGCAAAAGCTCTGGTCAGTCACGTCCTGCCTTATTCCCTGAGCTTCATGGGCATGTTGCCCTTTCCCATCCCCTCTGAGCCTTCTTCCATTTGTAGGGTTTTATTGATCAGTCACATGAGTTGAGGTGTGAAACTGAAATAGGATGGACTTGTGAACTGTAAAGCAACAAAATGCTTTTGRTCAGCAGAAATTCTTAATTTTGAGAATTTTTGCAGTGGTTCATTTTAATGCTGACCTGTTTTTGATTGCTTTTCATACATATTCTRTGAAACTTAAAGGAAAAAGGTCGCACTGAAATGATATGATTTTTTATTTTTTTTTCTTTTTACTTTAAGAAATGTCAAAACAAGTCATTTGGGTTATTGACAGATATGTTCCTCTGATGCTATATTTTAAGCCAGAAATGYAGTCCTTTCTAAAAAATTATTTTGCTTTTGTCCGATCAGAAATTTATTTCTAGTTGTCCTATCCTCCAGACAGCTGGAAAAACTCCTAACCAGCTGAATTTAGAGTTAAAACAGTTAAAGAATATGTGCTACTGGTACACACAGGAAAGAGTCATCTTAGGCCAGTTACTTAATCAAAATTAATCAAATGGTATTTTTTGCTGTTCAGGAAATGAATGGTAATGATAATTCTTCTCTGAGATTATATTTCATGAATTATGTTACCAGTGTAAAGATAATATTTATTTTTTTTAAAAGTTGAAAAACTTGATGCAATTGACTGACACCGTAGACTTTAGTTGAAACTCTGGCTTTCTGGCATCTACCCTGATTCTAATAAAGTAACTAAGGTCTTAAATCTTATGCTCTTATGCATGACTAAATCATATTTTCCACTGTTAAAGAGTTTGCATGGTGGGGAAAAGTAGATCTTCATCTAACACGAAACATAGGCAGATCTTGCTTGCTTCAATTTGTAAAATGGCACACAAATAACATCAATGCTGTCAYTGTGTCTGTCTCATTTCCTGGGAACCCTTCCATTATATGTAGGCATTCCTGTGGAAGCTGGAAGCTTTGTCTGGATTGAAAAGCAGCAGAGATCCTTGTGATGAGAGCAGCCATAGACTGTCTGTAGAGAAAATCATCATATGCCCCAAACAAAACACAGATCTTAATGTAGATAACACTGAGCCAGAGTACACCTACTCTCTGTTCAGTAAGAAAAAGGGAGTTGTAGAACATTTTGCAGACAAATAGTACTTTTCTGTACTAGGAACTGACTTCATCAAAATCAAACTTCCGTCAACCTCATAAGCAATTACAGAAAATGTCAAACTCCTGATAACATCAAGGGAGTTGGCTGCTGTTACAATGTGTGATAAGTAGCATACATGATAGATGGCAGTTTAATTAATATACTGGAAATCTTTCCTTGATTAATCTGTAGTATATAAATCACATTAATCAAGAAGAAGTCTTTCTACTAAGTTTAATTTTATAGGCGTTATACTGTCAGAAGAGTTTATTAATGGGTATGTGCATCCTTGATTATCACAAATGCTCTCAAGGCCAAACTGGAAAGGTAATAGATTCTTTCTCCTTCATCTTAGATTTTTTGACCTTCTGGCTGTACTGGTAGGAACATCAACTTTAACAAGACTTTGAGAGTAAAGGACATGGTCTCACTGAAAGAWTGGGTTAAAATTTACTTGTGGTGTCAACTGGTTCTTAAGTAGCACTCTTTATTGCATTGATCTGCTGTGTAATATGTTAGCTGACTAAATGTTGTGGGGATACGTAGAATTTTTCTGTAAATGTTTTTACTCTGAAATAGTAGATAGAATTTCTGTAGCAATTTGTATCATGTATTATGACCAAGAATATTATTTTTCTTGCTTTGGAAAGTATCATATTTCTAGCTATTTAGTATACATATAACTAAATATCACTGTTTCACACTAAAAGGGATATGTAGTCTTATGTATGCTCTTTGTGCAAATACTTAACTAAGCATTATTTTCAATTCTAGTTTTCATTAGTGGACATGGGGTTAATTACAGTATTCTAGAAAAATCTGTGCATAAAATGGATGTCTCCTTTTGCCTGTTCTACTTGTAAGACTAATGGTTGAAGATTTGCTGCTATGTCTCTTAAAAAGTTTGGTGTCAATTTAGTTCCTCAAATGCTAAATTAGTTTTAAATTYCCACTATCTCTACTGGTTATAGTTTTCATTAGGATCTGAAACTATGTARTACAGACATTTGGTCCATTTTTCAAGGATTTCATCTGGCACAGCTGTCTTCTCCATCGTATAGGCACTGTGGGCCATATTCAGGTGATCTAAATGCCACTGATATGCCTGGGCCTCACGTGTTAGTGCCTCTCCGTTGAGCGCACGGGATCTTAGCTGACACAATGTGAGTGCATCAGCTTAATTAATGAAACTGCACTCTTCTTTTCTACAAGTACTCAGAGAATGTTATGTATCAGGGTAAGCTTATATTCACTACTTCACTACTTCATATGAAAACTTTCCTAAGTGGAATATGGAGGTTTCGTAGTCCTTTCRCTTAGATAAAGGAATCAGTAATCAAGATTGAAGGGAGGCGGCATTTTGACAGTTGAGTCTAGCTTTCCCAAATATTTTAGTTGTTGAATTTTACCAGGCTGAATATTTTTAAATCTTTAAAATTTAATCTTGAACACTGAAAGTGAATTTTGTGTTTCCCTCTTAGGATTTACARCTCTTCCGTGTTGGCTTGTTTGTCACTGTCATCCAATTAAAGAAGACATATGTGACTTTCATAACTAACAAAAATCAGTCAGATAGCAACTAATCATAATGCTCACCAGAGATCTGCATACCAAAATCTATTTATTCAGATATGACAACTTGGCATAGTCCAAGAAGACAATCTGAAAAGCATGTGTTTTATTTTCCTGAAGGATTTTCTTTTCTGTGCACTTGTCTCAAAATTGAGGCAGTTTTTGACATTATGGTTTGAAGCCTTGCAAGTGGYTTCTAGTTTSTCAAAATCAATCAGTAGGATTGGTTCATTAAAAAAATCTAAAAAAAAAAAAATCTCTGAGAAGTCATTTGTGCAAAACAAAAACCCCAAACAACCCCCCAAAACAAAGAAAAAAACACCCTGTAATCTGTGTTCTGCAGTGTTTCCACAGTAGTGAAGAAATTGAAGRGAGGCACAATGCAGATGTTTTACAATGTTTTAGCATTTTGAAAGATCTTTTATTCTGTCAAACTGTATTTTGGAAAAGGCAAAATTCTTAAAAAGAAAAGGCTGGGTCCCGGTKCACACAAGATAGTATTTAAGCCTCCTTTTATCCCCTTACTGGTGGTGCTTTAGAAGCAAGTTTGGTATGAGTAAAAACACTGCAGCTTTTAAGGTGAATACTAGAGAAGCTTAAAGCAAAAGAGCCTTAAGCRTGCCTGCAGGGAGATTCATTTTAGCACAGAGAATGAGAACGTTCCACAGGTTATTAAAGTTCACAGTGCTGGTATATCATAGGGGACCAAATCAGGAGTGGTTTCATTAAAGTCAGCAGGCAAAATTATGGGTGGCATTTGAAGACGGTCCTTAAGTTTGTCCCAGGATTTGGTTTGATGCATGTATATACGTGCTTATTTTTAAACTAACATCTTGCTTCTTTTCTGAAGCTCACCAGTAAACAGKTTTTTTTGCTGACCTTAAAAAGGTTATAGGCAGGCAGTGTAACGTCTCAAATGTAATGGGCATTTCAGGTGAATACAAGCAACAACTCCTGTGTGCTCTCACAATGCAATGGTGATCTGTTGAACCAGGACACAGAAATAAGTTATTCACATATGCAGTTGCCCAGAGGCAAGCAGGAGAAATTAAAGTAGGGGACCAGCTCTTCAAAGGTTGCCTCCACTGATTGGCAGTTTTGGCCATTTCATACCTTCTTTCTGAGCACCACTTCAACACAAGGCAGTTGAGTATCACACTCTCTTCCAATGTAAAAAATATTGRGAGGCTACAGAAGCTTGTTTCAAGTGGAGCTGAAAATGTAATTGTTGTAATACCATCCAGGCATAATGCCTTCCAAAAGGAATGTAACAAAGGCATAGCTTGGATCCCCTCCCTTCCTCTCTCTTAGTAAATACTTCCACATACCATTGAAATGCTCTTACTTTGAGCCCTTCCCTCATGGATGAAAGGGGCCTTAACCTCATATCACACAGGACAAAGTTCCAGGATTTAAATATAGACATACATGTGCCTTAGGGCGTGCACTTAAGGAGACATGTTTTCTGTTTTTCTGTTTATATTTATACTAACTGACTTGATAAACAATATTAAGGCATTCAAGACAGTCTTATAAGAACAAATTTATCAAGAGTGAAATGGCATTTACACAATTGATAGAAGTATCTCACATTTCAGCCATTGACTGCATCTTTCAACCTTTTAATCAGACTAGTTCATTTGAAAATCATAGCTCTTGATCCTGGGTGGTAATAAAAAAACAACCTCAAAACAAACCGTTCCCTAAGGTGTGATTATCCATCTGGCTGACCCCAGTTATTTCAAGCTGTTATTACAGTCCATTTCCTTTGCATTTAAAAAAAAAAATAAAATGTATATATGTATATAGGATAGAATCATCTTAGGGATAGCCTTTAGGGAATTCTTTAGTAAGAACTATTTTTTTTTTTTTCACCATAAAAGTGAAAGAGAAAGTTCATACCATGATATTTTACTCTTGAACATGCTTATGCCAGTAGTTGCTTGCTCAATGTCACTGTTCTGCTAGTTGCTATGTCCCCATGGCCACTATGAGGACAGGTCATAGGTATGTAGTTGAATCAATACTGTCATTGTAAAGTACTGTGGCATATTCTCTCAGTCCGCTTCTAGCTGCTCCAGTCTTTCTCAAAGAGCATGGTCTCTCTCAGCCCTGACAACAGTGGATTCACTATGCAGACTGGTTAATTAGGACAGTGTTAAGTTATCATTTAGAGGAGATCAAGACAGTGGTCTCATCGTCCAGCAGCTTCATTCTAAATAAAGGCAAAATTCCCCTTTCCAAGAGTTTAATAGGTTCTTACACATTGTTTCTCATGTTCCCTTTCTGGTTTTCATCCTCTTTAATACATATAACCATTAAAAAAAAGAGTGTAACAGCTATTATCATCAATTCACCAAGTTCTCACRCTCCAGTCATTAAGAAAATCTCATGTTCATTTCCTGCTTTATTTATCTTTAAAGACGCTTTAAGTATTTTCCAGTCTGTAGAAAGGTATTTCGTATGAGTTTTCATCAGTCCTTTGATGGACCACATATATTTCTCCTCACTAGGCTTTTCATTGTACAGTCATTGTATCTTGGTACAGTGTCTTTGTACAGTCACATTCTAGAGCTTTACTTTTGTTGTACAGCTACAATAATTTACATATATATATATAGGACTTCAGTACCTCTTCTTTATAGCATTTTCTTTCTTTGCACTAGCTGTAGTACAAARCATAGAAATTTTGGAGAATTGTGTGTTATAATAATGCTAATAATATTTAATGATAATAATGATTTTTAAACGGCAACATGGATATGGCTCATACTCAGRTATTGGATGCTACTCACTGAAACAMTAATACAGTACATTTTTTGTTTGTTTTGTTAATATATACCTTAAGAACATAACATTAGGGATTAATATAACTGATGAATAGTCTGCATGGGTTTATAGGAGGAGGCTTACTTGACTAGTATTGAGTTATGCCTGGTCTGAAGACATACCCAACATAAGCAGAAAGCATCCTTTCCAATGCAGACATTCACAGTTATCTCAGATAAGGGCGATATTTGTTAGAGAATGCCTGAAATTCATTTTCACAGCCTGCGTATTGAAGATCTCTAAATCACAACAATGTTGTCTTTTTCAGGCAGATTTTCTAAGACTCAAAATKATGTTCTTTGTTCAAATGATTATCATTTAACAGTGAATAATAAGGTGTCCGTAAGCAGATACACTGATTGGCTACATTTCCATATCAGTGGGAGGTATCTCAACCTACTGTGTTTACGCATCTCAGCTGAAGCTGATAGCTTTGTTTGGTGTCCATTAAAATAGTTCATAGTAAAGAAAATCAGACCAAAAAAAGCATTTCATTCAAAAAGTGCTAGTATTTTTGCTATTATCAACACTCTGTAGGAAGGTGTATCAGTATTTGAGAAAATGCCTGGACCTGATAGAATGCCCCAAGCTACATCAAATAGCCTATTGCTTATCAGAAGAATGTTTTTCTGAGTGTTTAAATACATATTGCTTGAAAGAGCAAAAACCCCATTAACTTACTGTAATCTGAAACAGAAAGTTTCTAGTTTGTATTTAAACAAATGTATTTGGTACCTAATGTGACACTTCCACTTTCATTGTTCTTATTGGTATTCAACACACTTGCCAAACCTAAGATAGGAAATAAATATTTTCCTTAAGACCATATTATTAATAATTACATTTTCCAGATGGCATTTCCTTTCAACAAACCTGCCTTCTAATAGGAATAGTTTCTTTCATGTGTCTGATTCTGTAAAAGAAGCTAGGCTTTTAGTTTTGGTTTTTTTTAAATAGTAGATACTTTTTCCCCCCTGCTGTTTTCTCAAATTCTAGTATTGGACACATATCTCCCTTTAATAGAAGAGCTAACATAAGTTGAAAGACATGAAGTAGATATATATGTAAACAAAACAGAATTTGTCATTGAATACACCTATTTTCAAGGCTGCTGGTGCAATAATACACCTTATTCTGATTTTCTTCTTTGTCTCTCCTGAAACACACTGTGGCTTATTTTGTGGGTGATTGAAAATGTTATAAACACCTCCTTTCATTCCCATCTTTCTTCCCCCTCCAGTGAACACATTCAAATAACTCATTATCTATAAGTTACTGGGCTTACTTAAGGAATAGAAGTGATGTTCTGGAAAGTGTCACAGAAATGAAAAGGATCGTTTTATCCATTGTGTACAAATTTACAAAATGCTTATTCTGCTAGTAGTGAATGGCTATAGGAAGGAGACAAGAAGTTCAAATACACATAAGAACTTTCAGGGAGGGAGAAGGCTTAATAAAATTTAATAAATTAAAAGTTGAATTAATAAAATGAGTTATTAAAAAACTTTATCTCTTTATTTACACCTTATATATAGCAGAAGAGAGTTAAATGTAACAACGTGTTTGCAGTGAATATTTCAGTTTCTTAAATTTTGTGTATAATTCTCAGCTGCTTCTTCTGTAACATGTCCCTGGTACATAGGAAATTCTGACAGCTAGTGAAGTAGGCTATACATACTCTAAATATACCCTTCTGCTCAAGAAGTTGAATTGACCCAAAATGAGAAAGTGGGAAGCTGTGTATCAGTCTGAGAGTCGTTGTTATGGCTGTGGTTTTCACTGAGAGCCTAGATTCAGTTTTCTGAGTTTTGCTGCCCCACACTGGGATTAGAAGAAACTACTTCACAAAAATCTGACTGAAAGRCAAAAAGCAGGGAGAAAATCAAAATGAAGGTACATGAAAGCCATGCATTTTGTAACAGTTTCATGTAACCTCTATAATTTAACCATATTTCCTCTATCCTTAATTGCAGCACAGCCACGCTAACAGTTTTTACGCTTCTTGTGAATTTGTGCTTTTGACTGTTTATYAGATCTTATTTAGTTCCTAGCTTCTCTTTCTTTGCCATTCTCATTTTCTCTTATACAATGAACACTCAAATGTATTTGTCTCAATTAAACTATTGTATTTTTAAAATGATTTAATTTAGTTTAGTCCTAATCTGCATTGGCTTGGACTCAGTCCTGTGTTCTGTATTCATTCTGAATTGTATGTGTAAGTAGTTTAAATAGGTCCAGCCCTATTAGTTGCATTTTCTATTTCGTTACACTCTGTGATTATCCAAGAATTTTCACATAGGACTGATGGCTTGAAAAACACTGGGGTCTTCTGACAAATTGGGAAGGAAAGGATTGAATAAAACTAATGCCAGTTTCTATACAACACAACTCATTCCTCCTCTGTCAAATCATACTTGCTTTCTATTTTGAACTTTCCTGCCTTTCTCRTGTCCAGAGTGCGGCATACTGGATAAATACTCAAAAGATTACTTTTGTTAGTGGGTAGGTGCTACTATAAAACTAACGACTCCTGAAAGTATAGATTGTGAATTTGTCAAAGTACTGACAGTATTTTCTGAGTGAGGTACTACTAGCTAGGCATTCCTCAAGACATATGAGCTTAGGTGCCTAACAGATGTATGAGTTTGTTTGTTTTATGGGCTCACATTAGACATTGTGCTGTTGACAGAATTGTCCAAACCTTAAGAACTTTTCCACAGGACTCTATCCCAGAAACAGTGCTTGCGCCACTGATAAAGTTACACCTCAGTCTGTGTTCCACTCATGATCATGGTAAGTCTCAGTTCTAGGCCCGCTTCTGATGTGACCTGAATTGTAGCTCAGTCCTTGAATTGTTATGATGATGGCCAAATCTCTTGACGGATGAAAGGGCAAAATTGGGAGCTGGAGTTCCAGAAGACTTTTCTCTTTGGTCAAAGAGAGCATAGTAGAGGCAGTAATAGCACAGCGCTGAGCCKCAGGGCTGGATGTTTCCCTGAACCGCTCTGACAGGCTCTATTCATTGTCGTTGTTCAGAATTCACAGTTACGTCCCAAAACACCCTGCTCAAGTGTTCAATCTGAACAGTTGGTTTCATCTGATTAAATCACAGGTTGGGCTAATGATGAAAGCTAATTGACTGAAGCAAAATCCAGACAGGACTGATGGACTGGTGCTAATGGAATAAAGAAATTAAATACTTGAAACTTAGGGGAAGGATTGCATCTTTTCCTATAAGTGAGGTCTTGAGATCATTGTTTTCTGTCGAGCTTGGATTTGTCTAATGGGATTCCACCTCAGTTCTCAGTGGTTGTTACCAGGAGAGACAGTGACCAAGATACACACGTGTGCTTAACTAGAAGTCTGTAAAATGCTTTCCACTTAGAATTTGGTAATGTTATTGATGTATTTATCTTTGGGATTAGAACATCAATGTCTTTTATGTAGAGTTTAAATTTAAATCAATGTACAGATGAAAAGTAGTGTAGATATGGTAGTTCCCTTATTATGCAAATGTCTCACCCTGAATACCTATCAGTCCTCTGTGGTCCTTCTACCAAATGGTGAAATAGGATGGGTAAGGACCTGCTTATTTGTGAGATTGTCTTTTCGGGCATCTTAATTTTAGTATTAAACTGTTGATTAAAATGAGAGGAAGGATTTATCTGTTCATCCGTACATTTTTAGGTAAGCTTTCTCTTCTCCATCTTTGGTTTAGAAATTGTCTGAAGGGTATGGCTTTTATGACTGTATGGATATACTGAAGACAGATTTTTTTTTACCCACTGACATTTTAGAGATAGCAGTGATTTCAATTGTTAACTTAAGTCCCTGCAACAAGACACCTTGATAATCATGCTTCTAATGTCTAGATCAATGAAATAAAATATATGCTTCTATTGCATTACGTAAGTAATGTATTCCATTTTATCTGACTCAAAAACCTTTTTCCTTGTTTTGYTCATCTCACTGGTTTACATGATTCTAATGACAAGTAGTGAAGAGACATATTTATACCAAGCATCTTTGGATTTCCTCTGCCATCAGTTCCATTGCTGTTCTCCAGTACATCAGGAATACCTTTTCTTCCTAGATGCAGGTGTCTGACCATTGCTACTGAGCATTTTGAACTTTCTACTCCATAGGTGGGGCTTGATTTTCATCCATAGACTTGCTGGTCAGTTTCTCTGTTGCTTGGGTTGTGAAATGACAGGTCCTTGGAGGAGAAGGTGCTTGTCCTCCCTGGTCATTCCTGGAGACAGCTACTTCTGCAGCACATCCTCCACAGGGTCTGCCTGAAATCTAGTGACCTGGCTGCCAAGAAGCCCTTTCGGAGTTTGCTTCTTCTCTTGCTTTCTTTCGTCCTTCTCCTGTTTCAAACATATCAGAATGAGCATGTCTCCAGTCTTCATTTTCACTAGTTTCTGTGACAAATGTGGCACTCCACTTTCTTAGATGATCGTCTTCTATGAATATATTTTAAAATAAAACTTTTAAAAAAGATGTCTTTATTATCAGGGACATATCTTTATGGAAGCGAACTTGCACAGTCTTAAGGATTTTTTTTTTTTTACCTTTTAACAAATTTCCTAGGCTTTTAGTTTGGTCTTTTTTGTGCTCTGGRGAAATGAAAATGGTTATTTGGATGCAGCACAAATGAGTTTATCAATCAGATAAGTTCACTCCTCAGTCTGACAATTTATGTGTTTGTTTTTTTTTTTTTAAACTAACATTGCATTTAATAAGACTGTGTATTGACTTTTCATACATTTGTTAAGAATTTAATTTCTCTCTACTAACTGAACAGGGGAGGGAGCAAAAGTACTGTTCTGATTTTCTTCATCATTAATTCACAATGACCTAATACATGGGGAAAGTCAACTCAGGATTGCTATCTAGACCCACTTTGAAAAGAAACCAAGTTCTTCTTCTTACTCTTCCCTTTTTACAACCCCACTTCTCACCCCAATATCTATTTCTGCTTAGAACTTAGGCATCATCTTTCCCAGCAAGCTAAGATAGTTTCAATTTAAAGAACTTATGACATATTTGGATTTATACCTCATTTTTTAACACAGGAATAAGCTTACAAGTTTGACTATGTCATACCAGTGGTCSAAATCTTTGTCCTCATGACTCACAGTGAAGTTTTGAATGCTCAGCCTTTCCAACGAATCTCAAACGTTTACAAACTGATAAACATCTACACTTCCCAGTCACTTGCACAAAATGTTATATTTGGTATTTGGAGTATAACAGTCTAGCCAGGGAAGAGCTAYTTCTTGACTGCTGCTCAGAAGACAATTGTTCAGCTAATGATGGACTTGACTGGGCTATAAGAAGGAAAATCACAGACTAATTGTGCCTGCCCCGTACTGTACATGTCAGAGAGGATAGTTTCATAGGATTTTTTGCCGCCTCACAAACTGGAATCCCAATTAAAATTAGTGTCAGACATCCCATAAATTATGTGGGGAACAAAGCCGAGAGCTTGTAATGTCTGGTACGATGACATAAGCATGCTGATGTATAAGCATTTTATATAAGTATGAGCAACATGATGTTGAAAAGGGCAAACAAAAACTTATGTTGTTGCACTTGAATGCAAGTAAAATGCAGCAAACAAGTAAAAACTCAGAAGATAGAGAACAAGATAAACACAAGTGAAATGGGAAGAATATTTTGCTGAATACAAAAAAAGAACGGTTGGCAAAACTATAAACAAGATAAGCAGCATGGGAAGCAGACTTGGGAGATGAGTAGGTAAGTAGCATAAACAGAGAAGAGAGAGAGAGAGAACGTGCATGAGAACAGAGAAGAAAGAAGACCAGCCTGCTGAAGTTCAGACTTCTCTTGCTCAAGAGATCTCAGGTTTGATCACCTCAACCTCTGCAGCTGAGGCCACCAGAGACCATATCCATCATTGCTAACTATATAGCATCAGCTCCGTGGTCTTTGTATCCTCACAGCTAATTTATATTCTAAGTGTTAGAGACAAATGGTACAGAGAGTGAGTATGTGTTGATAGTGTATAAGAAATAAACAGTAGCATGAAGTGTGTTGATAATGCATTAATATAGTAAATTTTTGTTTTAAAATTTAAAATTGGTGTGATTTATCAGTCTTCTAAAAGGTCCCATCACATGGATCTGTAATTCCCTTCCTGATAAACACATACTTACACAAAAAAAAATTGTTGCAGAAGATCTGTAAAGCATGAGGTGTCACTAAGCTAAAGCTTTTAAATCTTATGGCTTTTTAGTACATTTTTTTCTTTAAGGCTTCTGACAAGTGAGCTGGAGAATAAATGACTCTAGTCACTAAATGAAAGCTAACTTATGAAGTTAATAAACTGGGAAAATGCTCACATCTTTTGCTTCTGGGAATTATGCTGGCCATTTAAGTACCCTTTCTGACCTGACAAAATACTGAAGATCACCATTTTGCAGTGTGTTTGTACTGTCTCAAAAATCACGCTGAAATGTTCCATAGCAAGACAATTCTCAAGCTGTCACTATCATAGCAGTTTTCGACTATATATAGCTGCCTATTACTAACAAGTAGAGGCAATGCAAAGTTTTACAGTGTTTCCACAAACTTTCTTGGATGACAGAGACAAAAACTCAGCTACAAGGTTGTCATTAGTTTTTTTTTTCACCGCTCTATAACAGGCACTTTCTGGGAGAAGCCACCTCCATTCTCTCATTTGTGTAAGATAGAAGTATCTCTTCCTCATTTCTGTATATTGCTTTGAGACTGCTTCTAAAATCATTTAGGTGTACTGGTTTGAAACTCTGAGGAGGAAACACTAGATGAGTGTCTGTTCTGCACCGCAGCAGGGCATGGTGGCAGTGGTGATGAGGGTGAGCGAGCAAGCGAGCTGGTGCAGGGCTCYTTCTGGATCTCAGTAAGGAATGCCCAACTGCAAATGGCTTAATAAGATAACTGCTTTAATAAGACAGAATGAGAAGAGAAATATAGAGAGTGAGAAAGTCTTGCATATCTTCAGATGGGGCACCCCATGTTTGTGCAGCATCAGTTGGAGCCTGGATGGATTTTTCCCACGGTGCTGTGGAGAGCAGATGCTGTCCGTGGAGAGAAGCTCTCCCTTTTGGTCATCTGAGCTAGCATGTAATATCCTCACAAGAAAACAACTCTGTTTCTAAAGGATGCTCTCATGAGAATTTCCTGCTGCACAGTTAGATAAAGTCAAGGCCAGGCAGGTGGTGTAATCGCTGGTACCAAGTGGGAGCTGCCTGCAGGCTCCGCCGTTACGACGAGGGGGCTGTTTGTCCTGTGGCCAAGGGGTTGTGCAGCGCAGCAGCGGGCAGCACAGCCTGCTCGGCTTAACTGCTGTGTGGATCACTGACTCCTAAAAGCACAACTGTTTCTCAGTCAGGATCAATATGCTGTTAGAGTGGAATAATACAAAGGATTGATTTCCATGAATATACATTGAAATTTATTAAAGGGCAAATTAAGAAGAAAAGACATGTGTCTCAAGCACAATTTAAGCAGAAAAYGCAAAATACTTCAGTGCATATGTTTTCTCTATGAATCTGAAATCGCTTTGGATAGGAAACAGGTAATAAAATATCTTTGCCTTGGTGGGGACAGTTCTGGGCATGATCAGCAGAAGGACTTAAGGCACTTAAGTTTTTACTATTTTGTAGTAGAAGGTGTCAAGCTGTCTAAGGGGCCCAGTCCTATAAGTCTACTAACAACATTCATAGCACTGGCTTCAGCACAAAGCACAAAAGATCTATAAATTCAGAAACAAGCAGAAGAGGAAACTAATTCAAGAATGCTAGCACTTTTGTTTTTCCTTTTTACTAATTTGTAAAAGTCACTCATCTCTAACAAAAAACTATGTGACAATGAATTAACTGGTTTCAGGGTGTATGTCTAAGGCAGGCATCTAAGTCTGATGAAGAGATTTTTCAGTCTATGTTTTCTTCAACTTTATCCATTGGGTGGAGCGGGCATCCTCCCTGCTTAATATCCTGTGAATGTTAAAAATCCTAGTYAGAGGTATTCAAAGGTGTACCTAGCATTGTGTTTTCTCAGACAGGTAAGAACTTTCTGCCTATATTTCAAGCTAACTGATGCAAGCCAGCCCTTAAAGGAAAACTGTATAACTGTGTCAGTTGTARCTCTGCTGTGCTGGAGCTGAAAACCCCTGGTGGGAGCATAAAATGATAATACAGCTTTTGGAGTTAAGCTGATTTGTGCCTGGCTAGTGTGGAGGTGGACAGAACAGTCTTGGGTTTGTTTGTGAATCATTCTGTGATTTTGCAGTTACTGAAGTATGCTAKCCTTTCCAACAGCTTGTCTCCATAGTCTTTCCCTATCTCTTCTCTGCTCTTTCTTCCCTGCTCCTGGCCATACAGTCCTACCCCTTCATTGTGCTACTCTGGAGCTTGCTGGATCCCTCAGTTGGCCGTCCACTTTGTGCTAAATTAGTCCTTGAGCACACTAGTTTGTTGAAGCATCTCACAGGAGATCCAAAACAAGGTAAAAAGAAACAACAAGATAGGAGCTGGATGGGGACAGGGGAAGGGTGAATGACCTCCCCCTCAGTGTGGCAGTGAGTTTAGTCATCAAACTCATATTTAAGAATGTTGGTCCTAGAGCCAGGTACCTCAGTCTAACATGGCTGCCATTAGTATCTTGCCCAAAATATTTACCATAAATGCAAGAAACTTATGCTTTACTAGAAAAAAAAAAAAGGAAAAAAGAAAGAAAAAAAAAATAAAGAAAAAAAGAAGAAAGAAAAAAAAAGGAAAGGAAAAAAAAAGAAAGAAAAAAAAAGAAAGAAAAAAAAAAGAAAGAAGAAAAGAGTCAGGAGACCTGACTTTTGAGGATGGCTTCCGAAAGAGTTGGAAGACATCTGCTGTCCTTGGTGAGGGGGATGGACAATCAGACACACTGATTCTTTTGAAGTCAATGTATTTATTTACACTATGTACAAGGTGTATTAAACTGTCCCTACCAGGTGTATATAGCACCCACAAATTTGCCTTTTCTAAGGTGGGATATATATCTATAGAGGAATTAAATCAGTCCCATTAATATAGGATTATCTCAAGCCCTTAATCATGCCGTAGCAGCCAAGTTGATGTAAAAGCCCATTGCAGCTGAAAGAGGCTTTTTCTTTTATATTATTTTCTTTCTTCCCCTCTACATCCTATGCTGATGAGCCTTTCCTTTTTGTTAGATCAAGAACTTACCAAACACTTYGAGTGTTAGAGTATTTAACTGATTTAATTGGCAGTAGCCCCTTTMTTTTCTTTTTTGCTGCTCACTTAACTTTCTGTCATCTTAATGAATTAGACTTCCTTACAGGGGGCTTTGATAAGGGCACAAGAATAAGCACAAAGTAAGTGGTGGAAGCATACCATGAGGTATGAGGAGTGGAGATGGAGCAGAAGGGTAGCTTATCACTGCCAGGAGGGACAGATCTTCCTGTGTTGGTTCATTGGATTTGGTGAAACTATATTCTTCAAAGAGATGAGAGCAACTCCTGCTGATGAATGTCTTGAAAYGATTATTCAGTGAACAGAGGTGGACAGTGCAGAATAAGATTCACTAATTAAGTACATTTTGAATGTTAGAACTGCCCAAGTTGACGGTAGCTCCTACAGTGTTCTGAAATATAAACCTGGAGGGCATTTCAAGGTATCTACAGGTCTTATCTTCTGTACTGAAACAAGCTTAAATATAACTGCCATAACTGTCATGCACCTTATTTTTTAAGTAACATGAACATGTTTGTGAGTGGCCTGCACAGAGAGAAATTTCTTACAAGTACTAATGCTTTTCAGTTAATACCAAGATTTTCAGTGTAAATGCTGGTACTTAGGCATTTAAATTGGTGTCCTGTTTTTGAAAGTTTTGAATGCTTATCATATCCCAGTTTTTATTAAAAATGCCTCCCTTCCCTCAAATACAACTATAGAAAACAATTTTTCACCCTCTCTCTGGATTTTACTTTGTTACTGGCTCTAGAACTTCTCATCCTGGCAAAGCTAGACTTGAGCATAGAAGGTATCATTTACTATCTGTTCTATAAAACCAGCAATGACTGAAGCTTTCTCCTTGTCTCCAGAGCCTGACAGATTGATCCATTTAAATCGACACAAAGATCAGCACGTTTTTCACCCTCACTCTATTAATCTATGCTTCACTTGTCTCAATGTCTTGAAAGCTATACTGAGTTCTCAGAATGTCTCAATCAGGCACCGCTGAAATTGTGAACAGCCGCCACCATTGATCTTAGGAATTCATACAGTGTGGTTTATTGTCAGACCTTGAAAATCAAATTCTTTTGCAGATGCTAAAGGTCTCATAGCGTTTAATGGGACCACTCACTGAGTTGTCCCACAGTCCTTGGCCATAACTCTCTCTTGTCTCTAACTGTGTATACTTTTCAATGTATCAGCTAATGGCCAGCCTGTTTAGAGGTGGCTGAATGTCACTGATGATGTATTGTTTTATGCATAGCTAGCAAGGACTTACAGCCCCTTTTAGTAATAAGGGGAGTTTTATAAATATGAAATGTTACTAGTGACTGTTGCTTTCAGTTTGCATACAGATAAGCCTGTTTTCAATGGATCTGTAAATATATCCATTTTATTACATATCTTTTAATTAAAAGAAAAGGAGAGGTGAGGAAATCTTGGTAAACTAGTTTAYAGAATACAGAAATAAGCAATTATTTTGTAATTACATGGTACTTGGTAGATGCAAGGAGGTCCTTTTTATGATTTCTCCAATACAATTTTCATGTAATTTTCAGAAAGTAAATAACCATGTCATTAAAAGAATTACATTGCTGTTGTCAAAATAAAGATTAAAACCTTTTTTTTTCTGATTACTCTAAGATTACTCTAAGACCTTTTCTGAAAGGACTAATGCAAAAGAAATAATAATAATATAAAAGATCCACTATCAAAACCTGAAGTGAATTACACAGGAAAAATGGGCAACTTAAAAAATAGAGGTGACAAAAATGAATTGGTTCATGTCTGTGTACTCATGTACCATAGAATCAGAATATATTTGTGAAGTGCATTATAACCTGAAAATATTTTTCTGCTTCAGTGTGTATGCAATCGAAGTCATTCATATGAGTGTCTTTTTGCAGGAAGATTCTTATTTACATTAATTGAGTAGTTGTGTTTTCATTATTTAGTGGTTGTAGAGTTTTCTACTTCTGGTCTGTGAAGAAGTTCTCTGAGGTCTGCAAAAATGATAAGGATGCTTAGTGGGCTTAGATAGTGTAGATGTAGATCTGCTATCATTACAGAAAAAAATTAAGAACCTATATTGAAATGCAGTATTTAGAGAAATACGTGCCTGACCATTTATATTTAGTCAAGCTTGGTGAATAATATACATATGATTTCATCACATCTGACCATCAAATCAGGGATCCCTTTTGTTTTGAGAACACCCATCCTGCTATATAACAGACGTAAAATAGGTGCATGTATACTGGGTGGACCATATTATGAAAGATTTCTAAAGGGTTTGACTTTTTGCTACCATTATTAGCAACGAAAAATTATTTGGCGTCCTTCACTGTTAGGTTATCTGAAGGGTTGGAACTCTCCCAATTTAGCAGACACCATAACTCCAGATGGTGGTAACAAAGCATTGGCTAACCGAAGAAACAGCTGCCCTTCTGTGACTGTTGCATTTGAACAGTTAGCTTTTTGAATATTGTCTAAAGGCTCACTGAGTTACAAGGACTGTTTCTGACCATCCAAACACCAGAAAAGAATAATGCTATGACCTATACTATAGGAAACAGGTGGATGGATTCTTCTGCTCAACTGGTTTTTAAATCAGAAAGATAATTTCTTCTGTGGATTTCTTTCACCCTTTCAAAAAATATATATTTTAAGAAACTTGCATAGATATTGTGCTGTGTAATTACCTTGCCATTCCTGCTGCTGTACATGTATTATGTCTCTTTCTCCACACTAGTTCTTTCCCAAAACCAGATTTTTATTAGCCTTGCAGTGTTCCCATTGCTACTTTGCTAGTCTGGTTCCCTTGTGACTCTCAGGACAAATTTCCTCTTTCCTCTTCTGACAGGAGGCTGCCCGGTTTCACTTTCTGCCAGTGGAAGCATCTCGCGCTGTCACAGTCTAACTACCGAGCTTTCTGTTGCATGACATTCTCAAGGTTTGAATCTGTCACTTGAGTCTCGGTAGAGTATGCTACTAATTTTAAAACTTGCTGCTTTCTTTTTAGGCAAAGAAATGCTCAAGTAGGTCTTTTAAAGGTAGATTGTCACTGCACACAGTGGTGGATGTAATATTAGTAATTATCCTTTAGGAATTAGTCTAGTACAACAGGCGAAAATCTATACTCTTGTCTGCCCTCACTGGAGGCTTTAAATATGCAGAAGACTATCTTAATCTTCCTTTTCTGAAGATTTAGTGACTAGGTTTAATTAATCTTTGAATGTGAAACTAAAATGAACTCTGAGCCCTCTCAGTTCAAACTTCTGTGCCTGGTTTTATGAGGAATAGTGGCATACTGACAGGAAAGCTGAGACACTATACTGTTTAGGCAATTGTGGAGCATGCAGGCTCATCTGTGGAAGAAAATGTTCTTTAGACTATTTCTTAAGACAGTGAGGTTTAGAAAAATCATATATAATTCCTCCCTATAAATTTTGAGTCTCTTGGGCTAATTTCAAAGGAATTTGATGGAAGAATAGTAGTCCCAATTAACTGAGTTCCTGCAGGCTTTCTAAAAATAGTGGGTGGAAGGAAAAGGAAAGAAATCAGTACCACCAGTCAAGTCTAACATATAACCAGCCACACAGCTGGCTAAAACCCATCATCATAGAAATACTTGTCCGATACTGGTATGGAATTTAGCCCCAGAGTTGGCTGCTGCTTGCCCAGCCAGTATATGGGCATTTTGAGYGACAGAGAAGTCCATCAGGGTCTGGAAGTCACAGGGCAACTGAAGGAAGAACCTGGGAATATTACACATATATGAATATGAATCCAAATCTCCCCAGGCTTTATTTAGTTCTGCACTCCATGGCRTGGCAATATGTGGTACAAATTTGCAGAGAAGTTACTGGATTTCAAGAATAATTACTGTGTTCTGGGGTTTTTTTTTTGGTAAAAGCATGTGCTATTCTGATGCTATGAGCTTTCATTGACTCTAAAATGAACTGGATTTCTCTCTCTCTCTCTTTGCACAGACAATTCAGAGCCATTTCAGCTTAAAGGTAGTCTCCTCTTTTCATATAAAAAAAAAATATCTGAAATGTCTTACTGCTGTTGGATGCCAAATCTAAAGACATGCTCATTATTCAGTTAAATTCTGCCTTTTTTTTTTTTTTTTTTTTTTTATCAGAGAAGCTTTTGGCCATATTTATCAAAAAGAGAGACAAGGTCGTAACGCATTGTCCTGGTTTTGGCTGGGATAGAATTAATTTTCTTTCTAGTAGTTGGTATAGTGCTATGTTTTGGATTTAGTATAAGAAGAATGTTGATAACACACTAATGTTTTTAGTTGTTGCTAGGCAGTCTACGTCCCAAGGACTTTTCAGCTCACATGCTCTGTGAGGTGCAAAAGAAGCTGGGAGGGAGCATAGCCGGGACAGCTAGGCCAGCTGGCCAATGGGGTATTCCATACCATATGATGTCATGCTCAGCATATAAGGCTGGGGGAAGAAGAAGGAAGGGGGGGACATTCGGGGTGATGGCACTTGTCTTCCCAAGTAACCGTTACGCGTGATGGAGCCCTGCTTTCCTGGGGATGGCTGAACACCTGCCTGCCCATGGGGAGTAGTGAAGGAATTCTTTGTTTTGCTTTGCTTGCGTGCGCGGCTTTTGCTTTCCCTATTAAACTGTCTTTATCTCAACCCACGAGTTTTCTCACTTTTACCCTTCCGATTCTCTCCCCCATCCCACCAGGGGGAGAGTGAGCGAGCAGCTGTGTGGTGCTTAGTTGCCGGCTGGGCTTAAACCACGACACGCATTTATGAATTAACACCTAAAAGAACTGGTTGGAAATGAGTCTGTTCTCTACACTTTCTTTCCCTGAAACAAATTTTTCAAACACTGTCAAGTTAGAGGAAGAACTATTATTTGACAGTGGAGCAAAGGATTAAACTACAAATTTCTCTCACCAGSAGAGTTAATATTTATTATGTTCATGCTGAATATAATCATATTGACAAATTTTTGTTTGTTTTCATTTCCTGTTGTTCAGAAACTAAGGAAGAATAACATTGTGCCACCAGATAGAAGATAGACTTAAATTATTTTCCTGATTCTCTCTAGATTGCTATATATTTTTATCCAATTTCCTTAATCACTCTGGAAAGCAACTAAGTCTGAATTTGTCCACACTGCATGCCTGATTGGCAGTCTCATGTGACTACAGTACGAATTGGAATATTGTTTACTAAATCATGACGCTGGCACATTTACTTACATTTTCTGTGCAAATAGCCAGCCTGAAATAATGAAGTATGTCTTCCCTTAATCAGAAAGGATTCTAGATCTAAAGAATTTACTATCACATGTAAGTACAAATAACAATGAGGAGTTTCCCTGCATGTGCTTTCAAAGTGTGTTTTTGAGGGAAGCAGATAAATGTTTCTGCTGTTGTAGAAATTAGTCATAGTTCTGTTAGCCAATTAGATTTCTCTGTAAACACTTATGCTGATATTTTCCTATGGAAACTGATAAACATCATTAAGGAGTTAATTTCTTTTAGGTGGCAGAGGAAGAAAATAAATTTATTTCTCCTAACTGACATCAAGCACTAGCTTACCATGATAGACCTAGAGCCAATATGAGCTTTTGATTAGTTTCTTTATTTAATATATACGAATATATCAGATAATAGAGGGTTGTACAACATAGGTTGCATTTAAATAAATTTAAAATTTATTTTTAAAAGATTCTATTCTCTACTTATCTTACTGTATATAATTATTTTGCTGTAATTTACTGTAAATGAATTTAAATGCTTGGGTGCCTGATATGTTGCTGAATAGCTAACCTACCATGATCTTATAAAAAAAGTCATTAAACACTGCAGTGAATTACGTCTGAGTAACYTGGCAAATCCTAAATTATTGATGCTTTCTATCAGGGTCTGAAAAATACTGTTACTAATCCTGCTGTCTGCATGAATAGAAACCAGGATCAGATGAGTAAGAGGGCTGGGCAGAAGCATAGCTAGAGATGCTGGTTTCTTCCATTCAGTGAAGGGGGCAAGACAGGGAGCCAGAAAGCTYGGGGTGTAAGTCCTGAGAAGCCAAAGAAGGTGATATTCTTTAACAGCTGTTTTCAGGATGATGAGAAAATGGCTGAAGCACTATAGCAGTTTATTTAGGTGAGATAATATGGGTCAATAAAAAAAAAGCACACAATGCTAACACAACCAAGCTCTTTGCCACAGCAGAAATAGAGATTTATCTGTTCATATTAATAAATAACTGCTATAAAATAACTTCTTAACTCATGTACTGCTATATTAATACAACTCTAAATCACCTTGATTTTGTGTGAACAGAGGCCAAATACTTACTATCTGGTTGTTCAGTGGATTATGGAAACATGTAGTCCAAAATGACTACTCAGAAGGCTGGAAGTTTCTCCTACAGTAGTTATTGTTARCAGTAGTATTAATGTTGTTTAAAAAATTAAAACTGGTAGCTCTGTAATGAATAAAATGTAATTTCACCTTTTAAAATCAGATTAAAATACCAAAGTACAGTAGATAAGTAATGAGAATTTGTAAGAGAGAACTAATCTTCCCAAAGTAATTCTGAGAAATAAATTGCATTAAAGACTTTGAGTTCATTTCTTGTACTCTGCCTGTAATCACAGGAACATGATAATATTTCATGTTTTACCCAAGACTACTATCATTTGCTGATTATGTGGACAAAAAATGTCCTAATTTAGAGAAGTACTTAAGTATGTTCCTAAGCTTCTGTTACTTAATATAAAACTAGGAATTTAGATGTTTGAGCCATCAAGCATTCCATGTAATAATTAGACTACATGCCTCAGAAGTGTTGCTTTGTAGATGCCTGCAAGTATTTCTTTTAAATAAGGATGGAATAAATGTTTGGCATTAAAATCTTTAAACAAGGCAAGCTTTCTGGAAAGATATGACTCAACAAMGATTCAATAAAACATCAGTTGCTGCATCTCTACTTACACTCATAAGTAGTCTTGCTCATARGGCTTTTTGTTTGGAAAACTTTCCTGGTTTGCAGAAATGTCTCCCATATTTATAGTGGCAGAAAAGGAATTCCTCTTGTTATTTATTTTCCATTGTCCTTGGGATATTCCAAGGACACTTAATTTCTCCTTTTTTAAATAATTTGGACTTTTTGTCTGTATCATATGCRGTATACATCTAACTCGCATTTGTTTCTGCTGATATCAAGATGATTAGTGTAAGTGGCTTCATCTCCGCTTCTGTGTGGAGCTCAGACAATAAATGGTGCAGGCCAGCAGTTACTGGGCAGGAATATGCAAGGAACTTGGGGAGGAAAAGCAYTGAGGGAAAGATGAGGAAAACATTATATATGGTTGGCAGGAGAATGGAGTAATTTAGTACTGTGTAGGGAATGGTTTGGAGATAATTGGAAGACTAAAAAGCAAGAGAATGTGTGGAGAAAAACACTTAATTTACTTCCAAGAAAGAGTGGCAAGTTGCAACAAGATGGTGGTGGTAGAGAAGGAAGAAAGAGGGAAGCCTCTTCTGTTTGTGTGTTGTATTCATTGAAAGTGACATTTTAAAACATAAACTGATGAACTGCAAATTGACGATGAATATTGCATGAGTTGGGAAAACATTTTATAAGAACGTAATACATTTTGAAACCAAATGCATACTATTGAATCAGTCACAATAGAGGTGGTATAGTGGTGGTTCGCAGAGAGTCATTATTTAGAAAAAAAAGAAAAAAGATCAGAGATCAGTGGATCCCCACAGTATGTGTTTTACTTTTGAAGCTAACCATGTGGAAAATCTTACCTACCTATAAAGACTGTTTAAATTAGTTTTCAATGTGTATACAACATGCTCTTAGGGGCCAGGGACTTTGATTTAAATTATAGATKTAAAAATCTGTTGCCCAGCTACCACTTTTACACAAAATGAACCTGTAATTCTAGGCACTCTTACCATCTTTTGTCTGAGATTCATATAACAAGCAGTGAAGTGAAGAAGACTTTTAAAAACACATTTGGAGTTTATAGTTACCTAAAAATATGTAAAGTATTGTTTAATCTGCTTTAATCTGTTCCTAAGCTTATTAATATTTCTGGGAAAAAATGGKAAGTTTGTGGGATGTAGTTCCCTGAAATTAATTTTATTCCTATTTCCAGTAAAAAAAAATATTGAAGATTTGTGTGAGAAATGAATTGTTTAAAAACAAACASAAATGTCATTTGTGTAGATAGTCTAAAAATATTCATGAAATACTGAATATATTTTAGATATTCCTCCTTCTGTCACTTAAAATTTTATATTTTGGAGGAACTTTCACTGTTCCTTCCTTCCTTCCTCCTTTTCTTCCTTCCTTCCTTCCTCCCTCCCTCTCTCCTTCTTTCCAATTTTTGAACTTTAAGAATTGCTCGGACCACACATTTTCTTTTTCCTCCATACCTTTGCTCCAGGATGTGAYGCTTATGGAAACACACCAATTACCATGAAACACTTGACAGAGTCACTAGAATTGACAGCACTGATGCTAGGTAGCGTATTGGAAATGACAGTCATTGACGTAGTACTGGAGTGTTTCTGTACATTACAATAAAATGTTATTTTGGGAGATACTGTCAAGTGCTTCCGCCACAACATTTGCACTTTTTCATTTTTATTGTGTTTGAATAGCCTCTCCAGTGCCTGTGAGTACTGCATTAGGGCATTCTGTTAGAAAATAAGTGTAGTGACTGAAATTGGAAAGGAAACTCTCAATAGAGCAGTGCAGTTTCTTTAACCACGGGGAGTGACATAAAAAAGGCTGAATACAAAACTCGATAAATTTTTATGTTCTGTCTTTTCTAGGAGCTGAAGGATCAAAGCTGTCRTAATACTTAGAATTATTAACTTAAAAAAGATGTGATCATTTAAATAAGAACATACGCATTGTTACTGAATATTAATGTTAATATGGCTAACTGGTCAAGAAAGGAATAGTTGAACAAAATGAAGAGTTTCAAATGTTTACCAACAACATGGTTACTGAAGAATAAATTCTGTAATATTCATGTTGGTTTTCTTAACTTCTGCTCTGACTGTGGACTGTAGTGAGCTGGTGCAGTTCCATGCTGAGGTCAATGGTACATCAGAGCAACACTACACAGTTTTTTCAATAACTTTTGATGCAGAGTGATCTGCAAAAAATGTTCAGGATTGAGAATGTTCCTTTAGGGCAAAAGGCTTGGAATCATTGACTTTGAATGAATATAATCTGCAGAAGACTGACTGCATTATTGGCATCCCGTTGTGCTATTGATTTCAGACAGACCATGCTTGCTTTTCTTCCACATGACTTTACAGTGCTTGACTGACCTTGCTCAAACATGCTGGTGTTGTGAGGAATTTTTTTTTCTTTTGTGTTTTTTTTTTTTTTGAATGTACAGTGATTATATAGTTCTATGGATTTTACCTAAACAGGACTTTAAAATGAAGGGTGAACTAGGTGCCGTCTCTTTCCAGCTAGTTGCATAAATGCTTGCCAGGGTAGTAATTAGGGTTATGTAATAGATTTCTCCCCATTTTAAAATCAATAATCATAGAATCATAGAATAGGATCATAGAATAGTTTGGGTTGGAAGGGACCCTTAAAAGTCATCTARTCCAACCCCCCCTGCAATGAACAGGGACATCTTCAACTAGATCAGGTTGCTCAGAGCCCCGTCCAGCCTGACCTTGAAAGTTCCCAGGGATGGGGCATCCACCACCTCTCTGGGCAACCTGTTCCAGTGTTTCACCACCCTCATTGTAAAAAATTTCTTCCTTATATCTAGTCTAAATCTACCCTCTTTTAGTTTAAAAACATTAACCCCCTTTGTCCTATTGCAACACGCCCTGCTAAAAGGTAACATTCAGTGGTGGGGTTTTTTAAACAGGGGACATTGTCATACGCAATGGAGCAGAAGAATGGGCTGCTTCTCTTTATTTTTTTTCCTTCCTCCTCACTTTTAATTAAAAACTAAAAAAGTAGATTGTGTAGCAGTTGCATTTAACACCGGCTTACCTCTGTTGAGTTAAGAAGGGTGCTTTGGTGCACCTAATGGGCACAACAATTTTGTGAAGTTGATAACTTCTGAAATATAAGGTCACTTGAGTTAACATTTATAAATGTAAATGTGATGTTTTAACAACAGCGCATAAAACACTGATGGATCACACACTGTATCAAGGATGCAGTGCCTCTTCAATCCATTGCCATAAAGGCAAATTATTGCTGCAGGAGCACAAAATCACTTAATTGTTTCAGGTGGCATTATATGTCTGACGTGTCAAAGCAATGGTAAAAGTGGTAATGTATGAGATTGAGAGAAGAATTCAATGTCAAGAGAAAGCTGAGATTCAGAAAGGGAGGAGAGAATATTATTTTTGAAACTTAACAATGGCAGACAATATAATGCAGAGTTAAAATGAAAAGAAAAGTCAAGCAAGGCTGTGAAGCTGCAATTTGGAAAGAAATCTGAACGATAAGAGCCTCTGGAGTTAAATTTCTATAAAGATCTTCATCATAGCCTAACATGTTTAATTGATCACAACATGAAAAATGTGCATGTATGTATGCTGAAATTTTCATGCTTTGTCTCTGCTCATGTAAGCTTCTTACAAGTCTAAGGAAAATAGGTTGAGGTTTTTTTGTTTGTAAGAAGGTATTTGCTTGACAGAATAATACAAGTATGTTTGTTGGCACATTGCCTCACTCTCATTTAGAAGTAGAGTAATTGCAGATTTTWAATTTTTTTTTTTAATTTAAATATAGCCTGGAAATAAACTTGACTAAGTTAAGGTCTCTCTTTGTAAACAATTTTAAAGTCACATCCTTGACATACTGTATGCTTGGAGGGCGTGGTGCACAGTACACGCATGTTCATTGTGAGTGTGTGAAAAATCTGTTTGGGCTTATTTTGCAAAAGTCTGCAGGATTTGTGAAGTAGTTCTTCCACACTGCTAAGCAAGGTTAAAGCCTCAGATGGAATACTCTGTTGGTTATAGGCACTGCACTTTGAGGAAGGTATGGATCAACTGTAAAGAGTCCCAGGGAGATCAAAGAGAATAATCAGAGGTCTAGAAAATATGGCATCATTATAGAATGTGAAATAACTGGGGATAGAGAAGCTCAGGCATCAGGATGGAAGAGAGGGCAGCTGAATTTAGTGACAGTTTTTGGATGCATTTAAAACTGCTGCCAGCAGAAAAAGGAAATAAAACAGGTTATCTATACCCATATACAAGGACTAATGAAATTAACACCATCAAGGATGATTCATATTAGACATAAACAAAATTTTCTAATGGCAATGACATAGATATACTGACACTTACTACTTTGGGAGGTTTTAGAATATTCATCACTGTAAGCTGTTTTCTCTGAGACAGACCAATATTGGTTAGAGATAATGTTGAATAGTAGATGGTCCTTTGGTGAGGGGGAGGAAGGATAAAATAGACTCTRTGAGCTTATACATGACCTCACAGTTAGAATCTGACAGTTGTTTATGTAAGAGAAATGTTGTAGGCAGGAGAAAATGTTTTGTGACTGCTTAAAGTGTGTATTTTCTAGATTGCTGATAGTTGAGAAGAAAATCAAACAAAACTGTGTATTCGTGACTTCTTTCCAAGATAATTTTTTAAAAGTAATTATCAAAACGTTGAGAATCACAGTTTGTAAAAGAAATGCCTGTTATCAATACCTACGTTCTCCAGGCTTCCTTGCTAAAACAGGTTCTGGCTGGATGATTTCTCATAAAAGGTGAGTCATATAATTGTCTTGATGTAGTGGGTGGAAAAAGTATATCCATTCCTTTCAATACGTTTTTAATTGAATTGCAGCACATAGACTTGGATTATGATCCATTAATATCTGGTTGTTAGATGGTGTTTTGTGGTTTGGTTGGTTGKKTTTTTTTTCTTTTTTAGAGGAAGCCAACAGATAATGAGTGCACAGGAAAGTTTACTAAAGCTAATGTAGTTTTTGGTGCCTGAATTTATGCTGAAGACTATTTCATGTATCAACTTGCCCACAAAGAATCTGCAGATTTGGAACCTTAGTTTTTATTTTTCTATAATACTATTATATGTAAAATATAGATAAAAATTATATTGATTAAAACAACATAATATCTTGAAGAATGCTAGTGTGGCTTTTGTATCTGTTCTTCATTAAAGAAAAAATACAACGATGAGCTAAAGGATGGGCTTGGGGCATAGTACTATCCTTTTGACTCTTGATTCTGAGTTATTTCGGGKTTTTTTTGTAAAAAAGCCAGTTGAAATATGTGCGAGTTAGGACTTAAGATGTGAAAGTGACAAATGTAATTATAAGCTGATTCAGAAAATGTCAGTGAAGGAAAATGACACTGCTATTTACATAACGTTGCTTTTAGGGTTCTTTTTTATCCTTTGTATACTTCATTATAGAGAAAGGGAATAAGCTGAAGTTCTCTGAAACTGAGTCCCATTTATATGTTTTTCGTGCAACATTTGTATAAATGAACAGACGCATTCTAGCACCTGAGTGTACTCTCCTGTGACCCATTCCACATAAGCAAATGTACAAGGCTCCTCACCACTTTGTCATACATTACTGGCAAAAGAGRCCCATAAATATGTGTGATATTTTTTAATGATTGCAGGTAAACTGTTGGGTAAATTTATGTTTATCTGCTATAGATATGACAATACTTCCAGTGACCTCACTGAGCATATGTTAAATGAAAATTTAATTCAAATAACTCACTCTGGCTATGAGCCTCAGTTGTGATCTGGATGCTTATGCACTTGGTAAGACCCCAATAAAATCTTAGCGAGCTGCTTAAAACTCTTTTTTATGTCTTACCTAATATCTTGAAAGATTTTGCTTTTTGGGGAGGGAGGCAGTGAGCTTAATCTGCATTTCCTTATTCTGACAAGCTATCTTTCTTTTTTTTTTTTTTTTTCCTTTTCCTGCCTTTTGGAAAGTACCTTAACAGCCCAGCCAATTGGCTTTATCCACAGCAACCCAGAAGCACCTGAGCATAGCTTTTGCAAAAAATTTCAACAGTGAAGTCCTACCAACTCACAAATGAAAAATAAAACAATTAGAAAACAGCTTTCCTCCTCCTTCCCAGGGCTCAAGTTCAGTCCAACTCCTCTATTCCCACCTTCCTAGTCTCAGTTTCCCYTTTTTTCACCATGCATTATACTGATTCTTTCCCAATCCCTTCAGTGAGGCGACAGGCGGCACAGGAGGCTGGGGTCGTGGGTGTAATACTTTGTCCCTGCTTCTTGTTTTTCTCCGCCACTTCTTGCAGCTGTTTCATTTTCCTCTGCTCTGGCACGGGTCCTCCATGGGCTGCAGTCCCTCAGGGGTGTCCCAGCCCTGGCAAGGGGGCTGCAGTCCTTCCCAGTGTCCGTGCCCTGGTGTCGGTCACCTGTGGGCTGTACCTCCTCTGTCATGGAATGCCTCCTTCCACGAGCACGTCTCCAGCCATGTCCTCAACAGTATCCCCTTTCATGCATCTTCTCTGTTTTTCCTTYCACACCTCCTCTACCCCTCCCAAATGTTGCTCTCTTTCAAACATGCCTGCGCAGAGGTGCCAGATGCCCCAGCTGCAGCTTTGGCAGGTGGCGGGCGGTTCACAGCGGTGCCAGCGCCGTCTGGAACTGGCTGTGACCGGCTGGGGACAGTTCCCGGCCCCGCTGCTAYGCTGCCGGCCGTGCCCAGCCCATTCCTCCTCAAGCTGCTGCGAAACACATCTTACATCATTTATTGCTTTTAGGGTTCTTTTTTATCCTTTATATACTTCATTATAGAGAAAGAGAATAAGCTGAAGTTCTTTGAAATCGAGTCTCATTTATATGTTTGAACATGCATCCATTATAAACCTTACTTTTAACATCATCACAATCTTAATACACACACGTTATAAATTCTGCCCTTCCTCCCAGGCAGCGGGGGCTTGGCACTGTAACTGTGTGTACATACGCCTGGAGAAAATGCCACCCCTCACAGCTCTGGTTCCAGCTCAGTTACAGCCATGYCTATCTCCAGCCAGAGGCCCTGCTGACTGTGACCCTGTGTGGACTGGCTTCCCAACTTGACCTCAGACCTGTCTTGTTAGACGGACTTGCTGAGTGATCGCTGGGCTGCATCTGATCCCAGTTACCCTTGCCGGACCTGATCCTGAATCTGACCCTCAGACTGACTTCCCACCTTACTGCTATGAACTTGCTTGGTCATCTGGGCTCGTGGTTTAACCTGGCTACCAACTCTGTCTCTGCCTTGCTCGCCTCGTTCAGGTAGTGTGGGACAGGGCCCTGCCCTGCTGGCTGTGTTATCACCCTCTGCTCCCAACTTCACTCGTATTTTCCGACTGTGTCGTATCATTCCATAGATATCGCACTGTCTGACTGCTTGTTTTATGCCTTCTGAGACAAGCTCAAGTTGCATTTGCTGCCCCAGTAGGAAGTCTGATTCCTCCCAGAAYGCCCAGAAGTTTTCTGGGCCCACCTGGCTAAAAATAGCTTTCTTGTATGCTCCCACCCCAAGTCTATGGTGGTAAGTCAGRCTAGCGGGTCAGCCTTATTGGTGTKCATCTCTTCTCGAGTTCCCTTTGCGTTTGGGATATATGCATTAACATGACTTATTAAAGTAGATCTCTTCTGAGCAGCCTTTTTATTATTTTCCATTCTTCTGCTGCCCAAAAAGCTTTTCTTCTCTGCTGCCTGTTACCATGATTCCAATCTTTGAGACATTTTCATACTGCATTAAACACCACCCAGAAGTCAGTACAGATGTAGTCAGGGCAACTGATGCTCCTGAGCATGTTTAAAGGCTATTTTCAATGTCATTACTTCTGCAAACTGATTAGAGTGTCCAGGCCCTTTGCAGGTGCCAGCTTCCCCTCTGGAGGGGTTCCAAGCAGTAGCTTGTCACCTTCTGTTTCCTGCTTTGATTTTACAGGATCTGTCAGTAGACAAACTTCATTTATTTTCAGCATTTAATTCATTATATGCTGGGCTTCAGTAGCCCGAGGAGGTTAGTCTTCCTCATATTGTTGACCTGTTGACCTCTTGGCCACTGATTAATAGGATCACCTGGTCTGGAACTTCARCCAATACATGTTTCTGTCCATCTTGCATTACATGCCTAAAGCCCATGTTTCTTGAGTGGGCCCTCTTACTTTGGAGTGTTTAATAACAAATCTAACATTGAAAAAAGTACTGATTACCTACTGCATTTTATTTAGTACTTTGGTGTTGATCCTCTAATCAATACATCACCARTATAGTAGAAAGGTTCTATGGAAACCTGTTGCCTTAAAGTTTGGTGGATGATGCCATTGCAGATGGTAGGGCTGTGTTTTCAGCCCTAGGGCAGACAGTTCCAGGTGTATTATTTTGGCTATACTGCTAATCTTGTGCTGTTCTTTCAGCACTCCACTATGGTAGGTATAGATCTCTCCTTGATCAACAGGGAGTCCTCACAGATTATCTGTGATACCAGAGGGGTGTTAGTAACTGTGCCCWGGCGTCAGAGCGTTTTGGCCCTGGCGTCAGTGATCACGACCTTTGGGGTGTCTCCTCACTGTCCTATAATCACACTGCAGCTGCCCAAGCAACTCCAGTCTATTACCCCCTTTCCCCCCACTCCATCCTTGCAGAACTGCATGTTCTGTTGGCCTGTTCCTCCAGCCTGTCTCGGTCCCTCTGCATGATATTGCTTCCTTTAATCATGTGCTTCTTCCTCCATTTCGGTATCATCTGCAAATGTGACAACAGTGCACTCCATTGCCTCGTTCCAGGACAGACCTCTGTGGTACTCCACTTCTTGCTGATGTCCAGGTAGAGTACAAGCCATTAACCACTATCCTCTGAGCCTGATTGTCCAAGCACATTTTTACTGATCAGGTTGTCCACCTATCCAGRTCATAATGTCCCAACTTGTGTCTACTGTCCCTAAATCACCATTCAGCAACAGACCCACATTTCCCTTGTTCAGCCTTTGAACACTGATGCGGTAGAAGCTCTTCTTGTTGCCCCTGATGTCCTCAATCCCTTCTTTGTTAGGGAGGAATAAAATTCTAACCATTTGAAAATTTGGTTCAATGAGTGTCACATGGTCCTAGACATGGATACACATAGGATGAAAGAATATGTTATAGTTGGAGTCATTGAGAAAAGCTATTTAACAACAACTATATGACTGTTCCTAAAACTGCGTTCATAATGAGAACTACATCTGTTGTCATCATTTAAGTGCTGCAAGCRATAAATTTTCCTCTCTTAAAACTTTATGGGAGTAATTACAGTTTTTTCATGAACCCATTAGTATGACATGGGTGAGAAAAAAAACAGTTTTTCTGCTATATTTCACAAAGTCAGAAAACTGTTGTGAGTAWATTCCTTTTTAATAAAAACTTTTCTAGAGACAAAAGTCACTGAGAAAAGATATTTTCTGTAGACTCATATTTTTTGATATTAGCTTCTAAAGCTGAGTGAAACCTTACCAGCAACACATGAATAGATAGAAAAGTCAAGTCATGACAAATAAGACTTCTTGCCAAAATTTGACATGTCAGCTGAGTTTTCAGTCATGTTTTTGTTCTTCAACATTATTGGGTTGGTATTACCTCCTTCTCTCCCTTCTTTCTTCTCCTAATGCCCCCTTCCTCCCCWCATCCCCCAAGTTAGTATTTTGTCTGAATTTTGGGTGAAAAGCCTCAGGGTGTGATTTCTTGTCAATTTTCAAGAAAAAAATTCAAGTTTTTATTCCTCCTCCTTTGCTTTTCTGCCTTTTGCAACCATTGCTCTCCAATCTGTTGCTATTTTACTTTATTTTTTATTCATATATGAACTGGTAACTTTCTACTCATCCTAAAAATTGCTATATTGGTCAGTATTTGAAGCATTCATGTGTTGTGCAATTATAAACAAGAAAGTGCTTAATGAGTGAAGGCTTTGTGTTCTGTCCTTAAGACAAATTCTTAAGACTTCCTGAATAATATTTTTTAAAGGGTAGTATATTTGTATATTGGATATGCTAGGGGAAATTATCTTTTCTTTTTAAAATGGGTACTACTTTCCCTTTGGAAATAGTAGGGAAAACTTCAATTCTTACTGAAAATGCTCTAGAATTTTAAGCACTAATCTCTCAGTTTATAAAGTATCCTGCAAAGTAATCTGTTTATCTGATGAAGTGACTAAAATACTTTAGCTATTCATGGTTGTATCAATAAACATTGTATGTCTTCTGATAAAGAGTCTTTTGAGGGTACAAGGCTTTTTCTTTTGCCTTCATTTATGTTTATTTGCTTTAAGACTTTGAGAATATTATGGAAAATTAAGGGAAACCTCTCTTTACAGGATTTTTTTTTTTTTTAATAGGAAACAGTCCATTACATTTAGAAATKAATTGGAACAACTGCAAAATCAGATGCTTCCCCTCCATTCTAGATGTTGGCAAGTAAAATAAACTCTATTGCTTCTACATACAAATTAATCTAGATGTGCAGTAAATGAATCTTCATGCAGTACAAACTTATTAATGCAAATAACACAAGAAAACAAATCAACAGGGCAGAGTGATAGTTTTGATCCATTTTTTTCCTGCTGCCTCCACTGTGTTCAGTTGACAATGCTTTCTTTCGTTTATCATTGTCTTTTTCTACAGTCTCGCTTGTCTTTGTTTTAGTATAGTTGCATTTTTGCCTTTAGAATGCTATGAAAACTTCGATGCTTGCTTTTAAAAAAATAAATCAATATTTAATCAAAAAGATAAAATTATGACATCTTTTTGGAAATAAGGAGAAAAAGTAATTCTGGCTCTGAGACCCAAGTGGTTACCAGGTTTCCTTCCCTGTCAATAGGAGAGAACTTTAAGGATCTTTCTATAGGGATAGTTTAAGGGAGGGCTGGGGGGAAGCACAGAAATTTCAGTTTTAACCCTCCCATGCCCTGGACTAGTGAATGGAAGCCTGTCCTAATTCAAAAATAGTGTGTTGTGCTACTATGTCATTGTGCTTGAGCTTTAACATTAGGTTATGAAACCAGAACTGGCTTATATTAGGGCAAAAAGGGAATTTAGGCTATGTATAGTTGCTCATTTGGTATGCCCTTCCCAGTAGCCATCTTGTGTCACTAGCAAGCAGTGTTCCATCACTGTTGTTATTCTAGGGACCCCAAACCTCCTGTTCTCACCCATTAGCTGCAAAGATTTGCGCAAGAGCCTGTTTCAGATCCTGCTTTTCTAGGAGCCATATGTTACCCCCAAATAATGCTCAACTCTGAACAGGTTTGATCAGTCAGGTTCCTGCATTCAGCTGTTACATCAGGTAATAATCAGCCCATCCCAATATTTTGCTTAATCAGCTTACAGTGTGGATACTGTGCTGTGATTCTCTTTCTGCACGCTGATTTTCTGCACATTGCATTGCATTGTAGTCRATGACCAATAAGAAAACTACCATATGTTACATAAGAGTTTTAGTATTTCATCATACTAAGCCTGCGCATGTTATTGATGATCAATTATACGCTCAGGTCCTGCTTAATGCTGTATTTGGGTGTTTCCTGCTGCATATATTTATTTCTCAGTAATTTTTACCTGGCTGAAAAAAGCTGCATGGCAGTTACCCAGTTATGCTTAACCTCAGCTACCAGCCTRTGTTTTTGTGAATGTCATTAATGTTATGCATTCAGTTCATGTTTATTCCTATATTTGATATTACCTGGTCTGCATGCATTTATTTTTCAGTAGCATCTATTTGACTGAAAAAGACTGGACTGCATATATCCTGTCATGACTAAACTGGACTCAGCCGCCTGCCTCTCTCTCTAAAGTAACTTGAATGCAGGTAAACTCTTTTCCAGATATCTATTTCCAAGCTGCACACCTTATCAGCTATCCCATGTATGCTTTATAGCTGAGACAGCTGGGCTGTTTTTCYAGGTTTGGAGATAACTCACCACCCTAAATGGCAGCCTTAACTTTGTTCTAATGCTTTGTATCTGTCTACATAGAATTACCGATCATGTAAACATATGGCTATCCACAGGGAAACATAGGAGACATCCTTGCCCCTGAAGCAAAAGGTATTCCATAACTTTTACTGATATTAATGTTAATTCCTAAGGGTTTATTGGGATTTTTCAATTGATTAAGTTTCAGAAGCTTCTTTTCCAATATATGTGAACAGTTATCAAATGAAAGACAGAAATTCTTCATGTACAATTAGTGAATCAGGAAAAAAAAAACTATCAAGATACTTGGGGCACAGTGCCTATGGAAAAACTGTCCTGTGTGTGCCCGTCACAGGGTCAGGGGATGAATGAATGCGACTTGTCAGCTGTGTGATATGATTTTCACAGATATGATTCATCAGTCTTCACCTTTCTCATTCATGATTCAGTCCTATTTATTTTTCCATCAGAAATTACAGGAATTAATTTCAAAACAGAGGAGAACATGGTTTTGGTGCTGCCTATTAAGGAAGCTAGGTACTTTGAGCTGTCTTGGATGTGCAGATTGAATGATGTAGATGCAACAGAAGGTTACTTTTTTGTATAACTTGAAAGATCCAGAACATAGTCTCAGGTAGACATCAAGTGTCAGGCAGAAAAGATCAAGGAGAAACAGTGATTTCAAGTCCAGTTCAAGTCTGCACCTGAATGCTGCAAGAATCTGTATGTGATTTTTAGTAAGTCCCATAGAACTGTAACCACAAAAGAAGTGCTGAAAACTGCCACCTCAGCTAATATTCCTGTTGAATGTTCCTAAAATATTGAGATCATATGATTTTGTGTAAAATATCTTAGCACTGCAAGGTCTAATTTGKATCCTGCCCCGAATTTCTTCCATACTGGAACAGATGAGCCCAGGGAAGTTTACAAACTGGCTGTTACTCCATGGACTTTTTTCCGTGCTCCTGCACAAAATGTATTTAAAACACTAATCTGAGATGTAGGGTTTCAGAGCTCCAAACTGTAGCCCAGCTGAAGTGAATTTACATCAGGTACTTATTAAATCAGTAATTAGAACCCCTTGTCTCTCTATTCCCCCTTTTTATACACTAGTTGAAACTACAGGGTATCATGCTCAGACTCTGGCTTAATATATATTTAACAATGCAGAGTAAAACAAATTCATGAGTGGAAATCACAGAAACTSCATTGATTTCACATAATCATAACCCAGTAGTTGAGCATACTTCTGTGAAAGATGAGGTAGAGTTTCAAATTCTCATCAAATAAAGAAACAGAATCCCAGTCTTCCATAATCTGTGCCCAGTACATTACAGGCTTGATGGTGGCAGAGAGCTCACTATCTTTCCTGGACTTACAGCTAGGAGGATGAATGGGGAAAATTCTTACTGATTTCAAAGAATATTTTTASTTATAAATACTGTGTCTGGAGTCTAAATGTTGAATTTGAGGGGCTGTAGTTCTAGCAGCTAAGTATTATTTAAGAATATTAATAGGTGAACATGAATGTCTTTTTTGTAAGACAGCTTCTGAAACTTATTTCCTATAATACAAAGCTAGGAAAACTTTTCAAAACCAGTTGCTTTTTCTGACCCACAAACTTACATTCTTCTGCAAGTTGCCACTTTAGCTGCCTTCATCTGCCATCTTGTGGTATGTTGGCTTAATCTCAAGTGTATAAAAATGCACATACATTATTTATTCTATTTTACAAAATTTTCCTGCCTGACATTAGTAATTACTGGAGTGATACAAGCTGATTTTACTTTTGTGAACTAATGCGTACGGTAAATGAATTTTCATGCACTGTTTTCTTTTTAATATTGGAAAAGTAAAGAAAGACTGAAAAATCAGCCAACTGCAAAGTAGTTCTTGCTGAACATATTTCTGTTTTACTAGAAATCATATATATTAAAAAGACTTTTGGACTTTACGTTATGTTCACATGTCTCAATAAATTAACACTCTTCAATTCAATAAACAAACAATCATTTTTGTTGATGTTTTCAAAAACAGTTACTGATAAAACCAGTAGAAAAGCACTGTGAACATATGTAAGCTTAAAAGTAGATCCTTCTCTCTCCCTGTATTGTTTATAAGAGCCAGGTGCATTCATAGAAGAGAATTCAGTTAATAACATCATTGCAGTGACTCTGAGATACTGACATATTAATATCTGTCAAACCTATTATCCTATTCTTGGCACCAGAAGCTTCACAGGAAAGGATAGGGCAACTTCTACTGGAAAACSAGGATGAAATAAGCTGTCACATGGAATGAGGAATTGTTTTTCTAAACTCCATTAGTATTTAGCCTCTGATAATTTTACAGATATGGTTATGAAAAATATATATATATAAAATATGTAGATATAGTCAAGAATTTGGTTTTGGTTTTTTTTTGTTGTTTTTTTTTTGTTTTGTTTTGTTTTGTTTTGTTTTGTTTTGCTAAAGAGTAATACAAGAGTTTAAAATAGAAAGATGAAGGGAAACATGTAAAAGCCCTTTTAAAACTTACCTTATTAAGAAAGCCTTGATCCTGCCGTTGGTTTCAAGCAGAATTCTGTTAATTTAATTAAAATCATATGATATTTATATCTTCTGCTTATTTGGATTTATCTAAAACATTCACCTAGCTTAACTTATCAGAGCTAACTTTACACATAAGAGCTACAACTTTCCTTTCCTGGATCTGCCATGTGTATTGGTATATAGGGCACATAAACTACATTGAAAAAATACTTGTGAAAATATGTAATCGTTACATGTTTTTTATTCAGTTTCTTAGGCTAGCCTTAAAAATACTACTTAAAAGCATGCCATTATGAGTTCTGTCTTGTCTTTTCCCAGTTTGGAAAGATACAAAAAGTTCTAACATTTATTAACTGGTTTGGCTAAGTATAAAACATGTTTACAATGCAACTTTTCAAATATTAGCACTGTCATTTAAAAAATATATCTACATACTAGCTGTGAACATGTGGAATTTATTTGAAAGGGTTTTTTGAGCCCATTCTGGTCTCTATTCATACTGTTAAGTCTCCTGCTTTCTTGACGAAGAGATATACACAACAAGATTAGCTATATTTTGTTGGTCTCTGAAAAGCAGTTTGGCTGACAGAGCTCTAAACCTAAGCATGTTCTTTCCCAAAATGTGGTCAACATTCCCAACAATGAAAAGCAACATGAGTTGAGCTTAAAAATATATTATAAAGCATGCAAAATCTCAATTATTAATTTTCAGTAAGGAGTTATTTTATTTCCAGAAGAGAGATTCCAGAAAAGGAATATTGTTTCCAAATACTTTAACTATTCAAGTTAGCAGTGCATTTCTGTCAGTATTTGGCAAAGGGCAATTCTGAAACTAGTAACAATAAGATTTAGTATTGGGATATCATGGCACCGACTGGGAAATCCAAACTTTACCAGTTTGGATGCTCAGTTCAGCTTGAGACCCAAGAGTTTAGCCTAGTTAAACAATTATGTTTTTGTAAATATTAGTAAAACTCAAAATTATTGGCCTTTGAAAATTATGACAATTTTCCAAAATACAAGACAGATTCATGACACTTCTTACTATTTTGATGTTTACAGGTTACCACTCCTGGGCTCTCCCCGCAGTAACCACCTCCATTCTCATATGGATGTGAAGTCAATGGCGGGACTCCATTTGACTCCAGAAGAGCAAGGATTTCTTGTCTGGGCTCTATCTTCTGCGGAACAGGAACAAACTATTCACATGACTGGTTAAACATGATTGGCTGGTGATTACTAATTTAAGGTCATACTACCCATTTGTGTTACAATGAGAAGATAAAGCTATCACAGGTACTAGTCAGGCCCAGGTGTATGAACTGTTTCCTGTCTCATATGCAAGATGATGAAAATTGTCATAGCAATGATATTCAAATGTCCCTGACTAAAAGTAAAGAAAGATCAGGTGGTTTATTCACTCTGCTGTCTTGAAAGAATATTTCTAGAAAAGATACCATTTTACTATGAAATAGACAAGATATTTCTMCTTACAGAGTTTGTGATAGCTATGTAAAAACATAAGTCAACAGAAGTTAAGATGGGCACAAAAAGATACTAATATAGAACTCTTTTTATTATGCTTTTTAATTTTTTTGAAAGTAAATTAATATTAAATGCCTATATAAAGCACATATCTGGGCATTTTTCCATATTTCCTAATTAGAACCGCTTAAGTTATTCTTTAATATATTTGCAGTATTCAGATGATTTGAAGATTCTACCTCTACTGCTGTAAATAAGGGATTCACAATAATAAGTTAGTACTAACTGAACATTGTTGAAGAAGTCTCAGTATTCAATTGTTCATTGATTTGCGCATGGAGAGATAAGGGAAATACGATTTAGTCATAATGGTGACTCTATTCCAGGGATATCAAGTTTTTCCTTGATATGCTTTAGAAAGGGCATTGAATCTGCTAGGTGAATAGAACTGTAAAATTGCAAGGATTTGTAGGGACAGAGGGATTTATTTAGTTTTGTTTTCTGTGTCTCCCTCTAGTATTACAAAAGTTCAAACAGCAACCACCTTAAAGGAGATTATATAAAGTAAGTTATACAAAGTTTTATAGAAAAATCTTTTTAAATTGACAGGTTTTTTTAAAGTTGCTCAGGTTGGGCATAATCTGTCAAATGCAGTCATAGGCAAGATTTTCCTTGAACTTACCTTGAATATTTTAAATCCCTTAAATGATGCAATATTTTACTTTTTCTATGGCTTGCACAGGGAAACAAAGGTAAAGAGTCTTTCTAGGAAAATTAAATCACAAGAAAATGAATCTTGTCTATAAGTCTTTTTTTACAATTTCAGTTTCAGTTTACTGAAGATACAATGTATTTGAGGAGTTTCAGTATAGTGTTAAAAATGATTCAAAGCTTGTGCCCAGAAGGGAAGGAAGWTTACAGCCCTTCTGATATGGCATCTAATACAGCAAAAGACAAAGGAGAAGAAAAATCTGTAAGCAATCATTTAGAAAAACTGCAACAAAAAGCCCAAACTACACTAGTTATGCAGTAAAGTTAACCTAAAAGAAAAAAATTGTAATATGTGGTGAGACTTCACCTACTTTTTTTGTGCTATGATTAAAGAGAATGTCAGTATTTTACTAAGGTAAGTAAAGAATGCTCACTGGATTGAAACTGAAGTAAAAGCTAAAACAGGCTAGATTTACCTGTTTGTTTTCATTTTGTTGGAAGTTCCATTTGAACTCTGACTTGAAATGTTGAAGAACTTGTTCTCTCAGTTATCTGATAGGCAGTACTTGCAACATAGTTTCTATTAAACAAGTTCAAAGATTTAGTATTGGTTCACAAGAAAAAGTGTCTGCAACAATGCTTTCTATTTCACTTGTATGTCCTTTAATGACTATCAGTCATCTGGTACCTCAGTCCAACATGAGTTATCTGTTGAAGTTTCCATAGGATCCTGGAAATGAAAAGTAGAATGTGTGAAAAAATTGAGATCCTAGGGAATTATTACAGTTCAGGTATCAACATCTATCTAGGATGGAAAAGTATTTTAAAGCCAGGAGAATTTGTGAAAAGTTGTGCAACCTCCAAGTTAGAAAAGAATGTGTTAACTTGCTATAATCCTGAACCAAAAAGTGTACCTAAAATCAAGACCTTTTCAAAGGAAGCCATGGATTCCTATCATGGCTGTTTTTCTTTCCCTATGAAAATACTATCAAGTTTCACATTTTTTTTTTAAAGGAAAGTGCTACAAAAATGTTTATGTATTGTGATAGTATATTTATGCATCAGCTGTGCAGTATCACTGTATGATGACTTAATTAGGTCAGTCAAAACAATGTTAYTGAGGTTCTGAAAGATCATGTGGAGTGATTTCTATCTCCCTATTGGCTCTCCAAACTTGCAGAAAGATTGGAGCCTTGTTATGAATCTCTTGATAATAAGTAACAGTCRTGATGCTGGCAGATTTCCAAAGCAACATGGAGAACTTATGGACTTGTCACACTTCCAGGATGTTGGAAGGTGCCAACCAACTGTGATTCACTGCTGATTGCTTTTGCTATCACAGAATCCTTTAGGGTTTTAAGCCTTCAGGGAAATCTCACAGATTATGTTTGGTGAGATGTAAAGTGTTAACTAATGCATCATGTAAGAGGGTAGAYAATAATTTGGTAAAAGCCAAGTTGTTTGGGGTTTTTTAATGCTTTGTTCTGAACCATTATTGTTCAACTTTTTTTATTTAATTGAAGTAATTAAGGGGGTGGTTGCAATGAAACATCTTTAACAGTTTGTTTTCTGATTAAGAAACAATATGAGAGTTCTAAATACTGATTATTTTTCCCCCCTTTCCCTCTAAATTGCTAATAGTTCATATTCATTTAGTTAGCTGTCTGAAAAACTGGGACTCTACTGGGGCCAACATAATTTAAGAAAAATCTTTGGGTAAACCAGCAGGATTCTGAGGGAGTTTTATCGGTTGCTAAAAGCTTTGTGTTTAGAATAAATTGTTTCTTACCTCTTGTATCTGTTTATTGAATCATATTTGGACATACTGACAAAGATTTTGGTCCATAGTATAGTGGTATAAACCAGAAGCTATACAGTTGCCTAAATTACTTTGGATCAATAGTTGCATAGCTGAGAACAAAATTTACTGTTGTACAAATATTCTAGGAGTTAAAAAAAAATGTAGTGCATAGTTATAACAATAAATTCCAGTGAACTATTGTGCTGTTTGATTACAGAAGCTGAYAGTAACTTCCTAAACATTTTTAACCTATGCCTTAATATGAAACATGTCTTCAATTATCAGGTTCTGTAATCTGTGAGAAAGGTTTAAGACTATTAAAAGGATAATTTTTGTTCTATACTAGTCATTATGGAATATAGCTGTCATTGTGGAATATTTCTCCATGTGCAAGGATGTAACAAAACAAAATGCAAATTGTTAGTTCTCAATATTTTGATTAATAATTATTAATTAATCAGAAGAGAGCTGAATTAACAATTTTTAAACCTGTTTAGCATTTGAGAAAGATAGATAATTTTTTTTGTTGTTCTGTTGCCCAGTACTAACTGCTTAGTTGCTGACATTAAAGTTATTAGACATTGAACAAGCTTTGAGAGACAAACCTTACAGAAGTTCTGATATTGTTTCAATCTGTCTTCCTAAATGTCACATGCTCAAACTTAAAACCCCCAAATCTGTTCTCTTGGCACAAGAGACAGGTGATTTAGCATCACCAACTGCATTAATATTTTAAATAAATATGTAAAGGGAGACATGAATGTGTCTGGGCATGACTGGGGCACCCTTATTTTGTAGGTTGTAATAAAAAAAAAAAAAATTATAGATGCTGCGTATCTTTTCTGGCAATAAAGCTTTCCCCCATACTCTGTTATTTCCCCACAGTAGAAATTCCTATGTAGGCATTCATGTGATAATCATAATCATATGTTCATGATAAAGTGACTAGGCTACTGTTGGAAGGCCTTCTGCACTTCAAGGCATATGGCCACAGTTGATAAAACTTTAGGCTTGGCCTGAAAAAAAAAATCTAACAATATTTGTTGCATAAAATAACTCTAAGAAGATAGATAAAAAGCAGGAAAGGAAGTAACCTGAGGAAATAGGTGAGTTGTCTGGATGAGTGATTATTATCTCTGCCTTAAGGGACAAGACTAATACCCTGAACAGAAACCTGCTTAGCTGGAAAAGTCAAATAACTATTCTCTGAATTTGGAGTTCTCATTCCTTTTAGAAGGAGTAAGCAACTCTGTATTCCTCAGGTCAAATGTGGATTTTTTTTTTTTTTTTTAAGCCATCATCTGTGGAAATAGGAAAGCTTGAGAAATACAGCCTGTCTGCCAGCAGAGGAAGACCGTGAACTAGACAAACTAGACAGTGAGAAGAAAATGCACCTTAGTTACAGTCTTGCCAGATAAATGTAAGAATGAACATGTAATCTGTCAAAGTGAACAAGAGAATATTATGCACTGTTTGTTTATTGGGGTGATTTTTCATTATGAATTGATACAGAAAAGTCACGATTGGTTCAGAAGAAGCTGAAGTAAATGTCAATAGTCTTGACATAAACAGTGTTGGCATAGGCAACTTGTCCACTTTGTACCTGAGTATCTAAGAGTTGAGCTATGGATTAGGCCCATAGGACGTAATAAGAAAACAGAAGAATTTGCTTCACTCAGGAAGAAGCTTTATCTCTAGTTTGATTGTTTCATGGGCTGCAGTTAGTTGCTGTGTAAGTAGGGATTGCTTGGCATGATGTAGTTCTCTATTCTGCAGCCAGGGTTGCACTACAAGTTCAGGTTAGATATGTGGTTCAACTAGAGAACGTTGTTGCTGAAACATAGATGGAYTCTAAATCAGGTAGATGGGGAAAAAAAAAAAAAAAAGGAAGCTGAAGATTTCCACCAGAATGATTCATTTGTTTATATTAGCAGATGATGCTGGTAGGTGTCCTTGACTTTTGGGTAATACAAGTCTTTCTACAGAAGATGACTATAAAGATATATATGGTTTGAATTGAGGGGGCCATTTGGACTAGCTTTTGGGTTGGTGTTGAAACCTTCCTCCAGGATATGCTCACTTTTACGTTTTGTGGACATGACTGGACTAAAGCTAGGCCTGTAATTCATTTCAGGCCTAGTTTTTATAGAGTCTGGTTAAAAAGTCTGGGGCCTGGACTGAGATGTCTGTTATGTCAGGCAGTCTCTTATTGCATCATGATGGGCCTGCCTCACAGCTGTCTTCAGCCTGAGGCTGCCATAGATGTCTTTGCTAAGACTTAAGTCTAGAGTAAATGTAAGGTTGTGGCTGAGGTCAATAGGAAGGAGAAAGGACAAGGGAGTTAATAGAAATTGCCAGTGTGTAGTGTTGAATAATATTCTGACTCTTTGCATATACRATACAAAAAAAGTAACATTCAGTAACCTAAGGAAAAGGTCTTTAATAACTGTATTTGTTGCCTAAATCAAGGTAACATTTTTTGCTATTACACTGTTAATTTCATTTATAGAATAAGATGAATATGACAGCAGATCTTTCAAGTAATCTAAAAAAAGACTGCTTGTCCATTTTGGGGACTCAAATAGAGTATGGAGTTTGGGGTTTTTATATTATCTACATTTTTATAAMTTATAAGTATCTTTACAAATATTTCTTGCTTCTTGAAGTGGGTTGTTACTTCAAAACATCAGTTATAGTGACTGAATTTTCTGAAGCAAGTTCTGAAATTAATTTTTGTCAACTGAACAGCCCAACAGGCTGAGGAAGGAAAAAATCAACACTTGACTGTTTTACAACAAAATGGAACTTGTGGACAAGAATGAGGTTTGATTAAAAAACATTCTTTAAATGTGGTATAGATAGTCAACGCAATAAATTACAGCTACAGAAGTGTGTCAGTTTAGTGGTGAACAGTTCCATACCTATGCAGAGCTAATCACCATTCATCAAAGTAATATTTTTGCAGCCTCACTGAAGAGGCTAAAAGTACTAAAAGAGTACTAAAAAAAGTACTAAAAGAGTACTAAAAGATCAGTCAGCATTCCCACTGTAACATCATTTTCCAAGAGCTTGGTGGGTCACTATAAAAGCTTCTGTCGGGGCTTTAGGCCAGTAAATAATCTCAGACTAGTGGCCTGAAGAAATTGGCTGCCATTTTATTGAATTATTTGCTGGCATTTTCTGTGTCTGAAACCAGGCTTGAATTTGTTGGTCTCTTTAATTTTTCTGAAGTTAATGAAAACACTGATAAAGGTGAGTGTGGTCTAGATGATGGTCACTCTCTCAATACTTTATAAAGGGAGACTTCCTAAAGTGAAGAGATAGAATTTGACTTAACCCTTCTTGAGAAACGTTAACTTTTAAACTAAGTTGGTATGACTTGTAAGGTCTTTCGCTCAAATTCATTCTGAATTAATTCAAATGACAGTTGTCACATTTACATCATGTTCAGTTCTAGAGTTTCATATTTTAGACCTTGTAATGCAGGTCATCTTAACCAGGCTTAAGTTTAGCTTAGGTCAAGATATTTTGAGCTTCTAAAATATTTCTACTTAAATTATTACATTAGATTCATTGAAACTTGGTAGTAAATGGAGTCACCTGGATTTTGGGAAGTTTTATTCATGCAGCTTTACACTATTTCCAATAATATTAATTTTTAACAGAAATAATATTTGTCATTTTTATAGCATTTTCCATCTCAAAGGAGCTAAACTACTTCATATACTTTATCTTATAAATGGCATGCCTTATCCACTAATGAAATTCAGTCTGACAATATAGCACCAATAAAGACATGGTTTTTTTCCCCCTTTTCAGTTTTTATGCTGCCAACCATACTTTTTAACAGAGGAATTAGATTTTTCTGGAGGCTATTATATGTCTTTGTGTAGCATGGCACTGATATTAACAGAAATATGTGAAAGGAGAGTTGTGCTAATCAGTGCGATACTGATTACCRTAGAAGAATCTAAGAGCACAGAGCATACCAAGAATATTTGGTCATTATTACTGAAAAAAAAAAAATGGAAATAAGTAAGTTGGGGAAGTAGTGTGATTTTGGGGGGGTTGGGGAATTTTTGGAAGGTATAGGTACAGGAATGACTGTTGAAAATGGAAGAATCATCTAGATAATTGAGATGTATGGCAAGGAGAGTGAAGGAAACTGTACAAACATTTAAGAATGCTTTTGCACTGATAGAGAAACTAGAAAGGATGTGATCTTTTTTAACCYTTTGTTTGTTGGGTTTTTATTTCGTTAAAGTAGTTACAGGGACTGAGGGGGGGGGGGAAATAAGTTTATAAGTTTGTCTGATGTTTCTCCCCCTTCATCACTTTCCCTTTTTTTGCTTTGTCTCTGTTAAGAATTATTTCCTCCCAATTGTTGTCTCCATTAAGAATTGTTTCCATTGTTTCCGTTGGCCTCTTGGCCAATGTTTTTGGAAGTTAACTAATGAATTTGAATGTTCTTATTTTGGCACACCAAATTGAAGATTTCTGTATTGTGGTTGATATRAGCATGGTGACTACATCCTACTCTTGTTTCTTTCCAAGCTGTAATCGATATGTACTTGCAGATGAAGAATTAGAAACCACAAGCTATGTCCCTGTGAAACTAAAGTGGYAGAAGACCCAAAATATTCCTGATGTCTGAGTTTTGAACATTTATGAGAACATGYCCACATTTGGAGGAAAGGCTCAAGAACTACTTTTAGGGAATGTTTTAGGATAAGTATTCTGTGATTTGGCAACAGAAGATACACTGTACTAGACATAACTTTTTCCTTTCTCAAGTAATACTGTATTTAACTTTTGCTTAGGTGAATTTCAGTGATGATTTCATTGCTTTTCAATTATGAAGAACATTTAAATATTTAATTTAAAGGAATAATTAGTAATTTTCATGAGTTGGAAAGATGACTTGCAACTCAGGTAGTTTAAGCCATACAATCAAGTTTTATTTGCCTATTTGCATAACCTTGTAATGAATACTGTGGATATTTTGACATGCGGCAATACTGTATCATCATATTTAACGTATATGTTTTTCCTTCTATGTTTTCTGCTGTAGTATAAGAAACTGGCAGGAATCAAAAGCATCACAAAACTCTCTCTCTCTGACTGATGTGCATTTTTTTGAAGAAAAAATAAATCCTAGTCATCTTGACAATGACTATGATAAAATGTAACATAGTAGTATGTCAGTACTTGCTAAAAGCATTAACAGTTTAAAAAGATGTTAGCTACTCTTCCTCAAACCTTTGAATTATAAACTTATGCCCTCATTCCTTATTCCTTTCTCTTCTCAGACTATTTCTAGAAAGGGAGAGGTTCATTTATAATGATGATTGTTAGCATATATTAGAATGCTATATATCTCACATCTGTAGCTTATTATAGGATACCTAGGATAAATCAGTGACRTTTGCCAATATGTGTCACACAAACATACATGTGTACATATATATTCAGAGTCRTATCTAAAAATACTAGAGGAAGCTAGCAAGTAAACTAAAACCTAAGGAAACCAGCTCATATATTAACCTTGCCCATAGTGAGCCATAATCACAGAAATCAGGAGCATTGCTTAATATTGTCATGACAGCTAATGCAAAGGTAAGTCCTTATCTGTGTGCTCACATGAATTTTGAAGGTCACTACTGACTCTTCCCTCATCAACTTTACCTGTTTCTTCAACACTAACTGGTCAAGAGATGATCTCAAATTTGTAAGGTATCACTTAGCTCTTTTCATATGAAACATGATGTTATTGGAAATATAGACAGCCTTTTTATGAATTTGCAATGTTGGCATTTCTCTTTGAAGTAAGAATCTTGTAGATTCCTAGTGTAGGCATAGTCTAAAAACAGTATAATTAAATGTTGGGTTTGTACATGGTAAAAACATATCTGCTTTAAGTAGCAGCAGTGGCTGTTCCAGATGCACAACAAAATTTCCAGCGATGAATGTGCATGAGTTTTTGTGGAGAGTTACMAATAAAACTGTATATGGTATATTTTCTGAAAGCTATTGAAGCTTATTCTATTGCCAAAGATAAAGTCATTTAGTCACTGCATTGCATAAAACATTTGGGCAGGGGGGAGGAGGTTGCATGATTTTCGAATGTGCACATGATAAACACTTACAGGACAATGAACTAGAATACTTAGCATAAGATGAAAAGTTTATTTGGGCTTTGGTAGCTCTCACATGATTAGATTTTAATATTTTCAGATTTTTTTATGTATATTGTTTTTGATTTTAATGCTTCAATTTCATAAACAGATGTACACCATATATAATACTTTGCCAATAAAAACTTCTGGAAACTGTTTCTAATATTGAAGACTGCAGGAGATTTCTCCTTTCTCGTCTCTGCCCCCACAAATAGCTAATATAGAAATAAACATTTTTTCATGTATTTTTCCAAATGCACTGTAATGTATTTGGGGCAGGTTATTAATATAATAACCTTCCGCTTTATGGTCTTGGTATCATAAATTACTACTTAATTACAGAATAAAAAGCACTATACCTTTAGAAACCATTGAAGGTTTTTTGTTGGTGGTTGGYTGGGTTTTTTTGAGCTCTTCCAGAAGAAATGAGTTACACACAGCCTTCTAGTCAGTGATTGTGAATGAAACAGACATAGTTTGTGAGGGAGACTAGCCGTAGAGTGTGAAGGACATAGTGACCTCAGTACAAAATGCCCTTGTCAAGTCTCCTTAGAACGGTGTGTACTGGATTGATTGCCCATTTCAAAAAGGATGCCCATATGGCAGAATGAGATAGCTATTGTACTATGGAAAAGCATTGAGAACTAAACATGTGCCTTAACAGCTTTTTCCCCTGTTGCCAATTAATTGTAGCTTCCTCTTATTAGAGTAGCTCTCATGCAATGCTGAGACAGTTTTGTGGACCTTATTTTTATCAATTAAACTAAACTTAGCAGGACTGACTGCATTTATAAGGTTTGAAAGCTTATGCTGATAAATGTTTCATTCCTAGAATTCAACAAAGGAAAAACACAAATTATTAAAAACTTAAGGGACTTTTCCCTCAAAATCCATAACTGAAAATGCGATGACATAGTTGGCCAACAGCAGCAAAACATGCAAGTCTAGAAGGGATTTAAGAACATATTCTTCTGGCAATCAGTGTCACAATATAATTTGCTTCAATCACATTTATGGATCAAGAGATTAGGTAATATGTAAACATCTCTGGATGCATGAGACAGAGCAGATAGACCTGAGCTGTTTTCATTTACATGTTAGTTTCTCTAGTTTAGGCAGAGCTCATCAAATGCCTATGGCCTGTTGTTTAAACAGCTGTGCTATCCCACTATGGCACAGAGGCCACACATCCTTGGGACCATAGCAAACGTACGCCATTTAGAAATTCCAGTGATAGTTATCAGCCTCAGTGTAGTGGTTCCTTGGAAGTTTCCTGTGTTTCCAGAAAGAAATGTCATACAAAACCTAATATAATGAAAGGCAGAGAAGAGATGCAGGTAGCAATTTTTTCATGTATATTCATTAACAAGCTTAATACTTTAGTGAAATATATAATGCTGTGAACAATTACCATCATTCTTAAACAAAATTTTAGAGTAGTAGGTTTCCCTGTGAATTGTTTTTTTAAAGTATGAGTACTTCTGTTCCACATTGTGCTGGTTTTGGCTGGGATAGAGTTAATTTTCTTTATAGTAGCTAGTATGAGGTTATGTTTTGGATTTGTGCTGAAAACAGWGTTGATAATACAGGATGTTTTCATTATTGCTGAGCAGCGCTTACACAGAGCCAAGGCCTTTTCTGCTCCTCACACCACCCCACCAGCCAGTAGGCTGGGGGTGCACAAGAAGCTGGGAGGGGACACAGCTGGGACAACTGACCCCAACTGGCCAAAGGCATATTCCATACCATATGACATCATGCTCAGCATATAAAGCTGGGAGAAGAAGAAGGAAGGGSGGGACATTCAGAGTGATGACGTTTGTCTTCCCAAGTAACTGTTAYGCGTGATGGAGCCCTGCTTTCCTGGAGATGGCTGAACACCTGCCTGCCCATGGGAAGTAGKGAATGAATTCCTTGYTTTGCTTTGCTTGYKTGCGCGGCTTTTGCTTTCCCTATTAAACTGTCTTTATCTCAAYCCACGAGTTTTCTCACTTTCACCCTTCTGACTCTCTCCCCCATCCCACCAGTGGGGGAGTGAGCGAGCGGCTGTGTGGTGCTTAGTTGCTGGCTGGGGTTAAACCATGACACACATCTGTACACTTCTCTTCCCAGACTTTCTTCCGAAAGTATTAATGTTTCCATTCAACGCTTCTAGTATGACTGAACTGCTACTGCCACTTATGCAGTTAAAAATCAACTCAGGTGTGGTGAATGATGTATTTGTTTTGTATTTACTATAGAGTAATTAGTATTTAACTCCATCTCATTCAATTAAAATACTACTGTGAATATTCTCATGATTTTTCTTAGCTCCTGTGTGTTACCATTTTTAATTCAAAATTCATAATTTRAAGAAAATAAACAGATGAAGAAAATGGAAACAGTGAAATAAACAGAAAGAATGAAGTTAGCTATTTTAGGAATGAGATGCTAGGATTTTTAATATTTTTCTGTAGTTTCCAAAAGACTTAACGTGCTGCAACATTGATACTACTTAGCAATTTAATTGTCTTCATTGGACCATAAAGGTAATTTGTAACTAGGTGTGACCATTAAGCACTCAGTATGAATTAAGGAGACAGTATTTGGAATGAGGATGACGTCTTTTAGTCTAATAGGTTTAGTCCTGATAGCCTGCTTGGCTTTCTGCACATATAATTGTCTGTGTACTACCTGTCAAAGTGACAGGGCTAAAGTCATTAGTTTCTTCATCTTGCGCATGTCAGGCAGAAAGGCAATTTTAGTTGTGGGAAGAAACAGCCAAGTGTGTCTTCCCCCCGCCCTTGACTGTCCTGATCACCTCGTGCTCTTTAACAGCATTAAGTGCCAAGTGGGACGGCACAGGCTGGGCAAAGCACATGGATGGGCTTCTGCAGTGTGTGGGCCATGACCCTGCCTAATGATGTGAGGAAGTTGTTTATGTAGTTACAGAATGCTAGGTTCGCTGATCAAGATAGCAAGCAATGCACAAAGCTGAGACTAGACTACTACCCAAACAATACTCTTTGCTAGTCATGCAAAAGCTAGGTAGGAACTAGGGAGACTTAGCTTACCATCCTAACTCTGTGAAGTACATTAGGAAACCTAGGCAAAGATTTTATCTTTATTTTTTAAATATATATAGGCTGCAGGGGACATASGTTTGATTCAGGCACAGATTCATCTCGCTGAACTGTGGCATTCAAGATAGGAGATTAGTCACCCTACGTCTCTCTCTGGTCAGTGAAGAGATCTGGGTACTGCCGGACTGAGAACTATGGTGGGTGAATTTCTTTCTGCAGGTATTCTCTTGACTGGTTCTAAAGTCTTAGGCAGGTTGGTTAGATGCCTTAAACTAATCCAGACTCTTAAGTACAAGCTCAAGTTTTTGTTTTAAAAAAATCATGTTCATTTTTTGCTAGGGCTAAAGACAGCTGTTTGCTAGGCAGAGGTAAACAAGGTRAACAATGGTTAATGTCTTCACTAGTAATAGATATAAAATATTTTAAGAAATTATGAAAGACAAAAGTCAGATGGATGACAAATGAACAAACTTATTTTTGGACTTGCCAGGAAGCTGTGTGGAAAGTTATACAAGTTAGAACAACTGAGAACATCCTGTTTTCTGTCAACCTTCAAAGGAATCAATAACATATATATGCAATCAAAAATATTTCTATAAAGTTGTCTTTTTTAGAAATAGAAATTTTAAAAAATCTATCTATGGCTTTTAGAAGGACAAGATAACCAAATTACCAGTTATTTTAAATACTCTAAAATGGACTATGATAAAGGGTTCGATTCTGACCAATCAATCTTGTGTAGTCTAGAGAGCAGAAACCATGAACTCCAGACTTTCCTCAGAACTTTCAGGAAGAAGTGAGCTTCAACTGGAACAGCAAAGGTAGATGTGAACACCAAAGAAGAGCCCACCACCAGGTTGTTTTGAGGCAAGGCTAAAAGGAGAGGAAAGAGGCATTAACTCTGTTAGCCTGGCTAGCCAAGGATGCCAAAGCTTGAGGCRTGAGCAAAAGACAGCATGCGTTTGTTGTCAGAACTGCAGTTCCAATTTAACACTAAAAAAAGTGTATAGGCTGATGACTTTAAAAGAGATAAAAGCAGATATTTGACTGTTGGTTCTTTTTTTAGTAGCATTTTTTAATAGGTTGTAACAAGTGCTATGTGTCTGGGCAATTTAGCATAGCCAGATTTAGGTAACTTTGTGTGTTGCATCTACAGATATTCTGAAGCAGTAGGGCACAAACGTTTTTTTATGCATGGGAGCCATTTAGATGCAGAAATACATGCATGTCCCTCTTATGAAAGTTATTTGTCAGAAAAAATATATTGTTTTGTATTTTGTATTGCAGAGTTTATAGGAATAAAGGCATTGCCATGGTTCAAATCTTGCAAAGGTATGTCATTGATATGAATCCACACTAGTAGTAATGTATTATTAGATTTGCAACACTAATTTTATTCCATCATTCAATATTACTTTTTTTAACTGGTGTTTTTATTTATAATGTAAGTTTAATTTAGCTTTTAAAATTGTATTAATTTATTGTGAAAGTCCTCAAAATATCCATAAAACCTTTCAGAAATGTTTCTTCTTTTCACAACTATCACCACATTCACTTGTGAAGGTCAAAGATAATTTCAATACTTTTACAGGCCAGATGGTAATGCTTTCACATTTGTACCTCACACTTTCACGCTGTGCCTTATTCCCAYTGAAATTAGAAGAAACTGGGCATCTTGGCGTGAGTTCATAGTGTGTTAGTAAGGCATGTATTAGAGAACAGAGATTGTTCTCTCTTCACATTAGTAATATTATTCCTATTTGTTTTGATGCCTCTGCCAAAATACTGTGTTTCCCTTAGAAAGAGTAGATTCCAAGCAGCTGTCTTTTGCCTTTTCAAACAGGGGAATAAGAAGAGCATAGAGAGAGAGTTTGGCATGACTCTTTAGTCCTATGTCACTTTCAAAACTTAGTTTCAAAGACATTTTATTACTCAAATATTTAGCCTCATACATCTTTGGACTAAGTCCAAATAATTAAATTATGACCTAACTTTTGGCATTTCTGAGACTTTTTCATATTCTTATTCTTATGGTAGAATTTATATTTCCAAGTTGTATTAAAATGAAAAAATACTATCATTTGAGTGGATTTTATTTGTTTACTTATTTATTTTGCAACTCTTTAGCTGCATTTGTTATGAGGCATAGCTGTAATACCAGTGGTAATTTTAATGTTTCCCAGCTTTCAGTCCTTGAAGGATAACAAAGCCAGGAGTGCAAAATTTACTATTGTGAAAWCATCTCAGAAATACACAGATGAAAGGCTTTAAAATTAACAGCTGTTGAGGTGCGGTTCATAATTGATCACTAACATTTCCAGTCTCCTTTGACTGCATTTTGGTATATATTTTAAGCAGACATTGAATTTTGTTTTTTATTATAGATGAGAATTCTATGAAGCTACAAGACACTGAAATATTTGGTTTTAATGTCATGTTTTACCATTAGCATTCCATATTTTGTGGGATATTTTTAACAAGTTCTTTGAAAAACAATCTGATTCTTCCACTTTTCATCTGCTGAGGGTCTTCATAAAACAACAGTTGCACTCATATTTCTTGGAAATCAGCATGATTCCAGGCATAATTCAGACCCAGCATTGATCTATTGGTCCCAGGTGCCTTCCCCTGGCTGCAGGTTCCAGGTGCCCTCTCCCCTAGCTGAGACAACCCTGCGGTTCCATGTGATTCCCACCATGCTCAGTGACTCAGGGAAGGAGACCTTGTTCAGCTGATAAAAGTCAAGCTAGGCATCATCATTCTTTGCCTACCACCCTCACTGTTCTTCCCAAAATGCACATTAACTGAACAAACAAAACACAGTAAGTTGTGCCCATTCTGCAGGAACCTTTTAGAGATTCCTAACTTTGGCGGTGTTGCCTCAAGGCAACAGCAGAGAATGAATGACAGTGCAGATCCCCATGCTTTCTTGGATAGGAAATCAAGGCTGAACTTGTTATGTTTTAAGAAAAAGCCTGAAACAAATCCAGGTCAAACCACTGTCTAACGTGGTTTMCCGTCACACATTGAATGTCACTTTAAAAAGCTCTGAATTCTACTTTACCTGGGACTTTACTTATTTGTATTACAGTATCCATTTGCTCATTCATACAGACATTTACTTGTGGTTTGTTCTTTGTCTTGTTTAATGGATCTTTAGAAAGTAATGATAGGGTACCTTTTAATAAATATGGTTCCTATCGGCATCTTGTTGTAAAAGTTGTACCTGCAGGTTGATAAGCTGTGATAYGGAATTGCTAACGTTAGTGGAGGTCTACCTTATGCTGGTATTTGGTATTATCTGTGCTAGGATGGACTTAGAGGACTTGTGCAAGCTAAGTAAAGTTCTAGGAGTCCACAAATACTGCAAACATTTTCAGATACGCTTGCCATATTTTAACATTTAAAAAAACATTTATTTTTTGAAAACATGTGTGACCATGTATTCAAGCCACATTTTAACTGAATCTTGAGTTTCCACTAAGACTTAGGAACACAGTGGATTAATAGATGTGTTTTACTATTGATGCTAGGTTAACCAACTATCCAGCAATCTCAAATTGTCCCCCYACCCCGATAGGGCCATGAATCCTGTGAAAAGCCTATGCCTTTCTGTGTCTAAATCCAAAACTGGTGTCTGACACTGAGAAAGATTTGATTTAAAATTCCTTACTGAATAGGTTAGAAAGTAACCCAAGTTGGATCCATCTATAGCCATATCTATTTTTATTCTAATTGTCCTCAAAGTTTTTTTTTTACCTCCAGATAAAATGTAGCTATAACAGGTTGCATATTCAGGGATTGAGAATCTATGTTTTTAATACTTTGAGTCTGATGCCAATGTAATAACAGACAACATTCTAATGGTTCACTACTCTGATTATCTGTCTGTCTAGAGCAACAACTTGCATATAAAACTTATGAAATTACTGATGCTTTTAATGTAATGTGCTTAAAACTATATCAAATTATATTAGCGTTTCTCTAGATGCTTCATTCTGTGGGTAATGAAATTACATTTCAAAACTACAAAATACTCCACCAAACAGAATTTTTAGTCTCCCAGTGAGCCCTCAGTTAAAGGTCAAAATTTACTGATACATATGAAGGCCTAGTTTTTATGTCAATCATTTCTCTAATAGAAGTGCTCATTATGATGGCAGTAATGGTTTATGTACAAGCTTGTGTATGCCTACATGTGCAAATACATTCATTGCAAACTTTTCTATTTTATTTTTCTTCTTCCACAGCTGTTACTACATAAATTTCTGCTATGGTAATGAAAGAGAAGTCACTGCCAAGTCAGCCTGGATCTGAAATGGTAAATTAGGCCCCTAAGGAATCATAGAATCASCACTTTAATTTTCAGAATTTCTATGGAAAGAATCATAACAGCGTTCCTAGATCATATCCCAATGCTTTGTAAATGCCACAGTGATCGACTAGAGATAGCCATCCCATGAAATATAAAATCACTCATCTTGTTTGACTTCCAAAGTATTTAAAACTACAATTAAGATAGAAATTACAAAAAGAAATTTGTGTGGTTATGTTTGGGATCATGCTGGTTAGCCACCTGCTAACCAATCTATCCCTCTTTAGCTGAAATATTTTCTTCTCCAGTAAAGTATGTGTTAAGCCTGAGGGCCTATCCATATTTACCTTTGCTGGGTTATACTTTTGCTATATATTGCACTCAGCTGTGGGAAAGAGAAACTCTTCTTCAGTGTACTCCGTCTGCCCTTGTGGTAACCTACTGACTATGTAAGAGCCATCTAGGGAGTTGCAACTACTCATATTTATTTTATAATAATATTTTATTCACACTCTTTGTTAAATGTGAACATTTAAAAAACGTTAACAAAGATTTTTCTCTTTTTCATGTCAAACATTTAATGTTCTTTTTATAGAATTTGAGGTTAACATAACCAGCCTCAGAAATGTCATACTTTTATAAGGCCAAGTGGTTTAGCATATCCTTTTTGTATATCCTTCAAATTAAAAATATAGCATCAATTCTGTCAACATAAAACACTTAACAGCTGTCTATGAGATATGCAATTATCTAATCACAAATGCCTTCTGCAAACAAAAAAAGCTTGTAAGCTATCGTAATGTTATGTTACTGCTTTTTTTTTTTTTTAGCATCACATAAACTTAGCTCTTTAATGCTTGGATTAATCTCTGTTTCTGAGATATTTTTACAGTTTTTCTCCCCGATATTAGGTGAGTAGCTCATTCATAGTGAAATGCTTAAGCAAGGGTATAGTGAATGCTTAATAAATATTTAAAAGCTCCATCTGCCAGAGTAAACTAGCACGGGCAAAGCTTCCATGTCCTCTGGAGGTGTTTAGCCCAACATATTCCACAGTAAGCCACTGTTCTAGGAAGGCATATCCTGACTTTATATGGGAATAAACTGAGTTTTGTAAGGCAATCAGTTATGAATTACATGCTGCTTTGGCAATAAGGTCTTCATAAAAAACACTTTTTCTTGGTAGTATGAATAAAGTAGCAAAGATGAAACAAATTATTTTTATTTTCTCTGGTTCTGTTGGTGTAAAAAAATATTGCCTGCGTAGTTAGCAGATTGTGGTGGTGGGGTCAATTCCATCCAGGACTGAAATCTAAGGTTTCTAGAGAATCTTAAGCATGTGAGGTTAATAATGTGGCACAGCAGCTCCTTGAGAAATCTCTTATTGTGTTATAGCTAGCTCTGACAAATGGTGGCTATATTTGTCACTTTGCATTCTCATTCAAGCGGTATCTTTTATTCTTCAGTTTTTTCCTTGGGGGATTGCTGAGGTGTGTGAAATCTTGAGTGTATTTGGAAGGATTAGACTATCAAAGGGTAAAGTTATCATTCATATGAATGTGATTCTTCACAGGATATATAAAATGTGAAATATATCAGGTAGCCCAGAATGGAGAGAATCCACAGACATGCTTTTTCCATCAGCAGAGGATGGTTGTTTTGCTTTCCAGAATGCCAATGAGTGCATCAGCAGTTGCTGCTCTAGCAGGTCTTCTTCAAAGCACCTTTAAAAACAGGGGGATGATGGGAGGAGCTTTTCTTTGTGGTCTTTTAAATGCCATAATAAAAATGTGCTTGTCCAGTTTCACATTATTCAACTTCACATTTCTCCATATTGGATGGAGAAATAGTTAAGCTAAACTGCCAATACTCTTATATTAAAACCATAGTTCTATAATCAGCTGAACTAAATCTGAAGACGTGACTGACCTAGAGAGAAAAAAAAATTACCTCCGAGTTGTAAAATCTTAGTTTAAGATTTGATAACATGTAGATTTCTTTTTTTTTTATTTGCATTTACTGCACTCTTTGAGATGGCCTGGAGTCAGATGAAAAACTTATTGACTGCATGATTCTCCATCTTTTGAAGTACTACATTAAATCAGGATTTTTTGTCTGTCCTATCAATTTAAGCAGAAGTGATAAATGGGGTAGATGGTGCACCCCTTCATCCAGGTAATGATCTGAGGAAAGAAATATGTGAATAATTTTGAAATGTGTTGGAAACACTCATTTGTCTCTGCGTTTCCATGACTGAAAGRATGGAGTGAAATCTGAGTAAGGAATACAATACATTGTGCAAAATCATTTCTTGTTAAACATGGGCATCATAAACTTGATTTTTGTGTAGGAATAAGCAGTGGTTTATAAGAGTCACATTCAATCTTACAAGTTAGATGAGAAGTYTTTTAAAGCAAACTCCAGAGCTTACTCCAGCTGGCTTAATTTGGAACCTTATTGTAGTTGATGAAAGTAGTTTGGTAATGCTCTGAAAACTGCACAAAAATCACTAAAAAAAATCAGCTGCCAAAATATCTTACATTGTGCATATTTTATCAAAGCAGTTATAGCTAACTCCTCCCCAAGCGCTTCCGACRTATACATTGAGAAAGCATAAGCTTAATTCTTACTCTTTCTGCACTAATTCTTTGTGAAAGGTTTTCAAATATCTTAAACAAAACTCTGAGTCAGAAACCCTTGAACTGCAGTCAAAAATCAGGGTTAGAGGAAATCTTAACAGTTTAGTGGGATGTTTCCCTCATCCCACAGTGCTCCTCTCTCTCACATTGAGCAGCAGAATAAAGATATTTTAATACCACTGTCAGTTCTGCCTCACCAAGAGATACCTGCATAGTCAGCATCCTTGAGGGACCTCTTAGGTAGGCACTGTTCAGAATACTTTTTAATGACTGAAGCTTCATTACAGCACTTTAACATGGTTAAGAATGTGCAACTTTGGTTATGCTAAAGTATTTACGGTCTCTTCAAGGTTTGGGTTTTTTTAACTTGATGTTCTGTAAGTATTCAACTTATCTGAAAGAAATAAGGACATTATGACTTTTATGAAAATATTCATTGAAAGCTATTATTTCAAAGTTGTGATTATTTCCTCCAGTTAAGATGCAATAATTTTTATATTGCTGAGGTTTTTTTCGGTTTCAAACCCTTGCATGTATTTTCTGCTTTGGAATTAAGACCCCACAGAGTGGAAGTTGCCCAAGAAATCAAGACATTAGCAAAAGTTGCCATCTAAAGATAGTAGAGGACAGTGAATGCTTTTTTTGATATATTACCCATATTCATAGAAGTTCATCCTTGTGCTTGATTTGGCTCCTCTGCAACATACCGAGGAAGATTAAATACTTTGCACCACCTAAATAAATAAAAAGGTTCAGAGATTCAATATTTTCCCTAACATTTAGTCATTTGAGACATCTATGGAACATGTGGTAGAAAAATCTATACCTGTCTTAACCTAGAGGGAAAAATCAAATTAAATTGGATTTAAAAGATGTATCCAATAAACTAGTGGAGAATGATGTCATAAACTGGAGACACTGGGGAATCAGTTCAGGGCCCACAACTCCTAAAAGCCTCAATGATAAAGAATGAGGGTATTTATTTCTTTGACAGAGTGTATGAAGACCAGAGTGAACAATTCAATCTTAATATGTGTATTTAGAAGGCATTTGAAGCCTCCCACTTATGCCAGATGGATTCAAGAGATTCCTGAAAGGAAAGCACAGATATTTACCTGATATGCCACAAAGAATTTTTTAAAATCACCTGAACACTTCTCAATGCGCCTGGAACTAGCTAAAGAATCTCTTGCTGTTCATTTTGGTTTTATTGAAGTTATTGAAATATTTTATAGTTATTAAAGTGATTGAACAGATACAGTCATAGTATGATTAATTTATATCTATATAAATCTACTTACCCTAGGAAATTAATTTCCTTTCTGGTGTCAGCAGCAGGAAATGTCTATGCTAGTGATTTCAGTCAAGTCAGGGTGTCAAAAGGTATGATTTCTGTTCTGCTGGAAGATGTATGGGTAAAGTTGCATCAGGCAAACTTACTATTTTGTCACTGTAGGTATTGATTGAGTTCAGAGGCTGAAGAACAAGTAGTATTGTTCCACTTTCCTGGAACAAAATTTAGTGTATAGAAAATATGTGGATCAGCAACATGAATGTTTCTGATGCAATATACCAGTAAAATGCTGTTCATGTATATGAGGTACTTACTAGGACTGTTACACAGATATGGCTGCATTTGCATTAGAGTGATCATACTGCACTATTAGTGTAGAATGGCCAAGCTCAGCTGCTTAGTATGTGATACTAATAACTTTATGGCTGTGGCTATAAAGTCACAAGCTGATTATAATCTGTTCCCCACTGCCATCTCTTTTCAGCAAATAACTAGCTGTTGTTCAAATCTGAGTACAGAAGCAATCTCTCTAAATGTTTTTGTTTTGATGAGATGTTTTAAATTTTTCCTTATAGATCAAGACATGGATTTGTGACTTGATATAACTTTTTAAAATTATTAAGATCAGACTATTTTTAAAATGAATTGTAATTATTTTTTGTTTGGGATGTAAAATTCTTTGCACTTCTATAGGTTTCAGACATCAAAAATTCAGTGCATGTGTTATATTATACTGTCTGTTAACAGTGATATTTCACAATATACATGAATTAAGAAATCCTTTTTAGTAGTTGGATGAGCCAGCTAACTTTGTACTTTTAATATACTTCCTGAAGCTCACATCAAGGGATCATACATCTGAGTAATTTATTAATGTTACATGCAGAAGTGAAAGCTCTTCTCACTCTTTAGTTAACCAAGTATGAATACAAAGTTTTAGATATTAGATTTGTAGTGTTCTTGTTTTCCATACACAGTTTATAAAATTTAGCTGCAACTCTGCTCCAGGCCAAAGTCCATCTCATCTTCATGAATGGCAATTGGAAATGCCAAGGAAAACCACAGAAGATGTTAATGCAAGGACCACATGTGTCCGGCAAACAGTAGTTTATCAGGGGATTCCTGAGCTATACATTTCCTGGGAGCTATTATTCTCAATATTCATTTTTGATCTGTTTTTTGTCTTTACCTAATCCCTTTCTGATATTCTTTATCTTGGTAGGTTTCACAAGAAATACATGGAAGGATATCAACACAGTTAATAATAATCTCTTTTCACTGTGAAAATTGTCCATTTACCCCAGTCCTTTGCCTTCTATCTTCTAAATCAGTATTCATTTAGAAGTTGACTTTCTTTTATATCTTAGACCACTCTAATTGCTTTATTTGTCTTGGTGAGGTATCTCATAAAAATCTTTCAGAAGATCAAGCATGTTATATCAACTTCATAACCTGGACGAAAATGCTTGCTGGAACACTGGAAGAAATACACTGTGATGTGTTGCATCCTTACGTTACCTCCCCCTAGTATGATAGAACTCTCTTGGTTACCTAGGATGTTATAACTCCTATCACATAGGTTGGTGTCGAAATTAGGTTTTCACACCTGCACTTGCCAGGTTCACCCCTGAAACTATGCTTAAATACCAATGTGGTATTTGCCATCTTTCATTACTCTGACACCGAGTTTGCTTTACACATAGGAATTGATATTTAACCAGGTGTTATGACCGAACACAGACATCGAACTGGTGCAGAACTGTCTGATCCTATTGATTGACTGTTGTTCAATTTATTAAGTTTTGTGTTTTGTATGGGTTTTAGTTGTTTTAAAATCTCTGAGCCTTTTCTCTGACAGTGAATCGCTATCCAGGTTTGGTGTGAGAACTGTCTTACCACCACTAGGAATATCAATACCAATACAAATAATTCGTTTAGCCGTTCTGCAATAGCCTTAGTCACACTGATTGGTCCTTTTACCTCTTGATCATCTATCAGCTCTCCTGGCTTTTTGTTTTATAGGTTCCAATATGGGAGACTTTTATTATTAAAGGYGTAAAAACTGGTAAGCTGTTCCTTAGCCCTTTGGCCTATCTTGTTGTGATATTATATGTAAATTGTTAGAGATTAAGTTGTTAACTATTTTCCTTTCCTATATTTCCTTGAATATATCTTTCTGATATCTAATAGTGTTGTCTTCAACTTGTTGTTTTTTTTTTTTTTCTGGGGAATAGAAAAAGGGGAAGAAGTGAAAGGAAGTGGTAAAGGGGAAGCATGAGTCAGTATCTGCGTCTGGGTATTATGTCTTTAAATTATCTCCATGTCATCTACAGGCATTTTACATATTTAACTGCTCATTTTTTTATTTATTTCTGAGTTACTTCTTTGTTTAATTTATCTTTTTAAGTGCTAAAGAGTGAGTGCGTGCATTGTGAACTTTGTCATTTCACACAGCAAACAAGCAAGTCTCCATGTAGTTCCTGATGACACCTTTCACGTCTGTGTTCTTAATAACTAGATTCCCAGTAGTGTCTGTGACTCATCTTATTGACTGGTACCCTTGTCTTCAGAGGATTATGCCTGGAGCAAGAGATTGTAGGATATATCTATATTCTGATATCAGAATCTGTTTTACCTTTTTAGATCTCATGTTAACCTCCGTCAGACTGGAATTAAGGTTAGTGTCAATGTTGAACATTTCAAAATTCATATGCATAATATTTAATATCTAGGACATATTGTACCATTTTGGCTTCAAAGATCATGTAGTTCACTCTGGTGTCTCTGACAGAGAAAGGTAAATGAACTTTGTAGAASGGACAGAGGGATACTTTACTGACAATGTTTGAATATCATTTGATTTCTAAAGTTATAGGTACAGATTAAATGTTCTCAGACAAATAAATAAATGACCAGCTGCTAGATATGACTATGCTTGAGCTGGTAGCCTGTGATAAACTCAAAATAAAGTGGGTTTATTGAACCAATATCAGTTGGTCACAGCTGGTCTGGGCTAGAGTGCTTGTAAGCTCAAATACTGTTGTTCAAGGGATAGACAGGGTCAAAACTACAGTAACATTGCCATGTTTGATCATATGCTCATAGCTGCATAGCTAGAGATTTTTCTAAAGCCCCGAAGCAGCAGATTTACAACTGCTATGTTTATGGTTGCATTTTAAAACAACTTTCATCGGCAATGGGTTCCACAATTTAATCACAATATGAAAAACATACTTTTATCAGTGGACCACTTGTCATCTTTTCATATAGTTGAATATTTCTTTGTCTTAGGCAAAGGCAACACAAACACTTGCTCTAAATACTTTTACCATTTTTTATTCCACCTACATTTACAAAGTCATCTCTTTCATCCTTTTCTTTAGCATAACCAATCCTTGTATTTTTCAATCATTTTTTTTCTCAGATCCTTGACCATTTCTATCACTTTTCACTGAATGTTTTATTAAGTTTTCCTTCCTTTTAAAGAGCTGTATAAACACTGTATGATTAAATCTCAAGAAATTACTGCAAGTTAAATATGGGAAAGATATCCTCATCTGATGGGGAAGTCATGACAAAAATGAGGAAAGAAACACATGAGTAGAGAAAGGTTCAGGTACAAAAATATCTAACCCTTTATATCTGCCAGATATTCCTTACTCTTGAGGAATTTAGTCTAGATGCCTTGTTTYGTCAAAAGCTCCTCTGTTGGGAGCCTGCCTCTTTCCAATGACTACATAAATTCACAGATTAGGAACCTCACATCCTTAAATTTAAGGCCTAAAATCAGATGACCTGATGCCTCTTTCCAGAGAGACCAGTAAAAGATTGTTTAAGGTACTCAAATCAGTAGTTGAATACCTTTAAAATTCTAGCTTTGATTTGCTTAAATAGGACACCTGAAGCCAATTAGGAAATCGAATCTAGGTTGTCTTTGTTCAAAGCTAGCATTGCAATAACCATTCCATTTCTTCATCCCATAAAATACGTAAATTCAGGGATGCCTATTCTGGCTTTTATTTTTGCTGTATTATTTAATTATGTAGAGGGAAATATAAACAACAGCGACTTTTAGAGATAGTCCTTTTATTCACACAATTACAGATGGATAATGCTCACAGTTTCTTTGTACTAATGCCCTATTCATTGAAAATATTTAAAAATCTGTTTTATTATTATTATGGCTTTTTTTTCCTTTTCTCTCTTTGTGCATACAACTTCTCTTCCTCTCATGTAATGCTTTTCATTTTGGGACCTCCACTTCTGTGAAATCCATGTAAATCACTTTTTTTATAAAGAATGGTTTCCACAGAGGAAGGAAAATAAACCCAAAACTTTTGTACTTATCTTAATATTCATAAAAGCTTAGTTTGCTTTTCTCCCAAAATCTATTTTTGGGCCCAATTAAAGTCGCAATGTCCCCCCTAAGTTATTAAATTCCTTGCAGTCTCTTTTTAGTCCTGATGTGCCATTTCATTGACATTTTGGAATTAGTTCAGAGATCACAACTGCCAAAGCCCTTTGATCACACAGCGCTGGCCCTCCCGCTACTATTGCTGTTCAGAGCATTCATAGCTCCAGCTGCTCAAAATGAGATCAGCCAGCTTACTCTCTGGGCTCTCCGCAAGCTTGCTGCTGTAGCTGCTGCGCTTCCACCTGCTCTGCCCTGAGTAAGGCACTCATACTGCATGAATACACAAGGACCAAGAGAGTACCAAATGAGGTGCCCTGGCTCTTACCCAGTGCAGCTCCACTGACCAATTCAGCACCCAGTCGGCAGCATTGTATAACAGAGTTTCCTTTCCATCCGGGAGCTGGGCACAGGGGGAATCTGTTCCGTTTACTGATTTACTGTTATATATTCAGTAAAAAGATACTGCTTTGTCTCCTTTCTACTGCTCCTTTTTCCTGTCTAACATAATAAGAGCTTTTTTCATTGACTATAACTTATTAATAGCTTACATATTATAAATAAATTATTAATCGGTGTTCTAAGCCCATTTTGCACTTGAGCTGTATTTATTCACGGAGTGGTATTTGTTACTGACGGTATAAACGAATTAGTAGATGCTTGTTAAATGATGTTCATGTATAAGTATATGAAACCTGCTATCTCCTGAATTTAACAAAACAACTAGTTATGCAACAATCTACCAACCATATGTAAWTTATCTAAAAATATACCCTTAATATAAAACCAAACCAAACATTACATTGAAAATTTTATAGTAAATTTCTATACTAGATTTTTATGGTGTGATTTATATTTCATACACTCCTGACACTATTTTTTTTTTCTTTTAATTGAATCCTTCTAAATTTCAATCTCTATAATGTTTTTAAAAGAAACAAACAGCAGAGCAGAGTTTGGAGTAAAATTGTACCAAATATACTACACCATGTAGGTATATTTGAAACATCTGTAGTGCTAACAGTTCAGCTGCTTGACAAGCAGTTAGTCCCATCCCTGGATGTAGCCTATCATCATCCAGTACTGATACTTAACCCACAATAGTTCATTGATTTTATGCTTGTGCTAGTTAATTTGTTTGTTTTGATATGTATTTAATGCTATGGGCTATGAACAATAGCAGGGGCACAGCAGTATTAGTGTGCAATTTATGAAAGGCTCTCTATAGGAACTTCAAATTCCTATATGTGCTATTTCTACTCTTCTCTCTTTCAAGTATTTATATTAACAGATCATCTAATCATTTCAACTCACATTTCAGTAACTAGTTGTTTCTTGTTTAGGTATTTTAACTCATTCTCTCCACTTTAATTTCTCAAAACAATTTAATAATGCATCAAGTACAGACCCTGCAATTGTTTCCAGCATGCAGTAATAGAATATTTCGATCCATGAAATATATTTCATATGTGTGATGATTCCGTATGTCCTTACTTTTTCTTTTTTGTCACAGCTATTTTCCTGTTTTACCTTTGCTCTCCTAATCTGCTTCTTATTTTTTTCTGCTGGCTCCTTTTACACTCTTTAAATGTGCTCCAAAGCTAAGAGTAGTCCATGTTTAACTCATTTGTGAGGACGTGAGCAATGATGATTACTTTGTTAGACTTGTCTTTATTTTTCTGTATATGCTTTACTTCAGAGCAATATCAAACTAACTGGCAGGGCTCAATGTTGGTCAGTGGGAAGCTTGTTTGACATAATTTATTTCGACGAGTAAAGAAATTTCCTAAAATTATTATTAGGATCAAGTTTTCAGAAGGATGGCCCCTTAGTTCTCTTAAGTCTGCATTAAAGAGCCATTATTTTAACAAGTTCATCTAAAGGAATAGAATGGGGACTAAAGAAGTCAAAATTGTTAGGAATAACTTGGATAACTAATACAAATATGTTTGATAGATATATATGACATAAGTGACTGGAATTTCTCATCGACACTTAATAAGCCACCTTCTTTGTATCTCACCTTTTGATAGCCCTTCAAAAGAAAAGCATAGATTCTTATCTCTGATGTAGGTAAGGACTTCAGGGTTGCATTTTAATCTGCATGATGCTGTATTCACTTTATATTTCCATTATTACGATTTTGAGGTACCTCGTTTGTTACACTCTGTATCTAAATAACATTACAATTTGATTAGAAAACTTCATTGCATTTCTTTGGTGCAGTGCATGCAAGGAAACTAAGGCATCTTAAGCAAGTAAGCAATGTAAGCAACCTATAGTAAGCAACCAAAATCCCAGAAGATGAAGTATATATCAAAAAATATTTCTTTATGCAGAACTCTTCTGCTGTTTTAGTTGCTATTTGACTGGTTGGGTGGCTTTTGTGTTTTGTTTTGTTTTGTTTTGGAAGCGGTGACAGAAGAAAAGTTCGTAAAATCAGAGAATGAAAGCTGAAAAGTGTGCACGAGGTGTGTTTCTCACCATGTAGATTGCCTGCTTACTAATATTTGCAGCTGTCAGCTCCCAGTAGCAGCTGGTGAAGGAGAAGGTGGTGTCGCAAAGGGGACTGCTGCACCCATAGCCTTGTAGCATGGGCAACCAGTGCAAGAGTCTGTTCCTGTGCAGAGGTTTCCTCCACAAAACTACATCTTTGCTTTATGAAATGGAGGAATGGTTTAAAAGTTCCACCACCTGTGAGGGAAGTAGCACCTCCATTTCTTGCAACAAAAATTAGAAGAAATTGAATGGGATGAAAGGACTATGCTGGGAAACAGGTTATTATTAATGGGGAAGAGAAAGGAAGAGAAAAATACTGAGGAGACTGAATGAAGGAAAATTTTTAGCAGTGAAATAGGGACACCTTAGCTTTGACTCAAAAGGACATCCATAAGAATATAATTATGTAAATGTCAGGAAGGCTAGAAATGGTTTTAATGTTGTACATTAAGATATATATTAATAATATGATGGAATTAGGAACAGAAAAGCCTATACTAAATATCATRAAAAACGTTCTGACAGGAAGATACATTAGGCTGTGGAATAGTTTTCCATAGGGAAGCCATCACTTCAGGGCTTTTTCTTCCATCAGTAAGTTCCCCAATTCTATAAAGATTCATATTCAGCTCTTCATGTCTAAATGGCAAATTAAACAAGAGAGATAATTTAAGCAGGTCCCTAAGTCCCTCAGTAATTTTAAGGAAATTCAGTTACGTCCTCTTATCAAAATATCCCTTGCTGGGGTTAAGAATAGACCCCTCTCTATATATTTTATCGAGTTATGTTTAAAAAATAATTTTATTTAATTAAAAAGTGCAGATCTTTCTCTGAGTTTTGATCTCAGTCTTTTTGTGATTTTTCTGTCACATACTTTGTCCTTCTGCAAAATTCTGGGGCTTTTGGTTGTATCTGGGGTAAAGAACGGAGGTGCACAAAATGCTTTGAGTTTGAAATGCCGTGTAAGGGGCATGTTGGGCGGACTTTCAGAGTTCGGGGTTCAAAAGAAAAGCTACTCATTTAATTGCAGATGCACAGCTGCATTTCCAGGTTGACAGTAGCTGTGATCTGTGTGAGGTAGAAGGCAAACTGAGCCTCAAGTCTCATATCATATCTGAGCTCTAGTCTTGGAGAGAAGGTGTCTGTTTCTGTTACTATGATTAAAATGTTGGCCTTTGAAGTAATGGGGCATATCCAGAGGTAGGGAAACCTAAGGGTAAAAAGTAGGCCTCTGCCAGAAATTTAAGGATTTAATTCACCTCTCTGTCATAAGTTATCTATATGGGATTGGGCAGCTTGAGGTACAAAGAGATTTTTCAGTAATATGCACAAGGACTGAAAGGTGGAAGACAGCACTTTGAGAAAGACCTTCTTAAGCACAAAGAGAAATATAACATGATATACCTTTTTCGATTTTCATCACATGTTCTATGGAATCTTGAGTAACTTACTCAAATCTCACTTTATTTATATAATAAGGATACTTAGTGACTATTTTCATCCACCTAACTTGTACTATAGAACAATTTGACATGCCACTGTAGCAACGAAAATACAGAAAAAAATGTATTGACTTATGTTTTCTCTTTAATTAGACAATTGCAAAACTGCATGTTTTGCTGAAGAGGAATGTTGTATTTCATACCGTTGGTGGGTTTTGTTGTTTTGTAACAACAACATTTTGTTGTTACAACAGATGGTTGGTTTTCATATTGATGCCTGTGTATTTTAATTACTTTTTGTTCAATTTATTGTAAAAAATATAGGTCTCATCTTTTAGGTTTTGAGTGCACTAGGTTTTCTGCTAAAAAGATATTTCCTATAGCAATGACTGTGTGTATTAGTTTCTAAACTATTGATTAAACAGCACAACAAATTCTCACATTAAAGAATTATATATATATATATGTCTCCTTTAATTGCCTTGTTTAGCTTATTTTGTTTTGGCAATCCAGAAGGTACTTTATACATTCCTATGTGTCCATATACAGTCTTCACTGAATAGTATGTACTACCACTTAAATGAATTGATAAATATTAAGTCAAATAAACAAGTTTAACCTCTCTGAGTAATTGAATTGCATTGAACTGCAGGTGTTGTGAGAGTTTTAGCTGAACTTTTTCTCACCAATAAGTCTGCAATCCTTTGCTAAGAAGCTTTGCCTCTGAAACCCTCTTGGGGTTTACTAAATGAATTTAAAGCAATACAGATACCTTCCAAATCCCATAGCAGAACTCACAAGTAAGCCAAATAAGCTGGAAGAAAATCTGTAAGTAGGGAAAGGCAATTCTTGTTGAATTAATGAAAATTGAAAAGAACTGAATTCTCTGGTTGCTTTTAGTCTGACTCAGTAACAGTCTCTGAACAAGTAACTTAGAAAAGACAATAGAAAATGGGTTGGCCAACTTAAAATGTTGGCCAACTACAATAAATTACACAATACAATTACTTTAAAAAAATTTTAAGGTAGCAAACTGTGAAATGAGGTGCTTCAATCTGGAAGCAACCCAACAAAATTGAAGTATATTTAAGATGCATAAGTGCTTGTGATTCTTTTATTGAAAACTAGATCACCATTTCCTTACTGCCACTGCATATAACCTATAAAGGAAAGATGTGAACTAAACTTCAAAACTTAATGCTCTGAAATGTAGGGGTGGGACTCAGAAGCCAAAGCCATATTTGAATCAGGGATGTACAATTGGGCCTTTTTTATTTAGTAGTACATAAAATTGTATTGAAAAAGTTTCATTGTTGAGCTCTGGACACCAAAGACCCTCAAAAACCTTGAGAATGTCAGTCTATTCATGCTGCATCTGGGAAATAAATACTTTTTTTAAAAAAAATGGTATCTTAAAATCTGTGTTGAAAAAGATAAAGAAATAGACTGGTACTGATATAATCAGATAACTTATAGTGAATTCTCTGTCCATCTATTGACTGCATCTAATTGTCCACCTAGATGTACATATCTTGGTTACCCTGACCAGATATTGTAAAGAGCTAGGGAAAGGGAATCCAGAGTTTAAAGTAACAGAATCATTAGAAGTAGAAACAAATAGGTACAATAAGAATGGAGGGCATACAGGGTGTTTGATGAGCTGTCCCATCAGTATCAGAAACTTTAGTTATGTGTATTCTAGCAAAGTAATGCAGTAGTACACAAATAAAATATATTCTCCCACTTGTTTTTTGTTCATCATACATTACAGAGTAGGAAGAATACCTTTGATTAACAAAGTTGTATTTGAAAGGATGGATTCATTTAAATCTGTTGTACGCTTTAACGTTTCTTCTAGGAATATTACTGAGAATTTTTCACCTGGCCCACTTCTTGTTTGGGTCTGGTTCTTTGTGATGTTTTTGCAGTGCTTAACTGAATTGGTAAGTTTTTGCTGAGAACACAGCAAAAAATGCAATGATCATGTTGGTTATATATATATAGTAGCCCTCATTTCTACAGAGTAGAATTTCCTCTCTCAAATGTGAGTCATAAATAAATGAAACTCAAAAGTTTATATTCATTGCTCATTTTAACCTTCTCCTCTTGTTTTTTTTTAAATTTTGATTTTAAATCTAAGTTGTTGATGCTGAATTCTAATCAAAGACGGACTTATAAAAGACCAAATAGTATTCAGATAAGTTACCAAATATACCTCCCATTTCTATAAGTTTYAAATATTCTCCCTTTATACCTACTTTGCCTTGATATTTTCCAACAAGACAAGCTTTTACAGAATGATCAGAATTTTYCTGGACATATTTAATATTTATTGGATAAAATCAACTACCTTCCTAAAGCCAATGTTTACGTTTTAGCCACTTAGACAGAAGCATTCCTGAAAAGTAAAGCTTCCTGTTCTTGTAAGACAGATAATAAAACAAGAGGATAATGTATTTGTGCTTGCTGTTGGTCTAGGTGTTAGTTTGCAAAATAAGTCTTTGTCCAAAAGCAAGATTGTATAATAATTCAAAATGGACTTTTTAAGAGTTACTACTGTTGCCCATTCTGGATTAAGTTTCTATGTTTATGTAGTTTTCAAACAGGTTTGACCTTCAGAAATTGGATTATGCGTAATTTCTTGTTTTATTTTTCTTGCAAAAGAAAGTGTATTACTGTTTAATTTCCAAAGTGTCCAAAATCATTATTCTCAGATTTATTTCTCTATTAATATGAGTTGCATACTTTTTGCCTTTTGGAGTGTCCCTGCTAAATACTTTGTTTTCTATGTTCAAGGAAATGTTTAAAAGCCTCTGAAAAACTTGTCTTTTTGCTGTTGATCCTGATCAGAATTTTCCAATGCGTCTGCTATTAAGCCCTGTAAGTGACTACAAGGTTTTTGTTGTTTTTTTGTTGGTTTTTTTTTGGGTGGGAGGAGGTTCCCCACAACCTAGTTCTCATAGTACTTTCTTCTCTTTGTTCACTCTCTAAAATTACTTTAGAAAAATATTGTGGGTTTCTTGGCTTGCTGATGCAGACGGATTTGTTCTGTACTCTGTGATGCTGAAGAGCCTGAAGGAAAGACTCACATACTTTTTTTATTTGTTTTTGGATATCAGATGACATTATTAATAGTATTTCAGTATGATTTCAAACTATATAAAAATAATGGAATTGAGCTTTAGAGTTCTTAATTATAGGAACCTTATAAACTTGGTATTTTATTTAACATAATATTAATCACTGTTCTCCTGTCCTGTGATTAGTTGGCTAACAACCATAGAGCAATGTAAAAACAACTTGTTCTCTAAAGTATTTGGCAATTACTTTTTAATTTATCAGAAGACTAAAATAATTATCATTTTAAAACATTTCAACAGCACTTTTTTTCAGATAACATTATATGTCTCCTTCAATTGGGCAGTATTAAATGTGAAGAACAAGCAAAATCCTAGACGCAGGATTTATTTATATCTATTTCCTCTAACTGCATTGAATAAAAGCCTTATGTAACATAAACACAGGCTTGACTTTAATGTGAATTAGCAGTGCTCTGAAAGGTGCAAGGAGGCTGACAGGAAGAGCTGACAAGTATGAAAGTAAGATGGAAGAGCTGGAGAGATTTAATTTCCTAGCAAATAATTATCCCCAAGCTGTGTAAACTTGCTTAAACAAATACTTTAAAAAATCAAACCAACAAACGAAAAACCAGATTTATCATTTCAGCATAAGAGACAATAACTGAAATCCGTACATTTACACAGGCCAGACAGGAAGACACCTCTGACTGGCCTTGCTCTCATCAGCACCAACAACAGTAAACATCTCTATTTTTACCAACTTGTATGCTTTATGAACCCAAACACATTAAAGGAATATATAGAATAAAGGTTTAGACTTGCTTATGATCCTACTGTATAGTAATGTCTCCTTTTTTGGAGACTCTAACTCCAAGTTTATGATTCTGAGCAGGAAAAAGATTCACTCTGGTCCATTGCTTACAATATTGGTTATACAGCAATGCATATGGAAGACACCTGTGGTTTTTTTCTTCACAACAAAAGTTCGCTTCTATCACAGATCTAATGTCAACCAGTTAGACAAACTAGCAAAAACATACTTTGCACTTATTTTGAGATGTTTCCCTCACGTCTTCAGGGCTTGTCAAATATATTTCTGCCTTTTTTTTTGTAATTTAGGTGTTTACATGTACATCCGTATACCTTTTTTTATAAAGGGAAGGAAGTAGTATGTATAGACAAATGCATAATTGGATAAATATATATTTCCATACCTATGTTATAAACTGCTGCTTGACAGACAAAATACACTAAGAGATGTTTTGCAGATTCTGACTCCCAGCACTGAATGGTGAATAAGTATTGCCAAGAGTCTAAGAATGTTATAACTTTGTCCAAAACAGCCAATTAAGTTAAAATTGGCCAGTTCCAGGATCAGTTATGGAAATTTGGTCCTGAATTATATTTGACTACAGGATATAAACATATTGTTTATTCATTATATTTGAGGTTTTTCAACAGATAATAAATCTTACTTTTGGGAGGAAGTTCCTAACATCCCTGACTGTACAGATCACCAATTGCTGCCTACTGGAGAAACGTCTCACCGCAAGAGATATCTCACAAGAAGTGTCTCACCACTGCAAATTTCTTCCTGAGACACTGAACCCTGAGCCATAGCCAAACAGGAGAACGGATTCTAGAATTCTTTTTATTGTGTAATTTAGAAACAGAAAACAGGATATTGAAGCAGCTCCTACTTAATATGGAATATGTCAAATTCTGATGAAGTGCAGGATTTTTATTTGAAGACATTAAATACAAAGAACTTGCAGCCCAATACAATAATCATCAAAAGAAGGAAGGCAGGAAATGATGCAACCTGAAGGCAACAGCATTTCTTCCAAAACACCTCCATCAAGTCACATGTTGAAATGCAGTGGGGGATTCCCCTCTGATCTAATGTCAGAAGAGCTTGTCATGTGATATACATTTGTAACTGTTGACAAATGCAACAGATTAAATTATCTCTGTTTTATTAAGATTCCAGAAAGAAGAAAGAACTAGAATAAATTTTATATTAATTAGTCTTCATTCTTTTATCATATCCATGAAAAAATTATGCAATATAAGACTTGAGGTTTTTTTTGTTTTGTCTAAAAAATAAAAGCAATTTTTGTAAAGGCCTTGGGGGTAAGATAGTTAGATAGAAAACATGGTACATGTAGAAAGACTTCACATCTGATACCTGAAATCAGTACATTTATTCTGTTAGATAGCTAAAATAAAGAGAAGGTAAGTTAGACCATTGCTTGCAGTGTTTGTTATACCTCAAAAAAGCTGTGTAAGACATCTGTACTCTTCTTTTGTGTGAGAAAAGATTTTTGATTTAATATCTATTTAAAATTATATTTAAATTTTTTTTTTAACATGAGTCACCTTATTAGAACAGCAGTGAATCACATTTATGTTTATTTTCAGTTACTCTGTATAGTTGCCTTCCTCTTGCATTTCCTGGCTTTAACATTAAATGATATTTTCATTCAATCAGCATAAACTGATTTCTACTAAGAGAAAAAGAAAATAAAATACAGAAAGTGATAGAAATTTTGAGTTTCAACTTTGTGCATGTTTGGGAGGTAATAGAGACATAACTGGGGCACAAATCATCAAACTGTGTTCTGCTGCTTAGCACTGCAGCAGCTTTCTTATTTCTGTCTCTTAGTGAAATACTGCCTCTTGTCTTGTTGCGATGCCGTAGACAGTTCCAAAATCCTTGTGAAATCCAGCTTTCTTCAGTTTATTTAGTCATTGCTAGTAGGTTAAATTGACTGGCTTTGGTTTGCAGCTACAGGCTCTTGCTTTTTGTGATTGTATGTCCGTGAGAGCCTGGCATATAATTATTAAATCACCTCATCAGTCTCACCCGTGAAGATGATGATTGCTGGTGCCAAATTGCTCAGCTCCTAAATGCTTACATTGGCAACACATTTCGCCCATTTCTTGTTTTCAGCACAGTGATTTCACTTTTCTTTCTTTCTCCACCCCCCGCCCCCAGTTACTCAATATTCAGTAGTGTGACTGAAAGGAAAATGAAATTTGCATTGAAAGTAGAATAATGAGCATGTATCTGATACAATCAAAGCAATGTCTGGACACATTTTCATCATGTTCTGTATAAATCAAAAAAAAAGTGTATGTATGTGTTTCACCCCAAAGATAATTAAAGTCTGGTCATGTAATTTAGCAGATCTGTTGAAAAAATACAGTCATTGAAGATTAAAGATAACCATATCTTTGAATAGTCCTGGTTGTGATGCATTGGGAAGAATACATGGGGTATGGTCCTTTAGAGAAGCACATATAAAAGTTACTGCTAGAAGGCAAAATAATAAATCCTCTCTCCCTGAAGGTTACAAAGTGTGATTTCTTTAGGTGAGTCTATTATCAGCAGCGGTATCACACTGCAGTAGAGAAAGCTTTGTAAGTGTATGGAGAGTGGTCCATTCAAAATAAATTCAAAACAATATTTTTCAGGCAAATAACTTGGTCAACTACAATATAAATGCTATTTATATTTCAGCAACAAAACAAAAAACGTTTACCCCAACACTTTGGAAAAGGTAAATAGTTTGATTTTGGTTGTTGTCAGTGATGTAAGTGTAATTAAAAAATCTTTTCAATCAAAATGAGGCATCATTTGTTCTTAAACACATTTTGGGGTGTGACAACTCTAGTGCTTTCTGATCAACTGACTGAAAGGTTTTCCATTCTGAGATGCTGAGGTAGTGGAAAATTTGCCTAGCTTTAATTTGGAAATGTCTCTGAAAATAATCGGCATCAAAAATGAGATTAAATTTTTCAATGTAAATGTTACAGGCTGCTTAGTTTATACATCCAGTATCTCAGCAGACAAGCACTTTCACACGTGTACTTGCCCATGTGCACATTGCAGACTTATTTTTGTATAAATGTGGGAGTTATAGCTCATTGTCTTTTCTACTGTATGTAGAGTTAAGAATGATGTCCACTGAATAATAAACTTAATAAATTATTTTCACAAGTTGAAATTTATGCAGTTTACTCAAGTCAGGTGCAAGCTAAGAAAGTTAAACCCATCAAGATAGAATACCAAGTTAACAAAGCTTGATGACTTCCAAGTAAAATGGTTAGGATCTCTTGGCTGACACTTTTCTCCTTGCACCTAAGAGRAAGAGGTTGATGTTATGTCACAGATAAGTAGTTTCTTTGTTAATTTGTTCTTCTCTTTATAAAAAAATTCCTCAACAATGTTCTTAAAAATCATATTGTGTTCCTTCTATACTCAGCGTGGTGTCACAGTATTTCAAATGGTATCCTTAATTTTCTGGGTTTCATTTTGTTCTGTCACTTCTGAATGATGKTTTTTTTCCCCTCAGTTAGGGAAGTTTTGGTAAAAACCTTCATACAAATCCTTCTTTGTATGAAGATTCAAGTCAGGCCAAATTTGGACCAGACTGAAATCAATACGTATGATATTACTTTCCTAATCTGAATACAGAATGAAGGTTCAGGTTAAGAGAAAAATTTTCTTTTCCTCCATGATTTGTTAAATGTTTATATCATGTGTTGAGTTGTATACAGCCATGTTACGAATGTAAATTTATTAAGCCTAAAGATCTTTATTCTGTTCTTTGCAAAGACACCCACAAGAGTAAAATAACAACTGGACCTTGCAATAAAAATATTATAAAAATAAAAAGATTACCTTGGGCTGTGGCTTTAAAATCCTGTGTTATGACTTACGGAAATTCTTCCTGCCACGTCAGTGCAGTCAGATCTAGTCAGTGGCATATAAAGAATTGGTTTTAGCTGATACATGTGTTCTGCTAACTAGATAGAGGAGTTGCCAGATAAGACATGAGACTAAAGAGAAATTCCTTCTATGACTGAGATTTTTGGCAGATAGGTTAGGAAAAAGTGGCTAGAACAACTTGTTAGTTCATGCTTTGGTGGGTACATGTTCTTCTTCTATAAGTACTCAGTTTTAGCAAATACAGATATAGATTCTGATGTGATCTAGTCATATATTAGAAAGTTTTTGCTTTCATCAATGGGTGTTGCAGTAGTGAAATAAAACCAATAGATATATAATTGTTTGCTATAGGAAAGTATATTTTTGAAAGATATATGAAATACCTGAAATGTTATTCATTGTTATGTCCAATATATGTTATTTTTCTAACATACAATTAAGATTGTACCRTGTACTTTCAAGGGCAACTGGGCAAAAAAGAATTTTTACTGCTCAAGTAAAGAATACCTTCCAATCCCTTCATTTTGACAGGCAAGGTATTCTAGAATAAATTGATAAAGTACTTGAATCATTCAGATCATTCTCAACTAAATTTAAAGTTCAAGTGATTAATCAATAATGTAGTAATAGAATTTTAGATGCAAGCTAGATCGATATGGATTTTGCAGAATTAATGTCATTATGCGTAAGAGTGAACATTCACCTTAGCCTATGCATTAATGCATTTTTCTTTTTAATATATGTATATCCCAGTAAGTCTTGTTACTTATGGAATCTTATCCATAGGAAGACAAATGCTCTAAAACAGTGAATGATTGGTGAGGGTTAGTTAATCTCTACAGCATGATTTATAATGCTGTCTTGAATAGTCAGACACAATATCCCTAGGTCCTGAGCAAGGAAGAAATGCAGTGATATTTCACTTTTAACTCTTTTCATTTCTTGAGTTGGTACAGAGTCTTCTTACAGCCTCATTTACATTTTCCTTTGTATGTACAAAGTACAAAGCAGAGGAACTCTGCTACAGTGGAACAGCAACCACAAGGTCACTTGACAAGTCTTCCACCAACAGTTGAGAAGAATAATCTGTGCTGTATCTGCTTGCTGAATGTTTTATACTCTCATCCCACAATTAGTTTGCAAGTCAGATTGTTCTCTTTGTAGCTAGAAAATTGTGTCATTGTTCTTAAATTGCAATTATCAACACTAAACTGTTTAAGTTTGTGGGGTTACTTGTCCTTTTCCAATGGAGGTCCCTGTGGTGGGTTGACCTTGGCTGACCAGATGCCCACTCAGCTGTTCTCTCCCTCCTCCTCCTCCTCAATAGGACAGTGAAATAAAATGGAAAAACTCACAGGTTGAGATAAAGACGGGGAGATCCCTTACCAATTACTGTCATGGTCAAAACACACTTGACCCAGGGAAAATTAATTTAATTTATTACCAATTAAAATGGAGCAGGATGGTGAGACTGTCAGAGTCAAATACTCTGACCAGGTTCTTTTAGATATTCCACTTGTGGAGCGTATAATGTTTAATATCCAATATACTTATTTGAAGATACTTGATGTTAGACRGGGTTTCTGGTTTAGCAGATTGATACAAATTATACTGAAAACACAATACATGTGTAAGTTACACTTAGCAAAATATAGCAACTGCAATACACAGTTCAAACACAATACCAATGTATTTCCCATTACCGGTCTCTATGATACACACACCACCACGACACTGGGCGTCCCCACGCRCCAGGAGGAAATATGTGGGTTGAAACCAGCTCAAGCCCATTGCTCTCTTCAGAGTTCTTTTCCTGTTTGTCTGGTTTTTGTACTCTATGTTGGGCCGAAGCAGGGTTCATTCCCCCCATACTGGTCTCGCTAACTCAGGGAGGCATTACACCTCCAGTTAATCCACTCAACTGTTAACCTAAAACAAAGGCCACCCTCTGTTCCCCTTTGTGTTGAGACAGAAGTCAGCTGCTTTGCATTATTCTCTGGGCTTCATGGGCACATTGCCTTTGCCCTTCCTTACCCAGGCTGTCCCCGAGGCRCCCGCCCGTGGCTGAGGGGCTCWGCCSTGCCCTGCGGTGGGGCCCGTGGAGCCGGCTGGAACCGGCTGTGTCCGGCACGGGGCAGCCCCGGCCGCCCCGCACAGGGGCCRCCCTGCAGCACCCACCGCTGCTGCTGCTGCTGCTGCTGCCGGCACCTGGGCACCTGCACCCGGTACAGTCCCAAATAAGTAAAAACTTCCTATTCAGCGTAATCCCTATTTCTAAGGTTTACCTAAGCATACACTTAAATCCCATTTGTTTTAATAGGATTTTAACTGTTGGTTGAACTAATCTGCCAAATTGCAATTGCAACCAGAAAACTGCAACTGGATGTGAAGGAGGAGCTTTCTAYCTTCGTTCTTATAAGGAATACAGCCCAATACTCTTAAAAGTTAAAATATTTACAACTATAAAAATATATGTTTATACATCTTTTTATATAAATACATAAAATACTTAAAAACTCTGTGTAGCAATATAAAATATCCACTGTGCTCAGTTATACCATGCACCATGGAATAGCGTAAGTAGGTAATGACTTTATTTACTTTAGTTTTACTATTAGGCAATTATTTGCAATTACGGAGCCAGTGAGTTGCATTTGGTTTCACTTAGACAACTGTGCATTTACATGTATCATCCACTGGGTTGGCCCTTACTCTGCATGTTCACATCCCCCACTTGTGCAAGGTACCTGGTATTTTTAAACCAGGTGCAGGGATCTGTGTGAAAGATACCGAAACAATGTTCTTCTTAAAGAAGTACCCACTCAACTGTTTGGTAGAAGCTGTGTGATTTGACAGTTATGTAAGTACGATTTGTTGATCTGTGTTTTACTTCTTGTGCCCGATTCCCTTATCCATTTATTTTCCTCTCAAGCAGTCTGTCTGTCTATATGAGAATTGAGATGCTCCCAAATAGGGAACATTGGTTATCTGATGTTGTAACTTCATATTGAAATAGAAATGTATTGAATACAAACTGTACTCATAATTAACACCAACTATATTTAAAAGCCTTAAGGAAGAATAACTCCTTTCCAGTGTGCTCAACATCTTTCCTAACAAGGCAACAGGTGGGCATAGTACTTCTGAGCATTATCAGCAAACTGTGACTCCTGCTTGGTTTTGAACAGCTGCATCACTGCAGAAATAGCAGAGATAGCTTTCAGCTGTCCCTRATACAGCTATGCGTGGCAGCTGTGTTCAGGCAGAGAGGCCTGGGCTGCTCTTGCTYAAGCCTGCTCAGGAGCTGGGGAAACAAGGTGATATGAACTCAGCTCTGTCACTGTACTAATCATGGTTAAAGCCACCATGGTTGGGGTGAGAAAGGTATGTACTGCAATTGTACAATTTCTAATGCTTTGTTTCACTCAAAGAATGCTCTTTGCACCAGCTACAGCCTTCTCCTTAAATAAGCATATGTGCTAACAGAGACACAATGTATTCTGCCTCCAAACACTGCTGTGCTTTACAGGATGAGTGTTTAATTCAGGTCAGCATTAATTTAAGCACCATTTTCCATTGCTTACAAAGTACAGGTTTGTTGTGAGTTGTTTGTTATTAGGTATCTTCTGTAAGGTAATGCAGTCCCTGTTTATGGACTTGATTGATTCTGAGTCCCTAAAAAGTTGCATAAACCTTAGTGGGAGTGGTATCAGATGTGTGGCAGTGTATTTGTATCTCTACTTGAGATGATAGAAACAAAAATCTGGGAAGTTTCCATACCAAGTGTGTATATGTAACTGTTTGCCTTCCATAACCATAATTTGCTCCAGGCAACTATGGAAATTRAATATCAAAAGAGATATCTGGTCATAGGTGAGTAGAATGATACTCATATTCTTTCCTTTTTCCTATCTGTCATGTTTATAAAGTTGTATGAATTTTATGTTCAGCTGTGTTATTGAATGCTCACAGGGTAATGAGGTAATGCATGTGAGTGAAAAGCTTGACTAGGTAGCCTTCTGTATGTCATTAGTTTACAAATATCAATTTRTCTCTTCATATGGATGACTTATATTACAGTTATGGACGACAGATTCTTTTACATAACTGAAACTTGATAAAATGAGACATCTAAGTATATGGGTTTTTATTACTGTTTTCTTTATTATTGTTGTTCTTGAGGTTGATATTTTCAAGTTGGATGGGTCAGGTTAAGGTTATGGTACATTACAAAACATATAGTTCAACAACTTCCTTTTTAAGGCTTCTCAATGTTGATACTTTTAATGGATAAAAATCAAGGAAAAAAAAAATAGTAAACCCCTCTCAGACTTACATAATTGTGATGTCTCACATGAATGAAGGGTATGTTGTTGACGTCTAGAAGATATTGATGAAATAGGAACATTCGAAGGATTTTAAAAAGTTTCGGGTTTTTTAATTAACTGCAAAAATAAGGTAGTTTACAGAAATAGGATGCTGGTCCCCTAAGTTAAGAAGTCATAGGGTATGGTTTACTTTGAAGATTAACTTACATTAACGGCATCCTGGCCTGTATCAGGAATAGTGTGRCCAGCAGGAGTAGGGAGGTGATCGTGCCCCTGTACTCGGCACTGGTGAGGCCGCACCTCAAATACTGTGTTCAGTTTTGGGCCCCTCACTACAAGAAGGACATTGAGGTKCTGGAGCGTGTCCAGAGAAGGGCGACGAGGCTGGTGAAGGGTCTRGAGAACAGGTCTTATGAGGAGCGGCTGAGGGAGCTGGGGTTGTTTAGCCTGGAGGAGAGGAGGCTGAAGGGAGACTTTWTTGCTCTCTACAACTAYCTGAAAGGAGGCTGTAGAGAGGCGGGTGCTGGTCTCTTCTCCAAAGTAACAAGTGATAGGACGAGAGGAAATGGCCTCAAGTTGCGCCAGGGGAGGTTTAGATTGGATATTAGGAAAAATTTCTTCACTGAAAGGGTAGTCAGGCATTGGAACAGGCTGCCCAGGGAAGTGGTGGAGTCACCATCCCTGGAGGTGTTCAAAAAACGTGTGGATGAGGTGCTTCGGGACATGGTTTAGTGGGCATGGGTACTGGGTTGATGGTTGGACTCGATGATCTTGGAGGTCTTTTCCAACCTTAATGATTCTATGATTCTATGATTAATATAAAACAAAGACGATATGTAGATTGGTTTGGGGGCTTGTTTTTAATAGTTGGTTCTATTTTGTGGAAATGAAGCTACTTTTGTCTACTGTTAATAAATAACTAAAATATAGATCTGCAAATTGCAYATAATCTATGAAAACAAAACATTTAAGTCCTCAAGAGTGCACAATTCCCACTGTTTCCACTGGAAGTAGAATTATTACAAGGTGTATCAAGGTTCAGGCTTACAGTGATATATAGTCTAAAAATTATACAGAATGAGAGACATTAATAAAAAAAGCCTTTTATAATTTGTAATGTTTAACTCATGATAAACTTTTTATAGACTCTCTATATAACATACATGGACAACAAAAGAGTGATATGAAGGTAGGGTTGCTGAGACTATGAAACTCCACCTCATGCTTTCTTAGATTTTCAGTAACCCTGTCACAAAAAAAAAAAGTATTTCTTTAGGAAGTATTATATGTTGATATTTCATCTCACAAATAAACTGTATATGATATTTTATTTCTGATCTGACAATAGTAAATTACATCAGTAAAAAGCACTGCTTTTTGTCTCTGTTTCATAGAATTAAAATTAATTCCCTCAGCCTATGCCTGATCCTTGTAGTGAGCAGTGTAATCGGAATGATTTTGATAGCTTGAGCTTCCACTATGAATCGTTGCCTAAGTGAAATTCTAGTCACTAATCACTGAACCATTCACTGTGCAGGTTGCATATGGCTTTGTTAGCAATTACATTTATTTTAAATGGAGAGAATTACTTGGGAACACTGTTCACTGAAGATTCAAACAGACCAGAGCAATTAAGCATTAGTTGCCAAAGGCCTTCAGTTAAAATTATCTGATGGTACTTTCACTATAAATGTTCGTCTACCTGATCTCTGGAGAATCTTGACTGATTTCTAATAAACATTCACATTTCCTCACTAATACCAGTATAAGCATTTAACAACTGGGGGGCAGGGGGGAAAGGAAGAAGAAAAAGGGCTAATTATTACTAAGCTTTGTTCTGAGGGCAAAAGATGAGGGTGTTCAGGGGTTGTTTCTTCCAGGCACTCCAGTAGTAGAGACCTTGTGTGATCTTAAAATATTTCCATCTGATGGAATCAAGTAGCTGTAATGTCTGCCATTATTAATTGTGAYGCCCTCAATATAAGTACAAGACAACTTTAATTACCTTAAGTTACCCCTCCTCCAAATTTACTGAATCAGTCCTAATATATTTATAAACAGATGTAATGGACTTGGAGATCCCTTGATTAGATGTCCCTTCGTGACCCCCCATAAAACAGCTATTTTCTAAAACCATGAGAAAAAATAGAAAAGTAGGCAGAACTTACTGGTGTGGGAAGGAGGTAACAGAAGAATTTAAGCAATTATTATTTTTATCAATAACACCCAATACAGCTTCCAATGTAACCCTTGTTAACTCCCAATTTAAATATTTTGGTCCAAAAAATATTGATTATCAACCTTTGTATGTCAGTAGGGACATTGTGCTTTTACACTCTCATTGCAAAAGTTTTTCTGGTTTTAATTCCAGTAATTCTGCAAGTGGTTTAGAGCCACAGACTAAAGATGGAAGATGTCATCTTTGGCTATAAAGCATGAGGAACTAACACTACCATATTTGTAGAATATACCAGAATCATTGTAACAAATTTTAACTTTTGTTTCTAATTTCCATTCTGCTTGGTGGTTTCAGTGTAATYCTAACAGATGAAAGTGAAAGAAGATTAATTTATCTTATATTTAACAATTGCTCTAGAATGATGAAAGGGAAAGTATGACTATAATTGCATTTAAAAAATGTAGATTAGCCATAAATCCTGAAATATAAATATATGTGGTCAGTACGTTGAAGAATTTGGTTTTATTTGCACCTCTAGGATGAAGAAAATCTTGAGAGATATACTTCCAGGGGAAAAAAGTACAAATGAGAAAGCCATCTATTTAGAAATTATTGGCCAAAAATACATTAGCAATGCATTGAATAGTATTCAGAGAGATTACAAATTCAGTAATTGAAACACAAATTATGCATGCTTATTATTTATGAAATTTTAAGTATTGCTTTTCATCAGAAAATGTAAATGGCATTTAAAACAATTAATTATTCAGACTGGCGAAAATGGAAAAGCTGGAAAAGCACTTTACTATCCCTGAAGTGAAACTAAATAAATTGAGAAGACTCTAATTTCTTATGCTGTTTAGGCTTAATGTAGCAGCTTAAGTTATTCAGTTGAAAAACTAGATGTAATTCTGAAGGGTGAAAAGTATGCTGCTAATGTGTGTTCTTATTTATGATAAAGAATTCTTAAAATGTATTTGTATTGGATCACCAAGACATTTTACTCCTTTGTCTTCTCTTAGAAGAAGGGACTTTGTTTTAACAAATAGTGTTATAAAATAAGGGGGGGGAGGGGGAAGGAATATCACTGGCTTTGAAGCAAATTTATCTTTATCTCTTTCCTCCTCCCCTTCTTCGACTCCTGAAAGACAGATACTAGAGAGGATGTGAAATTAGGCGAACAAATAGCATTTGACACCTTCTGATAACATGTACCTTTAAATAGATGTTAATACCAACATAGTGGGAAGCTTTAGGGCCAGTGTATGAACATCTCTAGGAATATATCATGATTGTTGTTATTTAAAGTGAATTTCTAAAGGTTTTAGGATTGTCTGCTTGGTGGTGTCAAATAGTTTTAGGGTTCTTTTGCCTTGAATCTATACTATTGTATTCTTCCCCCCCCCTCCCCCCCTTAGGGCATGTAAAATATCTGTAGAGTTCAGGAAAGTCAGGGAAACGATCTTAGTAAGTCATCAGAGGATTTAATGTAATATCGTGTAGACAGTGACATGAGGATAGTCCAAGAGTTAATCAGATTTTCCAGATTTATAAATGGGGAAATTAGGAGGATAATGAACTGATAAATCAGTAATAAACCTATTCTAAAGAGTAAGACATTTTTGGCTCTCTTCATTAAGATTTGTATCTCCTAAAGGAAAAGTGATTTCTTAATGCTAAGCCATCTAGAAGTCACTGTGACCTATTTCTGAGAATAAAATTAAAAAGATAAACTTTCCTTTGAAATTCATAGGTAGGATAGAGAAGTCACAAAGGGAATGTAAACTTRTTTTCTGCGGATAACTCTCATGCTAACTGTTTCACAAAAGGCAACTGGACTAGGGCTGCCATTGATTCAAATATCAGAAATCCCATTGTAACTGGTGTTCTTGCACTTTCTGTGATTCAATAAAAGATTAATTCTAACGAAAAGGTTTAAGTCTGTAGTTTGAAATAAGAAGCTCAGCAACATGTATGCTAACGCAAACTCATTGCCTAATTCTTGTGGGCTCAAAACATATACTCATGTTTGCACCCCATTATTTTCCTCATAGGAACTGTCAAAGGTATGTAGAAACTTTATTAAAAAGCATAGCCAGGCATTACTCAATTTTTCTGTATAGGGAGAGTGTGCTTTGCCATCATCTAATTTAGGATACAATCTGGATCCCTCTGCAATAAGTGAAAAATTCCTGGGGACTTCGGTGGGCAGGATTCATTTGAAAATATTAGCCTTCATATTTGCAAGTCTAACTTAAGGACTTCCCCCTCCCCCCCCCTTTTGGAAGTTTAAYGGTTGAGCACTCATAACTATCTGTAATATATGTGTGATAATCAGTTTTATTTGTTGAGCAGTTCTGCCAATAATAACGGAACTGTGGAAGTAATGATCCAGGAAATCACCTGCAGTGCTGTCTTCCTTATCTTCCTGTAATCGTCTACTGATCTAAGTACTCAAGGTACTGGTAATTTAAAACTGACTGGAAAAAAATAAGTCTAGAAATCTATACAATCTCAGCCAATTTTTGTCAAAAAAGAGGAAAAAAGCTAGATGTCAAATTTCCCTTGAGTTTAGAAAAAGGTCAGTTGACTGTATTCAAAACAAAAATAAAATTAGAATATAACAACATAATAAATGCATAATGAATTAAAATAAATTATGGAATGATAATAGACTTGTTAACTATTTTTCCTGGTTGATATCCAGACCAGCTAGGGGTCTGAGCTCTAGCTTGCTGATGTAAACCAGTATTAACAGCATGTAACTAGGTTGTATTCAATATCAAAATCTAAACAGAAAATCTACTGGAATCCAAAGATGTGTGCAGTTTTATAACATAGTAGTAATGTATGTTAGGTACATTTTTTTCAGTGGAGTGAAAAAAAAGAAAAGGTAAGACTTCTTAAAATGTCCAAGACAGATTTTACAGCTAAAGGAAAGGCTTCGAAAACAGCCTTTATTGTGACCTGGATTAATGTCTATAATTCAGATCTGAAGTAAAAGAGCAAAACACTTTCTCTGTGGCTATAGAATGATGTTATTTGTATTTGAATACAAAAGAAATGTCCTTTGTTTTCCATTTTTTTAAGAAGAGTTAATTTTAAAAAATAAAAAGGACATGATGAGATAAAACTTGATCATTCATCACTTTTTCATTTTTTATCTTTYCCCCCATCAGTATTGTGTATTTCCTAGTTTAATTTTTCCTAACAGCAAAAATARATGTTCTACTTATTTCTGAAACTTTTATTGCTGTATTGTTCTCCATGCTGTTCAAAAAGATGGTTATTTTATCCATCAAAACAACATTTCTGGTTTTTGGGTTTTTTTGTAGTACTGTCCTCTGTTCCCCTTGTCTGTAAGTTTCTTTTCCCTCCCCCATAACTCCTCAAGTGAAGAAGTTCTGTAACTCTGTTACTTTACTGTAAAAACATCTTGGCTACTGGAAAAAAAATTGCTTGTCCCTTATCAAAGCCTTAGTAGAGATTTGAGATACGTGACTAAATGATGTAGGCAAAGATAGAGACAAATACTCTTGGAAAACACAGTTACCTCTATCAGGGCTATGTTTGAATGTTGATGACGTTTCTTAATAAATTTGTCTGGAGTTATTTCAAAGACTGTTATTTTCTGCTCACCCACCCCTTTCCCCCACTGTCCTTTAACCTTTGAGTACTTGAACCCAAGTGATCYCACAGGCCACTTGCAACAGAATAGAAGTCAAGAGCAGTGAGAGCCGTGCAGGAGACGTGCAGTAGTGTTGCTGCAGATGCACACGCAACGTCGTATAGTGCTAAAGGCAGGGGTGGGGAGATTGATTTGGTGTCTACTTTCCTTTCAGTTCTGCCCCTCCTTTTATCTCTAAACCTGATCCTTTTAATGAGCGGGTTTACAGCAAGTCAGTTAAAATAGCAAAGCATGAAGCAGTCCAACACAGAGGAAAAGGAGCTGTATAACAGTCTCTTCCTGTCATACACCTAGCTCCACTCCCCAAACTGTATATGTACCATGCAGAATTGATGACTTGTGTGATAAAAAAAGAGGGCTCCTTCTGATGAGTCAGGTTACAGCTTTTCCAGCCTGTACATTTACCTGAGAAAATGATATATATTATGTATGACTTTATATCCAGGAAGTTGGTGTTATTGCTGTTGGAAGAGTAGCTTTCCTCCTACAGAGCAGGAAGATTAACTCACAGTGTCAATACAGAAATGTGAGAGGCACCTGGTAAACATCTCGAGACATCAGTCTACACATCATTATTTCCATGTGAATAGATCATAGTAGTCCGTATCTGGCTATTAATTGATCTCCCTTTCATACTGTCTGCAATATGAGCATGTATTTTGTCATTCTTATTCCATGGGATAGCTGAGGCAAATTCACACTTGTCTGGCTTTTTCCTCATTAAGAAGTTAAGAAAACCCACCCCCTCTCCCTTTTGGGGGGATTTGGGTGCGGACCAGTTGGAAAGGCGTAAGCCTCTCAACAGAGTGTTGTGGAATGGATAAGCAGAGTTTCTGGAAGCTGAGGGAAATACTCACCATATTCCTCTCTTACCTGGAACAGATGTATGTRGCTGTATATTCTCAGCCACTCTCAACCTACTCTTCATTTCTACATTTCATTTCTTTCATATCCTAATGCAACTTTCAGGCCAGGAACTAGCAGAAGGAGACCTTGCAGTTTGTGCATGGATGTCTGTCAGAACAAGATAGGACAGTGTAACCAACGTAAGAGGCTTGTGTTTATCATCTTTCTGGGTGGGAGAATATAAGCTGTGTATGAAAGCATTCAGACGTAGTGGAAACATAGAAGAACTGAGGTGGTTTTGTTTTGTTCGGTAAAGGAGATGGAAAACAGCAGTGGTGAAAGCAGCTGGGATCCTATCGCTAAGATTTTATTATGTGATGCGGTTGTACTGACCACCTAAAAATAATTCTGCAATGGTGGTCTACATAGTTCTCTCACATTTTCACTAGGAATGAGTGATTTGGTTCCGTAAGGATGAAAAAATGTGGTAGCAAAGTCTTGTCCTCAGCTGCAGGTGAAATTGTGAATACTAAATAACTTAAAATGCTGTGGGTCTCATTTCCTCATCTAACAAAGGGGTAACGTTCATACTGTTAATGTTTACTTAGTTGATTGCATAAAGCTTTTACATACTTTCAGGAACAGCTTCTGTTAGAGATGAGTACAGCAGATGGATGGATGCAGGGGAAGCATAGGAGTTTGGGAACTCACATTGCTTCTGGGCAGCACTGGACCTTAGTTGTGGTATGGCTCAAATTTTCTGTGTTGTTCTACCTGTACTTCAACCAAGGCTGAGATAGATTTCCTGATCTTAGATGTAATGGAGGCCATTCATTGCTGTACTGTGTAAACGTCAACACGTGTCTCATTCTCTGGAGCTTGAGCCACATGAAAAGATTTAAAAAGGCACTTTTCTTTTTGGGGTTCTTTGCGAAATTAAATCCATGGAGTGAATTATTAAATCTCTTTGTTTCTTTCAAATTAGAGTGTCTGGCAAGGAGGTTGCAGTGCCAGCTTACATTTTCATTTTATCTTGTAAGTTATGAACTAGAATTTATCGAAGTTYTCCCACTATCTGAACAGACAGGGTCACCTGATCTGCAAATAATCAAAGAGCAGGTGTTGCTTTTTCTGCAGTCCACTTGCTTAAGAGCATAAAACAGTTGTACTGCAGGAAAGATGTTAATCTTCTACCATGTGGCGAACAAATTAAGGTTTTTAAACCTAAAGCACTGTGTTGCTTATCCCAAATAGAATTCCCTTCTCCTCACAGACCTTAGTAAGAATCTCATGGTATTGTTTTTAATTGAATAAATCCATAAGGGTTCTAGTAGATATCTCATCATCTGCCAGGTACTTCACTTTTTCAGCCAGGGAATTCATAGGGATTCTGTATTCCTAACATTATTGCACTTGGGGCTGGGAAGACTGTTGGGAATGTGAAAGAGCTCAGCCAATAAAAATGCRTGCTAAACTTATGAATAGTGTTTGTTAGGCTGAGGTTCATCAAGATCTCTACAAGCAACAGGTGGATTTGCATCAGAGAGAGAGAAATGCTAAATACTTATACTTTTTCAGGGTGCCAACTGTTGTTGAAAAGCCCGCTCGCCTCCAAAGGTTAGGCTGAAATCGGCTCGCTTCAGTTCTTATCCAGGACATGATTAATCAAAATTGAATTACTCCTGGCTGCAACAATGTTCTGCAACATATTGGCAATGCAGTCATATTTATTGAAAAGAGAATTGTATCCTTAGGTTTTTACGTTTCCATTTCATACAGTTAATGCACTTCCTTAAGAAAAACTTTATTATGATGACAAACTGAAAATAACTGAAAGGAAAAAATAACTGAAAGGAAAACTTTAAAAATATAATGAAAATTATCCTGACTCAGAGGACATCTAAAATACATGTACTGTATAATCTCATTGTATTTGTTGTTTCAAATTATGTAAATTCTGTATCGTCTGACTTCACATATATTTACGTGCTTAAATTACTCATTTTTCACTGTTCACCTTAGGGGAATTAGAAGTTCAAATTGAGGAAGCAGGAAGCAAAATGCACACCACCATCACACTCCCCCCTGCCCCCTCCCAAAAAAACAAACAAACAAACAAACAAAAAGGACACCAAGCTCAAATGTAAAGTAAAGGCTCTGGAAATATAAGCAGCTCAGGCATATAAATCACTCCAACTGGAACTGATAGTTTTTGTAGTAGTTCTTCAAAAAGTGTACTGTTTAATGACAGAAACCTGTTTTTTAAAAATAATAATAATAATTGTTACCAGTCTATTGTTTAGCAGTAAAACTAATTTGAGGTTGCTTGTGAAATGCTCTGGAACAAGATCAAAATTAATTCCTTTCATGATGTTATTATTAAAAAATMGTATTTAAATGCCAACAATGTTATTCACTAAGGTATAATAATTTGTGTATTGCAGGAAGGAATGGGTTTTTTGCTACACACCTAAGTGTGTACATTTACCAAAAAATGAAACAAAACCACAATCACCTCGAATAAGTGTTAATAAAATATCAAGGTTAAGAACTATAATCAGAAGTCAAGAAGACCTTGTTTAAGCTTGAAGAATATTAACTATGCCCTTTCTTGATCATCTGCCTTGTCAGGCATTATGAGATATCTAGTCAGTAGTATTTCGAATAGATTTCCTTTGTAAACTGTGCACACATGAAGTCAGGTTTCCTTACACAAAATATCTCTCTCTTTTTTTTTTTTTTTTTTTTTTTTTTTTGTCTTTGTAAGACCAACAGAACAAGCCAAGTTTGGAGAAAATATTCATTAACCTTAAATACTAGAACCTGTACTTTGTGGTTGGGGTGTGCTCACAGGCTTTCAGACAACAGAGAACATTCTTCTGGAATTTACAGCATAAAACTCATCAAGAAATGGTAATTCATTGATTAGGAGTATGAACAGCGGTGCATTTCCAGCCCCTGACAGAGCTTAGTTGCTAAAAGGGTTATGTAAGTACTCCACAGCAAAGCTGATGAGCTATTGCAAACCAAATTCATCTTCTCTTTAAGGCAACACACATAAGTTGCCCAAAAGCATAATCAGAATAGGTTGTGCCATTCTTTTTGTGTGTGGAATTGGGGTGGTGCAAGTAGCTGAATTAAGGAGTTGTGGAGAAAAGGCATCAGTAGTTTCTTAACAGGATCTCTTTAAAGGTGGGAGCTCAGCCCCAGTACAGAGCACTCTGGACAGAAAATTCACCTCAGGATCCTGGCAGACCAGGCAAGTTTACGCTGAACTGCGTAGTGCCATTTCCAGCAAAGAACTGATAAGAAAAAGCTTCTTGAGTGTGGCGCTTTAATTTACCATGGGTGTATTCCTAGTACTCCAGTATTAACTATTACATCTGTTTTTGAGAAAATGATGCCAACATCTTTAGTATTCTACATCTGTATTTTTCAAGGTTTAGAACATACTGAACTTAAAATGTCTTTTTTTTTTTTAAAAAAAAAAAGAACCTAAAAATGCCAAAAAATTCATGAGTTGGAAGTGGGGTAGAAAGAAATAAATTAGAAATAAATTTAACATTTGAAATACCATGTAGAAAAGAGTTGGAATAGCATCTGATTTTGCAAATTTGAAGTCAGCGTTTACCACTAGCAACTGGAGTAGCTGACTATAGATGAAACTACATAATGGAGTTTGCCTCTGATAGCAGAGGGCTGGACTTAATGTGGGAAATGACATGCTTCCTAATTGGAAGATGGAGATTTTCCTTTCTAATATTACTAAGATTGCTTTCTACGGAGGGCCTGAAAATGAAGAAAACAATAGGGGCAGAAAATAAAGAGAAATATGTATGAATGAGTGAACAGGATGGGTGTGTGAAGGGTAGTGTATATTCTAATTAAAACAAACCTTGAAATTAATCTTATTGATTCCTCTTAAGTTTATTCCCCAGTTATTGTTGACAAGCATTAAAATAATGCTCTAAATCATCACATATTTAAGTTATTTTCAGTATCCATCTTTGTTATCTAGAAATCTTCTGTTGAAAAAATAGCGTTTTTTCCAAGGACAATACATAGAGAGAGTTGTCTTTGGTGAGCTGCCTTGCAATTCAAAATTTTTTAGAGACATTTATTAAAATTTGACTACGTAAGAGAGCACATCCCAGGGAAGCTGAGTTGCTTAATTCAATAAGCTTTTCCACAGTACCCACATTAAGATGTGTAACAAAATTATTTAAGTAACTTCATCCTCTCACATGTAGTGTAACGGTAATAAAATGAACAAGTTCCTTACAGAGGGCGTAAATTTTCTGTGTGACAAAAATATAAAAATTAAAAGCTACTGCTCCACTTTAGAAACTGAGTTCTTTGTACTCCAGTGCAACAAACATAATAAAGATAATAGTTTAAAATCAACCAAAGTGATGATATCAGTATAAACAGAACGGTTTCTGGAAGCACTGCTTTTCTTGTTCCTTTTGTGTTATGTTAAACATCACAAAAATATAGAATTTTATTTCCCTAGTAATTTCTTTGGCAACTTTCTTTCTAGTTAGCTATAAGTACATAAATATTTATATTTATTTATAAGCCTATCTTTCACATCTAGCTATTAATATTTTATTGATGTGCCATTTGCCTTTATAACTTTATTRAAGATTATGCAACTTCAATGTATTGTTTGTGCAAAAGGATTCCAGTCCTTCATAGAACAATGCAGCAGAACTTCAGAGGGGGTTTTTGCTTGTGATTTTCTTAGGTCAGAATGTAATTTTACATGTACTTTCTTTRTGGGATTTACAGAAAAGCAGTGTTCCCTTAAAAGTGCTTAAGAACACAATATAGTTTTGATATCCTTTCCAAGCATATGGAAGTATATAAAACAGTCTTTGCATTATTCAAAGCATATGGAATTATTTGTCATATACTTTCATGTCATGGGGAAGGGGACAAAAATTAGAGCATGGAGGGAAATTAGGTGATTCTTGTGGAAATGTGTTGGTGCAGGATTTCATTCTGCTGAACCCACATAATTTTACTTGCAAAGTGGCAGAGTCAGTAGTCTGTACATCTAAATTCTGCCTAAACCAGTGATGTTATCTTCATTAAACAGAAAGTGCTTGAAAACAAATAAAGCAGAATTTTTCACTGATGTTTTATGCAAATTACATTAATAATAAAGTACATGTTACCTGAGAAGAAAGCAGAGATTTAGTGTTTGTTAAAATGGAAAAGGACAAACTTAAGTTCCACTCAAACTCTACTTGGAAGCAAAATATTTGGAGCCCGTATTTATAGGACACTCCAGCATAGCTTTCCTGAGCAAATCTTTTCAGAAGTACATCTATGAGGTGCCTTTCATGGTGCACTGCATTTAAATTGATCTTGCAATTTATGGTCTGATTTGACATAGAAACTTACTTATGTTCAGCAGCTTCTCAATAATGCTGGTAGTGAGGGTACTTACCAGGTGACTAGCAAAGCTCTGGAAGCTCTGACAGGTGTCTATGCAAGCCTTAGCATGGTGAGGCCAGTTGTCTTTTTGATCTAGAAAATATGCAACATTACTTCTCAGGGTGGTTTAGATGGGTCTCAGTCTCATATAAAGGAGGGAATGCAGCAGTGGAGGCATATAGATAGTGTTCAGTGTAAGGCTTTGGCAGTATTTGAGGGTCTAAAACAACTGTTTCCTGTCTACAGTACTGTATAAATTTTACATAGCTTCAAAGTAATGCCTCAGGCAGACCTAGAAATCAAATTAAAAAAAAAAAAAAGGCAGGATTTCAGCATCAGATTTTTACATCTGAAAGTTTAAACTGGTGCCAAAACATCCAAGTTTTCTGCCATCTGGTAGAATTTACCTCATTCACATATATACTAAATTGTTTTTTTAATTAAGCCCTTCCTTTACCCCACAGGCTACTTTCAGAGGTAACATGGTACAGTTTGATGATATACTCTTACAGAAAGCTGTTTAATGTTAGTCTAGCCTCCAGTGAACCTAAATTTTTCAGCTTGCAGTGTGCATTCATGGAGTATATTTCCTATTACTATTTGTCCCTGGACACAAGGTGATAAAGAGGAAATCAGAAGAGAGGGAATTTTAGCAACATTAAAACTAGTGCCACTTGCAGTGGCATATTTGACAGCAATGGGTATTCCTATATAAGTGTGCACTCCAATTCATGCCACTAGGTGTTATCTCAAACTATCTCAGTTGGTTGTGTCTCAAAGGCTTTGTCTGCAGATATCTGATGAGAATTTTTTTATTTTAATTTAAGGGGACAGGATAGAGGAAGAATTCTCATACATAGGTGTAGAGAACCTATGCACCATTTTAACATGCAAACTCAAACAAAACTTTAATGTACAAACCCAAGAGGTCATCTATATTCAAGGATGTTACATGGAAACTTCTGCAGAGTTTTGAGATGGGTCACGGCACCTCATTTATTGCTGGATTTTCAGCCATAGAGCACAAAGCCCTTACAGGCTAAAAAAGATTTTATATTTCCACTTCTGAGTAAAAAAGTGTCATATCAGACATGTCAAAATCAGAGTAAGTGACAGTCATGGAGATTTGTAAGATTTTTAGTTAGTTAATGTAACTGCAGCTTTATAGTAATTCCCCAGATGTTAACCAGGTCACACGAATAAATTCCTCCATTTAGCATCCAAATAAGATTCAGAAAAGAAGAAAAAAGAGGCCTGAATAATTAATTATGCATGCAAAGTTCGTTTCAGCAAAAGTAGCTTGTCAGGTAGTGTTAATGAAAGTGATGCTTGACCTAGAGATTTTCTAATCTATTTAAGTAAAACTGAAACCAATTTTCATGCACTTTTTTTTTCCTTTACCTTTCTCTTTCAACTCATCAGAGCTTCCTTTGAAACAATTGGGGAAAAAAAAAGAACACAGTTTTGTACATGGAATGGAACTGTGGACTGTATTTTCAGTCTTACTGTTCAGCAAGTCAGAGAAGTTAGTGTTTCAGCCAACTGAAACATTGATTTTCATTTAAATCTTAATCTCAGCAGTGTTTTGCTATGTCATTGGCATTTGTGTTCTACATCAGGGGATTAATGGCCACAGAATAAAAAAGGGAGTTAAGATATATTTTGTGTCAGAAAATGTTAAATAATGCAAAACACCAGATTAGAATACAGATATTTTTGATAATTGATATATTGCCCTCGCCATCTTACTAAGTGATAATTCTTTTGATGAAGTATTCATCAGCATGCAGAACTGTAGTCTACACACAATACTGGCTTCTCTTACTAGTTAAATACAATGAATTGCACCTAGCTGCTTATCCCTGTTATTTAAATGTTCTGGATAAGAAATGAAAAGTATTCTTTTTTTAGYTTAAATTTCATGGAAAGAAAAGCAAGAGGAAATTTTACTCTATCTGCATAGTTAGATTTTTTGTGAGTTTGGGGAGACAATTATTCAAATATTTTTTCAACTACTGTATAGGAAGCAATTCATAGTAAAGTAACAAGTACTGTTTTACTGAATACTATGAAGAGTCTGATTTGAATGTGTTTTCTGTATAACTAATATTAATATGTGCCTTTCCTCAAACTGTCTTCCTTTCTAAAGGAACTATTTAGGGAGAGGTGGACTAAMGGGGTCTAGAAAAGTGAAGAATTAAATTTTAAGGGAGACAAAAAGACAGCATACTTTAAGAAAAAGAAAAGGTTTCTCAGACAATAGAAACCAGAGGGACACAGAGCATTTGCATTGCTCATTTTTTGCACAAAGGTTACCTTTTATGGCATAGCATGTAGCTGTGAATGTCATTAGTTGAAATCTTAAGGAATTATTGTGCATAGTCTTAAGGCAACAAAGGCATCCATTGATTTTTCCCAAGGGTAATATCTCTCTTGTTGAGACCATCCCATGTATAGGCTGGACAATGTGCTTTTAAAATATGTTTACAAACAAAAAAAATCATTCTTTAGATTGATGCATAGTGAGGATGTGCTTTTCTAGCTGGGTTCGTGCTTAGCTAGCAGATGTAGAAGGGTAGCCTTTATGAAAACTTTACTGTATGTAAAAGTCCAAATGGTAAAACATATGAAATGTGTACTTTAAGGAATTTGGATAGTGAGTTATTTTTTCTGTCCTTCTCCATACAGTAGTTCCTTCAAAATGTATGCAACCTTTTCATGTCTACCTTTGTACTCTTTCTCTTACAAACTAATACAGGAATGTACAATACATACAATTGTCTTGTATAAATACAGCTAATCTCGCCCTGGATACAGATTTACTCCTCCATAGAAACTTACTCATTTTGTTGTAGTTCCATGAAGATACAGTTACAGAATCTGCCAGAATATGTAGTGAAGATTTCTAAAGAAATAATGCTGGGATACAAAAAAAGAAAAGACACTGTCGTGGTTTAAGCCCAGCCGGCAACTAAGCACCACACAGCCGCTCGCTCACTCTCCCCCGGGYGGGACGGGGGAGAGAATCGGAAGRGTAAAAGTGAGAAAACTCGTGGGTTGAGATAAAGACAGTTTAATAGGGAAAGCAAAAGCTGCGCMCGCAAGCAAAGCAAAACAAGGAATTCATTCACTACTTCCCATGGGCAGGCAGGTGTTSAGCCATCTCCAGGAAAGCAGGGCTCCRTCACGCGTAACGGTGACTTGGGAAGACAAGCGCCATCACCCTGAATGTCCCCCACTTCCTTCTTCTTCCCCCAGCCTTATATGCTGAGCATGACATCAYATGGTATGGAATACCCCATTGGCCAGCTGGCCTAGCTGTCCYGGCTATGCTCCCTCCCAGCTTCTTGTGCACCTCACAGAGCATGTGAGCTGAAAAGTCCTTGAGAAAGTAGACTACCTAGCAACAACTAAAAACATTAGTGTGTTATCAACATTCTTCTTATACTAAATCCAAAACATAGCACTATACCAACTACTAGAAAGAAAATTAATTCTATCCCGGCCAAAACCAGGACAGACACACACCCCCCGGCACGCAAAAAAAAAAAAATATCGCAAAACCATTCAAAACAATGTACTGAGAAAATTGATTACATAAAATATTAGGAAAGATGGACACATGTAGCTTGGTGATGCATGAAATTACATTGCACCACTGGTTTATATAAAGAATACATATGTATTTCATATCTATTTAAGAGTATAGTATTAAAAATAAGTGGGGTGTTGAATGGGTATGTTTGTAATATATGTTAACATTTTTAGCATATTGAAATAGATCATTTTATATGAAATTAAATGTTAGAATAACACTTTGATTTTTTGAGTAGAATTTTTCAGAGTTTAGAGGACAAAGTTAGGTTTCCACAAACTGTACAAGTATAAGCTGCAAATTCCTGRTGGTAGTAATAAAAAGAAACTTGACCACATGGAGAGAATTCTCTTTGTGTGTTACCTGGGAATTAAATTCAGGTCACATTTAGAGTTTTTGGCATTTATATGTTCATGAATATTACTTTCTATCCTCATAGTTCTGTATGACTGTGTCTGAAGTATCACTGTAGGTATTTGCAAGGTCTCATAACAGTTGGATAAGGTGTAAAAATTTGGTAGAGAATAAAAGCCCCATTTTCAGAAATAGATCTATGTGCAGCATATTTCTCTGCTCTGGCTGAACATATGGGAGCTTATAAGTGGGGTTTTTATCCACTTGCTATTAAAAGAACAAACACACAAAACAGACTGTAAAAGATAATGGCCTGTGCCCTGTAGCTGCTGCATCTCTTTTGATCAATGTATTTACAGCAAGCTTCCCAGTTCCAACTTGTGCCATTTCCATAGTTGCCTCCTTTTTTACTGTCTTAGTCTAAGAAGTCTCAAGTTATCTTTTGCCCTGGCTAGCTTGGGATGAAATGTTTATTTTAAAGATTGTTTTTGTCTCTTCCTGGCAAAGCCAGTGAAAGAATTGTGGTGTTTACAAAACTGAAAAATGTTGGCAACACAGTGCACCGGAAAGAGTGAGGAAATAACTGAAACTAGGGTCGTAATTTCATTCTTCCACTTCTGTTGCTGCTTTTGGGGTTTTGTTTTGCTTTGCCTTAATTAAAAATTTCTTCCCGTAATAAAAAGTGTGGTGAAACCCTTCTTGTGAAATCTGGAAGCAAGGCAAGGTCATAAATTGGGTTCATCTCTTCAAACATAGCTACTCTTCCATGATAAGTTACTGATGCAGAATATTGGTCACTTATTTCTCCTGCACCCTTTTTCAGACTTGAACCACTGTCCACCTGTGTTTTATTCTTTTCTCAGAGTTTTCAAACTTTGAGGCCTTGATCTTTTTCATCTTTATTAAGACTTAAAATCTAGTGGGTATTTGGCTTAATTAAACCATTGTAGCAGAGCTGTGTGGTRATATTATAGTTACTATGAGTTGAAGACTAATTAACTTAATACCTAAAGATCTAATGATGTGGTATTGTTTTCACATGCATTCATTTTGATAATCTTTATTGCTTGGGATTGCTATGTTCCCAAATTCACTACAGAGTTTAAAAACGTAAAGCCAATTTCACTTCTCCGTTTAAGTTAAACCAAGAAACCCCTGCTTACATCAGCAGGGCTTAATACTGAGACTGTTTGATTCCAAACCCCCCTCATCATTTCATTCAGCTATTGACACTGTGGAAGAAAAATGAAATAAAAAAATAGGAGCCAGATCCTCAGCTGACAGTAAGCTCTTCAAACAGTACCAGTTGAAAGTCTGTTGCAAAGGTTATAAAAGTTATCAGATTGGTAAATTGATATTTCCAGCTAACTGTCTGGGGCTTAGCACTTTCAGTAAGGTAAATATTACTAGAAATAGTAATTTCTAATCATGTCCAATCCTAAATAGGAAAAAAACATCTTATGAGATGTATTTATTAAATATCTAATTGGAGAAGGAGCACAGTCAGATGTCTGGGAGGGGAGGAGAAATGCTCCTTTCTCTTAATTATATTATGCCAGCTATCAGTTTAGGACTAGTAATATTTTACAAACCAAAAAAGTATTAAGAGTACTTGTTTCAAAGGAAAAAGAAACAAATCACTCTGCATTTCTACAGAGGGTTAGTGATTACCTCTGGCAGTGTTTACAAAGGATGGGATGATAACATATGGTGGTTGATATCCAGCTGGTTTCATTCACCTTCTGCAGCCTAAGTAGGTGTAACTGWGGCCAAAGAGGCTTGACATACCAGTGCTTGGTACTGTGATAGTGGTTATTATTTGTTTGCAAATAATTTGCAAATTTGCCTAGCTCTTCTAGCCTGGATGTTACAGTCCCACCCTGCTAAACAGTGTGCAAACTGTCTAAAAGATAATCCTTGCGAAGAGAACCTGTGGCCTTTGAAAGTAAGACACAGACAAACACAAGGAAATAAAAAGAGAGTATTTGTCCATATGTTCATCTGGATCCACAACTACCACCTGTTTAGCCATTGTTAAGGTTTTTATAAGCTTTACATCAAGAAAAGTTTTCATGGAGAGATTTGAAGGACTGAGAAATGGCTTTATGGAAAGGTTTTTCAAGGGTGAGAGCACAGGTAAAGGTAGAAAATCACATATTAAAAGAGGTGATGAATGGATAATCAGGGCTGAAATCATTGGCTGATTAGAAATGGAAATCACCACTATGAGGCAATATCTAAGCACTTGGTTCTCAGAGGGACCAGCATTTTTTAGTAAAATGCTGTTACTCATCTGTCCTATACTTTTACAGTCATCATTAACCTCTGGGGATAAGATAGGATGTTAGATTATTCCTTCTCCCCCCCCTTTCTATTTGATACTTACTACTTCTTTCCCCTTCTCGCTTTTGACAATCTGTCACTAAAGCTTCTTGGGCAATATTCCTTTGGGACCCTGAAGAGGATTAATCTCCGATATAAATAATATCTGCAATATTTCATATATTGTGGGGAGATGGCTGGTACCTGTCTATTTATTTATATTTTTATTTATATACCTGTCTATTCTCTATCTCAGTTAGAGAACTGCTTTTGCAATTTGGGTTAGGTGAAACCCTAGTGGGAAGGAGAAACTGCTCAGTCCTTTGGGAACAGCTGAGCCTCTCTAGGCACAGACTAGGTTTCAACCTGAGGGAGTGCTGGTAAGAGGTGGGAAGACTCACAGTGATGAAATCTAATCCTGCAACTTGATTAGAATCATAGAGTGGTTTGGGTTAGAAGGGACCTTTAAAGGTCATCTAGTCCAACCCCCCTGCCATGAGCAGGGACATCTTCAACTAGATCAGGTTGCTCAGAGCCCCATCCAGCCTGACCTTGAATGTTTCCAGGGACGGCGCATCTACCACCTCTCTGGGCAACCTGTTCCAGTGTTTTACCACCCTCATTGTACAAAATTTCTTCCTTATATCTAGTTAGAATCTACCCTCTTTTAGTTTAAAACCATTATCCCTAGTCCTGTAGGAACAGGGCCTGCTAAAAAGTTCGCTGCCATCTTTCTTTATAAGCCCCCTTTATGTGCTGAAAGGCTGCAATAAGGTCTCCCCAAAGCCTTCTCTTCTCCAGGCTGAACAACCCCAGCTCTCTCAGCCTTTCTTCATAGGAGGGGCATTCCATGCCCCTGATCATTTTTGTGGCCCTCCTCTGGACCCGCTCCAACACGTCCATGTCTGTCTTGTGCTGAGGGCTCCAGAACTGGGCACAGTACTGCAGGYGGGGTCTCACCRGAACAGAGTAGGGGGCAAAATCACCTCCCTCGACTGGCTCGCCACGCTGCTTCTGATGCAGCCCAGGATACGCTTGGCCTTCTGGGCTGCGAGTGCACRTTGTCGGCTCATGTCCAGCTTTTCATCCACCAGTACCCCCAAGTCCTTCTCGGTAGGGCTGCTCTCAATCCTTTCATCCCCCAGCCTGTATTGGTACCAGGGGTTACCCTGACCCAGGTGCAGGACCTTGAAATTGGCTTTGTTGAACCTCATGAGGTTCACACGGGCCCACTTCTGGAGCTTGTCCAGGTCCCTCTGAATGGCATCTCATCCCTCAGATGCATCGACCGCACCACTCAGCTTGGTGTCATCTGCAAACTTGCTTAGGGTGCATGCGATCCTGCTATGTCACTTATGAAGATATTAAACAGTACCGGTCCCAATATGGACCACTGCGGGACACCGCTCATCACCGATCTCCACCTGGACATTGAGCCATTGACTGCYACCCTCTGGATGCGTCCATCCAACCAATTCCTCACCCACCCGACAGTCCACCCATCAAATCCATGTCTCTCCAGTTTAGAGAGAAGGATGTTGTGGAGGACCGTGTCAAAGGCCTTACAGAGGTCCAGATAGACGATATCTGTAGCCCTTCCCATGTCCACTGATGTCGTCACTCCATCGTAGAAGGCCACTAGGTTGGTCAGGCAGGACTTGCCCTTGGTGAAGCCATGTTGTCTGTCTCAAATCACCTCCCTGTCCTCTATGTGCCTTAGCATAGCTTCCAGGAGGATCTGTTCCATGATCTTCCCAGGCACAGAGGTGAGACTGGCCTGTAGTTCCCTGGGTCTTCCTTTTTTCCCTTTTTAAAAATGGGTGCAATGTTTCCCTTTTTCCAGTCACCAGGGACTTCACCGGACTGCCATGACTTTTCAAATACTGTGGAGGGTGTCTTTGCAACTACATCAGCCAATTCCCTCAGGACTCTGGGATGCATCTCGTCAGGTCCCATAGACTTATGTATGTTCAGTTTCCTCAAGTGGTCTCGAACCTGATCTTTTCTTACAATGGGAAGGACTTTGCTCCCCCAGTCCATGCCTTGAGGTCCATCCACTCAAGAAGTGTGGAAACGGAGCTTGCCAGTGAAGACTGAGCGAAAAAGTTGTTGAATGCCTCAGCCTTCTTCTTGTCTGTTGTTACCAGTTTGCCAGTCGTGTTCATCRGGGGGGTACACTTTCTTTGACCTTCCTTTTCTGGCTGACATACCTATAAAAGGCCTTCTTATTACCGTTTGCATCCCTTGCCAAGTTCAGCTCCAGCTGTGCTTTGGCCTTCCTGACCCCATCCCTACACAACCGGGCAGCATCCCTATACTCTTCCCAGGATACCTGCCCCTGCTTCCACTGCCAGTGCCTTTCCTTCTTGCCTTTTAGTCTGACAAGCAGGCCTTGACTCATCTATGCCAGTCTCTTGCTTTCCTTTCCTGATTTCTTACACATGGGGATCGAGAGCTCTTGCACTCTGTGGAAAGTGCCCTTAAAGATCTGCCAGCTCTGTTCTGCTCCCTTGTTCCTGAGGGCAGTTTCCCAGGGGTCCCATTGACTAATTCCTTGAACAGCTGGAAATTTGCTTTCCTAAAATTCAGGGTCCTGACTTTAGTCTTCGCCTGTCCCATATCCCTCAAGACTGCAAACTCCACCAGTGCATGATCACTGCAGCCCAGACTGCCTCTAATCTTGATGTCTCTAATTAGCTCACTTGTATTGGTGAGCAACAGGTCCAGTAACACATCCCCTCTGGTAGGGCTGCCTATTACCTGGCCTAAGAAGTTATCCTTGATGTACTCCAGGAGTCTCCTGGATTGCCTAGAGAGTCTCAGAAATTGCAGAGAGGATCAGAGTTTCAGAGAGCGCAGAGAGAAAAAGTGACAAGAAAGCAGCAGGAACTGGGCAGAGTTTGCCGAAGGCAAATGCATTGTGTTCTGCTGCAATGTCTTGAATCCTTTTGTTACTGTGTGTTTCAGTGACTTGTCCAAGGTAGCACAGGCATGTTTATAACAGGGTTAGAAGCCAGACTGATGAACGTTTATATTATGTAGTGGAAGGTGGCTAGAAATCTTTAAGGTAACAGAGGTCGGAGGCAGCATGTCCACATGGTGCAATAGACTTAGTAGTTTTGATCCAAAGCAGTATTAATGTGGGCACAGTGCCATGTGTTACAGCTAGGCTGGATAGGTTTTAGCTGGCTGGCTGGTAGGCAGCTAGCTCTGGTGTCTCTGCATGTATTCTTCACTGTTTCTTCTTCGACAGCATGGGTGGATGCAAATAAGCCAAGCTTCTTTATGTGTTTGCCTTTCTGGTCCTGGATTGTAAATTAATTCCCTAACAATCAGTGTAACCCTAGAATTTCCTAATATTTGGACTGCAGCCTGCTGCTGCCTCTAAGTCCTTTTTAGCCAAGTTCTCTTTCATAGTCCTCTGTTTTCAAAAGCTGGAGGGATTGCATGCTCCTGTGCCAAGAGTTAACACAGAATTTGTTAATGAGTCAGAACACAGTACTATATAGGAATATAGAAATTATTTTTCTTGAAATTCATTCAAGCGAGAATGTAATTAGAGGGTCATAAGAATCCTATGAAGAGTAATGCTCTAATATAACCTTAACTGTTCCTACTTACGTACCACATTATTAAGCCTTACCTACTAAGCTTGCCTCCTGAATACAGCACGCTTCCTCAATGCTTGTTAAAAATGTCTAAGTACCACTAAATACTGCTGGAGACATAATTATTAGAATGCCTTCCTGCCTATATATGTTCCATTTCCCAGCAACCAAGCCCATTTCTAGCCCCAGTCCTTACTGGTAGCAGGAGAAGCTGGTTATCTTGAATACAAAGGAAAATATATCATAGTGTCTTTCTAGGTTTGTCAGGAAAGTGTTTAAGGAGGTTCTCAGAAAGTGTAGTTTGCCTGGGACTGACTGTGTTCCAGAGTAAATTTTGTGTTATTAACCACCTTAACTTTGGATTTTGTACCATCTCCCACAATCCATGAGGTGATCAGATCTAGGAGGAGCAATGCCATCTCTCTTTGAAAGACACTAAGATGTCTTTCCCTCCCTATTCAAGATATCAGGCTCAACCTGACATCATAGCACTTTTTCTCAGTGATGCATTTATAAGTTCATTGGAATAAATGAAGTCAGAGTGTTTTTGAGAATTTGAGCAAGCAGAAAGGGGTGGGAGGGAGAGCAATATGCCTAAGTAGTGACAACCTTTTCAAATATGTAACTGCCAGGGGGGGAGAAAAGGCAGAGCTTTAATGTCTGAAATGTGAAGTCTGTTGCAGTGAGATACTTTGAAAAGACTTCAGAATGAGCCCTGTATAAGTTTTGCTGCAAATGAGTAACTTTTTAGGATTTTCCTCTTGATGCTGGTGTGAAAGGCTCATGCCTGTAGATATGTCAGGAGGCTCTGAATGTTCCCTGCCTACAAAGCAAAAGATTCAAACATCCTCCTCCTTTCTATCTTCTCCTTTCAAATTCTAGRTTTTCCTTCTAGGGGTCCTCATCTGCTGTGAGGTAGCAATCTGCCCCAGGAAATTTCCTATTGCTCTAGTCTCTGAAGCTCTGAAGAGTGTTTCACAGACCTGGATCAGGCTGCTCAGGTGCTTGTAACAGAGCTATAGCCCTTAACTGTAAGTAGAGTTAGATGTTATTCTTTTTTTGTTGGTTCCCCCCTTCCAGATCATATTCTTTCTTTTTTTTTTTTTTTTTTTTTCTGCTATCTTAAACTTTTAAAACCTGTGACTTTCTTCTATGGTCTCTCCTCCTTTTTTTCCCCATTCTGGTTTTACAATAATAAAATAGAACAGGCTGCTGTTGGCTTTTCAGACATAGGAATGGATGTGTTACTCATTATGAATGGAAAAAAGCATGTGTAAGAAACTTTCAGCRATGTCTCATACAATTCTAGGGGCCTAATGCATTCCTCATTCCTTTAGTATTTGAATGTATTCTGTAAGTGACAAGCAATTATCAAATGGCATTTTTCTATTTCCTCTTGACTCTACATGCTTTTTTCTCAATCTTAGAGTCTAAAACTGCTGTGCAGGGCCTTTTAAGAGTAAGTGTATACTTTTTAGGGAGATGTTGATATTCTTGGGTGGGGGGAAGGAACAGAGCTCTGATGATCTCTCCTCCTGTGTCCCACTTTCCTTGCATTTGGATTACACCATCCATGACAGAAATCTTTGGTCTTTTCCGTAAAAGTTTTAATGCTTAAAGTTTGTGGCTGAATACTGAATATTTAAGTTACTTTTTTTTTCTTGTCYTTTTTCGAAAATGATGAGTATCTCTTTGATAGAGAGAGTACCTTTTAATTGTGTTGCATATTAGGAACTAAAATCATTAATCCCTCAGGACTCTTACTCTCATACATTTGTTGTGCATGTCTGGTGATCTTTAAATAGAGCAGTTTTCTCATTACTACTAATGACAATGGTGTTAGCACGATAATATAATTGCTGTGGATTCTGGAAGCATGAATTGAGTTAAGGGTCAGGGGTTGGTTTCTTTTGGTTTTTTTAACCTTCTCTGTTTTGTTGTCATGTATTTCCATTTTGCTCAGTATTCAGTGGGATATTTTTATTGGTGAAAATCCTCGCCCAAATAGAATGCAATGCAGTTTTGCAAGTAAACAGCTAAGGCAGGCAGAGCAAAGAAACAGTTGAGGAGAAAAAAAACCAAGTTAAACCAAAATCTTTCTACCCTTTATCTTTGCCTCTTTTCCAGTATGTTCTGTTATTCTGTTTTGAGTAGATTTTGATAAGCTAAGAATGCCGTGGGGTAAATTTTAAGGAAACATATGCAGAATGGATGTGCACTGCTTGCTCTGTAACAATTGCAAGAGTTATTAGTGGGTTAGCACTTATTAGGAAACGTGAATAGGCGTCATTGGACCCTGAAGGTATGTCTACACTGTGCAGCAGAGCACAGCACAAACAGTCCMCAGCTAGCTCCAAGTAGGCTGAAGCATCAGCATGGCACAGTGCAGCAGCATATGAATGCCGACAGCAAAATGGCTGTGCTGGCATGGCAGTTCTCAGCAGTACTAATGAGCACCAGTGACACAGTTAAACTATTTCTCTTAAAACTTTGTTTTACCGTCCTTGCCCTTTTTTTTCTTTTTTTTTTTTTTTTTTACATTGTAGTCATGACACTTGTGTAGGCCTCATATAGGCAAGTTTATTTCATGTTGTAGAATGACAGAACAACACTTGCATATATATATTTAATGCATACATATACTTAGTGCAGAATGATAAATATCAAGTGATGCAGACTTTATTCCCTGCAAAAGCTCATCTTACATTTAATACAATGTGATGTATGAAAGAAGAGGGGAAAAAAAAGCCTTTGTTAATGCAGATCATGTACATGTGACTGCAAACAGCCGCAACTTGGTTACACGTAGTGGTTTCTATTGCAACATATACCTTCTTTGTGATCTTTCTTTCATGTAGGACTTCAGTAGCCACTGGTGATACATAAGAAGTTGCTTATTGCTGTTGTGCATTGATTTATATTTTGGTGGTTTGGAGCCTTTGAAATATCCATGAGTGATGACTTTTAGCTGGTGCACATACATCAAGGTCGCTGGCACTCATGCTAACTGTTCACCAGTTGCGGCTCCAGCTGCATGCTGTGCACATTACATCAGCCTGCTGAGCCGAGACATTTGCTGTCCTTTGTTTCTTAGCACTCTTGCGTAGCAGGGGGGGAAACTTAAGGATGTCTTGGGAGAAGGAAGAGTTACCTGCATCATGCTCATCCCAGAGAAAAATAAAGGAAAAAAAAAACATCCAAGAAGGATGTTTGTATTAATGCAATGTGCACCAAAGAAACATTCCACAAAGGAACAAATGCAGTAATCAAGTATCCAAGACAAAAAAAAGTGAGCAAAGCATCTAAAAATATTGATGCTTAAACACCTACTCATACACATTTGGGGACATTTTTCATGTAGTTTTTACTTAATGCCTGTGGTGGGTTTACCTTAGCTGGCTGCCGGATGCCCACCCAGCTGCTCTCTCACCCCCCCTCCTCAACAGCACTGGAGAGGAAATAAGATGGAAAGGCTCATGAGTCGAGATAAAGACAGAGAGATCCCTTACCAATTACTGTCACAGGAAAACACAGCTGACCTGGGGAAAATTAATTTATTGCTATGTAAAATGGAGTTGGATAGTGAAAAACAAGCACAGATGTGAAAAGAACACCTTCCCCCAGCCCTCTCCTTTTTCCCAGGCTCACCTGGGAAGTATGTGCTATTTTGCTGTTGAAAAACTAACATGCGAGGCCTGCATGTGGTGATAAGTAAGGACTGATGACCTTTATTTCACTTGCCTTACAATCAAATTCCCTAAAACTTCTCATGGAAAGGAGCTACTGCTGAGGAGGCAGAAGAGAAACTCAGGTGGGACACAGAAAGCTCAGGGATTCACAGCTCTGTTTCACAGGTTCTTTTCCTGCCACAGACAGACATTCCCGTTTGCTTGCAAAGGGCATACCTGTATGGCACGACTGCTGCCGTGCCACGTTTGCGTCTGTACTTGGCATTTTAGCATGCACTAATGACATCTCTGGTGTTGCAGTTGGATGCAGCACTCCAGCATGCAATGACGACTAGCAGTTAAAAGGAATAGTGATGTGCAGTGGTACATGACCATTTTCATGTTCTGGTCRAAGTGGAAAAGGTTACTTGGAAGCACTGATGTTAATTACCTGCTTTCAGGCAACTAGAGAGTTTTGTTATGTTCCCTGGCATGGGAACATAGATTCAGTCATGTCTAGGATTTTGCACAAAAGTAGATGGTCACATCCCTGATATATTTCTTGGCAGTTTTCCTCAAGCTATTGCACATTATTACATTTCTTTAACTTAGTATTCTGGGTGCAAAGCTGACTCCTCCATAATCAACTGCTAAATACCTTACCTGTTCCARAGGGCTGGAATTGTAACAACCGGTTTCTGTTAGTATTGGTGGCTGCAGCCTCACTCTCTCTAAATAAGAGATCAAGAAAAGGAGATTGGGTGGGGGAAGAGAGGTGATGAGGGGGGCTGGCACCAAGATTATTAAAATTTCTTGTTAGAAGAAAGTGAAAGGCTCAGTTTGAGATTTTTAGTAATCGGTAATTGTGCAATGGTTATGTCTGTCTCTTTCCCATTCATCATCTCTGTCCTTATTTCCCTCATGACAGTCATGTTGTTAAAATGTATTTAGGTAAAACCAAAAAGTGTTAAAGCATGTGTGTATGTAGGCACAAACAAATGCATGAGGTCTAAAACATCAAGCTAAAATATTGAAGAGTAAAATGATGCCTTACAGAGAAATACCAGTGTTTTTTGTACAGCTACTTTTAAATTATGAGAATGACTTCAATTTTAATTTTTGAAAATGACAGAAATACAGTGCAGTCTGACAAATCATTTCAAAATRAAAATATTAATCAGAGATTCTGAAGTGACATGGATTATTATTGTTCTAAATTATTTGAGAAATTCAGAATTCCAAAAAAGCTATTCATTCGTCAGCAGCACCCTTTCTTCACAGGTACTGAAATTATCACATACTTTCTTCTGTCTAGTGATATAAATACTGTCTGCCATTACATTTCCCTCACTGCATCCTGCTTTGGCTAAGCTTTGCATGCAACTCCATAAAGACTCACTGCTCAAAAGAATCTTTCCCCAGATAAGTTTCTGGTGTATAATCTACTGCCACTTGCTACTGGCTACCCACCACTGCTGTCAGAGTTAGTGTTGGAGAAATGATGAAAAATTCTGCTGTTCCTTCAGTCCACAAAATTTTATGAAGTGTTAAACCAAAAAGACAAGCTTTGTCAAATGATTTGCTTTGGGATCTAGACTGTAACTTGTAAGTGAGAAAAAATAAGTGTGCAGGCAGTCTGAACATTCAAAAATAAATACACAGTTGGAGGGTGGAGGTTTTTTTGTTTTCTTTTTAGATGATCAAATTTGTCCCGGCTGCAGTCATAGCATACTGTTTCATTTAGACCTGGAAGAAGTCTCCTCACATTTTTCTCCATTTGTTTGCATTTCTCTTATGCTCCTACAGGCTTTTCTGCCATTTTGTGTTCTGCACAAACTGCTATCTGTATCTATAATGAGATAATTCACATTCTAGATTTATATATTTCTGATAACTGTAAACAAAACTTCTTTTTTAATATGCATATGTATAGATTGAATATTCAGGTTTCTTTTTACCGCCTAATCCTTTTGAATGCAAAGTCACATATTTTTTCATATGTTTTGTTTACTGGTAGGTCAGCTTAATCTTACCTTGTGTTTCAAAAATGATTGTAACTTAAATACTTGTTTTGTTGTCATGAATGGGTTACTGGATCTTGATTATGAAATAACAGGTTAGTTACTCTGTTATAGAACTAATCTTCAAATAACATTAGTAGAACTTTGTCATCTTGGTATTATGTTATATCACTGTGTGCAGAACCAGATGGGAAGGGAAATGAAAAAACTCCCTTGGTACAAATACCATCTGACAAGAAGAAATAAACCCACCTGTTATGCTGTGTAAAGGCAGAGTTAAGGCTTCTTAAGATAGATGAAGTTTTTTACTTTCTTTTCTTCTTTCTGGCCCATGTAGACCTATGATTTCTTTCTTACATTTTATTGGAATTATTAATTGTATTCCTGAGGCTACAGCCCAAAATGCACAGTTTATCCGGTGGTAAAATCTTGCCTCTTTTTGAGTAATTAACAGTTCTTGCACCTCTTTTATGCTCTCCTTCCTTCCCTATACATACTCATTATCATGGTTTGTCAATTATCTTCCAAACTGTATTAAAAAAGATAACTCTCTAACACTAGCAATTGCTAAGAAGTTGCTAATAGCTCTCATGAGAGCACTTGTCTCACCCCATATCTCCCACCTTATCAAAAGGTCACATTAATTACAGGACCCTTGCTGGGAATAAATCAATGTGTCAATCAGAGACCCACAATTGTGCTGCAGTTGGAAAGTAAAAATTCCAGAACAAGGTTATATTTAGGGCCTTTTTTTTTTTTAATACACTGTATTTGTGAGTTAACCTAAGAACCAAAAATAATGGCAGTATATTGAAGATCAAGGTGTGTGTAAATTTTTAAATGAACATTTTTATTTGTACCTTTATTATCAATTATTCATCTACTTCTTAGAATTATAATATACTATTCTTACTTGTAAGATCTCCAAAATCCTTCCCTTCAATTAAAAAGAAAACTTAAAAAAGAAGGAAACATTGAATTCAAGAGATGTTTAGTTTCTCTGCCAAACATTTCTGTATTTCTATCTTTGTCATTCATCTGAATATGCTGGATCATAAAACAATCACAGCTGTAATAACAAAGATTTCCTTATTTAGTCTCTTTAGATCTAGGTGTGTTCACAGTCTACAAGACTGTTTAGGGTATTCTTAACATTTGTAGGGCTGCTTGTTTTGTTGTCCGTGTTTTGTTTTGTCAAACAAAGCAGATAGTTTCTAACTGAAATGGCAGTAGATTAGAAACTGCATGAACAAGTAAGACAGGAAAAATGTTTAGTTTATCCAGTGCCTCACTCATTTTTCCTTCCAATCTGGTTTTATTATATTAAACTGGTTTCCAGTGGTGATAGACTGCATACAAACTCATTCACAGACTGCTGTTAAATCCCAAGATTTAGATCAAATTCTCATATATTGTTATTACCACTAGCCTAATTCTTCAAGATCTTAATTGTGTGCTAACTACTCAAGCAGGTTAATGTAAAATTTAATTTGTGCTCATCAGCTTCAGGCTACAGAAGTGTGTAATAAACTTGATTTATAAACTTCTAATTTTGCTGGCCATTAAATAAAAAATAATTTGTGTGTGCGTATGTTAATATTGCAGAGAAAGCAGTCTAATAACTTTCTAAATACAGTTGGATTGGTTATGTTACATCCATTTAACATGGTGTCTGAGTCATTGTTTTAGATCCAGAAAACTTCAAGTCTGATTCTGGTAGTGTTGACAGGCAAAAGTAGAAAGCTTCCAGCTTTAAATTATCCAGGTGGAGAATTCAGGTAAGAGGAAAAATGAACAAAAGATATAGGAGAAGATCCTTAGGATACCAAGTCAAATGGAGGAAATGACAGATTTTATTTTTTTTTCTTCCTTTTTTAAGATTTTTTTTTTTTTTTTTTTTTTTTAAACAGAAACAGAATGTTAGTTCCGGTGCAAGTCAGTTATTGTCATCTCCCTCTTATTGCTCAAATGGAAGAAGAAGTTATGCTTGTGAAGAAAAATGGAGTATGTGAAATGTTCTTAGTAATATGATATTATAAAAATACATGCTGTTGATATTAGGTAACTCTTATAGGAATTTGAGAGTTGATTAAAAAAAGAGATTTTTTTTTTTCTACCTGCCAAGACTTTCAATGCTGCCGTAACATCCTCATGCAGAAATTGGAACAACATAAATAGATTGTAAAAATGTAAAACAGGCTGTGTTGTGTGACCTATTATGACAAGAGAGCCTGAATGGAAATTGAGGACTAAGTTGTAAGTACAGGGTGTTTTGGTCTTGACTCCAGACCCTGTGGAGGTTGCCTTTCTGGTCAGTTTGCTGCTCCAATCTCTGAAGAATACTGCATCACACCAGTGGCCCCTGGAGTCTGAGAGCAACCACTGTTGTTTTACTTGTCCAGTACTTTATTTGCACTGAAGCTGGTGGGGATGGGGGTGGGGATCTAAATATCTTCCCTGCTACTCTTGTTTCATGTACAAAAATTGGTGTCAATGGAACAGTGGACATAGTGTAGCTGGCCATTACAGAACGAAACATCCTTGCTAATCTTTCTGATGTTGATTAGTTTAAGAGCTGAAGTAAGATTATATATGTATTTTCAAAAGTGCTTAGAGTAAACAAAAATCCCAAATTCCTCCATGCTATACTATGTATATGTAAATCATGTCTCCTTTTATCTGCCAAGGAGAAATCAAGTTTCAATATCTCTGTGGAAGAAACACTGTAGGCATCTTTAAATCTCATACCAACCTCTGAATCATCTAATTCTATTTTATTATTTGTAAACTGGAGTGCTCAAGCACACTTATTAACTGTGTATTTTTTTGTGAAACAAAATGAGGATGAGGGTTCTAGGATGCTTCAGACTGCCTTGTTGCAATTTTGTCCATGCTTAGAAGCCTTTGTATTTTTTTTTACAGTTTTAGTTTAAAAGTATGCAAAATACAGTAACAAAATGCTAGATGTATATATGCCAAAATGACTTATCACATAGAAAAAAAAAATAGGTGTTAAGAATGAACTTAAGTTTTTGGATAAAATCAAACCAGTTTTGATCAAAGCCCAACTGGTCCAGTTATATGATGTTATTTCTGAAACTTTTTCCCCTGAAAGTAATTTCAAATTTTCCCTCGTAGTGGTGAACATGGCAGGAATTATTATTTTAATTCTGGAGTTTGTGTGATGTTCTGTTCTAATGAAAGGTAAATCTGCAGTACAAGTGGTGTGTTCCAGAGGCTGATTGGTTTACTAAAGATGATACCTGTAGGTATATAAGTAAAATCTAAATCTCAGTTTCTGGATTGTGTGTGTGACAAACTAGTCCATTGAACAGACTCTGAGAGATGAGCTACTTCAGTAGAGAAGAGAAGAACGAATCTGACTTGCAAGACTGAATCTGATGTTTTATTTATTTATTTTTAAATATTGGGAGTCATTTGTGTCTGAAAATGTTTTAAAACTAGCATGCCTAATCAAGCCTCATCCATTTCTGATCAGAGCTGAGCACCGTTGCTAACCCCTTTTCACTTCTTGCATTTACTCCGTTTTTTTCCATTATTTCTTTAAGTAAAGAGAGAAACAAGTAACAAGAAAACAAAACCTGGGTACTGCAATTCATAAATAGCTGTAACATTAGTCTTGTTCTCCTTCCCTCCCTGGAAGTGCTTTGCAAGAAAGTGTGACTGTAGCTGGTACTGCTAATTAGCAGTATGCTATTATAATTCCCAAAATACATAATAGTTATAACTCAGATTACAGGGCATATCCAGTACTGTATGAAACAAGAAGTAATTCCCATGAATAATTTCTAAGAAAATGAGCAATTTCTAACAGCAGAGTTCACATTAAGTGTACATGTGTACCTGGATTTCGCTTAGGTGAGAGTAACGTGTTTGCTGAGATGTCTAAGAAATGCTCTCATGAGTGTCCCCCATCATAGATGGCCACTAAATTACTGAGGCACGATTTGCCCTTGATGAATCCATGTTGGCTGTTGATATTTTACACTGCACTGGAGTTATCTGTATTCAGTTTCCCCCAAAAGGTCTCCTTTCTTGCTTGAAAACTCTGCTCAGAAGCATTTAAGGAAATCATGAGATTTCTGCATAAACTGCATAGCTGTACAGTGCGTGGTAAACTGGAGGCATCCGGGATGCATTGCACATATTATCATAAGCAAAATAGCATGTGAAGTGCTGCAAAGCATAAAGCTTATGGAAGGTATAGTATGACGTTATGGCTCATGAATTATCACAGAAAGTAAGGTGTTTCCCAGATGCCTGCACAGGAGGTATGTTTGTGCACAAGGTATTAATTCAGATTGTCAGGCTCACTATTTCTGTTAGGCAAATCTTAGGTGGAAATATGACAACTTTGTTCAGATGTGAAAAAAGCTTAGTAATTTGTTAATATCTATGAAATGGTTATATGCAGTGATGATAAGCTGCATATTAATAGAAAAGCTTTTGAATGAACAACGTAGTGTTCATTCTGTGGCCCCAAGGTGATTTTTTCTTTTAAAATTAAATCTGAATTTAAGAATTTGATCATGAACAAGAAGGTCAGATATCCTTTGACATGCTGAAATATTGTTAGATAAGGCATCAGAACTATTCTGATCTTATTTTCTTTCTCTATTTTTTAAATTCCTGTCATTACAGTAACACAGGCACAAAAAGAAGAGATTCAACTTGCCTACATCCCAATTTGAAAACTATACTGTCTATTCAGTCTGGCAAAGTACAAAGTATTCTGGTTTCTGTTCCCCAAGGCCCTCTAGCATCTCTTTGAATCTGAGTACAATACGCAATAAACTTCTGCTTCTAAAGAGCATTACTTCCATGTTTAAGAAGAAAGATAGGTTTAAGTGCTTTGTTGAACATGAGCCTTACACTCGGCATCCTCTTGGTAAAATGTAATCTAAGGCTTCTAAAGCCGGGCTATAGCCGAGTGTGGTTTGTAGAGGATGGCGGGTTGTGTTCTGCTGCAGTCCAATGAGTAGCCTCCTTTCACACCTCCGACTGATTCCAGAAACAAAGCAAAAGTCGTTGTGTGGAGAGAGGGACAAAAATGCAAAGCTGCAACTATGTTTACTGAAGAATGTATTCACTTGCTAAAGCTCTGAACAAATTGTTCTGGTATGCAAATAGTTGCAAATCTACATGAAACATACGTGCCTTAGGAAAATGCTATTAACCCTTACTATCAGAGGCATTATAATCACACATCAGTTGAAAATTGGGCTACATTGTAACGTTTTTCTATTATTGCTCAATTACAAGTTCAATAGAAAGATAGCTACTCCCTCCTAACACACTTTTCAAGCAATCTTTTCCTTATCTACTTATCATTGAGATGATTAAGGAAATGTTTTAGTGTAGTGATCATTCTGTGCTGTTTTAGTATTTTAAGGTATGATGCTTGTATGTCATTCCACACAAAATCTTATAGCTTATTAATATCAAGCAGTATTTAAAACACACTTCTTTTGTGTTCCTCTGGATAAATTTATTTACTTTTAAAATTTTTATAGTAATTGTTTATAAAATACAAACTTTTTGGCAATAACACATTAATAGCCATGCTTTTTTCGTCAATTAAGGAACAAAGGACAGCCTAAAAAAAAAAACTTCTGTTCATAATTTTTCCTTTTGCAGAGCTGATTGACTGATGGATTTATTCATTAACCGGAAAACTCATTTACATATGAACTCATTTATATTCCTTTCTTAGGAAATTACAATCATTATTAAAGAATACCTCATTAGCTACATTGATTTTTTTTTTTTTTTGACAACAACTAATCATGAATCAACTAAAATATAGAAAAATAATGCCTTAATGTTTTATAGCGTGTATTAATGTCGCCCACCTCCCCTGACCGCTAATGCTCTTTCAAATGCAAATCTTTAAACATTTCAGGTAGTCAAAGCTAAGTTCTCTATGTAGTTTGAAAATTCTATAAGTTTGAGAAAAGGCTTCCCGTTTACATTGATGGCATCCTATATCACTTTGAGCTGTCATCTGGCTAAAGGAGGCAGAGGCAAAAGGCACAGACCCCTAAACTTTCTGCTCTTGGGAATTCATAAGATGCTGCTTTTTCCTGTTTGTCTAACAAATGGCTGTATTAGGCTAGTGGATGGTGCTGCTGGGAAAAGTGTTGTAAATCTTATTTCTAGACTTAACAGCTTTGGACCTTATGAACAGGTTATAGTTTTCTATGTTGTTGATAATAACTTTTCAGTCAAAGAATGCAGAAAGGCAATTTTTAGCCTTAACTGTTTTTGGACATTTCTAAGGCTGCCTTCCATGCATATTTTTAAAGATAACTTCAACTAAATACATTTAGGTCTTTCTTCCAAATGAAGGAGCAAAGAGAACTTTTCCAGAATGCTTGCAGGAAGTATAAGCTCTTAATTTTTATGCGAGACTTTTCTGAGGCAAAAGACGGGAACCGTTAAAGTAGGTTCATGTTCTGCCAAGGTATTTCTAATGCAAGTAAAGAGGAAAAAAAAGACTGTAATAAAACAGAAGTGCCCATCAAAGTTTCATGAGAATATTTGACAGGCAATTTAGCTGTCTAGCAGTAGAGTATTTATTGCAGGCAGATAGGACATGCGTCTTTAACATTTTTGGATTCCTCTTGTGTGAAGTTAGACACTATAATTAAATGTAACTGTGTTATTGTATTGTAATTTAGTTGTATGGAATGAGATACAGAGGTAACTTAAAAACTTTCCCTATATAGTATTTAAAAATATTTCGGTATTCCTACAATAAATAGCTTGAATCAGTAGTTTTAACATAGGTATATTAATCATCTTTAATAAGATAAGAACTGAACTAAGTTTGCACATCTAATATAAAAGGGTTGTGAGATTTTTTTTTTTTTTTTTAATTAAACGTATTTGAAGAGGCTATTTGTCATAGCCTTTCAGCTTTATATTTCTGTATCTACCATGTTCTGGTCAGGAGCCATCATGAAAGGCTACTGTTACTGTATTCTTGACCCAGCTCTGAAATAACTAAGTTTCCAAGAATAATTATTTTCTTGCAATTTTGTAATGCTTGACTGTTAGACATCCATGTTTTGGACGCAGGGAAAGCTTTATTGCTAAAATATCAGAACTATCAGAGGAAACCACTCTGGTAGTATTTTTGTGATGTATCACATTTAAAGATGTTGATTTTCAGGTTTACATGCTCAGAATATTTTATACACCTCTTAAAATGATGTTCATGTACCATGACAGAAAAATGATTGTGTTATTTCTACTGTACGTCCCTTTTAAAGATGATTTTTTTTTTTTTCCAAAAGAAAACCTTAAAGATCTGTGCCATTCCTGGGGTCTAAGGCTGGCTGTAGTGACTTGCTCAAGAAGGTATTTTGGCTTCCTGTTCATTAGGAAATAAACTACTAACTTCCTTAAAACATTTTTGAGAACATGCCTGAAATTCTTGCTCTCCTGGATTATGACCCTCCTTGGTTTTAGATTCTGTTCCTCAAGGCCCTCTAGCATCTCTCTGAGTCTGAGTACAGTACACAATAAACTTCTGAATCCAGAATTCTGGGTGAAATTGGCACCGAGGTGAGCAGCAATGGCAGGCTGAGTGTGTCTTTGCTACACAGGAAAGTAGACATGGAAACTCTTCTACTGTTGGGCAAGGAATTAAGATTCCAGGTAGGATGCTGTAGCTACAGGAATGAAAAATGCAATCTGACTCTGGAACCTACTAATGCAAAGGATAGCTGTCTTCAGGACCTTACAGTAAGCAATGTGTATATTTAAGCAATGTGTATATTTACTGAAGTGTGCATTTATAGAGGTCAGTCTGAGGCTACCTTTGAAAACAGACAGACCTAGGACACGGCAGTTAGGTAGGGTTAAATTACATGAATTAATGCAACTTTTAGCCAGTCTTGCAATGGCTTCCTACATGTGTATCTTTTTTCAGTGTAATAGCATCAGTTTGTCTATCTACAGCCAAAAAAGAAGAGAAAAAAAGGCTTATTCTTTCCCATTATATTTTATAGCTTATATATGGTGAAAAATGTTCCATTTGTAAAGCAGAGGGAAATACGGTACTGCTAACAAAGCAAACACTGAAACAAATTATTTTTCTGTAAAATCTATAAACACTGTATACCACAGCTCACAATTAATAGTTGGTTACAGTTTATTGTATTTACCATTAAATACATCACAACTTCATATTGTATTTACAAATATGTTTCATGTAATTTAATTTGTGGCAGATGCAATGTCATACATTTTATAAACAAAGCAGGGATACACAACTGTGCTACATAAAAGTTCTTTAAAATATAGTTCATGCCAGGGTCAAAAGAATGTTTAATTCTCTTGGTTCAGGAAATGATTTTTCATCCAAGATGGGTAATTCAAAAATAATTAAATCCCTTTTAGATTGCCTGCAGGCAACTTTATTATTTAACTTTATTATTTTTGTAGCTGCATATCTAAGCCAGCATGATAGATCTGTAATTGTTTTCATTTCTTTATCTGCCACATTTAGTTTTTCCCCTCTCCTCTCTCTGCAGCAGGCATTGTCTTCATTTTTGTTTTTGCTCCAAGCATGCTGTTGGTACACAACAAACAATAAATACTAATCACAGTCATCAGCCACATTCTATAATCCTTAGGGCTTGATGTAAAACCTGCCAGGGCTGAAAGGTATCTTTCACATGTAGCATGATGCTTAGAGCTCTGCAGTCAGAGTTAGGATTCTGTGGTTCTTACCATGGTCCTGGGATTGACCTACTGCATGAATTTGTGCAGACCTCTTTACCTTTCTGTATCGCAGACAGGCAATATGTAGAAAATGTACAATTTTGCTTATTCAGGTGGCAAGCTCTCCAAGGCAGGCGCTGTCATTTGGACAAAGTTTGTCATGTCTAGAGCTCAGCTACATGAGAGGTGCTTGGTGACTATGTGTCTTGGCAGAATATTATTGTGACATAGCGAAGAAATATCTTGTGTTCAGTGACTATTCCTGAACTTACTGGAACTGAGTCAGAGAGACCTTGTGATGGCAAAGCCTTATGCAATTAGCAATCGATAACATATACACTCATACCAGCTGTGTTATATGCTCAGTTCTAGAAGATTTCAGGAATGGTCACAGTTGTATTCCCACATGATGAATGTAGGCAAGCTGCAATATCACTCTACATCAATATTAAAGCTAAATGTATATTTATTCGTATATTATACGAAAATTTTAATGTTTTTTTCTATAGGTAGGTTTCACTTGTTTTGATATTTTAAAATAATCATGTTTGGTTTTACTGTTCTGTCATTTTAAGCGTGCTTTTAGCCAAAAATGCAATATGTTAGAAATATTTTATTAAACTACGTACCTTTATTTCAGGGAGATTTCTTTCCATACACACTAGATTGATACCTGTTCTCTTGAGAAACCTCCTCACCTCCTCCCTGTGTTTTTTTTTCAGCTGCCCTTTTATTAAAAATCTATGGCCAGATTTTGGAAAGTCTGGCTATGAGTTCAAATCTCGCAATGTCATTCCTCTGCTAGAGATTAGAAAAGAATATGGAACAGTCTGATAGGAGCCTCTTTCTGCATCGCATTTATAGCCTATTTTTCCTATTTCTCTCTGGGTCTAGGAAAAAAGAATGCTTTTCATTCTAAAAGTCAGATATCATCAGGAGTGGGTATCAGAAAGCAGACAATGTTATTAAATAACTCTTCATCCAATGCAAATTGGTAACTTTCTTCCTTAAAAATGTATATTTATGATAATCATGGTGTAACACACCTTCAGGTAAGGGGGCCAGCGTGCCAGCAGAAAATCTACAGTGATTAATTATAGTATAAATATACATTCAGCTTTTTTACTGGTGTAGAATGATATTGCAACTTGCCTAAGGTTAACATTTGGGAATACAACTGTCTGTTATTCTTTAGGTAGAGTCTTGCTCCAAACACTGTGTTGACTTAACACTTGAAATGGCAGAGCAGCCTTATTGTCTCATTTGAAAGAGGCATCACATGATTTTGTTAAAAAGTGAAATGTATGTAGCAAAGCCAACTTGACTTTTATTTGTCAGGAGGCATGGTACTGTTGTGGAAATTCAAGGAAGTGAGTAGCGAGCTGCCTGTAATTTGGAGGCTTTAATTCAGTTGTTAGCATCTCTCTCAGACGGATACCCTAACAGAAATAGATTTCTCATCTTAGCACAAAAATCATAGGTAAAGACAGTTTATTGTCCCTGTATCATGCAGGGATCAGTACTGGATCCCAAAATACTGATTCAAAACTTTTTTCTCCTCCACGTCCCAGATGGTTTTCCAGAGTGCTGGAGGCTTCTGGGGAACTGCCCATAGATGCCTCCTGCATTGCCTGGACCTGGTGCTTCCAGCGGTCAGCTCTGGAGCTGATGTAGCAGCCCTACGTTTGAGCAGCTGCAGTACTGGGAAAGTTGACTTAGAGTGAAGGGACACCCAGGCTTCTGGCAGAACTGCCAGGTGGCCTCACAGGAGGTGGGATTTCAGCTCTGCAACTCAGGAATAGTCTGTTTCGCCAGAGCAACAACTCTTCAGTTGCTGCAGTCACTTTGCTTTTAATGAAGGTTTGGCTCCTGTCAACAGCCAGCATAGAAGCCCTGAGGACACAGCTGGACAGTTTTCTAGATAGCACTCGTATGAAACAAATCAGCGTGTGATCTGAAACAGTGCAGGGTCCTTTCTAAACCTATGCTCCCATTGTGGGCAATGTTGCAATATATATTTAATCCAGAAACATCTATTAAACGCTTATCTTGTCTCAAAAAGCTTCCAAACTGCCTACATTAATGTAGGACTAGAATGAAAGATCAAACTCTTAGAAATTAGATGTTTTGCATAGAAGAAATTGAGAGTAGCTAATATACTAGTTTGTTTGGAAATCTGTTAGGCAAATTTCTCTACTGAAACTCAGGGAAGTGTCCTAACCATCTTGGTTATGGAGTTCAGTTTAGTTCCCAGAGACATCTGAAGTGGGAGAGAGATGTTATTTTATTGATTTTCAAGAATCGAACCCTTGTTATTMAAAAGGAGGAAAATTTTTCAACATTCTGACATTTTCTTGACACCTTTTCTCTAGAAGTTGTGTAACACAATGCAAACTGATGAAATATCAAAGATGGCAGAAGCAGCTTGAAACACAGTCTGCTTAGTTTCTTCTTACATCTGAATTGCTAAGTTAGACTGCCTCCAATTGGGAGCTGGTTGAGTCAAAATATTGCACTTAAAATAGAAAGAGCTGTAATTCTGAAACATGAAAATCCATGGTATATGCAATGCATCACAAAAAAAATGTTCCACAATCATCTTATTCTAAGTATTGTGAGGAAATCAGAAGAAAACAAGTAAATATTACTGTGTCAGCAATCATCAAAAATTTCTATTTTCTTTGAAATTTTTCAGCACTTCCTCTCAAACTTTTTAGCATTTCCATTTAAAAAAAAAATTTCATATTTCACCTTTATATACACTGTTTTGAAATTATTACATAATATGTTTTTCTGTGGGACCATTACTTTTACCCCCACCTCTTCTTCTTGGTATGTTTTGCCTAACAAAGATTTCCATAATTTACACATAAGCTTGGAGTTTTTGTGTGTGAGGAAATTTTACATATTAAATGCATTAAAGGAGAGTGTGCTGTAATTTTCAAGAGTTCTGAACTGTTAGTTTAAATGGCTTATTTATCAATTGGGAGACCAAATATATTGAAGCTGTTTTAATGGTTAATAATAGCTTTAATGGCTAATAATAGCTTTAATGATTAAATACTTGTTCCTTTTAAAAACAAATAATCTGTTGGCATTGAAAAAGAGTGGCATTTAAAAGAGAATTTGGGAGAAAAACAATTCAACAGGAAAATTAGTAGTTTTAATTTCAATGAAGGAGTGGAGAGTTAATTGTCTTAGCATGTGTATAGGTTGTAGGCTTATTCAGGTATTAACAAAGTCTAATGCTGCTACTTTTCATGTTGTTATAGGTCATATCATATATATATCATATATCCCGTATCAATATCATGGGAATGTTTGTTAACAGAATGAGGACACGAGCAATAGCAGAAAAGGAAAGATTAGGTCATCTTTGGTATGCTTGGTACTTATATATACTTGGTACTATAAGTTAACTTCTGTGCTTTGCCATTCGTATGATAGCTGGGTCACCAGGGGATATTGAAGTAGTCCTGTGATGCATTTTGTTCCCTTGGTTTCATCTACCATGCAGATATTCCACTTGTTAAAATAGAAACTATAACCACTCCTCACTGACCCAAAATCCTAAGTCATAAGGTGCTTAAGGGTGTTGTGCAAAAGGCAGAGCATATTTATTTGAAAGGGCAAGGAAAGGTGGATTGAGGTGGGGAGGTAGCAAAAGGAAGTGTTCTGGAGGATTTTTTACTTTGAATTTTATATTTGAAAAATATTTATCCATACGTACTAAAATTAATCAAAACAGTGCTTGAAGTTTGAGAAATTTTCACACCTTCTCTTTGAAATCCCTTTCTGTCTGTCCTCCTTTGACAGGGTATTACTAGTTGTTACACTGAAAGAGGAAAATCTTGCACAGTCTTTCTTTGTAGACTATCATGCAAGAAATGATTTTCTACTTCTAGTTAATATCAGAACCTCTTTTCATTTCTAAAGCTATCTGTACTCCAGTTCTCTAGAAGGCAACCAATTTTATATACAGGTTGTCTTGAGGAAAAATATATTATAAACAATTATTACATGTACAGGCTAGGCTTAGTGAATTCAGTCGTGCCATTTGGAATGGTTTCAAGAAAAATTCCTCCTCCTGTATATATATGGGAGGAATTTATATATATATATATAAAATGCAGCGAATAACAATGTATCCTGTGTAATTCTAAGAATCAACATGAATGGCTTATTAATATATTATATGTTTTCATAAATCATGGATGCTTTTTTGTTTTGGGTTTTGTTGGTTGGTTTTGGATTTTTTTTTTTTTTTGAGTAGGACTTTAGATAAAGCCTAAAAAACATGTTTAGAGCCTTGACAACCATAGTGAATCACATGATTCAGGATTATGGAAGTCATTGGGACTTATTCTTAACATAAACTGTATGTCTGTATTTAAATATAATACAGACTGATGTGATATGTAGGTATATATGTGATATATAGTTTACACCTATGCTCAAGTTTTATACCTGGTGAAATACATGAAATAAGGATATTAATTCTCTCCATCACTCCTTCCCTATTTTCTGTGAGTTGAGGGAGGCTTCTTGATGTACCTGAAGTAGTGAAAGTGTTAAAAAAATGAAATGAAAATTGAGAAAATGCAAAATATGTTATACCTTTTTTTTAGACATAAGAGCAGATAGAAGCAAGTTTGCTCACACAAATCCACAACATTATTTACAGGAATGAAAATGTAAATATATTATTTACTTCAGAGAATAGCTGTAGGGAGACATTTGAGCATTACACTATATACCCAAGAGAAGCTTATAGAAGGAGAAGGAAGAAGCTCTCCAATAAAGTGTCTGACAAAACCTACTGAAGGAATATAAAGTATGAGTTTCTTGAAGCCTGTAATTTACACAACTCCTAACAAATTACATAACTACCTTAGATTAATCTACTGCAGTTTACAACTGAATGCTTTAAAAGGTACAAAAATGTTCAGCTTTCAAAACAGTTTAACGTCAAAAAAGTGACAAATCTATGCAGATTTTCCCCAAGGAATAGCATAAGTCTTTGTAAATGTTTTGCTTTTGAGAAGAACCCAAGTCATCTCTGTGAACATTCAACTACAAACATGGGGCCAAATGTTTTTCCAAGTTCTCTTGGAATTTCACCTTAGATAGCAGTGTCTTGTACCTTCAGGAACACTGAGAAATGCCATTTTTTTTTATTTTGGACCATATGAAAATACAACACTTTCTCACTTTTTTTTTTGCTGTGGTCAAAGATAGTTTTCAGTTGGATAGTGATGTAGCTTACAGTAAAAAATAAAAAGTTTCTGAAGTCAGCTTTGTGGGAACATTTAGGTTAACCAGACAATAATGTTATAGAGTTCTCATCTTGGCTTTTCTTTTTCCAGCTTCCAGTTTCTTTGCTGGGAAATGCAATTTCTTGTCTTATTCAGGTGAACTTTGGGACTCACATATCTGGGATAGATTTAAAGCTTCCAGCAACCAGTAGTGATGCTCTTTGCTCTAAAGTATTTCAGCAGAAAATGTTAAATCAAAGTGACATCCATAATTGTTCTGTGAAAGATGCTGCTGTATTTACTCACCTTGCTGTATTTATCCTCCCCACGCCCCTTTTTTTTTTTGAAGACCAAAGGCAACAGTCCCCTCTTTCACTTAAGATTCCATGCAGTTGTTGTCAAAATAGGGTTGGGCTGAGAGATGTGACAAATTCAATTGTTTAATTGAAAAATATGAACACAATTATTTTGGATTCTAACTGAGGCAGTTTTTGGCAGACTTAAATTTCATGAAATTTGTCAGGTTGAACATTGGGATAGGTCCACAACTTGCACTGCTTTTGTAATGTTGAGACTTACTTATCATGGGCTTCCAAGTATAAAGAGACTGCTTGTTCATAGGTCTCCTAGCCATGGTTCAATGTAAGAGGCCATTTGTTTTGTGCAATATCCCTTCTTACATCCTACTCTTATATAGTCCTGTACATAAAGGATGATAAATTTCAATTTTACATGTTGAATGTTTTCTGTGTGCTTTTATTCACAGTCAAAAGGACAGTTTCATTTCTATGTAAGAACTGTTTTCTATCTGAAGTCACTCCCAACCTCTTCCCTGATAAGGCTCTGAATTTTTTCATACAAATTATCTTCAGATAAATTCTCCTTAATTCTGAAATTTGTTGCTTATCTAATTCTGCCATGGGTATGTCTTCAAGGATAAGGGTGCTTTCTTAAATAAGTTTCTTATAACGAGCTCTGACTTTGTTGGAGCTTAAAAGCAGTCACACTATGCTGATCTTCTTGAGGACATACTGTAAAGCTGAACTCCCTGGTCGCTTTATGGGACAGAACCCTTCTATGAGATAATAATTAATTCTTCTGTTAACCAGAGTGCAAAAAGCCCCAAAATCTGCATTTTTCCTTCATGCCAGCTTAGTGTTATATATATTTTTATCAGAAGAAGAATGAGAAATACATGCAGAGGTCTATGGTGGTTATTGATTTTAGTGAGAGGGAAGCCAGGAATACAAAAGTGAGAAGGAACTTTAAAGATTTCACTTCAAATTTTAAGAAGATAATATAAGGAGATGCATGCTCCTTATTGAGTACATGGCTCTGTGTTGACCTGAAGAAGCAATTTCCTCCTCATCCGCATTCCATCCATTCCACCTGCATCTGTCTGGGGGAAAAAAAAAACAAACCAGAACTGGACTCATGCTTGCATTGGGCCTGGTGGAGAGCTTCAGTTTGTGCAGAGATTAAATGACTCTGCACTTCCTTTCTTCTGCAGCAGCAACACCACTAGATCATGAAATGAACTCCCTGGACCTCTTTTTGAATGGCTGGCAAATTTGCACATAGGATTATGTATTATGCAATATGGATATCTAGCAAATGGGATACTGTGAGTGATGGCTTCCATTAAGAGTCTACAGATTTTGTATTTCCTCTTCTATACTTCTATTTTATACAAAATTAATTTGTCTTGACTAAATGAGGCATAACCATATCTGAACATTTTCCTTTGTGAGGGACAGCAGTGGTTTGCCCCAAAGCTATGTTTTCTTGCCACTTAGCATTTTTTCTTCCGGAGAGAAGCCTTAAGTAAAGGTTACCATCATTTCCATTTCATTGTGAATTGAAGTGAATTATAGTTGTATTCACAATTCCATATAATAATGACTATCTTCAAGTATTAATCCAGAAGAAAGATTTTTTTTTTTTTTCTATTTTGTGGGGGGGGTTGGGGTTTTTTTCTCTTCTGAATTGTATTGTTTTTCATTAGAAATATTTCAAAAAAGTTATAAAGGTGTTATTGATTTACTGTGGGTCTCTTACTTACATTCTGAATTACTACTGCCTACCTGTACTTCATACTATTTTGTTAACCTGGTACAGTGACACTGAAAGATTATTTTCTTTTCTCTTCTCTTAACAAAAGCATTATTTTTAGAATCAACTTCCCGAACGTATTAGTTGTACTTTTATGATACAGCTTACAATTTTAAGAACACTTCACTTGCTCTGCAGTATCAAAGAGCATCCAATTAAAGTAAGTTGGCATCAAGAAATATGTTGTACTCCTGCAAAAGGAAACACTTGCACAACTTATGGAGAAATATTAATGTCAATGATCACTTTGCTTACGTATTTATCCTAATTATAAAGCATTTTCTTTTCTTTAAGTGAATCTTACATAATATTCAAAGTGTCTGTTTTACATATCAAACTGAAAGCTTCTCTTCAACGTGGTTCTCAAACTATAATATGCAAAAACATAAAAGGATTCKACTTATGGAATTGTAGAATGTTTCAAGATATATATTTTGAATTTCCTTTTGTTTCCTTTAAGTATTTGATGTTATTATATATTAAGTCATATTCTCTTGCCTCAGGGATGTATGTTTTAACTACTGGGTGCAAATTCTAATGTTCTGTCTTTATTGTTCTCTCTGTTTCTACTGTAGTTTACAAGGAGACCAAAGTTTAGGACATTAGTGTAGGAAGAGTTTAGAGTGTTCGCTTAATCAAACTGTGATAATTGACAGGGTAGATAAACTAGTAAATAGAGTTATTGTAGAAATATGGACAAAGTGAACTAGATGAGTAAACTGCATTTAAGAGAAAAATGGAATGAAAGAAACAGAAAGCAACTTTTTTTCACTTGTCTAACTAGAAAATTTTAATTTCAAATGTAAAATATAAACCACTATTTATTAAATGATGTTCCATCTCACTAAATTATACCCTATTCATTAGAATATGTATTAAGAGTATGCCTTTCTTAATTTTGCTGCATTGTACAAGTTTCAGATTACATTTTCTGAATCCCACAAGAAAGCACTGATTCTGAAGTTCAAAAGATCACACTAGTCTGAACCATTTCTTCTATTAATATGAAAGCCTTGATAATTACTTAGCTCAAAGCAGTAGGCCTTGAAAAAGTCAGTAACAAAACTCTTCTATAATCCACAAAGTTTGCAGTAGCTAATGGGAGTGAAGTTCATCCAGCTTTTTTAGCACAAAACCATATTTCATTTAAAGAAGAGCTTTCATCCTAACAACAGCTGTTTGAAAATGAGCCCTATAAAGGTATACCCTTTGGATCACAGAAAGAAATATTAGGGATGCCCATACATTTTAGAACAGAAATTTAGGGGGCAAGTCAAAGGTTTTGAAGATCTATCATCTGTAACATTTTATTTTCAGCAGCCCTTCTGCAAGGGGGAAAGCCTTTGTGCCCAGTTTGTCACTGTCTAGGCTGGTCTAACATTGGATCCTTTCTGACCTCTCTAGTCCCAGGGTCCCAAAATAGTATAGGACATAGTACATCCATAAAAACACTACACATTTTTGTTTTATCAGCTTTGGATGTAGTGTTCAGCATCACAGTACTGGAAATTCTGTTTTATCTAAATACCTCTGGGTTATATGAAGCATAAATTCATAGAGAATAGGTGTGAACAGGGCCCTAGGAAGTCATTTAACTCATTCTATTCCCCTAACATTTCACAAAAGGAATAGAAGTCCACTCTCTTCTTTCCCAAAACGGTTACTAGTCAAGCTATTGTAGATCTTTACGTATTTTTATTTTCTAAATGACTTGACATACATTATTCTGAATGATGAAAATAATGGCTGTATCAAGTAAAAATCTGCAGGAAATCTGTCTCGGATCGAATACTATTGACTAATTTTGTTAATAACTGAATGATGGAATAGATGGTAAGTTTATTAAATTCAAGGCAACAGAAAGATGGTTGGTACCATCAGGTATGTTGAAGCCTGAGTTAAAATTCAAAATAAACTTGCACTTTTTTTTTTTAAGGTCTCTTCTCTAATTTGTCAGTTCCATAAGTAAGAATACTTCTAAGAAAAAGATGGAAGAGCTACAAAGGATCACAAGATGGATATGACCTAATAACATCATGACAATATTTGCTTTGTATGCAAAAGGCAATACTTCCATCTATGAATTAAATGCAGTAATCCTTTCACTTGACTCAACACTGGTCAGACTGTGTGTTCCAGTAAAATAAATATTCCAGGGACTCTGTCATGAAAAACAACTGGCAGAGAATGGCTCATATCACACCATTATACCACTTCCTACCTTTCAGAAAAGGATGATTGGATCTAGATGTCTACTGGGAATTGTTCCTTTTGTGTCCTTGAGAATTGTTTTGGAATATGCTAATTTGTATGGGCCAAAATATGACAAAGAGCCATTCTAACAATTTAGCTGTATAAGAAATTGAGTTTCACAGCCTGAAAATGTTCCATGGAAGTATTTATTTTCCTAATGCAAACATAGGTGTGGGCTCCTATTTACCGCCATAGGCATCTCAACAAAGGTATATAACACTGAAGAGTCTTGGGCAGAACCAAAAATAGAATTAGGTATCTAATAAAACAGGTTATAAGGAGAGATTTGAATAAATTGTAATTATTTATCCTAAAGAAGAGTTGACTTTCCTTCCACCTCTCTCCCTTTTTCCCTCCCATTGCCTAAGGGTTTTTCAAATAAATAAAGATACTGCACTCTTTTGATCAAAAAAATTGGAAGAATTTCTACTGTGACCATGATGAATAGGACAAGAGTTATTGAGTCTAAATTTTAGCAAGGAATCTTTGGATGAGACATGCAGAAAGCTTTCTATTATTGAAGAACAGTGTTAAAATAGATTGCTGAAGGATATTATAGAGACCCAATCCTTGGAAGTCTTAGAATATCCTTGGAAGTCTTAGAATATCCTTGGAAGTCTTAGAATATCCTTGGAAGTCTTAGAATATCCTTGGAATAGCCGTAGAAATATTCCTTTAAGAATGGCATTGGTATAGGTTTTGGGAATGAAGGAGAGAGATTAAATGAGCTTTCTTGCCTTGGTTTTCTATGATTGTCTTGAAACAATTGTACATTGCTGAATGTATTTATGAAAAATCATCGTATCACCTTACATTTGGCTATGATCTAGTATAAAGGGAAATCAGGCTCCTCTATTTTTGATGTTCTTTTATTTGTGATTAAAATTTATTTTAGATGCAGCCATATCTGATTTTGCATATGCAGAAAAAGTAATGCTTCTCTAGTCTGTAATCTCCCCAGTTACTTGTTAACTGACTCTTTATTCAGACATAATAGTACGGGAAATTCTTATTTAGTTTCACACACCATAGGTGTTTCTTCATCTTGTTTTCATACATTGCTGTCAAGGAATATTTATCTGGGCTGTGTTTATTAGCTGTCTCCTGGTATACAGCTGCTCTTTATTTAATATTAAAGCAATTGCATTGAAGGCAAGCTGCTATTCCAAAATACCCAAATATGTGTGCAGGTTAGGTCTGCCGTCTTCCTGTTTGTTTTCTTTCAAATCTGGCTGTGAAAAAAAATAATAGGTTGACTTCATGCTCTTGATGAAACTATTAAATTATAAAAATAGGTCCCAACACTGATCTCTGTGGTACTCCACTTGATGTTGTACTTTTCTCCACATGGAGGTCAAAATCACAATTATAACAGAGTTTAAACTCATTTATTATGAAATGGGAAACAGCTAAGATGAAAAACAGCTGACTTAAAAGCTTGTTCACAATATATTCACCTTCTTCACTGCAATGCTAGTCTAAAATTCTGCATCTGCTGACAAGCCATTAATTTCAAGAAGAGGTGACACGGATTCTATGAATTTCCACTTATCAAATGCTGTGGGAATCAGACTGTAGCCTTTGGTTTAAACTGTGACCAAGAACCTCAGATATTTCTTAGCTTTTCCTCCAACAGTTACCATTTTAATAAAAAATTAAGAAGCATTATCAAATGCTTGATAATGCTCTTCCTTAGGGGTTCCCCCTCCCCCCTAACCTACTGTATCAGCTGTATATTCATGTGTGTACTATTATGTGTTCTTTAAATTTCCTATGTATGGAAATACAAATTTTGCCAGTTTCCTAAACTACTGTTTATTGCTTTGTTTCAAGGTTTCTTTTTGAAGGGTAGAAATTCATACTCAATGTAGACAGTGGAAGACTCAAACTCTATTATTTGTAATTTTGTTTTCCAAGTCTTGTTTGTATATTTTATGTATTTGCAAATATATGTATTATAAATATGTGTATATTTATGTCTACAAAGCTTAGTGTATACGAATCTCTATACTTCCATTTTATAAGTGAAAATATTGTATTTGCATTCATCAATAATATTTTTAAAGTATTTTCTGAGCTTCAATCCCTTTTGAAATTTGAGATATGTTCGATTTCTAGGCTTGCCAATCTTGAAACTTTTAGCTTCTGCTCTTTGAGAATTACTTACAGGTGAATTCTACTTTTCAGGAAACTTAACTCCCTTTTTGTTAAGTCAAGCAAAATTTCTTTGAGAAAATCAAGCTGAAATTATATTGTAGTTTCTGTTATTAGTTCCCCTGTTTTTCCATTATTTTTAAAGGACTTTTTTCCTGCCTCTATAGCTTGCTATGACATAAACATTCTAATGACTTAAGGCTGTAGTTTATTATATGTATATTCAAAGAAATAAGTTAAAACTCAAAATTCACACTCATAAAATGTTAGTATGTATAGCCATTGGACATTCAAATAGTAATATTAATAAAGTGGAAAAAATAGAACATGCAAGCTGGTTTTACTTCAATAAACACACAGAACCCCTTTGTATTATAATGGCATTATTCATGTTAATAGGGTGATGTTTTTGTTTTCATTTTATTTATTTATTTATTTAACTTCAGTCATTTTATAGTTCTCAGTCTGGCAGACTTGCAGTGTTTCAGTTTAGCTATCTTTTTTTTTCTCCCAGTTACTCATGTTTCACAATAATCAAATATTCCACTGAGATATATACTTACATACTTTTAAAATGGCAGCTTTATAAAGTGAATATAATGCAGCAGAATGCCATATGATGACCCCACCTGAAAGCTCAGTACTGGTGGATCTTTGTGTTACCTTTCCTGCTAAGCTCTCTATATTACTTGAGCTGGAATTTAAGGACATAAGTATGATATGGATATCTGTAATAGTTCAACACAACTTGTTTGGAAAATATGGCAGAGCAGACAGGACTTTTGATGCATGGGAAGGAAAAAAAAATACAAGATATCACCTTTTAACCAATGAAATCTTTTGAATTGTAGAGAAGGAAATTTTGAAGAACTCTTCATAGCTTGAGGAATTTTGCGTTTAACCTCAGGGGACAAACTCTAGCATATTCAAATAATAGTGTTATACATAATTATAATATAATATTATAATGTAATATATTTTGTATGTGTGTTGATTGAAATACAATGAGCTGTATAAGCTTACATATAGCAGTAAGGTTTTGGACAGATTGAAGGCCAACAAGGTCATAAATATGTTTTTCATAACTTTGTTATTCACTTTTAACTCTGATTCCTCTGAATGTGAGATTTTTTGCTGTTTACGTATATTATATGCCAGGAAAAAAAAATCAGTGGTGTAGGCAGAAAGCCAATGAACAGCTTATTACATATGTGTGTTTCTGTGTCTAAACAATACTGTAAAACAAAATTTTATGTATTATGTTGTAAAGACACAACATTCTGCATGCAATGAAAACATCAACAAAATGTGAAAGAAGGATGACGGGGAGCGCCCAAGACATAGTTAATTACCTGGGAAGTGATATTTAGCACCACGATTTTGTGTCTGTGGCCTGTTCATTTGGTTAAACAGCACGGCAGAATCCCCTCTACGCATTCAAGTGGAATGTGTGCTGGCTGTTGCGAGCATGAATAATAATTAACCAGGTGTGTTTCTGAAAGTGGATCAATCAGCACACAGTACAAAATAACTATATTCTTAGTATAATTTCATATCCAATTCAGAACACAATAATGCTATCTTTTTAATTAGCAGTCCTGATAATACTACCTATATGCACAAGGATTTCTGAAGCCCATGGAAAAGCATTGAGAGCCATGGAGCACAGAAAAGAACCTTCTCCAAAGGGAGCCAAGTAAGAAAGATAAGTGTATTAAAATAAATTAGAAAAGTTCAGGAGGGGTTTTGATTTTCTTCATGTCCATTTAATCTTAATTCAGCCCCTGAGTGCCTCTATCCTGCAATCTCAGAGAAGTGGAGCTCTGTTTGTGAGAGCATAGGGGAAATGGAGTGAGTAGATGTACGTGCAAGTAGGAAGGTGGTGGTGATACAATGGGACTGAGCAGTTTAAGACTGTAATGCCCTTCATGAGCACTAGGAGGTCAAGTTAATGATCAGTGGTAAAATGGCACCTGCTTACTTGCCTGCAATCTGAATTTCAAACTGTGTTCTATAACTGTAGAACTATTTTTCTATTTTTACAATAAAAAATATGCCTCTGAAGCACTCCTCATTGGCATTTCCCAGAAAAGGTTCCTTTCTATCCTGAAGCATTTTTCCTTACCAAATTTTGAAGTCCTGCCATGAACTGTGGAAGTTTGAATTTTGAGTTAAAGTGCAAAAGAATTTAAATAATTATCCAATTACCTTTTTCCTAAATTACATGATATCACATGTGATTTTGAACTAAATAAAAGTGTTTGAAAGCCCATATCCATCAAATAACTTACTGCAATTATGGCAATATTAACCCTGTGGAAAGGGCAGTCACTAGGAGAACAATGAGGTACCATGGAAATCCAAGCTGTCCTCCAAATTATTATACTGTTGTATTAAAAGGGGGAAATGAAAAAAAGCAAACTGGGAGTCAATCTTGTGCTTTAAAATGCAATTTGCTTTTATGTTGGCAGGTGTTACCAGGCACTAGTCCAAGGTTCATGCCATTAGTTTGGCTTTTTAGAGCTACGTGTCAAAGGTCTTAATAGATGTTTCACAAGTTTTCAAATATTACTTAGTCATTTTTTTTTATGATGAAACTTACTCTCCATTTTTTCCACACAGAATTTATCGCAGTTTTTTTTGGTAGTGCCAAATTTATTTTCTTATTTTTAGTAGAGGTGTATTTAGTTATTACTCACTGATACTGTTGCTAGGTATAAATTGTCAAACCTCTCTTCAAGAGACCTGTATGCATTTCTTCTATATATACACATGATGATAACTTGATTTTGCTGAAAATTTTATTCAGCTTTGTAAAAACATAAAATATGCAAGATATGAACAATCAGAAGCTTTCTCCTCAAGTGGGAGAGCTTTTGAGAAAGGGTTGAATAATGCCTTTCATTTTCCCCATATTCCCTGCCACTCATTCCACCCCCACACACACTTCAGATGACACCTTATCTGTAAATAATGGGTTGCTGTTGTGATATCTCCTAATGCTGTCCTCACAGATGCAGAACTGTGCCAAGATTTAAATAATTCTCACTTCCTGGAAGTGATTAACATAAGTCGACTGATTTACTTCCATCTGTCAGGTGGCAAAAGATTAACCAACAGTGCTAAAGCATGTAATTTGTGGTGGTTCACTGTCATGAGAGACAAACAAGTGTCCTAATTGGAAATTGACAGCTCTGGCACTCATTTGAGCTAAGTTTTTGCTTGCATTATCTGTTGAGTTTGCTCAATCTATAGCTAGTCATTAAAAAGAACTTTCACCATGAAAGTTCTCTCTGCAGGTACATAAAGCCAGATCCTTGCCTGTGGCAGACTTAATTAAGGTAACAGCTGGATATTCAATCTTCACATAAAAAGAGGAAAATGCAAGTGATGTTAATGCTTCTCAAAGCACCATGAAAGGAAAGGATTGCATGAGCAGGGAATGACCTTGTCATGATGGTATTATATAAATAGTAAAAAAGAAAACTTAAATGTTAGAGGGAGAAAAAGACTCATTTGTGTCAGACATCAAGTCAAACAATGACTAAACTATAACAACATATGTAAACTGATCACACTATATGGGCAAATGGCTTCATTTCAAAACTAAACATCTGCAGGCTTGAAGTGTTAGGATGTGGTTCTGAATTTAAATGAGCTAAAGATTTTTGTAATGTAATTTCATTCTAGGAAATATTTATTTGTGGAGATTCTTCTCTGCAAACAGAAGCAAAGAATAAAAATACAACTTGTGACAGATCCACTGTGTATGTATCATGTATATCCTACAATTTTTTACCTTAATATGTTTAGAAGACAACGTGGATATGTAATCAGGACACATTCCTTGAAGTGGAAGAAGGAGAAAAGTATATACAATTTCTGTTTATATTGTACTTACTAGCTCTTGTAAAATGGTTGAGTATCATTGTTTTTCTATTCAAGTGGCCTTAAACAATACTGTTTGGGGCTTATATAGGGTCGTCCACACTATGGAGTTTAGTCTTGCAACCATGTCTCATAAACCTTTCCATTAAATTATCAAGTTCTGTTTCTGAAGTGGTGGGATAGTTGTTTATTTTTATTTACTATTGGAAGGCTTTGGAAGAATCCTGTGTTTCTACTGGCTGGAAGCTTCCTTTTCATTGTCAGCCTAAACAGAAGACTGGAATAGAGAACAGAAAGTTTTGTACTTACGCTTCATTTACATTGCACATTTTCAGTTGTACCTGGAATATTGTATTGAATTTTAGCAATCTTGTTATCAGTATTTTCTTTCACGAGTTGCGGGGAGTCAGAAAAAGGCAAACAAGTTTTTCATGAAGTTATAAAAAGATAAATTACTTTATTTAGCTACTTAAACATAGCAGCAAAGGTGAAATAGACAGCAGTATGAGTTGTCAGTTTAGGGATGATTCATGCTGAAGCAGTGTTGTGTAGATGGATCACTGGTAGAGTCCCATAAGGATTCATCTTTCAGGGCTGACAGTCACAGTAGGCTAAAAAATAATGACACCTTTAAAAACCCCAAATATTTAAAAAACAATAAATGTGAGTTCTTTGTGTTACAATAGCTGAGTCTCTGATGTAACTTCAGTGAAGTTAATAATGCTGCAGTAAAGATAAAGCTGTCCTAATCTCTGTCAGTCTTAAATATACATTTTTCAAATCCATGTCATCAGCTGTTCTCCGGTCTTTGGTTTTACATGTTGTAATCTTTTATTGCATCCCATTCAGTGCCATAAAGGGACCTTTTTTCATCCTTATTAGACTCACTTATTCAGGACTCTCACAGCAGCTCTTCTACTTGCATGAAAAAAGTGGGAAAGATGTGAAAAAATATACAGGTGGAAGTATGGGAGTGAGGTAAATGAAGTGTGTTAGATTCTACAGCTAGCCATCAGTAAAGGAAGTGGACAGGTGCTGTAAGGGATATTGCTTAAGTTAATGAGCAAGAAGGAAGCATTGAAATACTAGCAGAAAATTCTGTTTTCAGGTGTACAGCTTGGAAGAAGCAATATTATGATTTCCTCAGAAAACCATTGGCTCCGAGAGAGAGCTATACAATAGCAAGACCGAAATTTCTCAGTTTTGGTTGACTGGAATTGCACAGCCTAAAGTTTTACTTTCTCCTTTCTTATTTCTGGTGCTAATATATTATCAAAACTGCAAGGAATGAAAACATTAAATCTATGACCATTTAATATTCTCCAAACTTTTTTTCATGAAATGCATTTCAGTTAAGCTCTAATATTTGGCTAGTTAATATTTCAAATATTCAAGGTTCCTTTTTATCTTTTTCAAAGACTTTTCAAAAATATATTTTCATGAAGATCTAAAAAAAATTATGTGACTGAGATATTGGCTTCTAGTGACAAACTTCTGAGACACCTGAATGAGCTGACAGATATGACAAACAGCTTGCACCATTCTGGAAGAACTGACGGCCAAGTGGGTTATCCTGAAGTGGCGCTAGACACCTGTATGCAGGCAACTGAATTTCACACAATCCTTTTTTGTTGAAAAAGAAAAAAAGATATTTCTTCTTGAAAATATAGTTCTTGTCAGTTTAATGTGAATATGTTCAATTACTTTAGGATGTCTAAAAAGGCACTTAGGTACTAACGTTCAGGCAACTGAATCCTATCAATGTTACCTCAAAATAGAACGTTACCTTCAGCAGGTGCTGAAAATGCTCTTAAATTAGTTGCGATGACGTTTTTTTTGGTGGTGGTGGTTGTTGTTGTTGTTGTTTTAAGAATAAAAGCTCATACAAGTTGCCATAACAGGTAACATCAATAGTGTACTTCTGTTTGTCAGGCTCTTGTCTCAAACTGCACAGTATCTGAAGCCACAGAAGGAGGAGCAAGAAAGATAATGTAAGACAGTGCTGGAACTTGGACGTTAGCTCTTACCTTGATACATGAATGACATCTAATGTATTTTTATAGTAAATTTTATTACCAGTGGAAATTGCCTTTAATTTTCATGACCAACAGGCCCTTCAGAAGAACAATAAATCCACAAAATGGTTTAGTTTTGTAAGGACAATAAAGATTGTCATTACCAAAACAGTTGTTGAAAAATCTTATGCATGACCTTCTTTATTAAAGGAAAATTTGTTCGCTTCCTTTTGTTAACAAGGCTATAGTTCATTTATTAAAGCACAGCATATACCAAATGAGTGCTGCTCTGCGAACAGAGAGAGGCTTGGGGAAGGAAGACAAACTACTTCAGAAGAAATGCACCTTTTTCCTGTTCTGATTGCAGAAGAAGTGTCTAACATATTTGATATACCTTTAACTGAACCTTATTCATTGTATTGGTAACAACTTTAGAATATATTAAGTATCTGGAACTCTTGGGTCAAATTCCTTAAATTATATTTGCCAAATAGATTTGGTTCCAAATATTTAATATTATGTGGAACAGCAGATGGTTGATGGAAACTATTGTTGAGATATTTATTTTAGAAGAACATCCAGAAATTTCCTCTTATTTTTTAAACCATTTATAACTTATGAACAATTTCAGGTTATATTTTTTACTTTTTGGTCTTTTCCGTATGTGCTGCATTTGCACACAAACATTTGGAAAAATAAATTATGCAAAAAGAGGCCCTATTTGCGTGTCTGTGTTACTGTTTCTTTACCTGCAGCCTATTCAAGAAGCCTAAAATGAGAGTGGGTAGTACCAGTCTTGCAGACCCCTTTCTGTTGTATGAGTTTCTCCCATTAAACAGAATAACATGAATATAACATGAGACAATCTTGTTTCTCATTATGTTAGTTGGGATTGTTAAAGTTTCAACATTGCGTCTAGCTTCATCCATGTTAAATGAAGGCTAGAAACCATGCAGCTACCCAACTCTAGTGATTCAACCACCTCACTTATTAAATGTGTTTTCTCCTGATCTTTTTAAATATTTCTAAATTATAGGGTCATTTGTATTGCTTCTCATGAGTAGATGTTTTTTTAGCTGTCCAGGGTCAATAGTTGCATGTATTTTGTATTTATGAAGACAGTGATCAAAATAAATCAGTGATTGATTCTGGTGAGCAAAAGCACAGTGGGGGAAAAAGCTTTCATTAGTATAAGATAATAACATTTTCTATGCTCAGTATTGCTGTTTGTGTGTAATGAAGACTTGGTCAAAAAGTTGCTTTATCAGTGTTCTTTAAGAAAAAATTGAAACTTCAAAAATAAGTAAATAGCAATTAGTTATATTGATGATGAATGAAGTTAAAAGCATTGAAAGCTTTATTTTAACATTCACTGAAAAATCAGTGAATTTGACATTGTGTTTTCTTATCTAATCCATATGCTCTGAGCATGGTAACACTGAAAAAAGGAAAAAAAAATGATGGAGATGATTTTGGTTTGGACTAGTAGAGAGGAAAGAGAAAACTGATGCCAATAGATGGAAGCAAGGAAAAAAACCTTTAAATAGCTTGGAACCTACTGGCCTAACACTCTTACACTATAACATTGTGTTTGACACCTGAAATGATTGCCAGATACCAAAAATGACCGCCAAATAGTAGTCCATCTGCTGTATGTGACCAGGGAATACTGCTGAGCAGGTCCTTGGGAATATGCATTTGCAATTGACTTGTTCTTAAAGGCTGATGAAGATGAGTTTTGTCACAGGTTCTCAGGGTCATTACCTGACATTAGGATTTTCAGGGAAATGAAAAGCCTCTACTGACTTTGTTTAGAGCCCTTTTTGACAAGGTTTAATGAATATTCCGACAGTGTGAGATATGTCACATCCTTCTGTTGTGTTGAATGTTACAGGTGTCTTTGGTTCCAGGTTGTGGCCTGTTTATTAGTAATGATGTGTTATGCGCAGTTTAGTGTACAAAGATAATATCAATCAGGGCAAAGAAGGAAAAATTGTTAAATGCAGTACAAGTGATTTGAGGCTTTAGAAGAAACTCCAGAAATGAGCGTTGGGTTACATAATACAAAATGCATCACATTTTGCTAAAAACTGAGAATAGATTTACTATTGGTAGTTAAAAGAACAGTAATTTTCAACAAAATATGCAGTGATTAATTTTGTCCGTGGAAACAATTTTGTTCCGAGTGCCTTATGGGTGTACAAGTTGTAGTATTATTTCTTTTCCTTCCTTCTTTGCAGCCTCTGGGCTGGAACTATGTTTTGTTTTTCTGTACCTGGGCTTTTTTGGTCAGAAAGATAACTACCTTTTTCTTGAATTTCAGGTGACAAATTCAATGTCTACTGTACCACTATGCAATGCTGATTAATTGATGATTCAAATAATTTGCTTTGCACATGATAGCTCGCCAGCTTTTCAGGAAGCATCCAGGAATCTTCATGTAGCTGTAGGTTTATCAGATACTATGAAGTAAAGTAACTTTCTGGTATTTATAGATCTAATCCCAGTGAAACAGTAGAATTACTTTCATAAATTTTAATATGCCTGGAACAGGATGACAGAAGATGAGGGACAGCTGGGTTGAAGGCTACCTTTAGTTATTTCCAGATAACTTCCAGCAATCTCAAGTGAAGTTACATGTGTGAACGAAGACAATATTCTTTCTCTTGTGGCTTAATTTCTTTAATGACATGGGGTTTTTAAATAGTCCATTCAGCTACCAAGTGATCAGTTAATTGGGATGGGTAGTAAACCTGGACTACAGGAGATATACTTGATTGTTATAATTTACTTCTACAATAAAATAACACAAAGTGAACAAGTGTAGCCATAACTTACTCTGATTAAAAGAGATGAATAAGTAATATTGTACATATTAGAGTAATATACATGCAATATTAATACTGTATATATAATAAACTTACATATAATATACTAATGGTATATGTACCACACTAATAAATTTCATATGATAAGAGTTCAAAACTAGGAAATGCAACTCAAAACTAAAATACTGGATTTAAAAACAAAGCCAAAGGCTCCTTAAATTAAAGTATTTTTTGATAGAAAGACAAGTGAAAAGCAGAATGTTTTCTGCATTCTTTACCCAGTACTCTTATGAGCAATGATTTAGTTTTAATAGGGATTGATTGCTAATTATTCTAATCTTTGATCAAGAATGGTGATTCATAAAGGAGAAGATCAGTAGAAGATACAAAATTAGGGCAGTTTATGGTTTGTTTTTTTTCATGAAAGCTCCCATGGTTATTATCCCTCCTTCCAAGTTTCCTATACTTGTCTCTAAACTTCTTAAAAGACATGATCRGTTTGGAAGTATTCTTATTGTCTTTTTCAGGTGATGAACTTCTCTTTCATTCTCATTGTGTATCTTTGCGCTGTGAGGATTTCTGGACACACGAGAGAGGAGGGAAAAGCATTTTCCATGCAACTTGCCTCCAAGCAACAGTTCCTGGAGGATCACAGGATGGCTAGATCCAGAGATTAGCTGCATTTCCTCAGTGCATGCATTAAGAGCAGCAGAAGTGAGTCAGCAGGAAAGTTTACTGTCACAGAGTATGTTCAGCTTGGGGAAGGGAGAATCAATCATTGATTTGATTAGTATATTGAGCTTGTGAAAATGTGTTAATGGGTGTTAAATATGTGTCTTTTCAGCTGCGTGGTATCTGGGGGTCTAGCAACAGTAGAGTTTTTCACTGAGGGGCAACTGCTGGACCAATAAGTCATTTGGTTTACCTTATTTTCCTTTTCCTTTCTACCTAACCCCTTTTCACCTTCTGATCATGAAAACGGATTGAACAAGCTTCCTTTTTTTTTTTTTTTTTTTTTTTTAATAGTGTGAATTCTCTTAACATCACCGGCTGAGCACAAAGGCATTTTGGAGCTGGCTTCTGGCCAGCATCTTTTGCTGAGATACTTGTGTGGAATATATGGGGACTATTTGTTTCTAATTACAGAAAGGATTCCTCCCCACAAATCTTGACAGTCATTCCTGACATTTCTTACTGAGTTTCAGTACTGCTTGCTTTCTAGCCAAATGTCAGTTTACATCTCTGAATGTTCTCCAGCTCTGCATTTGCTTCTATGACATTGTGCTTTTTCCACTATTCAAATTATTACCTTAGGAAGGGTAGTGTGTATGGCTGAACAGAGGCATGATACTTGAATCATCTCAAAAGCATAGCAAGACTCTTCCATCCTGATTACTATATTTCTTAGTAGATTGAATTACTTGGGAAACAATCTCTTTGGAGACCTTTCCATGTCCCCTATTTTCTGCTTCCCCTCTGGAAGGCATTAAACATACAGACTGGTATTCTAATTCTACACAAATAGCTTAGATGTGGTGTGCTCTCCTTGGAAGGAATTTGTTCATAGTGACTGAAAATTAACACTCTGAATTTAAAATTAAACCTTGTTGTCTAAGGTTCTTAACTTAAAACATCAGATTTTATCTGTTTAAAATATAACAAGCTTTAGCAATTAAGAAAATATTACTTCATAAGCACTGAACCATGATTATCATCAAAACTGTTCCCAATCTTTTGAATGCTGACCTCTTTTCAAGAAAGTAAGATATGGTACACCTTCAAGCATTATCCCTGCCATCTTATTGCAAAAACATGTTGTATGGTATCACTTACCTATACGTCCAATTGAGAAATGTTGCTTTAGAGTTTTCTGATCTATTAATATGGGGATTTCAAGAAAGTACTGGTATGTTTTCATGCTAATTTGCGATCTTTTGTTGCTCATTCTGGGTATGCTGGTTTTAAGGGTAGAAAATAAGTTAAAATCTTGGTCTGAGAAACAAGGAGTGAGGGGCAGTGGGATAAAAAGGGGGTGATGGCTTATGTTTAATGGTCAAACTGAGAATTAGCTTATCAGAACTGAAGAACCTCATCTAATGCTCATTTGTTTTTTACAGGAATCTCAGTTGGAACAGGCTTTAAAGTAGTATTGCACAGCACACTGCAGAAGAGAAGTATTGACAAGCTACAGCTTTGAGCATTTGCCGTAATGCAACAGAGATAGATCATTTAGGTGGGTTTTGCTTTGTTTTGTTTTTTAATTATTATTAGCCCTTCTTTCCACCTACTTTAAAAGACCTTTTTTTTTGTTTTTTGCTCTTTATACTGTAATTGTTTTAGGATTTTGACCTGCTGCAACAATCTCAGAAGAGAAGCAAAACAGTCAGCTGGGAATGGTTACCCTGATTTGATCTGCAGCTATTGCTCCGACTTAATCTTCTGTTGTGTATAGATCATAGGCTTCAGTATTAATAATATAGTACTTGTATGGTCTGCTGTGTCACAATTGGCAATAGGAAATTACTCTCCCATCTATTGTTAATGTATTGTTAGGAGGAAAATATTTTCTGTTATTCTTGAATATTGTCAAGTTTCACTCAAATCTGCATCAACTTGCATCAAATATTCATCGTTTTGCAGAAATGGACCCCAAAAATATTTATCTCGCCACAGGACAAGCTATGTGCTGAGACAGAGATGCATTTGATAATTTTTCTAAAGATAAACTGCAAGAGTGTTCTAATGGATGTCAAACATATGTGGGTTACCAGTTTGATAAACACACTGCAAATAATATCTAGCTGCTGTCTAAACTTTAATAAATGGGCTTTTTTTATATTTGCCACACTTTTAAAGGATTTTTGTAACCCTCCATAAACAAGAATATTGTTTATATAACACAAGCAGTTTTTGTTAGATTACAAAAGCAAGAAATGAAGAATTGTTGTGTGGGTTTATTTTTTACGTTTTACATTGGCATATAGGAATATTCAGTGTCATTTTTAACTACTTTTCTTGTCTCTTGTCGGTTTAACTCAGACCTTTAATCTTATTTAAATGTCTGGTTTGTGCTGCCTCCATTTCTGATCTGTAATAAAATTAATAGATATGTCCCTATGTTGCTCTTGAGTAAGGAAAAACATGAACATTTTTGAACACTATAAGCCAATAATTTTTTCTCCATGGAGGAGACAGTGATTGATGACATTACTGTGTGTACTTAGAGCAATTTCTGTATTATGGAAGGAAAATATTTCTTCTCCGACTAACTGTTTCATTTTCTAATTAGGATGCTAACATCAGTGTGTCCCTTGTGTGTTCTTTCTCTTTGCATTGTTCAATCTAGGTCATACTTTTTGTACCTTTCTGCATAGCACAGTAAAAATTAAACAAGGTTAGAATTAGTGATAGGCTAAAATACCTAGAAATAATTTTAATAATTATTGATCTTAAAGCTATGAATATCCTTCAAGGATTTACATTTAGACTCTGATTTCAGGCTCAGTTCTACAGCACATTAACTGATTTGCAACCCTTAGTACTTTAATGCAATATTTCTATCCTGGGCTTGCTAACGCTACATTAGATAATGTTGACCTATATGAATGATCATGAGCTGTTGGGTGTCTTTTTTCATTTATTCCCAATCCCAAGCAACAAAAAGAATGGAAAAGAAGATAAATTTGTGTACAGGTTATTTAAAAGATCACAATTTTGAAACAAAGCTCAAGTAATCTTTCATTAAAGTCTCCTTTTGTTTCCCTATCATTAAAAAGTTCATATTTATTTCAGAATCCAGAGTCTTCATAAACTAGCTTTGAATGCCTACAGTATATGCAGATAAAACTAACAAGCAAATCCATCCCTTTGCAAGGTTCTGACATCAAAGACAAAAAGGTGAGTTAACAAAGAAATCCAATCATTGTGTTGAACAATTACTAAATTTAGGGCAGACTGCCACAGTAGTACTTACGTGCTCAATTCCCAATGATTTCAGTGAAGGGACTGGGGGGAGGAAAGCACTAAGCACGAAGTCTTTTATGATAGCTGTCTCCATAAAGAGAATTGTGAGCTTTTCTATTTTAAACATCTAGGTTCAGCGCCCATTAGGAAAGGCAGAATGAAGGGGTTGCTTAGCTTGAAGAAAAGACAGAGGGAGGATATTATAAAATATGTTCAAAACTGATTAAGAAAAAGAAAAGAATAATTGTGCCCAGAGTTGATTGGAAAAAAAGTAATAGCCTCAAACTGCAGTGAAAAAGCTTTAAGTTAGGCACAAGGAATATAACAGCTTCCTTACAGTAATGGTTGTAAGGCATTGGTCAAGTAAAGTTTTTAAGATTAAGCCATGGTGCTTCTGATTATCAGTATGATAACAGGTACAGTTGATGCTGCCTTAAAACAGGTTTGTGGTCTAGATTACTCTTGAAGTTTCTTGTAGCCATGGTAGTTCAGCCACTATTGAAATGTCAAAACAAAAGCCACCACCATGAAGAACTTAGTTAACCTGGATGATAGCAAATGTTGCCTCTCTTGACATCACAGGGAGGTTTAGGCTGGAAGGGACCTCTGGAGATCATCTAGTGTAACCTTCCATTGAAAGCAGGACCTTAGATTAGGTTATCCAGGGACCTGTCATGCCGAGTCTTGAATATTTACAGCAGGGGAGATTGCATCATTCCTCTGGGCTACCCATCACAATGTTTAATTGTTCTCATAGTGGAGGTTTGTTTGTTTGTTTGTTTTTTTTCTTATATGCAAACAGAATTTCCCCTGAATCAACTTGTGCTCATTGCCTCTTGTCCTGTCACTGTCCATTCTTGTGGGAAGGGAATCTCCATCTCCTCTATAACTACTTTTCACATTTTGGAAGTGGAGTGATAAGATTGCTGCTGTTGCCAAAGTCTGCATTTCTATTGAAGATATAAAACCAACCAAAGTTTTGACAAGTATCTGACTTTCACCCTGAGATCTCTGGCTAGTTTGGCCTTATTCTCAAAACAAAAAACAAACAAAGAAGCCCAGAAAACCAAAACCACTTTGGAGCGTATGGGGCACGCATAAAGGTGTGCCTGTTCCTATCTTCCCCAAAGGCCAGGAGACTTATCTGTAAAACTGGGGGATCTGTTTTCAAGTTTCTCAGTATGGTCAGAGTCTTGACTCAAGACTTCTCAACAGAACACCTCTGACACACTGAATATCCTTTCGGTTAAGCACTTCCTAGGATGCTACTATTACTGATGAGCGAGAGGTATTATAGCCTACAGACAGGACTCCCAGCCAGCTTTCACAGGAGTGTGGCAGAGAGTAACCTTCTAAGAGATTCAACTACTATTAATAATTAAATAACAGTTTTAAAATGTGGCACTTTTATATAAGAAGGATAGTATTGTGCTTTGATACTCATTTTTGTTATGTTCTGTATTTGCTTTTATGAATACAAGAAAACAAGGGAGCAGAGAAAGAAATCCTTAACCCTGATTACTATTCACAGATCAAATGGAATGTAGTGGGGCTATCCTAAAGTACCTTTAAGACTTCTTAAAGCATGACTGTAGTTCTAAACTAGTTTTACAATAGTGTAGTCATAATTTCAATTGAATAACTTGCATCTTATGCCATTATCCAGAGGGACACATGTAAAAACTGTTTGGGCATAGTATTCACTTATGTCATGTTTTTTGTAAGAATTTAAAAAACATAACAGGCAATGTTTATCAGATCATTTAAAACACCCAAAAGTAGTTGGTTGTTCCTGATATTTTTTGCTCTAATATACCACTTCAGTAGTTAAGAACTGAGTTTCTCTCAGCTCTAATGTTACCATATGTTGTTGATATATAAACTGATTCTACAAAATGAATATGTTTAAGATAGTAATTCCTAGCCTTCAGTATGGAGGAATCAGTGAACACAAATGACCTGAAATTTGTTTTCATAAACTGTTGTAATTGTTTTCAACTTCTTGAAGGCTATTCTAAACTGTAATTAGGCGTGAGGAACTAGCTAAAAATCTGTTCTGTAGCTGGAAAGCCAAACTTCCCTCCATCTCACTTTAACTCTAGCTGAACTGCCACAACCCTTGACATTTCAAATGCATTGAATATTTTATCAATCCATTCCTATGTATATGCTTTGTTTAGACATAATCTAAAGTAGCAGATCCAGAAATAGAAGAGTTTTGTTTTATTTTAAAGTTGACTTGCTGTGTCACACCTCATTTGTCATGCCATTCTGTGTCTCATAAACAACCAAATACAATGATATGCTCCATAAAATATGAGTTATGCCTCCAAGACTTTATACAGGTTGTTTCCATTTCTAATGGCAATACATGTACATGACCTTTTAATATTCAGCTGGTGGATCTTTGCTTATCATTTCTGGAAATAGGTAAATGGTGAACAGCAATTAATATTTGTGACATGCATTCTATCTTTTGCAGAAATAGATAGTAACTTGTCAATCTAAACTCCTGGATTTTATTGATTTGTTGGTTGGTGTGGTGTTTTGTGGTTTTTTTTTTTTTTTTGTTTGGGGGTTTTTGGTGACCAAATCATAAGTCATTTTAAAACTGCCATGATTTTAACATTTCTAAAATGCAAGCTACTTGTGTCACAAACACTTTACCCAAATTTGCTACTTACTTACTATAATCTGGAGCACTTATATTTAATACACAACTTTGGCAGGAAAGCCATCATGCAACACACTGGTCAGCTGAAAAAAAAAAAATTCAATCTTTACAAACAAACAGGTGATCTATAGCACAAATCCTTCTGTTCATACAGTCTACTTTTAGTTGCATTAGAAATTAGTATAATATGGTTTCAGAAATGCTGTAGCTGCTTAACCTTTATGCTGCCAGCATGCGGAATTGGAGCCTATGAAGGAAGGATCTTACTGCTTTGAATAAGAAAAAGTACTTTCTTRGGTACTAGTGCAGACAAAACAAGTAAACAGTCTGAACCTAATTCAAAGTTCATTGACGTCAATGAATTTCTTTCCTTTGACTTCTGTAAATTCTGAACTAAGTCTTAAGGAAACAGGGTGATAAATGTATTGGCATTAATGCTAATCTTACTTAAATACTATAGATTACATTATTGTCTGACATTCAAGCCATAATTACATAAATCTGCTCCATCTATTTGCTGTCATTTTTATAGATGTTTCATTCACGTAGAAAACAAACAAACCCACAGTGTTCTGTTTGCTTTAGTGTGCAAGAGATTTGAGTGCTTAAGAAGTGTGTTTACATTCATTGTTGCCTGCAAAGATGCCGTTTGTGTCCAAATGCAGTGAGAGGTATGATAAAGCCAAATTCAGTTCTCAGATGATAAGAAAATATCATTCCTAAATCCACTTCATCAGCTTATTTAAAAAAACTGAGAAAGAAGGGAGGTGAGGATACTARATTGCAGATTCCCAGAGGCAAATTAATATATGGACTGAACAAAGCCATAGGGAAGGTAATTCCAATCAGACAGTTATAATGAGATAAGCCAGATGGATATGATTAAAACCAGTTTTAGCTTTAGGAAATTAAAAAGAAAAAAGCAGAAAATTAGGAAGGTGTTAGAAGTATATAATTTAAAGCCTTTATCATGAAAAAGAGAAGAGCTAGAAATAGAGGTAGCAACATTTGGAGGGTTAAAGAAAAGCAGTGTTGCCTGTAATTTTATTTCAGAAGTCTATTTGACTCCTTAAAGTTTTTTGTTTAAAACTGCCTTTTTGTTTAAAAGGCAGTTACAACCAATCTAGAAAATACAGTTCTCAATCACTCCAGATTGCTAATGGTTCAGGGTGCATTTTGATTTGGCTGTTTCCTTTTCTGAGCTGTGCATATGACAGTTTGCTCTGTGATGAAAAATAGATGTTGTTTTAAGGGCAGGCGGAAAGGGAGGGAGGAGGAGAAATACTGGATTCTCTTTCTCTGACACAAACAGAAAATGCAGATAAATAATAAACACAATTTTTGTGGTGTTTGAGAATTTTCTACTAATAACGTACGTTTTCTATGGATAAGAGACATTGTGATTCTCATTATGCATTTCTTGAGGTGAACAAGTTGAAGATCATACCTAGCATCTCTGAGTATACCTTATTAATGACAAATTATAAACTTGTAAAAGGGGATTCTTTGTAACTGCAACTTGCTAGATTTTAGACCACTTTCCTTATTTCAAAACCTAACTCTAAAGTCAAGACATAAATACGTGTAATATGAAAGTTCAGAAGACATCTTCTTTCTCATAACACTCATGTTTGCTCCCTAGCATTTCTGACTATGGAGCTGCAGTACAACAGTCTGGATGAAGTTACAGCTTCAGAAATCCTTCAAACAAACAAACAAATCTAAAGAGGTGTAGATAGACCTGAGACGTCCAATTTCTGCAAAACCATATCCCAGTATCAACACTTCACCTAACCTTCCCTTGGGTATTAGGGCCATCTGAAGGAAGTGAGATGCCTGCACTTGTTCCTCCTCTCAGCCAGCTGCAGGAGCTCAGGCGCTAGAATTAGGTTGTGTGCAGGAGGCAGCTTTTCAACTTTTGAATGCCATGGGCAACTTAAACATCCACTCTCTGCCCTTCCTGAAGAGAAGGGAGTGTGCTGGTGGGAGAGAAGTCTTCTGTCCAGATTTGATCTATGGGCCACCAGCTGCACCCCACTGAACACTGTGGACTTCCTAAAACAAGCATAGATTATATAGTGAATATTTCGTTCTCTGATCTTTAAGGGAACGTACATGTTGAATTCTTCAATTCTGGACTATGGGTTTGCAGAGTTTTGTTCTCTTCCAATTTTAATGTGATTGACACTTTTTCTTTTGTTTGCTATTTATAGGGAAAGGGTTTTTGCTATTTTTTCTGGCTTTTGGAATTATATGCACCTTGAGAAACCTTTTCTCTGTTTTCTGGATTTAGGGTGGTTGGGGGTTTTTTTTTGTCTTTTTGCAGGGTGTAGTCTAGACAAATCTCCAACTTCACAGAAATTGTCCTGGTAGAAGTGCACTCCTCTTAAATTCGGTAATAAAATGTTTTGGCAGCATTTTTACTACATTTCTGGTCAAAAAGTTATACTGTAGGTCCCTAACAACTTTGGCAATGGATCATTTCTTTGAACATTCCATTTATAATTCCAAAAACGGCAGCACAAATTTATCCTCTACTTTTGTAGTTCAAAAGCATTTGGGATTAACATTGCAAATTAAAAATGAAAATGGACTTTTTTTTTCCTTTTTCTCTGGTTTAACTTCAAAAAAAGACGAGATTTGTATAAAAGGTATATATGAAGGTGGATTTATAGAGTAAACTTCATTAAACTTTACTCCAAATTACCTGTATGCAATGTTTTAAAAAAAGAGAAAGGATATGAATAAAATACTCTGAATGAAATAATCATTTAGCTGTAGCTAAAGAGTGATTCTAAACACAGGATTATTCTCTGTATTTTAATGGTCATATTATCCTTCTGGGCAAAAAAAAAAAAAAAAAATATTATGTTAAGTTTGATAGGACTTAATCACCTTATCAGTATGACTTATTTTATAACAGTGTATGTAAAATTAGCTGGGCAACATTCAGGACCTAAGCATGGATATCATTACAAGTTAAATCTACGACTAACTTTGCTAAATGAAGATCACCAGTAGCTGCTTATATTAGTTGCTATCTTTAGGTCTTGGATTAATCTGCAGGACAACAGAAATGAGCCTTAAAAGTGCTAAACTACAGTGATTACAACTTCATCTCAAGTGGCAGTTACAAAAGACCTGCGCCCTTGGGGTAGGCAAACAGTGTTAAATTGTTGATCAGGAGAAGCAAGTGTCAGTGACCCTCCCCGACACAAGTGCGTACACATTTATTTGTCTCTACACTGACCAGCATCTGCGACCCCAAGCTTAGGTCTGCAAGTTGCAAATAGTAAAGTTTTGACAAATTCAACTTAGCTGCCAAAATGATGGAAGAAATTTAGATCTCAGCTAGCTCCTCTTACTGCTTTTAAAAATGTCCCTCATTCCTAGTCTGGAACAATAGACTAGCCCATCTCATAAAAAATTTCTCTGATGTCTACAAAAAACTGTGAAATGAGTTACACTGCTAGAAAAAGTGTCCAGAGCGTGTCTTGCCAGTCATTATTATTCTACTGTTTCTGTATATGTTGCTGTCATTTTATATGCTCACATTGTCTCTTGCCTTATGTTTAAATGGCAAATTGTCTGGGACATGGACCTTCCTCTTGGTCTCGGTACATACAGTCTCTGATACAACGGGGTCCGTGACTGAAACTTGTTAGCAGTAATRGAAATGTGTCTTATAGGTATATGGAAAGAACAGCTGAAATAGAGCATTTATGTATAGGATAACCTTCTCAAGTATTTTCAGAACTAAAGATAAGCTATTTATGTCATTAAACAGAGATTAGAGTTGTCACATATGTACCTCTGACTAGGAAAATCACTCTAATTGATTCAGTCCAAGCTCAGAGCTTGAACATAATATATATGAAAATCACAGAACTTAACTTTTCTTCTTTTTATGAAAGCGTAAGAAAAATGGTACGTTAAGACTCGCTTCCACTTCAGTCTCAAAAGTTTACAGAATATAAGGATCTGGGGTGAGAGCTGGAGTGCATAAAGTGATCTCTGTAGATTTACAAATCTATGCCATGCTTTGGTGTGTGTGGGGGAAAAGGTATAATTCGTGTGCGCAAAGACAATTGATGTTAAATATGTTATTTAATTATGGGTATAGAAGCTCCTGTATATTAAAAAGCCTGTTTCGACTCTTGTTTACATGTGTAGTGTAACTGAATTTGATGAACTTGAATTATGATTTATAATAGTAAAATATGATAATATTTTAGAAAGTGTTAGTGGCCCAATTCCTGCAGCCTTTATTGCATGAATATAGCATGACTCTTCCATGAGTAGTAAACATTTCCATTAATAGAAAAAAAAATACTGCTTATGCTGTTCCAGTTAAGAAATTAAACTTATCTGTTTAGTTGTATGCAAAGCCATCTAGTGAAACACTTAGCATTAAGTACTTCAGTCCTGTTAATCTTATATGTTACATTTGCTAAAATCTGGCAATATGTGTGTCATTACTGTACAAGTTAAAGAGCTGAGCTATCTCATCTAAGTCTTGTAAAGCAAAGCATCACTTAAGAGCTAAGTATACCAGTATGAAATGAACAGGGTATCAATTTATAAGTGGAACCAGAAAAAAGGAGACTGCTTTATTATAACACCTGACATCTACCACTTACGGCAAAGGATAAAAGGAACATTGGGAAGAAACATGAATATAGGAGTCCAGTTAAAGGCCACATGTAGACTTGTGGCAGTGGATGCAGAAAAAAACCCAAACCTTGTTTTAGAAAAATACAGCTGGCATTTTTACACATCTCTTTCTAATTCCTTGTGCAAAAATTTGACAATAGTGTGAGAAACGCTTCTGGCAAAATCATACTGAAAACTTCACTATCACTGTGAAACATCTGAAAAGGAATRACTATGCATTAGGGGAAAAAAGTAATTTCAGCAGAATTTTAGGAAGGTGGAATTGAATGCCTTTGGAGAGGATAACAATGCTTAAATGATGTAGCCTTTATGATGTAAATTACCTGATGTGAATGCACTTTTTGTCATTTGGGGGTTTTTTTTAAGGTATAGAAATGTTATTTCAGTACAGGCTATCTGAGAAGAACAAACTTCCTGCTATAGTTTAGGGTTTTAGTTTGCAGTAGCTAACCTGATTGGTGACATACAAGAGAATGTAAGGCAGAAATTTTTGAGATAAGTCTAAGAGTACGTTGCCATTGAAAATACCATTTCTGGAATGTTCAATATATCTTTCTAAAATGACAGAGTGGCCCAAATGTAGTTTGTTTCAAAATGTTTTTTTTTCACCAGTTCCAGGTTTGCCCTTATGTACTTCCCTGTCTATTCATGCTCTGGACGTATTTCTTGCAGCATGAAAAAACCCTGCATTCTTACCATCTATTCCAAAATGGTTGACTAAAATAGTTTGCTACCTTTATGAAAGATATTATCTTGTAATTAGAAAAAATGGTACTCCCCTGCTGAAAGGGCCACTAACTGGGTCCATACACTGTATGTGCTTAGTTATCATTTTGCAATGCAATTATCAACTTGAGTACATGGACAAACTTGTTGTTTTGTGATATTTTTTCTGGAGCCTTTCTGGGCTCTGTTAATGCTCTTTGTACTTTCCTTCCTTTAGTCTAAGCTATGTACTTTTGGGAAGATGATCTATGTTCTGTAATATAGAGATCACTAGGAAAGTTCAGTGTTTGAAGATTTCCTTTTGTCCAGAAACAAGCCAAACAATTAAAATATTCACAAAATAGAAACAGTAATAAAAGATTCAATTAAGGTATGTCAAAAGGTCAGCACCATAAAGCTCATTTTTAGAAGGTTTCTGTTCATTTTATTGAGAAAATATCTAGTAATCTTATTCTTTAAAATCATCAACATTAACCATTTTATTCACATAAACGTTTGACCTGAAAGTGAAGTCAAAATCCAGTGGAGTTAAAAAGATAAAAGAAATACTTCCTTTAGATCTTGAACCACTGAAAAAATACAGTGTTTCCACCAAAGATTATATTTTTTTATAGTACTGTCTGATTTGATGAAAAGTTGAGCATTTTGATCATCTTTTAGTCATCTCTAGATGTAGGCTTGTTCATTAAACAAGCAGTGCAAACAGATGTCACTAGCAGGCACGGTGGTCTGCGCAGCAGTTTGTGGGCTCTGCTTCCAGATCTTCTGGGAACTTCTGGGAGCCTCAGGGTATGCACTGGTGCAGCTACTGGTGCATAGCTCCTAGAAGCTTTTGCTTCTATTAGCAAAGTTGCAGTTTTTAATAGTGTCCGTCAGCTATTGCTGATCAAAGGATACTTTAATCTTCTGTCCTCAAATGACTTCTGAAGAGGCAGTGATTAAGCCAATTCAGTTGGTGCTAGGGAGAAACCTGTACTTCCTCCCAGCCCAGAGGGCAGCTCCCAGGAGCAGCTAACAGATGCATTAGTTTGTGCAGGAGCATGCATGGAAAGGGGTCAGAAACTGCTGCATTCACTGTACAAGTGGTGATGGACCACAGCAGAGTGCCACCCTCAGCACTTACTGGAGCAGCAGATGGGAGGTCTGGGCCCAGAGTGGGTCTGGAGAGAGGATGCAGCTCCCAGGGCCTATGTGGGCATAGGGAGCGCCCATGCAGATGGAGGGGGTGTCCTCACCTGTCAGAGGTGTGTGCAGGTTGAGAGGCTATCACTAGGTTAAGGATCTGCAGGAGGAGGTGAACTCATTGAGCAGGGAGTCTGAAAAGGAACCCAGGGAACGTGAAAAGGAGATTGATGGGGTCTTCACAGAGCCCCTGCAGAGGAGGGTCAGCTACAGACTGTGGTCGGTTGTGCGCCAATGGAGAGTGACTGACACAGCAGGCTGTGATGTACAGGTAGCAGCTCAGTAGGGAAAACAGGCAGGGAAGAAGAGGAGGGAGCTGTCCTCTGTGCGAAGAAGCAACTCAGATGCATAGAGCTCTTCTATGGGATGGATGATGGTCTGGTGAGCACTTCTGGGTCAGGATCTAAGAAGAGGCCAGTGAGGGCAATGGCATGGGAGGAGATTGTTACAGACTACTGGGTCAGGATGAAGAAGTGTGAAAAGCCTTCTTTAAATGACTCAGGGAAGTTTTGGGATCACAGATGGTGGTGCTCATGGAAGACTCAAGCCTCTCTGATACCTTCTAGAGGGGCAACGTGATGGGATGTGAGCAGTCAGGGAGATTCTGGAGGGTGACAAGGATAGCTTCTTGATACAGATACTGGTTGGCCCAACCAGGGATGGATCTACTGTTCACTGGGAAAGAGGTGCTGATTGGGGATGTGGCAATTAATGGCAGCCTGGGCTGTAGTAACCATGAAATGGTGGAGCTGAAGATGTTGAGGGAGAGAGGAGAGTAACAGAGTCTGGACCCTTGGTGTCAGGCAAGAAGACTGCAGCTTGTTTAGGGAACTGGTAGGTGGGATCACTTGGGGAGCAGCTCAAAAGGGAAAGCTGTCAGGACTTTAAGGGTAGCATCCTACAAGCACAAAAATGTTCCATACTAGTAATCAGGAAGACAAGTAGACTTATCAAAATATTGCCTTTAGTTAATCAGGGAACTCCCAGCAGAGATCTAATGCAAATAAAAACCCCACAAAAAACCCCAAACACCTCACCCTACCCCCAAACCAGCATACATTAAGTGGAAGAAGGAACAGATTACAAATGAGGAATTCAGAATTTTGCCCAGGAATTTAGGGTTGCTGTCAGGAAAACCAAAGCTTGCATGCAGTTGAGATTTGCAGGAAACATCAGTGGTAACAAGAAGAGCTTCCTTCCATTGCTACATTAGTGGTAAAAGGCTGAATAAAGAAAATATGAGACTGTGGCTGAATGGCATGGTTGATTTAGGGACAGTTGGCACAGATAAGGCTGAGTTACTCAGTGCATTCTTCGGTCATCACTGGTGTGGTCTATTAGGCCTCTATGCTTAGTGAAAGGTTTGAAGGAGGAGAGAAATACCAGCAGTGAGCAAGGATCAGATCAGAGACTGCATGTGAGAACTTCACCCTATGTGTTCCTGAGACCTGACAGGCCAAGTCTGAGAGTGCTGAAAGATCTGGCAGATATCCTTGTGATGCTGCTTTCAATGCTCTTTGAAAAGTCATGAAGATCAAGGAGATCCTCAGTGACTGGAAGAAGGAGATTGTTGCACCCCCATCAAAAAAAAAAAAGAAAAAAAAGGGAAAAAAGAAAATGAATAACAGTCTGGGGAACTACAGTTCATCTTCACTTTGATTGGGACAGTCAGCATGGATTTAGCAAGTATCCTTGTATCCAGTTTAGGATGTTACAGTCTGGATAGGCAGAAAAAGACAGATAGATTAAAAAACTGGTTGCCTAGTTGGGCTCAGAGGGTTATACTCTGCCTGGAGATGGGTAATAAATGGAGTACCACTGGGATCTGTGCTGGCACTTGACCAGTTTAATGTTTTCAACAATGAAGGACACTAAGATGACCAAGGGATTGCAACATCTGACATGTGAGGAGAGGCTGAGAGAGCTGGCACTGTTTAGCCTGCAGAAAAGAAGGTCAGGGGAATCTTATCAATGTGTATAAACACCTGATGGGGAGAGTAAAGAAGACAGAGCCACAGTCTTTGCAGTGGTACCCAGTGACAGGACAAGAGGCAATTGCCACAAATTGAAGTACAGGAAATTATATTTAAACGTAAGAAAAAACTTCCTTGTGGAGAAGGTGGTCAAACATTGCAACAGGTTGCCCAGAGAAGTTGTGGAATTTGAATATCCATCCTTGGAGGTGTTCAAAACCCAACTGGACATGGTCCTGGACCATGCTTTGAGCAGGGGAGTTGGATTAGATGATCTCTAGAGGTGTCTTCCAACCTCAGTGATTCTGTGACCTGGAGAAGGATGTTCCAGCTGGATGTAAGGAAAAGCTTTTTCGCCCTGAGGACAATCAGCAGTGAAGAAGGCTGCATGAAAATGTTGTGCAATCTCCATTCCTTAACGAGCTCAAGACCAGACTTGTTAAAGCCCTAAGAAAGTAGTCTGATCTGATCTCACAGCGGAAGTGCTTTGAGTAGGAGTTTGGTCTAGAGGCCTCCTGAGATCCCTTCCAACCTAAATTATCCTGTGAACTTTGCAGCATCGTCAGCTGAATGGCCTGTTGAAAGAGGAGAGATGGAAGTTGGTGGCTGCATACGGACAAGGTTTTAAGCAGTCTCTGCATCAGCACTATTTCCTTTTCCTAGGCTGTGAGATTGATTCCTCATCTGGCTCTCAGCTTATATGGCTTTAGTTTAGCCACCTGTGAAATTAGGGTATTTTAGTGCTTATTTCCTGGTTTTCTGCTACTAATTTTGTTGTCCGTTGAAGACAGTCAAGGATTTGAGAACAGAGAACATTTATGAGAGAAAAAACACAACTTCTCAGCTGCTATCTGCAGAGGTCAGGTATCTGAAACTATTATTCAACACTACATTAAATTTACCTCTAAGCCTCAGAGTTCTGAGTTAAAAAAAATCTGAGGCCACATGCACTGAATGCTGATTCCATATGAAATGGTCCACCTGGTTTAAGTATGTTTAGAAATATTCATGGGTTACTTTTTCACTGACAGGGTCTTTCTGGTGCTGTCAGTCTTCTTGCAGCACCAGGACAGCATCACATAAGCTCTTAATTTCATCTTCAGGCTGTTCCAACACAAATGGCACAAATGCCAGAAACCATCAGTATCAATTTTGTACTGAAGATCTAGCACGAATAATCATGGCACCCTGACCTGATTATATAGCAGTAAAAAGGATAAGCATATATATATATTTTTTTTTTTTTGGTGGATACAGGGTTCTATAGAAATTCTGAAAGAGAAGATACTGTGTAGATTTCTGACATACTAGTAATGTATGACAAAATCATGTAAAGAAGTCAGAGATAATCTTAGTAGGTAATCATCTACTCTATTTATACTTATACATGGACTTGAAGAATTATTGTCTGAAAATTAGGAGGTGATTTGTATCTTTTTGTACCAGAAACTTAACATAGAATTTCCTGTCTGTTTCACTATATTTATCTAGGAATTAAATTTGTCAGCTTTGACTCCAAATTAATATGTTTTATTGTTTCTCTTTTAGAAGCCTTTTAGGAAAATCCTCCTTTATTTTTAGATGTAAAACTACTAGTAATACAATGAACACAGTTACAGCTTAAGGCTTTTTTTCTTTAATTCTGTCAAATGGGAATTTTTAAATTTATCTTCATGTAAGAGATTGAGTTGAGAATCTCTTTTTGGCCTCTCTTAGGTCTTGTCCATCATACGTTTCTATGGAGATTTTTATTTTCAAATCATCTTTTGCTTGCAGCTATAAATAACTTAGCAGAGAATAGTGCTGAAATTGATTTTTTTCAAGCAGAGATTCAACACTAATACAAAGTATTAATGTTGACCTCATATGCTTACATCAACAGATTGGCACCTCTGACTGTCACACATTCCAGGCAGTTGGGAATTTATTCTACTTTGACATTGCTAAGGTTGCTACTAAGGCTGAGAAAATGAGTTTGGAAGTTTGAGACTCTCTTGCTTTTTGAAATGGAATGGAAAAGCTTGTGATATCTTGCTGTATTGAAGCAGTTTACCACAAAAGAGTAGGGAAGAATACATGGACTTTTTTCTTGGAAGTTGTTTCCATAATTCTAGGGCTTGAGTGTGTGAGAGCTTGAGGCTGCTTTCACGAAGCTAAATGTTTCTAGTTTGTTCTAAACTGTAGGTGCTTAAGTTACAGTATGCCTCTTGCAGTGGTTGTCTCTCATGATGATCTATTTCCATTTAAATGCTGCAACTACAACCCTGCATCCTCCCTTCCATGATAAGGGGAAAGGATAATAGGGGTAGTCATAAGGCAGTCAGGAAGAGATGCAGCAAGCAGCAACCAGATGCCGAATGGCTACTTCAGAAGTGCAGCTTCAAATCTCTGCCAAGTTTGAATGGAAGCTTTTGTGAAGGAAAAAAAGGAGCAGAAACTTTCACACAAAAATACAATGATAGTTTTTACATTCAGCATCCTGCACAGATGGAGATATTTTTTTCAGCTATCAGTGCAGTTATCAAAAAATGTATTTGTGAGGATTAATAGGACAACTTGAAAATTCAGTTTTGCAGCAGTAACAGTAAAAAAAAAAATTACATAGGAATGAGAAAGCTGCAAAAATATTTACATTTTAAAATGTCAAGCTGAAAGACTTTGATGACGCTTTGAAGTAACATCTTGTAACATGCCAGAATTTTTAGGGGTGAAACCGGTTTTAAAAAATACTAAGGAAAAAATGAAAGCATTCAATAGTTAGAAAGGGAATTTAAGTGAGAAACGGAATGGCAGCAATTCTTTGGCTAATCAACTTCTGGTTTACTTGAAGACGGTGAAGAAATGTTCGTGCTTGATAACCAGGTCAGGGCTACTTTGTATCCCAGCAGCATTATATGGAGTACTAAGACTCTTAAAAACCAAAGGCTAGGGATTGCATTCAAGTGTACAAAGAACTAAGTCCTTTCATTTGTTTGGCTTTTAAGATTGTTGAAGACATATTTTGGATTTGAGGAACTGTTTAAACTGCTTCTTTACTCTGTTCTTCCCAGGCTTAGACTCCTATTCCTACATCCCCCGCTATACTGAGTTTCTTCTATTGTGTAAGCCATGTCTCGTTTTTCCCCAGTGCTGTACCAATGTTACTCTACCATCAGCATCAACTGGCATAAGTTGTAGTGCAAGCCCTGATATAAAGCCAGCTCAGTCCAGATGGAAACCTCAGAGATGAATAACCAAAAGCAAGACTGCATAGAAAATGTTCAGCTATATTTTTATTTTTTTATTTCTCAGAACCTTTTGTTTTCAACATTTTAGCCAAATTTTCATGGGAATCACAATGTGAATTTTCTGTTCCATGTTTTAAGTTTCGGGATGTAAGCTCCTTTGTTGAAAGAGGCAACTTTTCAATAGATTGTTGGGTTTTTTTTAACATGAACAAAAATGTGTATTTTGCACTAACCTTCTTTGCTGAGGAATTACATTAAGTTAATGTCTTACTGTGCTGTGTTTTCTGAATACTTAAGAAAAAGTTAACATCTTTTCCCATAAGGTAGCACATATATAATAATTTTTAATGTTTCTGAACTCTTGGATTAAACAAATTAATGCACTAACACTTTAAGACAAATTTAATATGAACTTTCAGTGACACAAAGTTATATGACCACTCACATCAGTTCAAGGAAGTGAATTTTTACTGCATTTTTCAACACTATTAAAACATCAGCTAAAGACAGCAGAATCTGTGTGTATTTTTTCCTCTATCACATATTCTGCAAGACACTCTTACGTAGTAACGATTTACACTGGCTTTGTAGAGGTAGAAAAAACTTACAAAGAGGCAAGGTAACAGAGCTATTGGCAAAGCACATTTGTGTGTATGTGTAATATTTGATGTAAATTATTTATGTAAAGGCTAATCTTTGCTTTCAGAATAATTTCAAATGCATATTATAACTGCCTTGGGTATTTGATTAAAGCCAGCAATTGAATGGTACACTATAGAATAATAATGAAATCATACAACAATCCATTAAATTTCACCAATTTTACTGACTGTGTCAATGCTATTTTTTTTAGGAGAATATAAGTAGAGCACAATGTATTATCTGCTGCAGATAACTACAAAAATAGAGAGTCTGAGGTAAATCTCCTGACAATAATGCCAGACAGGAAAAATGGATCCTCTCCAAGAAATACTACAGAAGTTAGTAAGCTGTATATCAGATGTTGGTTAGCATTTTCAGTGCTCATTGCCAAAAGAAAAATTTAAGTAAAGGACAGCAGCATTTTTCATTGTTTAGTAAGCAAACAAAAGGAACAAACAAACGATTCAACATATGCACAAAGTATTGTACAGAGACATCTGGATTGTATTTGGATATGTAATTGAATAAAGATTTCAAATATAAACAAAGATTCTCCTTTATTGCTCATTAGATTGAAGTAGATATGGCCAAACTATTCACTGAAAATACTTAAATGAGACTTTCATTCCTTTTTTTCTATAAGGAGAATATATTTTAATTGAATTCTCTGGCAACTGAAGTAGCAAGAATATAGTGAACAAATACCATCATCTGAGTAGTTTATTACAGACATTTGATTTTGAGTGTTTGTATTACTTGTTTCTCACTTGAAAAGTATTGTATGCTACCTAGCTTACTGAATATGAAGTCTCTTATTTTTATTATATGATGTAATAATGACTGATGAGGAGGTCTCAATGCCTTAGTTTGGTTTGGTCATGAGATAGTGTGAAATACATTGTGTTGTGAGCAGCATTTAACTTAAAATGTCAACCTTTCTACTTTAGGTGATTAATCTCAAGTGAAATGTGATAATCAACTAGGTTGTATTGCAAATGCCACAAAAAATAGACAATTTAAGCAAATCCATTTGACTTTGAATCTGCAGTAGGTCAAAAAAGATGCTTGTAGTCAGTTTGGTTTTTATTGGGAGTGTTCTTTAGATGCAGCAGCACTGATTATTGCAAATGCAGTGTATGTAGACTGAGGTCAATAATTTGCCATAGGGGTGTATTTAACATAATCTTTCCTGTCTTGCTCTTGATAAGACATAACATTTTATTTATCCGTGTGCATATCCCCTAGATTAGAAAACACAGGTTTTGCCTCCTGTCAGAAGAAAGAAGAAATACTAGTTTGGAATTTCAATCCACTTTGTCTCTGTTCTATCAAGGACTGGCATCATTTCACAGAAAAGGATCACTCAAACTTTTGATAGCCTGTAGAAAGTCCAACAAACCAATTGCACCAAAGTATCACACAGTTTACATTTTGGTTTGTATGCTGAAGCTGCCTGCAAGAAGGTCCCAAATGTAGAAAACTGCCATCAGCTGGCAAGTACAGAGGTGCAGTGCCATTGGAAGCTGCACAAAAGGACAGTGAGGTTGATGCTTAGTTAAGATTTTTCAGTGAGGTGCTGTATAGTTGCAATGCTTTTGTTATGTAGAAGTTAACTGACATGACCCCAGCAGGTCTGGCTGTAAACTGGAATTACCTGAGTTCCATCCACGTCTCTGCCAGCAACCTGCTCTGCTGATCCGCTGGCGATCACCTAGTCTTGCTGTGTCCCTCCTCTTTGTTTACCTTTATATATTATAGACTTTTCTCTTAATGTTTGTTTGTACAGTTCCTAAGGTAATAGGACCTTGATCTTCATAAGGCTTCTTATATGCTACTGTAAAAAGCATATAGTGATTGACAGAGCATTAAAATGTTAATCTCCCCTGCGAAGATGTCCTAAGAATTCACCGACCCAATACCAAGCATACATTTGTCTGCCTCACACTGAAGTGAAAGGAAAAATGTGTTTTACCTGGTGTATTATTTTAATGACTGAGTATAATTTTAGAAGGCTGGTACAAAATTCTTCTGCTTGATCATGGTAATTAACATTACACATGATTTGGTCAGTTAAAGATCTTTTGTATTGTAGCATTCAGAGGAAGTGAATACTGTAGTTAATTTTAAGAAGACACTGAAGCTATAAATTTACGGTGCTATTTTATGCCACTGAGCAAAGAAGGAAAAACAAAAATAAAACAACAAAGCTGTAAGTTGTTTATTAACAGCTGTATATGGAAAACGTCCTTTCTCGCAAAATGCTTGAGGAAGTCTAAAATTTGCCAAGAAATAAATTAGTGCTCTCATTTACATCCACTGCTAACACATGCAGTTGCTAGTTTGGGAAAAAAGCTAAGTTTATTCAGTTTTGTCTAAAATATTGCCTGTTTTTTTGTACCCATTAAGTGCAGTATGGAGAAGGGAGCAAAGAAACAATGACATACAGTCATTTTAGTCACCAGAATGTTCTCCCTTCAGCTTGAACATACCAAAAGTGCCTTTTCTGTTCTAAAACTCCAATTTCCATTTACAAACTTGCTTCAACGAATGCACAGTATGGATTGAATTCTCTTCTTTTAGCGAACACATCTGTTATATCTGTGAAACTGCACGAGCACAGTGTTAAGAAGGGTTTGGCTTAGCTTTTACCTAGAAACTCACAATAGATATGCTTCCTAGGGTATTCTCCTTCTCTTACCCCTAAATGACTGGTCTTCCAGTTTTCTACATCAGGGGACGTTTTGGAGCATAAGTACTGTATAAATTAGTATTTATGTATTTTTAATGACATTTACATTTTTAACAGATACACTAGTCAGGTACATTTGAAATTGTGACTGAAAGTTTTCATACTTAGTGCTGTCTTAAAAATAATAATTTAAGAAGGTTACATGCAGTTTTTGGCAAATGAAGTTATGACAATATATGAATAAGATAGTTAGTGGTGCCTAGTCGGGAAGTAAAAGCCTTGGCATGTTACAGATTAAAAGATAAAGAATAGAAATCCCTTAATTAGAAGTAGAGGACTCAAAATAGAGGGCATTCATAAAATATCTAAATTTGAAATGACACATTTGCATAAATGCTGTGTCAAGGATCATCACCCATCCTTCCTGATCCTGTGGTTTGGGATCTTAGACACCTATCTGGTGTCCTAGATCTTGCCATTAGGAGATTAGGGAGTGTCAAGGAGGCCCTTCAGATGTGTGATGTGTGTTTCACCGAGATTGCTCTCCCTCTTACTACTATACTGCGTAGTCAGTGAATCAGAATGCAGGTGGAAGAAGTAGGAATCATCTTATGCTATATGGTATTTTTTTTTTCTTGTGCAAAACAAACACATCAATGATATTTTAAACATTCTCCTTATTTTCTGTATCAGGAGTGGAACTAATATACATCTTCAATTCATGTAGTATTGTGTAACCTTGAGCAGCAATAATGGTGAAACTAATTTGAGACATGCTGAATATTTGATAATGTGCAGCCCTTATACTCAAAGTATAATTTAAACAGAGCAGGATAAATACCAATTTGTAAACATCTATCCCATTAGATTTTAAGGTAACAAAGTTAAGGTGAAGGCATTCGGTTTGGACCCATTTTATGCATATTCCACAAACAATGCATATTAGATCTCTACAACAGAGCAAATATTCAACTTAATGCTGTGTTTGTCTTTTATTTTTAGTTGGAACCATAAAAATATGGAGTAGAAGGTGGCTTGATGCATAATCTTCTTTAAATAACTGCCAGGGAATTATTCATAGTCATATATATAGTAGTTATGAAGTGGTATTTTTTTTCTTATGTTTGTTGCCTTTTGGAGTGCAGCTTAAAACATTTGCGCTCAGACAGGCTCCCAGCTGAATATTTGATGGCTGTGCTAGCTAATACAGCCAGCAATTCAAAGTGATGGTCTTTGGATTACTTTATTTGGGGAACAGGAGAAGGGGGAATGTGTTTTGTTTAATTGCATGTTTTGAATTCATAGGACATAACACGTTCTTTGGTGAGGAATGTCAAACAGAAGTAGTTATTTGCTTAATTATGCTCTAAGGCCCTACATTTGTTCTCTTGGACAGCTTTATAGAAAGCTTCTGCCTTCTGGCTCCTGGAGTTCCCGGTATTCAGAGAGAACATGAACATTGCTATATCCTTTGCTACCTCAGAGACTGACAGTTTTGTCTCATTGCTCTGTAAAGCTAACTCTCTACTGTGAGAGACTAACATTCACAGCGTGCAGAGAGATCATGGTACAGACTTTAAAACAATGCAGTTTAATTTTTATTTATTTATTTACTGTGGGGTTTGTTGGGTTTTTTTTGTTGGTTTTTTTTTTACAATTTGGTTGTCAGGCCTGAAAATCTACCTTTTTTCCCCATGGCAATGAGACCAAGCCCCACATCTAGTACCTAAATCTAGGTTTTATTTTAGAAACTCAAACCTCCAAAAATAACATATTCATAAATGCATTCACTGCATGAGGTTGTGTTCAATAGCACTGAGAGCTTAACCGGAGGTGCTTCACAAGCCTGACAGGAGAATCACAATTCAGCTTGGAGAATGGGATGAGCTATTCTGTCTGATGACTATGTCTGATCAAAGGAAGAGACATGCATATCTTCAGGGATGCCTGAAACCTCCCTTGCGTTATATATCACTGTTTAGCTTGTGTTGGGTAGTGGATGAAAGTCAGTGTGCCCCTTTACCAGACTTGTCCAGGGACAAATATGCCAGTTGCTTGCAGTTAACCAGAAGAAGAAACACACATGAATGTTCTTATACCACACCTCAACCTAATATGTAGGTTTGTGACTTAACTTGATCCACCAGTAAAATAATGACTGTATTTAGCAACACTGATGTATGTTCTCTTCTGTCCTGGGATGGAGTGTAACCTCACAAAAAAAAGGCAATTGTACTGATAACTTCCTAAATGTGGTGTTTTGGGCTTTGTTTGTTGTTGGTTTTGTTCTTGTTTTGGCAGAGTAGGCTGTGTATTAGAGCCAGTAGCTCCCTTCAAAGAGAGAATGACTGTATGTGCCCAGTGGGTCTGAGTTGTCACAAGCGCTGCACATTATAGACGTATTTCCTGTCTTTCATGAATTATGATTTTTAAGGATTTTTAAAATGGCAAATTTAATTCCTTTGGGTTTGGGTGGGGTAGGGGTTGTTTTGTTTTGGTTTTTTTGTTTGTTTGTTTGCTTTAGGGGGATAGTAATATTTTGGGATCACAGGATTTTCTATGTTTGGTTAGGTTTGCTTCTAGCACTTGGGAAGTATGATTTGTAACAGTTGGAGGTAAGGTAGACAGCTCTCATTATCATGATTTTGAATTGAGCTCCTAGTATGCTTTGGTAAAGGGTAAAATATGTTGAGTATCTAAGCATGATAATGCTTAGAAATATTTTGATTCAAAGTTGCTGACAATCTGTAGGAAAAAATTGCAGGTATTGTCTATTGTCTGTTTCCAGAAATCCTGAAAATGTGATTATATTTAACATAGCCATAACCATCCCTGAGAGAGAACTATATTCTTCTCCTGAAGTTTTGTCCTTTTTTTATTCCCCGTAACTCCTGTGAACATTTTGCCAGAAACATTATTTCACTTCTTTCTCTTCCATCAAGCTATTCATGCTCTAGAAGTCTTCAGTGCACTGTTGCAAAATCTGTAGGTAAAAGGCATCACGCAGTCCATAAAAAAAATGGCATTTCTAGTCACGGGAAGTAAAAAAAGTGAAAATTAAGGATGACAAAGATACCTGCTAATTGGGTAATTTAGAGTGGGATAGCTGAAAGACCAGCACTGCATCACTCACTGACATAACACATAAGACTTAATTAGGATAGGACTAGTGGGTGAGAGTGATTTCTGTTCTGCAACACCTGCAGACCTCCCAGTCCCATCTCTCAAGGCTCAGTCCCTCAGCCCTGTTTAGATGAGCACCAGGGACCCAGGGGAACTGGACACTCACTCTGACTGCTCAGTGTGTCCAAAATCCTGGCTGGTGGTCTAGCCCCTACACATGTGCTTCCATCCTAGGCTCAGCCCCGACTTGCTGCTGGAGGTCCCTGAAGGGAGTGAGTTCTTCCTGCACGTCTGAGGGCTCCTGTTTTCACTATTTATTGCTGTCTATATTAGATTGTTGGCACAGGCCACCAATATCATTGCCTTTCTTCATATCTAAGGAAACAGGGAGACTGCACATATTCCCTTGACTTTATATGTAGCATTGTCAGTGGCATTTTTATCACCCTCTGGTCTCTTTTCCCAACCTTGTTATATGGGTTTGAAGCTGACAACACTTATATAGCAAAGTTCATTTGTTTGCTTCCTTGTTTTCCAATGCATATAGGATGAATTTAGTCAGAACTGGTCAGATGTAGTTTAGGTTTCACTTATCTGAGCAGTGCTTTTGTGTGGGCTTCAACTTGTGACAAAAGAAATGAATAATGGTGCCAGTTACTTTCCAAGGAAGTTTTTCTTTGATCTATGAAATTTGAGCAAATGTTACTGCACCACATCAATCTTGTTCTTTACTTTCTGATGTCTTCTGCTACTTTGTGTTTGTGTCTAAGAGAAGCCTGTCAAAAAGTAAAACACTTGCTTGAGTACCTAGTAGGACATACCAGTGATACCAGAACAATCACAGACTCAGTATTGTTTTCTCTGCTTCTGCCTTGGCAAGTCACCTTGGTCCATCCTTGGGTGCAGCTTCCAACTGAATGGTGTGAAAGGGGAGCCAAGGAGAAGAACTTGAAACAAATTAGGGAGCTTAATAAAAGCATGCAGGAAGAGAGAAGAGTTGCTCTCCCCGTAAAATAGCAAAGGATTTTGGCTAAAATTTGTGGCTGCAAGATAAACTTAGATTTCTGACCCCAAATTATCAGGCTTCTTGAATCCCGTCTCATACACAGGAGTGAGTGATGCTGATGTACACCCAGTTTCTGAGCAACAGACTTTGCTCTGAATAGTATGTTTGGTATTGCTTGCCCGGAGATAATACCTTAGACTTTAAGAGAGGCTAAGATGATCAGGACCATGGTTTGAATCCTTGCAATGAGTATAAATGACTTTTGTGGTGTTAAAGGGAGGGAAAAAGGAAAGTGTGGTATTCTTTAAGAGCTGCTTGCTCAGATAATCCCACATTTGGTTCACTTACCTGGACTATCACCACATATATTGTGTTTCAAGAGCACCTTTAGGCTCTAACAGATGTACTCAGGTACATCTCTGGTGAGGCACCTTTGCCCTCAGCCATATACCTTCCCTTATGCTGGAGCAGGGGGTGGAAAGGAGCACCACTGCTGGTCTGCACTGGGTGGGAGGTGAGCAGTGTCCCATCACACACTTCTGCCTGCTGCTCCTGCTTTTTCAGGGGAGTAAGAGAAGCTTGTGGAGGGGAGGGGAGCCTGAATGAGAAGCAGTAAGGTGTGTGACTGCCTCTGATTATTTTCCTCTCTGCTCTCCTCAGTGCCTGTATTTGGAAACCTGAACAGGAAAGTTTTTCCAGTTTAAGAAATATGAGAAGGTTTGTTTCATATGCTCTTCTCTGCTATCCTCAGTTGGGCTTCTGTCATGTATGTAAAGTCAGCATAAACTTGAGAGCTGATAGTATGAAATGATTAGTGTAATTAAGTACAACTTCTAAAGTATTCTAAATATATCCCATCACATAGTCATCTCTTTCCTATGTTGCTTTGTTATTAACAGAGATATCCTATGCTATCTAGATTACGTGTATCAAAACATGCAGAGTTAAAACTACGCTTTTAAACTGCTACTGGCCAAACCAGTTTTATACTCTGTCACTGCGGCTTCTTTTATACCCCACAGGGGTAAGCTACATTCCTTACTGACAACAGCACAGTGAAATGCACATAACTTTTTTCAACCATTAGTCAACATTTAGTCAATGACTAACTGATAGAGGTAAATATAGCCAAACTGTTACGTGAAGCTTTTAATGACAAATATATTTCTGGTTCATTGTATCAATAAAAACTATAGTATTCATAACTTAGCCTATTAAAAATCTACAGCATACAGCTTTGCATGAATGAAATGTTAACTGCTACATTTCAGAGTATCATAACTACTTACACAAAAAGATAAGGATATGAGTTGACAGATGTGTCCATGAATGTTTAGCAATTTGTGTTGACTGTCTGAATCTTATTGTTTAATGACTTAAGGCCTTATTCTGGTGGGATATGCATACCACGTGTGCATAATTTGAACACAGATATGGTAGAACACCACTGTATATGTTACATAAACCCCAAATACTGTCTCAGCAGAATTTATTCTTATTATCTGAAAACTCCATTGGAATCTGAGGGTGCAAGTTCAGTGGAGCAAAGGGAGCTTTTAGTGTCTATGTGGAACTTTTCCAATGGCTAAAGTTTTACTTGTTTATCACTATACTATTTAGAAATATTGCAAAATGTCATATGAGCCTGATATTACTCAGTCTTTCAATCTTTTATTTGGAAACATCACTCAAATTAGTCAACCTTCTGTGCCAAAGTGTCTAGTGACATTTTTCAGAGGCTATTTTGGAACACAGTTATTTCCCTCCTTTCAAAGAAGCTAACCTCATCAGCAGAAAGTTAGTGAGGATTTATCTGTACTGTCTGGATTCCCAAATGTATTGGAAGTCTTTGACTCTGTTCATGCCAATGGCATCTACTGGAGATAATGAAAGAATCTATGGGAATAGATTGAGCATGAAGATGATGCATACACCACTGCCACAATATTATGACAAATTTCTGATTTATGTACGCTTGTTCAAATGATAATGCTTATAGTATTATTTTTTTCCTGGAACTCAATTACCTCTTGAAACTCTGATCACAAATTAAGGTTGTTAAGAAGGTGACAGAAATATATTTTATGGGTCAGGTCATGAAAAAATAAAAATAAAACATAGAGCCCTTGTTTACAAATGTGAATGATCTAAACAAAGCACAGATGAAATTTCTTTAGTAATGATGACTCAAGCCTTATCTTTGGTACCTCAGATTCTGGCACTGCTCTGTGGACATCTATTCCTTATTGCGTGTTCTCAGAATGACAACTTGAAATATCTTCATGGAGCTGGAAAACCCCATCAGGTATGGCTTGATACAAAGCATCTCAGTGATGCTGTTTTACTACAGCTGTATGCAGGTTGGTGGGCAAGTGATATGAAAGTTTTGGGTTCTGTTTTTTTAAGCATTATTCTGTCAGGAATCTGCTTTCACACCATCACAGCATTTTGCCCTGGCTAGGTTAGCCCCTCTTTAATAGTTTTAGACTTTAAAATCTGCTGGCAGGGTACAGACCTAAGCAGATGTAGCAGATCAAAGAATATGTCTCAAAAGCATCATTTTTCTGTGTCAATAGATTCACACACATGGACATATCTTCTGCAGCTCTGAAAGACCAGAATCACGGACTTGTCACTGTAGAAACAAATTGGTGTTTTTTGCTGGCTGTAGAATGCCTCCTGTTGTAGAATTGGAGCAAGTTAAGGGTGAATGAGAGTAGCGTATATAGGCTCTCACATCCCAAGCTAAGCAGAAAGAGCTAATGAGAAGGGCATAAACCAGTCCCTATCCCCAGTCTTTTACCCTGACGGTAGATCAGAGCCTGCAAAATATCAACATTTTTGTATACAGTGCAGGGAACCATTTGTCATGCTCTTTTTTAGGTTACTTAATGGTCACAATCAACTTCAGAATTAAAAAGAAAAAGAAGGTAATGGCTGATAACTAAATAACCATTCCTATAGTTTTTAAGGACATCATTTGAATCATCAACTCTAGACATTTAAACTGAGACGCATTAAACTGGTTAATGTGCAGAATGATAACTAAACATCTGACCACCTGGTTGATTAGCATTTAGAAAGAAATTGTACAGTTGAGAAATAGAAACCAATTACAGACCTTAAGAAAGACTACAAAAGTCACATATCTTGTAAATATGAAACTGAGGAACTTAATAAAAATACATTTTTGCCAGCTGTTTCCAGATTTGCTAAATCAAAGTAAATGGGTTTTAAAAGCCATCTAGCAGATGGAAGGAAAATGTTCACATTTCCTAAAGTGTTAATGAAATTTAGTTATAGCAAAATTGGAAGAAAAAAAGAATAGATACACAGATTTTAATGGTTATGTGAAACCAACAGCTGTCACAGTAAGGTACTGAAATGTAAAAAATAAAAAAAGAAAAAAAAAAAAAAAAAAAAAAAAAAGAAAAAAAGAAAGCATGTTACCTCTCCCCTTTTCTTAACAAAAAAGTGGCAAAAGAAAAAATGAAAAATGTGAAAAATGTTGATTTTTCTTTTTCAGATTTGTGTTAATGAGTGCCGTTTTTTATTAGGCAGTGGTTATAATGCAGTGCAACTAATTCATAAATACAGTACTACTGAGACTGGTAATGATTCAAATGATAGACATAAATCCATTCAAATTGATACTTAGGGCATTGATAAAGAAGGCCAACAGCCTGAAACATTTTAAGTGTTCATTTCAAAAGTTTTAGCACAAAGGACTTTATTTCCCTACAGGGACCTTCATGTAGTTCTTAGAAGTTTTATGTACTTACCTGTAAGGTTCAGACAATGAGGCAAAGAGACAACAGTACTTCTGAAGCATAGTAGCAAAATTTAAGTAGTAGCTGAGTTGAGTATTAAGGGGCTAAGGAYTTTATTCCACTCATTATCCACGGAAATAAACATCCTAAAGATAAAATTGTTTTATTGTGCTAGGCAGGAGAAAAGCGGAATAATGAAAGTCGTCTGTATTGGCAAGAGGGCACACTAAACCATCTCCACTTTGTGTTACCTATTAGAAAAAAAAATAGCTGCAGCATTAAATTCAAATGAATTGAAGCCCATACATCCTACAGGATAATAAGAGCTGTTTAAAATAGTTTTACTGAAACATTTTTTTAATAAATGAAAAAGTAGAGACCTKTGATAATTTTATCATTTCATCTTGTTCGCTTTGTTTGATCACCAGTTGTGCAACACATGACAACAAATTTCTTATCTCTGTTTTCTCATCCCCTGCTTTATGGGTCCTTTGCCTTCCTTTCTGGCTTTCTCCTTCAAAACCTCTGATCTTCAGATTATGCTAGTCCTTTTGACTTTTTGCGCACATATGTCTTGTGATGTCACAAAATCTACCCAGCAAAGAGCAATTACTGTCTCCCAAGAGTACTCATCATTATCTTACCTTTATTTGTAGGGAAAAGTGCAAGGACGAAATATAAATAGACAGATATAAAAAGACTGTTTTAAAGCATTGGTGAAAAATCAAAAATTGTAGGTCTCTAATTATAATACACAGACATCTAGAAAGTCTCCTTTGCACTTTCGTCTCATTGCATCTCATGTTGAATACTGACTGTAAATTCTCTGAGTTGGGGTATTGCTCCCATATAATTTGTAAGGTGCCATACATGTTTTTGAATCGTGAGAAAAACTTGATAAACGCTCCAAAAAAATTGGCTTTCTTTTTTTTTTTTTTACTAAAACTACTTTTTCCCATCTAAAAATATTTCATAGAAAAATATTAATTATAACTAAAATTATAATTTGAATCTTCAATATGCATTGTTTGACTTGTTTCAGTATTGTTGACATTTTCCATTTTAATGAAAAATAGTTTTAATTTATTGTTTTAATTACTTTTCAATTCTACAGTCTCCTAGAATAAATAAAATTGAATGGAACAGCAGTGTCTCTAAATTCTTGTTTTACTCATATTGATATAATTCCAATGCAAGTGTTTAAAGTTTCAGATTTTTCTTTGAAATCATAATGGAATCACATTTTGAAATAGTGGAATTTCCTTTTGAATGAGAACTCTGGTTTCTGGTCTCTTTTGTTAATACGTTAACCTCTGTTAGTTCAAGGAAAGTTTAACATTATTTGAGAAGTGCGCATTGAGAATTTTCAACAAAACGAGTTGCATCATGGCAGACAAACTTGATTCTGAAGAAACTGTCTTTAGGATAGTTTCTTAGATAAGAAAAGGCATATCAGTATTATCACTAGTGTACTGACCAGTGTATTCATTTGAAATGTAGGTTCAATTTCTAGAAACTTGAATTTGGCCATCTGTCACTTCAAAGATGTGCTGTAAGCACGAGCGTGTAAGCTGCTGGTATATATTTCTCTTTTCTGCTGAAAAAATTTTGTAAGATGTTAGTTAGATCACAAAGAGACAAGCAGAGTAGCTTTTGAAATCACAGACTCTTCTACCAGATGGATATTAAAAGACATTTTGCCCAGCTCCAGTTCTAAAGTAAGTACCTGTAATCTGCTATTACCACTATAAATAAACTTCTGTCATTAAGGGGCTCCTTAAACTTGTATCATTCTTCCTGTCTTAGTTTTGAATTTTGAGATGTCATGACACTTATTATTTATTTTTTTTAATTTTTGTTTTAATTCATTAATGCTAAGAAAAAGTAGCAATGGCACAGTATATAGACATAAAATAGTGCTTCATTTATCTGAATATTATATGTTTTTCCCCATAAGTTTATGGAGGTTGGAGAATTCCCCTGATAGGGTTGCCAACTACAATATCCCTGCACCAGAAGAGGTCCCGAAGCATTAACAAAAAGTGTTATTTTTCTTGTGTTTATATTGGTAGCCACAGTCCTGAAAGACAGCTATTTTAGCACAACTTGCAATCCATAATCAGCCCAATATCCACACAAGTTTTGAAAAAGGAGATATTTTATGGCAGGAGTTGAAACAACTTTAGCGGAATCACTGATTCACATTACCCAGGGAGAGTTTACCTTTATTATCAATTCAGATTTGAATGAAACATTCTATAATTCTACTTCTATTGACCTTTTTAATTCTGCCTTACTGTCAAGGTGTCCACAATGGAAAAATAATAAAGGGTGTAATATCTTGTCCAGACTTCCTACTCTTCTACAATTATATTTGGAATACTTTCCTTCCAGCATACTTGCAGAAATTGTTGGATTTCCTTCAGCCTTAAGATACAGTTATGTAAAAATTTTGGTGTTAGCGACACTTTAACAACCCCATCCTTGCCTTCCCCTCCTCCCCCCTTTCTTAAATAACATTTTTTTAAAACACAAAATGTCAGCTTGACCTTCAGGTTTTCCCTTCAGCTATGCTAGAATTAGATTAAATCTAGATTAAATATTGTTAATCTAGTTCTGGTGCAAATTAATGATAAAGTTAAGGAGCTCCCGAGTCTTGCACTACACATTGGTACTGTAAAGGTATAATGCAAATATTAGCTTTCAAGAACATTTCTTTGATGATAAAGGCTTCAGAGTATTTTATCCATTCCAATCTAGCTTCAGGGAAGTTAATGAAATCAGTTCATTCCGATGCATTTAGTGCCATATAATGACAGGTATGTACTGTGAACATAACGTATGTGACTCTGGGGCGAGATTACTGCATTTATGACTCTCACGAACCAATTTCATGTTGAGTGCTTGTCAGTCAGCCAGGAAAGAGCTTCCCTCCACAGAAGGCCTCAGAGCTGCGCACTGCCTATGGGAAAGAGCTAAGCAATATGTTGATTACAGCATTTTGCAGATACTTATGTACTTCAATTAAATCAAAACCAAAAAAAATCTTTACTATGTAAAGATTTAGGCCTCTGTGGGTCAGGGAATAGTGAAACAAACTAACTTATAAGTGTGCATAAGGTACTTTGTAATAAAATCTGTAATATATTTCCGTATCATGAGATGATGAATAAGTGTATATGGACACGTGGTGGGTAGGATGGGAAGTATTGTACCTAATGCTGTAGCAGTATATCCAGCCTCAGTCTGAATGGAGCTGGGAGTAAGTAGTGTAACCACTATGGTATCGCTTTACCAGTGCCTGTGTTTCTCTCAAAAAAACAAAATCACAAAGTCGTCCTGACAGGCTATTCATTCTGCCCAGACACAAAGTACTTTTTTTTTAATTCTTCCAGTCTTTTAGTTCAGCTGCAAAAACATAATTTCCATTATTCTCATAGTCCTGATGGCCACCCATATTAAAAGCATTTTTAGAAGAGGAGCCGCAAAGCTGTACTTATTGTGCTTTTCAAGTTGAATGCTCTCAAAAATTGAGTCAATGGAGGCTTATAGAAAAGGAATTGTAAAAAGCATGTTTTGTCCTCTATAGGAGTATGTAAGTATGTACTTTGGTAAGCCCAGGGTCCTTTATAGTTGTCTCTCTTCTGTTTCCTAGTAGCCACAGTTTTCACATTTAGCAGGTACTCATTTTGCCAGTATGTTTATATGAATGCTATCATATAGAAATGGGAGCAACAGGTGTTGTTTTGTGCAGGCAGGCAAAAGTTTTTATAGCAACAGCCTTAAGAGCAGCACTACTTGTGCTGATGCATAATGTAGTACCTTAAAAATCCTGTGCTTAGGTATATACATGTGCTTGCATTTGTATAATTCTTCTAGAAACTTCTACAAAATTTTTCCAACGCCATTACAAGGACCTGACACACTTCAGCTGATGGCAGTGAATGCGTTTCAGGTAAAGCCTCTTGGCAAGAGATCAAGATAGAGTAAAACTAGCTGCCAAGCTCATCAAAGGAAATAAAAAGAATAAAATCAGTGAAAAAATAAATAAATAAAGAGAAAGCAGGCTCTCTGGATATATGAACTCATGAAGCAGGTTGAAATGAATACAGTACCAAAGCTGAGGTTAAGAACAATGACGTGAATGAAGAATGAAATATTTCTAAGATAAAGCTAGTATTTCTCAAACCAGGATGTCTTTTGAAATTAAAGGAAATGCTGGAAAAATGTTCATATGACTTTCTAGGAGGAAATATGCTGCTGCTGTTCCAGAGGAAATCCAAGTTATGCTGCAGCTTGCTTTCTTAGTCTTCAGAAGTGTGTCACTAGCAGGTCTACAGTTGATCAGGAATCATTTGGTCATTACAAAATAAACTTTGACTCTCTGTTCATGTAGATGCTGTCTTTGAAATACAGGAAATGTTTTTGCTCCTTCTGATGCATTCCACTTGTATGAGATGACTTGGCTTTTGCCCAATTTTTAGAAGATTCTGTGGCTCACCTGATGTTCAACACCATCACCTTAATCAGTGTATATAGATATTCTTTTACCATGTAAAAAATTTACTGCATACATCTAAAGAAAAGTAATAAAAATATGTGAAGTACTTACACTATCAATTGCAATCAAGTTCTAGAAAGCTTATGTGTTATCTGTATCAAAGTTTTCGTTCTTGCAAGACCTTTTGTAAAAAAGATCCTGATGACTATCTTTCTTATTTTCCAGATTTTTTTTAATGTGATGATGAAATTATTGTAAGAACTACTTTCAGGTGAGTTTTTAATAGGCTTAACCTGTAGATTAAACTAGTGCTTAACTGGCAAGTAAGTGTTTCTTGTATCTTTTGCTTTCTTTTTCTGAAAGAGCTATGAAGATATTATTTCTATGATGAGTATTTTATATTCATTCCAGTCCTGCKGCAGGTTGGATGTCTGTACAGAATAGATGAACTTGGAGTTAACTTGTTTTGTGCAAAAGGCGACCCAAGAAGAGCCAGCATAACTAACTTGTTTTTTACTTTTGTGCTTTTATGTTTGGATGGTACTATGAGTTACCTCGTAGTCACAAAAAATGAAAAGTGAAAGGTAGAAGCTCCAACTGAACTTTGGAAAGAAAAGAGAATAATGCATAGATTTTACTGCATTTATTAGAATTCTTTGGTGCTTATAGTTTATTCCATTCACACTGTTCCCATCTGCAGCACCAGCTTGCTTTTCTTCCCTTAGGACTGCAGGGTGTTTTAATAATAAGCCTTCAAGACCCCCATAGCAACAAGAAGTCTGATAAAATAAAGAGAAAAAGGAGCTGAAGTGATCCCTAGAGAAGGAAAACATATTTTCCACTTTTCATTTCCATTTCACAACAGAATGACGGGCTGAACTAACAAAAGCCCATTGGCATTCCAACAAACCCAAACAGAGTTTGCCTGTTGGGTAGTAATTATATGTTCCAAGTATTCACATACATAATTAAATAGTGTTCTGTTTCTTTAAATAAACATAATCACACAGAAGCCAAAATAGTCAAATGATCTCCTCATTCGTATTTGGACTAGAGAATAATAAGAAAAGTTTTCCAGTAAAATTTTCTTTCCCTGCCTGTTCTCATTTCTAAGCGCAGTTGATTTACAGAAATTGATTCAGTTGACATCAGTAATCCTAGGATATTATTCACTTCTGAAACACATTGTTATCATTTGGACAGAGCTGAAAACCACATCAGTTCCTACTAGCAGCCCATATTCTAACCCTAACAAACTCTTCTGAGTTTGGCTATAATCTATTTAAGTTTTGCTTGCCATTAAGTGCATACGTGTCAAATTGTGCAAGTTGTGGACGTGTAAGAAATGTCCTGCCTAATGCCCTGCCTCCCATCTGCCAGCTGTTCCAGGATTTCCAAATGTTTTCCCTTTCCTGAGCCAGCCAACCTTGTGTTGCTCTTTTAGGTTGCCTGCACGGTGCATTGCCTTTTCGATGACAACATGTCGGATGCACAGAAGAGGCTGGGTGCCTCGGGCCGAACGGATCCTGATGGGAAGCTACACTACAACAGGGGCCGGACAGCAGCGTCACACCAAACAGGGAGGGCAGGAGAGAAATGGCTCTGTAAACATTTCTGGCACACATGAGAGCAAGTTTTTTAATTCCCCAAAATTAGCAGATACATTTTTCATATTTGTGCTATTAATATTGTCATTTCAGGAAGGAGATATAAGGTCATTGTTTGATCCAGTGAGGACATGTGGAGACATAATGTTTTGTAGGCTTGTGGCTACAAGCACACTGAGAAGACTGTCTCAGGCACTGTTATTGATTAGTTGTATTGGAACAGCATCTCTGACTCCTGATCATACAGGTTCAATGCCATGTCATACGCCATTTGCATATTTGAATATGCCCTCTTCCTCCTTCTTACAGGCCTATTACCTCAGATAGCTTTTAATGCAGTTAGAAAATAGTAAAAATACAGGATAGGGGAAAGGATTTCTGCCCTCCCCATCAGTAATTCTGTATCAGCAATCTAATTATTGTCATTGTTTTTCTTGTACATCATGGCAAAAGTAGGTTTGCCAGTATGTACAGGAAGCTCTTTCTGGTGCAGCATAAGAAAAATACTGTTGAGTTTTGTCACATCCCGCCTGTGCAGAGGGAGAGGTGACTCAGATTCGTAAATTCCCTCTGTGTGGATTAAGGTGAAATGACACTCAAGGTCTGTACATAAACAAAGACTTTTATTCCATAGCTAGGCTCATTGATAAATAATTGGGTAGCAGAAATGCTTATTGCTCACCATGCGTGTGGGCATTTATGCCTTGCATTACTTACTAGAAAAAGGTAAAAGAATAGAAGAAAGAGAGATGAGGAAAAAGAGAGAGAGAGAAAGAGATCACCGGTCCGGGTTCCAGCGTTGGTCCAGCCAATGGGGGGTCTCTGGTCTGTAGGAGCGCTTGTCCCGAAGTCCCACCCAGTGGCATTGCTTTCCCCTTTTATATCTGCTATTCCCTATGGACTGCCCCTCTGCCGTGCTGGCAGCTTTTGTTTCGGGGCCTGAGCTCAGAGACTCTTGCTTCAGGGGTTTTGCGTCTTGCGAGTGTTTGAGACATTCCTCGGACAGGCTCAGGGGATTTCCACCCCCTGCTCCCTCACCAAGTTTTGTCTCCTGTCGTCTGTACCCTTCTGAACAAACAGTCCTTTGTTCCAGGGGATTGCAAGTTAGCCTTGGTGTTAGATTGTTTGTTCTTCCATTTGGTCTCCTACAGGTTTAGAAAGTGTCTGCTTGGAATATGACCACTTGGAAGCTGTAGCTTGGATACTAAGTGGGTGATAATACAGTTGCCAAGGCACACACGCTTATGGCTCTGAATACGTATGTGCAGGGCTAATTTTATTTGTCAAAGTTCCAGAAAAGGACAATACCTTAACTGAGACGTGGTATAAAGAGCTCTGCCATGGTGGATAGGCAGTAGAGAGAGATCATATCTCTAAGAGTTTTATGCAGAAAGATTTTCTGTTTCTACTCAACATCTCTGCAGTGGTGTGACTTCACACATGTTAATAAGTTGGAGCTGGCTTAGAATTTGAAGAGCCCCTCAGATGAACTTGAGGCAGTATAAGAAAATCCCATTAGTGATATAAAAGATGATAAAATAATTTGATGTCAGTGTTCCTGAGTGAATCCAGAGAGCTGTATGCTAGCTTTTGGTTTGTGAAGAAATCCTATAATTAAAAACTATTCAAAAGCAGGACTGGGCCATGTTTTTAGCTAAGGAATTATCATCAGACAGATTTTTTAAAAAAATATATTTGTTACTCAATGTACTTTGAGAAGCTTTTACTATGACTATATTTCAGCAAAGGTGTTGTTTGTGAGCTGTTTATTAATGATATTGTGATTTCAGAATGATTTCAAAGTTCTAATTAATCATCTGGGACTGGTCACCAAGATAATATAGTACTGTGTTTTTCCTTGACTATATCCCTTAAACAGGAAAGAGTAAAATGAAAAATTCAAGACAGTCAGTCAGAAAGTGTGCTGTGTGTCTTTATGCAGATCTGTAGTTATTATCCCCAAGGGCTTCGGTTTGTGTTCTGAAAATACTGTCAGGACAGCAGAATTCCTATAAATAATTTTTTGTTAATAGAAACAGAATTTAACAATACTTTTGAAAATAAAATGCATTGCAGGTTTTTTATTCAATTTGAACAAGTGCTTAAATACACTGTTCATGCTTCTCATGAAATTCTCTTCTAGTGGCCACTAGATCCACAGCATTTCTGAAAATTTACAATTAACATTAACTCAAATGAGAAGACATGTAATAAATATCCTTCTCCCTTCACTTTCTTCAGATGCTGTGTCTTTATCATTACCCATTTTGATCAGGAGAATGTCAGTAGATACTCTTTCAGGAGATCAAAAGTTGATTCAGATTTGTCCTTTGTTTTTTCTTTCACAGTTGAAAATATAATACAGATAACATGGAAAAGCGGTGAAGAAAGTTGGTTGCTGTCTTTAAAGGATTGCTTATTTTTTCTGTGTGTGTGATTAGTGGTTGTGGGAAACTAAACTTGTACATTTAAAAAAAAAACAAAACAAAACAATGTCTCTTGGTATTTCATGACAGTCACATTAAACATTACTTGCCTGGGAGAGTATAAAGAACAGTCCTACAAGTACCTCAGTTCCCTGTTTTCCACCAGCTTGTAATGCTAGACATTTTTTGCCATGGTTCCTTGTAGCTTCAACATTTTTATTAGTAATTATTTTTTTAAAAGTGTCAGGAGCAATTCCAGCCACGAACTCTGGCTAGAACACTTCTAAGTTCATGATGAAAGTAGTGACGTTACGACAAGTGCTTTACTAGTAGCATAAAGGAATATCATTTGGCACATTCAACATTGAATCCTACATGTGACTCCTTGTCTTTAAGACATTGTCTCAAAAGAATATTCCCAGGAAAATAAACCCAGGGAGGGACGAAGACATCTTCAGGTGACCATCTGAGAGAATCTCTGTTGCATAGATGACCTTCAAGAATCAGGAACATTAAGTTTGTTATTATAATTTATTTTTTATTTTATAAAACTGAAATTCTGAAACACTACTCTTGGTGCCTTCGTGAAAGGAGAGTGTTAAAATTAGACCTTGGACAAGTTCCAAGTCAGGTAATTACATTTTACCTCTCTAGAAATTGTAGGAAATTTTATTAGATACATTATTCCCATTTTTAGAACTCAGCTGTTATGTTTTGTTCCTGCAGAACATAAAGGCAGTTATTTGTAGAGCTTTGAAAAAAAAGGATTTTGTTCAAGGAAAGAAGCAATATTTTTCTCAAGAGGTGAAATTGGTTATTATGGATACTTATGTTCCATTTGACGTTAGTGGACAAAATTAAAACTTCAAGATTAAGCCTTGCCAAAATTAATAAATTTGGGGTCGATGCCATGTGAAACCTGTAAGAATTTCCACTGCTCTTACTGAACAAGACCAGAGACTAAAGAGCAACAAAGCATAGGTAAAACCAACAGCCATAGGAGAACTATTAGCGTTACTGTGATTCTTTCCTTTATTAATAAGGGTTATACATATATATTTCTATTTTCATGTATCTTCTGTTTTTTGATTTTCATTCCAAAGCAGAAATACTAATTATTCATGATAATTACAATCCTATGTTGCCGACCTAGGAGATGCCAAGGGAAATCAAATAATTATCTAACCTATTGGCTGATTACCTGGAGTGTCACTATTATACATAAGTACTCATAGTTTGGGGTGGAGGGAGCCCTATACCTTCCTAGACATACAGAAATGGAGGAATTTAATAGGGATTCCTATGTTTTTAATTTCCTTCTCTACACAGCAGCTGCATGTGAACACTGAAGTGGAAACTATACTTCAGGAATAAATGACCCATTCACTCCCTTGAATAGACCAGTGGTTAGAGCATGAAGCTGAAAGTTAAGAGACTTGGCTGCTGTTTCCCATTGTGCAATTTACTTGCTCATTGACACTGCATGAAAGATGGACTTCTCTGTTTCAGTTTTCCCATTGTCGCAATGGGGCTAATGAAATTTACTCTCCTCTTGGATATGCTATGAAACTTAAAAATAGTGAAATGCACTGTGTACCAGCCTCAGTACAAATGCAAAGCATGATTTTAAGATGATTTGGGTTTATAACTGCGTACCTATATCATTACTCTTTTATCATTACTCTGATTACTCTTTCAGCGCTTTTGAGAATATATGAAGATGCTAACAATCTGCTGAGTTGTTATGACAGTGCTTGTTGCTTCATTCTAAAGAGCACCCTACTCTTACTTGGCTCTGTAATATGTAGTGGGGACAAACACCTCAAGCTGGCTAAGCTGGAACATTCAAACTGATATCCAGGAGGAGCATACAAAATCAGACAGCTGCTGCTAAAATATCTGCTGTTGCCGTTGGCACTTCTGCTGTTGCTGCTCCCAATCTGTGGCCCCCGAGGTCTGAGCGACACTGATCAGGGTTTGCCTAAGCCAGGAAGACGAAACAGTTTTTGTAACGAGAAAATTGAAGTGCTAGCACAGAAGATTAGTACCCCCCTGCTGCTTACTGTAGGATGATGGGACCTCGGTGAAGGAAAGCTTGGTACAACAACACAGTATCAGTAAATGCAGTAGCTTCTGACTGCAATCAAAACCAATATTTTGGCATCTTGGCTAAGTGGCACCAGAATACTTTCAGCATCTAATTAGATTGCAGTTTAAATGCACACACATTAAATGTGTGATGATATTAATCCAGCATCAGAAAACATAAGCAAAAGTGACCAGATGTTCCACTTTGACAGACTAAATTTTGTTTCTCCTCCCTAATACAGTGTGCTGCTATCTTGGTGATTTTGCTGGCTGAAATGTGACATGCTCCAATAATTGTTTATTTAAGAGCAGAAACCATGATCTACAGTTCTACTGTCCCAAGAGGGTTGTATGTCCATGAGGCTAAAGAGTCATATTATTTCTTGTTCTAGCTTTGTCTCTCTCTTTCCCTCCAAACATCTAATTATTCCACAGAATGTGGAACAGCTTCAGTAACAAAAGTTAAATTACTTCTTGCCATCCTTTTTCTCAAGCAGCACAGTCTATACTGCTGGTTCAAGAACTTCCTTGAAAGGCAGGAATTGGGGATTTAAATCGCCATTCCAGGAAATGGAAACTGACTTCTAGCACCTCATGTCTTGGTGGAGTATTTTAATCACTGAACTATTAAATACAGGATGGCAGCTACTCTTACTGTATTCTGTTTCAGATATATTTTGAAAGAAGAAAAAAAAAAGGTTTTCCTCACTTTTATAAGGGAAGACCTAGTTGTCTAATTTTCCAGGACGATTCAGGATGTTTCCAGTACTAGTAGAAGGAGGCACTCCTCTGCAGCCCTGGCAAGTGTGCTTGAGTTAAAGAAGGGATAGGATTAATTTCCTTCAGGTCACAACCCTGTCTGAAGTGTTTCCTGTCTCCTGCTTTACCCACCTCTTTTTTCAGCGTTTGGGGTGCTGTGAATCCCCACTCTGATGCCACCAATTCCTTTGTTACACTCTGACAGAACCTCTGCATTTTGCTGAAAACTCTTGAACATGATGTGGTGCCCAGGTGCCCAAAAGCTTACCACTGTGGTGCCTGAGTTTTAAGGCATAGATACATCTTCGCCAAGGCAGCTACATTAAGAGTACAATTGCTGTAATCTCTGTCTTTAGCTGATGGTTTGAGCCATACTCTGGGAGCTCCTGTTTCTCTTTGCTGACACTAAGAGCAGCCCTCAGCTACAGAACCCCTCAGTTAGCAACCCAAAATTAAGTGGGGTTAAATGTGGACCTTCATTCCTGCACAAGCTCTCTTAGGAAGTTTGTAGCACAACTGGGATGCAGTCTCTGGTGTCCCAACAGTTTTCTATTTTCTGCCAACTGATTCCAATACAAACTTTTCACAGCTCCTGGAGTAGGACTTTACATCAAAATGTGGAAATATGGTACAGGGTAACAGCATTGCAGTCAAGGATTCAGAAATGCCCTCATGCTCTTGAGTGTCAGGCTTTACCTGTACCTGCAGCGTGCATCTGTGATTTTTTGGCACCATACTGTGTTTCATTGTGGGAGGCACATTCTGTTGTAGCAAGGTTTATTTAATGTGTAAATACTTTGTAGATGTCTCCCCCTCTTCCCTTTCCACCCCGTTCAAGCTCTRCTGATAACACACTGGCTTCTTACAATATTATTCAATCTGTCAAAATTCTATTTTCCCCTGTATTTGTTGTTGCTAAATGCAGACATAAAGAAAATCTACTAGACAAAGATGAGGAATTAATATAAAAGAAGGGTTATGCTAAATACTGTCTAGTAATTGTCTAAGTTCTGGTGACATAGTGTGGTCCATTCCACATTACCAAGGATTATATACCCTTTGTCAAGTAAAAGATTAAAAACAACTCTAGCAAATATGCACTCTGACAGGGGAGGGTTACATGTCTGCCACACAGGTGGACACTACTCCAGTATTTTAAAGAACATGAAAGTATAATTTGATAGAAAAGCTACATAATTTGAAGTATTAATTGGTGATCACTGATTCTTTATCAGTAGAAAATTATCAAAGTGCAATTTCTACAGGCATTAACTTGCAGTTTTATCTTTTAATCACAGTCTCAGCAGTAAAGTGGTTTGTTTTGTAAATTACCTCCGGGATGACACTAAACCAGAGGTCTAAGGTGTGTACAATTCTTCCAAAATGTACAAAGCAAAGCAAGCTGACTCAGCTTCCAGCATTTCGCACGGTTGGGGATGTGACCATCCAGGGAATGTTTGTCTGGATGATGTAACGCTTTTAACTTTGTGTTGAGTAGCCAAGAAGATTGTCTCATGGTGAAGATTCATTCAACATGAAAAACAAGTCAAACAACTGCCCACACTTGATAATTCTACAAATATATTTCAGACTTTATAAAAGCTGAATCTCTGGTGGTATAAAAAAAAAAAGAAAGAAAAAAGAGAAAAGCCTGAGGTAGTGTGTGAAAATAGTATTTTATTTGTTTTTTCTTACTCCACACAACTCTAATTTTATATTCATCTAATGAAGGGACAGAGGCTTTCCATCATTCTGCCTGCTTACACAATGCATGTGTTATATTGCCCCTTTAACCTTTCCCTTCAGTGAGAATGTTAGTAGTCTGTCATTTTCCATTTCAAGTAAATATCATAGTCATTTTTTATGTGTTTATTTGCATTTGTGTTATTGCATTTTATCTTCCTTTTAACATTAAGTCCTTGACCCAGTTAAACACAGAGGACCAATCTTTGTCCTGGCATTTCATAACGTTTTAAAAAACATGAATGGGCTCTCTTCAATGGCGCACATGTCCTTGTTGGCATACGCACGTTTTCATCTTTTGTTTAAAATGGCTAACAAAAGTAAAGGGGCTAAATGTTTTTATTCTAAAACAAAATGAAGAAAAGCCCACATGATTTTCATTGTCGAACTTTTTTGTGTTTGTTTATTTATTTCTCAATTAAGTGAAATATAATATTCACACAGAGGGTGCAGTAGGGAAAATGCAGTGAAACTACTCAAGAATGTAGTCATCCTCACTTCATACAGGGAGAGGGAGCTGCAAAATGATATGCCCAAGGCTGTTTGGCCAGAGTTCAGGTATTGGAGTCCATGCTTTGTTCCCTGAAACACTGCTGTTTTACTTTTTTTTAAAGCAAAGGTTCCTCAGAAATGAGGTTTCTGGGCAGAACAGGTGCCAGAAGGTAGTAATCTACAGCTTGTTCTAAGGCTTAATTGAAGGCTTCTTCATCATGTAGAATGAAAGCACTGTAGAATGAAAGCAGAGTTCAGAAGCAGGTTTAGTGCAGGATTTCTTCTGATGAGCATAACCTGAGATGATAACCTCAGAGCGTAACACTGCATCTAGCAGTTTATGGAAGGCCCTTTTATTGTATTCAGCCTTTTGAAAGTATCACATATGACACAACCCTTAGACTATGCAGAAGCCTCAGAAGGTTTGACTTTGTGTAGAAATTTTCAGATTTGCAACATCTATTTTTTTTTTTTTCAGATAAGGCACTCCATCAGCCCAAGTTATGTAATAGTTTTGCTTTAACACCAATATTATTGTTTTTGCACTATGAACTGACCAGCTTTGCCATCTTTAGACATTTTGATATCTTTTTTTTTTCCCCTTACCATCGAAAACAGAGCATTAACATCTGCAAAGCAGAGATTAGAGTCATAGATCAAACTGATTTTTTTTTTTTTTTTTGAGTGCTGGTATTGCTTCAAAAATCTCTCCCTTGTGACACACTGCATGAAGAAACTAACAAGTCTGCAGGCAGCAAACAACCTTGAAGCACTTCCACTGCTGTTCAGAAGTAATTAATGATAATGTTTCCTACTCCCACCCTGTACTTTCCATAGGTATACATTTTTGCTCTTGTGCTATGGAGACATGAAGTTCTTGTTCTACAGAGATAATCATCTAGAAGGACATTTTCATTGACAAGTATTTACGTAAGCCCTTACAGTCCTTATTGATCAAGACTGACACCTTCATCAAATAAACAGAGCAATAACACTTTTGCTATAGTCATTGAAATGCTCATGTGTTCTGAACCATCTTGAGCAAATCTATTTTGTAGTGATTATCTAGAACTGGAATTTAGCTTGATCTGCTGCTGTCTTATTCTAAGCATTGGGAATTGTTTTGCTTCTTATATTTTAAATATTTTACCAATATACTGATACTTATCTGAAGATAATTTTTCTTACTGAACATTAGAACTTACTCGATTCTTTGAAAATTAGTTTTCTGTCTTTTATTAGTGCTTTATACTTTTACTGTGTAATTAAAAGGTTATGGTGTAGCGAAATATAATCTTTTTCATGCTATGCTAAATGTGTGACAACAACAACAATTTTCAGTGAGAATTTAATATGTAGATGCAAAAATATGTAGGTGTCATTTCAGAAAGTTAGTAGAAAACCAGACTGTACATAAATCATTTTAAAATGATTTAATCACTCATCTAGAAAATAAGAGTCAAAGCTAGCAATGATACAAACTATAGATAATGTTTGTGTATCCTTTAAGAAAAATATAATTATGCTGACTATCCTAAACAAAAAAGTCCTAAGGCTAAACTCCAGTATTTGTCACAGTAGTTTCTACATATGAATTGGACATTAAAGAGGGAGAAAAATGTTAGCTTCACATTCCTGGGAGTGAAGTTATTTGGACTGATTCATGATTTTGCTTCTCTCCCAGAATAATTAGCTTTGCTTATTGATTGATTGATTTTGTAAGAAAACTGGTTGTTTACTCATGCCATAAAAGCTGAATTTTGAATCATATTTTGATAATATTCTGTAAAGCTGTGATGGACAAATGACAGTCTGTGTTTTGCATAATTCTGGACAGCTACTACCCTGTATTATTTCCCAGATCCCATTCCCATCCAGTGGTGGCTTTGTTTTCCTTTTGGGAATGTTATTGTGCAAGCGTTCAGGCGGCATGACTGAATTTAATCCAGTTAGTTAGGGTGAATTTAGTTAGTCTGTATATTAACAATAGTGCAGACGTACTCTGTGTGGTAGTGACATTGCTCCCAAAGTCATTAGATACCTTCATCTCATTCCCTGCTGGTGACTTTCACAGCTGGAGAACTCCTAGTCAAATATACTGTAGACACTAGAAGTTTTTGTTGATCCAAAGGGAGACTGGAGGAGCTGACAGAAAAGAAATCCAGTAAGAGCTGCAGAATAACAAAGATGGCTTAGGAAGTCCCTGAGACGAGGTTGGAGCATGGGAGCATGCTAGGAGGAAGTATCGCACAAGCTCATCATGATCCTGTCTTCTTGCCTAGGCACTCATTCACAGCCACATCAGGAGAGAAAATATTGGGCGAGCGTGTCCTGGTCTCATCCAGTGCAACTGCTGCGTCGTTCCTGTGTTCTTACACCAAGAATTGGTATTTCCTCAGCAAAGTACACAAGAAGCTAATGACCAAATATGCATTCATGTATCTTTTGGGGGTGGGGGCCAGAGAAGAATGTCAGTTTGGTTCTTAAAACTGCACAGTTCTGAACACTTTTATGGTTACTTCACTATTACGATTGAGATCTATATTCCCATGGGTTGAGCCCTAAACCAGAAGGAGAGTTATCATCTCTTGTGTTGTATTAAAATAGTGGTTATATAATTCTGGCTTTTCCAGAAATTGGAGGCCTTGAAGTGTCATTAAACTGAAGAATAAAAGTGACATGTAATATGGATCTAATAAAATAGTTGTTATGATTTCTTTTCAAAGGGCTTGTGCATGGGAACTTTGAGGAGGTTTTTCATACTTATTGGATGTTGAAAATGGATGAGGTAATTGGCATACTCAGCTATTGGCCAAGTCAAATCACTCGTCGTATGACCACGCTAAACACCATTGATTTGCTAATGACTTTTTTCAGATGAGTGAAAAGTGGAAAAATGACAAACAAAAGGTCATAATAGAGAGGGATGTTAGAGTGTGTGGTCGAGGAAGGCTGGAAAGAGGAAGAGCCTAGGATCATTAGCAGTGCTGATTAAAACAAAAGGGTTTCTGGGTCACGGGGGAAAGCAGAGGCATGGCTGTGTGCTCTAAGTATTTGTTTTTATCCTGCAGAGCTATTATACACAACATATGCTACGTCTCTAAGTAACACGTGTGTGAAACCAAAATTCCTTTAGAAAAAGTGGATGCTACTTTTTTAAGCTGTCAAAAATCCCCTGTGTGCCAAACAAATCCAGATAAATTCCCAAAGGGCTTGTGAAAGATAGGAGGCAATGAATAGCTGATTTGAGACTCAAGGCAGGAAACCAAATATCAAGGCCTAATACTTGACAGGCTGTCCTACCTCAGGTCTGGGCCATGAAGCCCAGGGGCTGAGACAGTAGCAAAATACAAGCTCTAATCACAGAAGTCCGTAGGAAACTAAGGTTTGGAGCCAGGGAGAGATTTGTAGTGCATCTTCAGAAAAGGAATCTGAGCTAGGATTGGATTAGTCAATTGTATCACCCTATTTGATATAATCTTTTTTTTTGGCTGTTTTCAGGAAAATGGGAAGTAGGTAACATTTTCTGCATAACAAAGTTCAAGAAAGAAGTTAAGCCCCTGAAATCACAACTAATAATAATAAATTGCTAATATTGTGTATCTGCTGTGCTAGTCTCTCCAGGAAACTGTGTATTAAACAAATCAAATAATGGTTGCAATTATAAGAAAGGAAAGTATTTTTTCTCCTCTCTTGATTCTGTCTCAAAAATTAAGTTGGATATTGCCATTTACTTGGGGATTTGAGGCTGTCCCTCCCCAAAATGAGAAGGTGAGAGATCAACAGGTGTTTCTTTCTAAACAACCCAGGGAGTCAAACGGTGGTGAAGTGGAGGGGATGCATTCATTCCCCACCAGCCATATAATTATCACCAATTGCTCTGGATGGTTTTCATAGTTCATAATACTCACACAAACTCCCTAGGTCATATACTATAAGAACTTCTAAAAAATATCTTAAGAAACAACTAGCTTCCACTACTAGAACCTAGCTGCCTGTCCTGTCCAATTTGTATGTACAGTATCTCCCAAGTGAAAATTAACTTTTTCCTCTATTTGGAGAGGAAGCACTGCATAGTACTTTGTGAATCTCTCTGAAAAGATAAAGTACAATGTAAGTGCAAAGAGTCATTATCAAGGGAAAGTGGATTAGGTACTTAATAAGACAGACATATGTTTTTGGTGATGATCCAGACCATGTCAATTCACAGGAGTAAATCACTTTGTATACTTTACTAATTTGGAATGAATGACAGCAAGAAATGTTTAATGGATATTTGGAGCTGAAGGTCAAGTCATATATTATTGTAAAGGCATATTCCCCAAGATTTGCAATGAGGTTTGATGTATGGCTTTGATTCTGTTTTAATATACCTGTTTCCTTAATGACTACTTGCATTAATTTGCTTTATGAAAGGAAGAAATATACTCCAATCGGTTTTGATGTGCTAATACTTAATCCTGCTAAACTGCCTTCAGCCTTGGTCTATATTAAATGTGTGACTTTTTTGCTCAGTGATGCCAACAAATTCTTGGATGTAAAACTGGCAACCTCCCATGCAGAGAAAGGTGAAAGAGTACTTATCAATGGATGATGCTATAAAAAACATACTTTTGTTGCCAGGTCTCTAATTAAATTACCTTTTATTGCCTTTTTTTGGATTTATTTCTCTTCTTTAAAGCTTTATCTTGCCTCATAAGCAAGATTTAAGATCTAAATGTAGCTGTCCTTCAACTGTTCTCCAGCTAAACACTCCCTACAATCACCATCCTTTTAAAGTTTGGAAGAATAAAATAGTGCTTGAATAGAATACAGAATTGCCATGAAATAAAATGAATGACACCGTAGAGTAGGTTTTTCAAAGTAACATTGCCTAGAAGCTGAAATCCCCTCAAAAATCAGATTTCAGGACAGATACAAAGGCTATTGATATCTAAAGTATTACTTACATGCATGTGTCCAAGTGACACATAAGGCTAGCTCAAAATCTGCCTCACAGCTTAGTCTTCAGAGCATCCRTACACATCAATACTTTAATCTTTTTAATTCCCTAGGTATTTATAATTCTTATGGAGTACTTGTCCAGGTTGCTTGATCTGAGAAACAGAGTGTCTGACACAGCAGCTTGTGTGTGATCCAGTGGTTACGCCTGTCTCCCAGCTGCATTTTCTGTGAAGCTCAATCATCTGTTGCACGCTCACACCACATTTTATACAACCCAGCAACATTCAGATTAACAGAGGACATAGTCGCCATTATTGCTTTCATTTAAAAATATGGGGTGGTAACAGTCATACTTTTTATCAACAGCCGCTAAACAATTACAGCAGTTATTCCATTGAGCAAGAACCTTGCATTCAAAAGCCTTTCTCAACTTATGAAGCTTCTGCTCTCTACATCCAACCTGCTGGGGCCTGCCACATGAGCAAACTAGAATCCATATTGGGTGAAAAGATGGAGAACCAGCAATATTGATAGTTCTGAAGAGAGAGAAAGCAGTAAGTAAGAGAACATTTGCCAAAAAGATCAGGGAGATGCTTCCTATTAAAATGTTAAAATCTTTTAAACAGAAATTATGTACAGTAGCTGAAAATGTCTGATGATGGTGTTTTTTTAAAGCAAATATTACCAACATTACTATGGGAATATGGGTTTAAACACTGCATAATGTAATAAGGAAAACATTTTAAATTGTATTGAAGAACTGAGTAGTATCTGAGAAGCAAACTCCTGAAATAAGCTTAGCATGTCTTCTACTGGCTTGACAGAGAGGTTCATTTTGCTTCATTTAGTTCAGCAGCTCCCCGCACACCACGAGGGCTCTACCATGATTGATGATTTAATAATGTGAAGGTGGCACTTAGTGTAGGCCATCCAATGAGGGACTTCAATATCTGTTTGAATCTGTTCTAATCACCAGCTGCCATGTGGGAGGATGGCAACATGGGCAGTATTGTCAGCCTTGTGTAACCTCAAGACAAGAAGAAATTCAGAAATATACCAAATTCCTGGAAGGAAAATGACAGGGAACAAAAGCAATGATAGGATATATTCTGGTAGCTTGGGTTGACCAGTCGTAGGCTAACTGAAACGGTTTGGATTCAAGTATCAGAAGCAGAAAAGTAACATGTAAATATGCCCACTACGAGATGATAAGTTTCATTTTTTTCTCTGTTTTCTATAAACTAGTGGACAGATTCAGGGTTTCAACTGAACACTGAATATATCTGGTTTTTATGCTTTGTATTACTGTACTTTCTAGTGATCAGAAATACTGGTGTCCATGACTTATCACAGGTGTGGTGTTAAGATATTTACTAAGATATTCCCATGTTGCCTTAATTGCTGCACTGTGACAGCATTTGGGGGTCATTAAACAATAAGATTGCTGAAGTAAAAATCAGTACAGGAAATATGTCTTAATTTAATTAAAAAAATATTGCTTAGTTTGGACCATTAGAGTAATTGGTTGCAAGCAGTATTTTGTGCAATGCAACTAAGAGCTGCGTGTGGAATAATTAATACTTTTTGGGATAGCCAGACTCATTTTAGAGGGTTGAGCATTATAGTAAAGAAGTAAAATGCCTCTAAAAATTAAAGCTATTTCATCTTTTGTTATAAAATACAGAGAGACCCAGTGAGCATGAACGTTTACAATAAAATACCTTAACATAGCAAAGAATAGCCAAACACTGTGACACCTGCCTTATTAGCTTTAAGACATAAATTAATCTCTTGTAAAATTAAGAACATATTATGGGACATATAAGGGATTGCAAAAACCCAGAAGTTCCAAATACAAATCTAAAACCATTCAGGCTGGTGTGTTCCTAGACTCACTAAATCAGGGAAAATGAGTTTTATGAACAATTCACCAGATGGGAAAATGTTCAAATACCACAAAATGTTGATCAGATTTATTTGAAAAGCAAGCTGTAACCATATGCATATGAGAGGAAGTAAAATGGATTTTCAGATATGCAGTGACTGCTGTCAAGCTTGCAGCTGTATGAATTTAATGCTATATTGCTGTTTCTACGGCAGACTTCCTTGATTTCACTTACCTATTTTGCCAGTTAGTATGATTAATATTGATTCAGTTTTACAAGCAATTAAATTGGAAAACATAAATAATCTTTCTACTGGCTTTTCACCAGACAGTACCACATATCTGAATTTTTGACAGGAGGGGTCACTGAGACATATTAATACTGCAGAATCCAGAATCTTTGTGCACAAACAGGCCACACAGATATCATGGCATCTTTACAACTCTGGGATTTCTCATTTATAAATCTTCTCAGATTACCGTAACTTACATGTATTCTACTGCACTGACTTCAGTTCATCTGCTGGAGTCAGAAGAGGGTACATAAATAGTTATAGCTGCTTGATAATGGGTGTAACTTTCTATTTTAACTTTCTAAATGTTTATTTTGTTGAATTAAAAATGAAATCTGAAATGAATCTGAAATAGAGATGAAAGGGATTTGAATGTGTGGTTCACTCCTATTGAAATCAATTATGTACATTTCTGTTTCATAGACATTTTTGTCTTTATATCAAGTCATCAGATGCAACATAATTTTTATTTTTAATCTTCTGTAATTTTTTTTAGTTGTAAATTTTCAGAAGCCACTTTTGATTTTAGGTTAGGTGATTAAACAGTCCTTTTCATAATGTATTTTTAAGTGGTAGAAGTTCAGGCTATTAAAAAAACCAAGCAAGTCAAAAATATGTTCAATTGGGACCAAAATTGCCAGCCACTGAGGAAAAGCTGGATATCAAAAAACATTTGTGCTCATGTAGGGAGTGCCATTTAAGTGCTCTCACAGCTTTGTCTCCTCTCTTTGACCAAGAGAAGAAAGTTTGTATTAGGTCCAGAGTACAAAATCATTCTCCTGACCTATTAGACTACTAGATTTGCGTGTTTTCGTAGATCCTCATCAAGTTGGTGCTATTTTGGTGACAGCCGTTGCCAATGTTGTATTTTTTTCATTTTCAGTTAGCAGGAAGTTTATTACACTTTTAGAAATTTCCTACATCTCTGACTTTGTCAAATCAAGGTTGTGTTGTTGGACTATGCTGGACTGGGTTTTTAAAAACCAGCAAGTTGTATCTGGTGGCTTGTTAAAAGTGCAATTCCTTGTAGGAAGTGTCTTCTACATTTGATCTGCATCAGTTATGTGCTGATTGGTGGGTGAGATTTCAATGCTGACCTCATGCAGGGTCTTGACTCCTTCAGCAGCAGCCTCAGTCTTCAGGTAAGGCTAAGTTGTAGCTGTTAGCTCCTTTGTGTTATGCAAGGCAGATGGTAACTGAACGTATTTCATATTGAGTTCTCATCCATCGTCCATCAACAGATGTTCGAGATATAGTGCAACAACTAAATTCCTCCTCCAGCGTACTAGTAAGGAAGTGGGTTTGGTTAGTGATTTAAAACAGACATAAAGAAAGAAGAAACATAAAAAAGACCAAGTAGACATGTATGGGTTATTTTTTTTACTCTTTCTCACCTCTTTCCTACATTTTTTTCTATATCTATTTCTATTTCTTCTATCATTTTCTTTAGATTTAAGAAAATTACTGTTGTTAAATACTGTGCAGTGTCTAACAAAGGGTGACATTTCAATTGGTTGGAATATTTTCGAACCGTCAAAATGAACTTTAAACACCACCAGACTAGATGGAAGAGATGCTGGTGTCTTATCCATTGGGTTTTGAACYGAAATTTTCAAATGGTGACTGGATGTTGCATTATTACTTTTTATGATGAAACATGCATAGAGTTTAATTAACCCCAGAACCAAAAGAAGAAATCAAAGAAAAACGTGTCAGTTATGTCATTGGTATCTCTATAATGTGCAAAAAAATTTCAGGTAATCTAGTAAAATGTGGAACATGGTTTGCCTTAAAAAGGATCAAGTGTGAACCAGAGATTTTGAAATGAATGGCTGTACTATGTGCCAAGATAATAGTAAGCTAAATTTCTTATGTTCAGTTGGAAGACCTAATTGTTCAAAATTATCCCTCCGTTGATTGAGAAACCTCTTCTCGGCTCTCTCTCCCCTGCTTAATTTCCTCACTTTCACACAGGAGGTGTGCTGGGACAGGTTTTTCCCCTCTCTTCCAGTTACGGAAAGAACTGTTCAAAGCCCACTGACCTCTCTTGGTAGACCAGTGATCTATATCAGGGTACAGAAACATGCCCTTGAAATCTAAACCCAGAAGATTTCTCTTTTTCGTCCCATGCTGGCAGCCTTGCCAAACAGCTGTACAGCAAGAATTGACCAGTTCTGCACATTTTCACTGATTCACAGCACTCCCTGTGCAGCCCCTGCTGTAATTACCACTGTGTTGATGAGAATAACCTGAATGGCCACTTGCTTTTAAGGAGAACTGACTCCATGGCACAAAAAAAAAATCTGCTGTAAAACTAGGAGAGGTTCAAGGTGATTAACTTTCTTGTAGGTTCCCAGCTGGTTTCAGATGTATGCTGCTGAGTTATCACAGAGTACCTGAGGTTCTTGGGAAAACTTTGCTTTATTTCGTGTCATTTTCTCACTGACTGTTCATAACTAAGAGGCGTTGTTGCTGCACTGCTCTGCTCAGACTCTGCTAAGAGAGTCCACTTCTTAAAAGTACATTTCATTTTACAAGAAACACACAAATCCTGGGTGCAATAACCTACACTTCAGGTTTTCAGAGCAGAGATACCTGATTTACTCTGTCATGACAGATTCTTACAATTTTATCACAAGGATTAGCGTATTTCCATGATTTTTTTATGGATTTCAAAACTCCTAAATAATATATATGAGTGATTATTTTATAGAATTACCTTTAAATTAGAATATGTTGATTAGAGAGAAGAAGTTGAAAGGTCTACCTATAACTTCCAGAATCAGCAGGGGGAGGGAGGATTTAAGATTAGAGTGGCAGGAAGAATTTAAATGGATCTCTGATATGTTTTCTTTCCCCACCAGATTTAAGCCAGATTTCCATGCTGACTGTTACCTATTTGGCTTCTAGACCCCCTACAAGATTTTCTCTAGCTTTAGGGAGGTTACAAGTACTAAGATCATTGTAAAATATGAAGCCTTTGATTGTGGCGTCTGTGTCTCCTATGCAGTTTCTTCAGTTTGATTCTAGTTTCTGTTAGGCACTTGGAGCATAGCACAGAAAGCCAATTTGTTACAGCGTATGTGAAACAGAAGAAGGGATAAGCGTGAGAACCCAGCAGTCCAGATTATGCTCTGACTGCATTTTCTGTCACCATTAAATAAAGAAGAGGGGCATACTGTCATTCTCCAAGTAGAAATTAATACAGCCTGTGACATGAACTTACTGGTATTGAAGTGTATGTGAAACCTTGATGGGGTTTTTTTGGAAGGACATATGATGCTGTGGTCACACTGCCAGAAGCCAGAGATATTGAGGCACTTTTTTTTTTTTTTTACTTTTTGCTGTAAGGTCAATCCTCCTGAGATTACTCTTCCATCTGGTCATATGTCTGCCTCATTGCCTGGCTCTGCACTAAGTCATCTGTTGGCAACTTTAACATGACAAAAACCCTCTTAAGTCATCAAAGCCCTAAACTTGCCTTCTGGTACACATAAGAAAGCAGAGATTAGTGGCAGCACCAGCTTCTGTTTTCTAAAGAGGAAAGTAGGTTGACAACAAAGCTCTTTCATGTCTGCCTTTAAAGGTTTGGATATTCTTTGCCTTATTAAGTAATCACCATTTCAAGCCTCCAAAATCCCGAGCTGAAAGACCGATTAGATATTACCCTGACTGTTCTGTTTGCTCTAATTTAGATTTATGACTATGTCAGTTTAAGGAATGAATCTCTCATATCAGACACAGAAGTATTCGTTTCGTTTTCCTATGGAATACAATGTTTCGTTCACTGGCAAAATTCCCAGACCTTCAATATGATGGGAATAAATTATGTACATTTACATGGCACTTTTGTGAATTCTTAATTAAGGAATGGTAACCGTGATCTGAAAAGAAACATTTTATGCAGTGAGAAAAGGAATAAATCTACTAGCCTCTATAAATTGCAACATTTAGCAGGAACGATAGATTTATGTTTGCTTTTCATTTTCTTCCATTGTGTTAAAAAGCCCTTTAACCTTTCAGTATTGATTTAGAACAGAGAGTGAATAAATTCTGCTTGCTTTAGAGGTAAACTTTTCATTTTGACAATTTTACTGAAAAATAAAATAATAAAATTTTTGGTGGAGATTGATCCCTTGATCCCCAAAGCAAGAGCCAAACCTGGAGTCGATATCCTTCAGCCCACACATGAACATCAAGCCTTAGATTACTTTGGAAGACTCTTGCCAGCCCCCTGCCCCCATAGCTCCAGACTTTCCATCTCAGCCCTAGCCATAAAGCTTGGCTAAGCCACAGGCCAGGGACCCTGCTCTCTCCAGAGATTAAATATTCCTCAGAGGACAACCTGAATATCAGTCTTGACTGGCCTGGGAACATGCTTCCCAGACCCCCTATGGCGACAGCTGTGAAAATTTTATTTCTCTCAGCCTTAACTCATACACTTGGTGGACTCACAGGCAAGACACCCTAGCCCTTCACCGCTAAAAATTCTCAGTGCAGATAGTTTTTATACACCCTGATTTCCCTTGACAGTCTGTTTCCAGCTCTACTCCAGCTTTTGCCCTGGGCTTTCTTTGTCTCTCAAATCTAATCCTAGTCAAATCCATGGACAGAGGACTATTTAGGTGTTAAATTTTGAAAAACAAATAGAATGGCCACTACCTCATACAGGACTTCATAACTATCTGTTATCTTCCCCTTTCCATCCTCATCCTAAGTTACAGCACACCTTTTTTCTGCAAGACTGAGATTATTCAGTGAAAAAAACACTGCAGGCTACTCTGCAGGCCACAAATCTACAGTTTGTTTAAGTGTTTAAAAATATATATATAAATGGAAACTTGCTACTTGTTGCAAAAATTTTCTATGAGTTTAAAGTGTTGCACTGCACCCTATTGCTAACATAGGTCATTGTATGTCATTATTAAGTGGAACAAAAAGAAAGATTTTTCAAAATGTAAATGGTGGAGATGAACCCAGCGTCCCCAAGGTACAAGCAAGCTTTGTATTGAAATATTTCAGAGTACAAACATGCTGGTGTCTTGCTTAGAAGGAAAAAGTGAGAAGTCTGATAAGATGTGTAGAGAGAATGTTTACAGCAGTGCATGTAAAAACTTGCTTTGCCTTTTAAAGTTCCCTTTATACTTTAGAATTCTAGTTGTTATCCTAAAATAAATGGAATGAAGGTGAAAGACCAGCAAAGTATGTGGAGAGAAATATGTGCAATTCAGTATTATTCATGCAAATTACAGTGAAATTAAAGAACACCAAAAAACTATTAAGGTGGTGTAATGACAGACAATTAAGGTGCTGTAAGGGCAGACAAATGAAGAAATGCTAAAGACAAACTACATTTAAAACTTTGCAAAATGGTGATTTAGACTGAAATATCATAACTGTTTATGTATTAGGGTGTAAATGTCGAATGAAAGCATGGATTTGTTTTAGGAATCACAAAAAAAGAGCATAATTAAGTCCTAGAACAGAAGTGATATAAGTGAAGAGCCAAGTGATAGAACAGAAGTAAAATTAGGTTAAACACTCAAAGAAAATTTATGAAGAAAGCATAGTGCTCTAAAAGAGGTAGTGAAACTTGTTCCTTAAATTAGAGGAAAGTTTGGAAGTGAAATTGTAGGGAACTCTCTCCTGATGCAGGGACTGGGCTAGACTGAGATTGCTGTTCTTCTAGAGCTTTTGAACTAAAAACTCATTTACGAAACCTAAGGCAAAATGAAAACCAGGAATACAAGAGGAATGGTAAAAAGAATGAAAAGGCCAAGGCAATAGAATCATAGAATCATAGAATCATTAAGGTTGGAAAAGACCTCCAAGATCATCAAGGCCAACCATCAACCCAACACCACCATGCCCACTAAACCATGTCCCGAAGTGCCACATCTACATGTTTTTTGAATGCCTCCAGGGATGGTGACTCCACCACTTCCCTGGGCAGCCTGTTCCAATGCTTGACCACTCTTTCAGTAAAGAAATTTTTCCTAATATCCAATCTAAACCTCCCTTGGCACAACTTGAGGCCATTTCCTCTTGTCTTATTGCTAGTTACTTGGGAGAAGAGACCAACACCTGCCTCTCCACAGCCTCCTTTCGGGTAGTTGTAGAGAGCGATAAGGTCTCCCCTCGGCCTCTTTTTCTCCAGGCTAAACAACCCCAGCTCCCTCAGCTGCTCCTCATAAGACCTGTGCTCCAGACCCTTCACCAGCCTCGTCGCCCTTCTCTGGACACGCTCCAGCACCTCAATGTCCTTCTTGTAGTGAGGGGCCCAAAACTGAACAACAGTGTTTGAGTGCCGAGCACAGGGGCACGATCACCTCCCTACTCCTGCTGGCCACACTATTCCTGATACAGGCCAGGATGCTGTTGGCCTTCTTGGCCACCTGGGCACACTGCCGGCTCATGTTCAGATGTTTATCTGCAAACCCATACGTGTTCAACAAGGTGGCATGTAGCCGAAAATGCACAGGAAAAAATTAAGCTGTCCTGTCAGCTTTCAGCTATACTGATGAAATAGATGATGCACACTATATTAATGCAGAAGTTTAATTTACTGGGGGAGTGTGTGGTGTGCGGGGTGAACGCATGCTGGACTTGCTGTTAGCTCTGGACTGTGACATTTCAGCTTGTGCTGGGCTTGGTCACGGGAGAGGTTCATACAATGCCACATCCACTGCCAGAGCTGCTCTCACTTGGAAAACATAAAGCCTGTTCCCTCCCCTTCCTACCTATCCCTTGAATACATGTTGCAAAGATACATACCTTCTCAAAGCTGGTACACTTGCATAAACACATGACTAATGGCTCACTTTTTAGGCATACAAACAACTTCTCATTGTTGTGTGCTTTTCTTCCCCTCGCCAAATAATTTCTTTTAAGAATATTATAAAAATTCTGTTTCCTTTGTTTTGATTTTCAGGTAAAGGGGACAAGAGTGAACACTATTTAGCAACTATCTAGGTGCGACTTTGCAAAGGTAGACAAGCTAAGTAGTCACGTCACTGAAAATACTGCAACAGTAAACCAGAACACATCAGGGTGGTATTTATGAACTTAGTGAGTTGTGCAATAGGTACCAGAAAAAAAAAACACAAAAACATTCATAACATGACTGTTTCAATATTTGTCTTTCTGTTACTTAAAAGTATGTTAAATGTTTGAAAGGAGAGTGAGGAACTGGATGAAATGTTTCCCTTTTGGAAATGTTGGCTTACATGTGCCAAACTTTCAGAGGCATTAGTTTTAATTTGTTTTAGGTCACAGAGCTCAGCTGTGGCTGCTGCTTCTGCAAACAGAAGTAGGGCAGAGCTGAGAAGTGCAAATAAATGCTCCAAGCTACCTTATGTTAGAGGCCCTGAGCACAGCGTACACTCATGGATGATGAGTTAGGTCTCACAGCTTATAAATCACTTTTCTCTGCGTATGCATCACAAGTCCAGTGATTCAGACATTTTGTGCGATGCTCTAGGTAAGAACCATCCCAGTTTTGATGAGTTGCCCTTGTCTGTTGGGGTTCTTTCAAGCTGTGAACTAGGTCGCGGATCCCGTGGGACCAGCCTGTAAGGTAACACTGGTCAGAAACCAAGGTATGTGGTAGACAGTGGAGAATAGGCTAACCCTTTCAAAACCTAAAATACACATGCACAAAAAATTTACTGCAGTAATTCAGATATCAAGCTGTGTGGAAACGACTGGGCTAAGTTATCTGCTGATTCTCTTGCATCTTAAGTTCTTGTGATTCATTTCTCTTCACTGATGTGAACTCCAATTTTAAAAGTGATTAATCATTGAGAAACAAAGTCATACTGACTTTGGATTAAACTTAGAAAATAATTTAAGTACCCTTGAAAAATTTACAAAAGTTATTTAATGATTTAACATCAGATATTCAGTACCGTTTTGCTTTATGCTTTATTGTTTTTCTTGATGCTTTAATGTTTGTGAGTTTTAGCGTACCTTGTAATTTTGTTCTTATTATGAAATGTCAGTAGCATATTCATTAAAGATATAAACCTAAACATCCCAAATTTTAAGAGGTCTGGCTTTTGATGAGATATGAAAAAAAAAATTACTAGAAAGATGTAACTCAGTTTTTCTGAACTAAATTATCCTCTTTGCTTTCCAAGAAATAAAGTTTATGTAGACCCTTTTCTACTGCTGTTACTGCATATCTTACTATAACATTAAACCTATCACACAGGCTGGTATGGAAGAATCAGGACAAAATGTCAGTCTTAGTGTTAGACGATCCTATTGATTGTGAAACTTGTTGTTGATGGAGTGTGTAAAGATTATCTTCATCCTGTGGTATTTACAGTTTCACATCTAATACTTTATCAAATGATATGAAAACATATTTTTCATTTTTCTATTTTATTCATCTTGTGCTTCATAGAAGGACCGAGTTCTCTTCCCTTTAAACCCTGCAAAATTTTGTCATTGACCTCAAGGAGGCCTGACTAACCATGTGCATGGAAAAATCTTACATAATTGAAGAGAAGTAAACATAACTGAAGCCATATAAATTACTTTTAAATTTTAAGGAATCAAAAAGTTAATGAGATCTTTGTTATAAATGTTTTGAGCATGCTATCAATAAAACGTTCTAATTAATTCCTACCCAAAAGCTGTCAACACCCTTTCTACAATCCTCTTAGATTACTTTTTTTTTTGAAACCAGAAAAATTAAAATGCTGAAGTTCATCATCAGTCTATTTGGTGCATGATTTTAATTATAATTGAATTACTTAGCACTCATTCTTCCATATTTCTTTGCAGCAGACAACTTGCCAGCTAGAAATGTGAAATCTCAGATGATGGCATGCTACAAGTGTCTTCAAAGGTATCTGGTAAAACTTGGCACATTTTAGTGTTTGTAATTTTCCAGGAGTTGGAACTTTGTATCCCTGCAGTAATCATTAGGAATGGGAAGGCTCATTTCATTGATTGCACTGTGAGAAGACTGTTCAGGTTCAGATGGAGCAGAAAGGTTAGTGGAATATCGGTTAAATGCTTCAGTGGTCTGTGTCAAATCTCCAGTCATGCTCTTATCACAGCTGATGAATTTAATTTTTAAAAGAAGCTAAAACTGAGTACATCCTCATACTTTCCAAGGCTGTAGAAGCAATTGAATATACACAAAATGGTAATTTAGATAATAGCAATCTCCTTGCTTTTATATGGAAATTACCATCATGTAGAATCAGTCAGTGAAGAATTCTCAGATTGTCCCATCAAAAAGTTTATGGTCAAGATATTTTTCTTTGGTTTTAATGGATGAAACTCTGCCAATAAACATTTCTGTGTATATTTTGGGCTGTGGTAGCCAAGTCAGATACTGTAAGTGGGTATCATAAAATGAGAAATTAATATATGGAAATAAGGCACCAGTTATGAAATTATGGACAGGAATGCCTGTCATTTTTATTTCAAGTATTTGCACAATAGTTATAGATAATTTACCTTTTCCCCATATGCTAGCATTATTATTTTCACTGGATTTCAGGAAAGAGCTCTTCATTTGCTAGTATTGGTTTTACTCGTGTTACCTCTATGCAGCTCTTTTGCTTTACAACATCCGGTTCCAATGAGAAAAACTTTTAGAATACTTCTTTTGGTTTTGTCAGAAATTACAACATGAAAATGAACCTGTAAGTGGTCAAAAGTAACTAGATTAAAAAATCTGAATGTGATATTTGGAAAAAGCATTTCTGTAGCATTCTTTATGTGAGGGAGTATAACCAGTCAGCTGCCCCTATGAGTAAAAAAAAAAAAACAAAACAAAACAGGAAGGGCCAAATTCATTTTATTTCATTTTAACTAATATTAAAACCATATTATGGACTGTGGCTGCTGACTGCCTGAAGTCGTTGCCTGTTCTACTGCCTTCAGTCAGATTTGGGACAAGTCTTATCTCCAAACTGAAAACTGGGCAAGAAATAGGCTTTCTGATTTGCTGACATTTAGCATATTTTAGGGAAGGGATTATTTAAAAATTGTTTCAGGTTTTAGGCAAACAAAATGCATCAAACATTTACATTGTTTGGTTTTTAAAGTTGAAATAGTTTGATGAAATATGAAATAGTTTGGTCACTGCATTTTGATGAAAAGATACATGAATACAGTGACTCACTGACTAAATAAACAAAAAAAAGATTAATCCTAGTATATTTTGAATTGAGCCATTTTGGTTTTGAGATTCATTTTGATTTGACTGAAGTATCAAAATGAAAAAATCATTGGATGTAAACAAACTTAGAAAATCAGCAGTTGTTTGAAAACACTATACATGATGGGTTTGCCTGCATTTATTGAATATTTTCACCAAGACCTAGTTCTGGCTGTAACTTTCATCCCCAAGGGACTGAATTTTCAAAATCCCTTAAGTATCCCACCAGGATATGTGTTATAAAGTGGATTTGCATTTAGTGGTGAGGAGAGAGTTTAAGTACAATGTAAATCACAGAAGTATTTCACTATTCCCATTGCACCTCTGAAAGGAAATCAACAGAATATTGTAAGCTTTGTGAAGTGTTTTTTATGTTTTTTTAAATGCCAGCGGTAAGTAGATGATTACAGGAGGATTCTACCAGTTTTAAGGTCATCTCAAAGCATTATGTACAATTACAAAAGATAGAAAAATCTATAGAGCTTCTGTATTATTAATCTAGACCAATTAAAGGCCATTTATCTTTAACATCCTACCAACAAAGTGCAAGTTTCTAGCTACGAAAAGATTTGAGCACACGCCTGAAACCAATGTGACCAAACATGAAGGGAGATTTGCAGCTGATATTTAATGTCTGCAAGCTCCATCATTGTCAATGAAACTATGACAAAATTATAGAAACTAATGAACTCCCTGGCCTGTTTAAAGATATGCACATCTAAGTTGTTACCTGACCAGGAATTAAAATTGTAATTGAAGATTTGCTATCCAAAGTATTCTTGTCTTGTTTAGCCTCTCACTGCTTTCGATGACACCCATCCTTAGTTATGTACTAACAGGTGTGACTAAAACTTAACACCAGTCTTTGTTTGTATACTGCTGCATATTAGAATATAATGCAAGCAAAACTCTGTTGACTGATGTAAAAAAGGAGAAGTATCTGCTTGGATGTAATGCTTACTTCTATGTAGTATTAGTTATGGTTAAAATGTTAAAAATTCTTTCATTTCCAATAATATTAACAACACTGCATTTTTTTAACCTCAGAAAACTCTAATTTTGAAGGAATATTTGTAGTGATTCCATAGAAGGGAATATATGATGGGAGTGTTCTTTACTGCATTTTATACAACATCAGGTTCTATGAGGTGTAATGAGCTAACATGAAGCCTTTGGACTAGATTCTGGCATTGCATTATTGATGGCAAATCAATAAAAAACCAGAACATTCAGTTAAGTAGGCAATTGACATTTTACAAAAGTTCAAACATATATTTGTTACAACTGTCATTAGTCTTCCATGATATTAAAAAAGTTAGACTGAGACCAAACTAGAACAAAATAACACCTCATATAACACTTCATAAATAGACAAAAATCAAATTTTTAAAGAGCAACATGGGAAGTGTTCTATGATTATGTAGCATCACAAAATGTAAGATCTGGAGAGTTTATATGAACATGGAACAAACAGGAAAAAAATGTTGGATGCAAATCAACTAAAAAAAAAATCCTCAGTAATGCAAGAAAACATGCCTTTGCCTTTGATGATGTGGCTCTTGGATCAGGTAGGAAGAAGAGGAAGAGGGAGCAGATGCCATCAACTGGCTACAATTCCGTAATGTGCTAAAAAGTACTTTGAGTGAGATGGATGGCATTTTATAACAAAAATCTTTACGAGGCATAACATCAGAGCAGTCTGGTTTGCTAGACACTTGCCTGAGAGGAGGGGAATCTGGATTCCTCTTCCTGATTCAAGGATTATTTAGGAAAACAGTGATTAGATGTCAAAGCACTCTAGTTCCTTCCTTTTATTGAAAGTTCCAGGAAATTATTAATTTGATCCAAAAATTTGACTTAAGTCAGCCATAATTGATTAGTTTTTTTTTTTTTTTAGTCTCTGACAAACATTTTGCAGATAATCTTAACAGTAAACCTTATTTCTTTGCACACTTCTTCAGTTCTTTTTTTGATATACACTAACAATGATTAAAGGACAAAGTTGGTCTGGCAATTTTCAGTAATGTCTCTAAATAAACTTTAATTTTGCATTTAAACTTGTCTTTAAAACTGTGGATTTCCTAGCTGAAGAAATATTTTCTATACTAAAAAAATGAGTTTAGAAAGCTAGCAGAAAATGCTTGGGACACATACTCAAACGAAAAACAAATGCATACAGACTGAGACAGAGATGGAAAGTTAGTACTTAACACTATAAACTCAATCTGTCATGATGGTGGTTGATTGGTTATGGTGTTTTTCTTTCACTGGGAAAACCTTCTCTGAACAAAAAAGTAAATGAATTTATAATTATTCAAATTTATGCAGGTTTTCAGGAAGCTGATTTTGAACAGTCAAAATATTTAGCAAGAGTTTTAATATAAAAGGAAAGTGAAATACGTAATTTGAACTGATTTTCTTTTCAAAAATAATGTCTGATATATAATCAGGAGATAACATTTTGAAAAGGAAAACAAGATAATTCTTTTAAAATGAAACAAAAACTGCCCAAACATTTTCTCATTTATTCTTAAGGAACAGGCAAAACATGTGGGGGTAATCTAATATATATCACAGAAGTAATGTAGGCTTACCAATTCTCTATCATTTTATTCTTAAATTTCTGCTTACAGTTCCGCAATACCATCAAGCACTGAATCATAAACGGGTAAAAATGTGAATTCTGTAGTCCTGTTTTCCTAAACTATGCAGACAGCTTTTTGCATACTCAAACATATGTGAAAACATGTGTCTGTTCTTCTTTGTGGTAGCAAAGTAAGTCAGGCTATAAAAAGGATTTGTAACATCCTATTTTTCTGTCTTTTCTGTAAATCTCATAGGTTTCTCCACAAGTATTCAGCAAGGCAGAGATGTGATCGAAATGATCTTTGTCTGCTGAGAGCAATTAATATAAATTTGGTATACAATTAACGTCTGTATTCATTTGATTTTTTTTTTTAATTATAACAATAAAGCTGGAAAGAAGATTTAAAAAAACAGCTGTAGGAACCCAACTTAAAGTACAACTAAATTTTCTATAGCAGGGGATAAGAAATRATTTTTCTATTCAACAATATCAAGTTGTTAAAGGTGTAATTTTGCTTTTTTTTTAAATTGGGTGCTGGGCATGGCTATTCAATCATGTCTTCCTCATATATAAAGACAAATTGCACTTGCCACCCCACCCCTCCCCCCCCATTTCCACATTTCTAGGAATAATAATAATATAAGCTCTGAATGGTAAAGTTCCCTTTTGTATAGAAAATACACAGATTTTGCAACACTTATAACCCCATCAGTAATATTTTAAAAGATATTTACATTGCCCAATGAAGCAGACTGCCATGCAAAGGAATTTCTGAAAGCTTCTGTGTTGGTTAGGTATATTGAATATCCTACCTGATACCTAACTTGCATCAGTAGTTGCCTAAATATCTTTGAAAGTCTGTCCAAATTCCTTTACAGGCCTGTATTCTCAGCATGGAATTTAAATGAAAACTAATTTCTCTGCTGGTGGCTGTTCCCACAAAGTTATTTTCATTTAAATGAATAAAATGGATAAATATATTAATTAGTAAAAAACCAAGAGTTAGTAACTTTCCAAATTTCAAAGTTCAGACGTCAGCACAGTGTATATTTAAAATGAGTTGACTTTAACAAAGTTTCTGCTCTCTTAAAGCTTTTCTGCGTATATGTGAGTGGCACTTATTTTATCAGAGAATAGATTGCTATCCACTGAAGATACTGCAGCCATTTCGACAAGTATTTCCCTGGCTAAAGCTTTTGACATACATAACATGTATGTCTTGCAAAGATGCTTAGGGCTCTGGACTATAGGCAGCATCATCTTAGGAAAAAAAATGTAGAAAGTAATTCTCTATCTTGCTAGGGAATACTTGCACTTTTAACTTGTATTTACCACTAAATCAGCTTCTGTAATGCTTGTTCCAATGACTCAATGTATCATTTCGACAGAGCTCCCAGTAGCATGCCAAATATACCCAGCTCTTCAACAGGGCTTTCTTCTGAAATTTACTATTCATCCAGCCAGTGCTGTAACAAATTGCCAGCACTGAGAGCAGTATGTGTTATTAGAAGGTTCGAATTCAGCCTCTGCACTATGGATGATATCGGCAAAGCATGTTAAGGTCAAATGCCTTTCTTAAAACCGTATTTGAAAATGTTTGCGATGATACAGGTCTTTAAGGCATAGCTATACATCTGTGCCCTTAGAGTTAGGCAGCATGTTAGCCAGACAGGAACTGAAGTGGCAAGATAAGTGCCACAGCATAAAATAGCTGTTAAAACAAGAGCAGAAAGACTTTTGCGTTCACTATGTTTAGTATAAATCTGCTGTGACATTCATATTTGTGCTTTGAACAAGTTTGACTAAATGTCTTAACATTTAAGTGTGTGTGATTTTTTTTTTTTTTAATTTATGAAGAAATGGAGGGTACTATTGCTGTTAATCACCCTTTCTGTTTCTACTGGAGGCAGATTAATTTGTAAATAGGACCATTAAGGCATATTTCTGTAGCTGGCACTGCAGAAAGGTAGTCTCATAAAGGTCTGGGACAATATGCAAAGGCAGAAATATCCAAGTCAGTGGTCACCACAAGTGTCTAATCTCTTCATGTACAGAAATGGTTTGGCGCTTGTGGCTGGTGGTGTTTCTTTTTCTTACATATAATCTCTCTCTTATCCAGGAAATGCTTACTGACCACCCTTTGCTACATTTCTGTTTTCTTTTGTTAAATTTCATGTCTGTGTCTGCCAATGCTCATCATATTTTAAGAAGAAACAAATCAAGCCCATACTGTTCAAAAGTCATGTTTCATTCATATATAAAAAAAGGAAAAAAATACAACAATAACATATGAAACAGTATGTACCATGCCACTTTAAGGTTTTGGTTACTGTCAAAATTCTGAATTTATTACAATTCTTTCAAAGGTAATTTTAGCGTGCATTGTACATCCTACAAAAGAAACATTGAACGGTGTGTTTCCACCCACCAGATCATGAGCAAGTACTTCAAAATAGTTTGCTTCTGTCAGAGACTGTACGAGTCAAGTTCCCACTTGTGAAGTATTGTATACAAGTATACCACAGAGGAATTCAATGCTGCAACATCCGTGGGAAAGCTATGAGTTACTGGAAAACGTCCTTCTAAGCACACGTGAGAAAACAAAAACCACGTTGCTCTCTTCTTCATGTGGAGTAACTGTGTAGATCAGTTGAACACTAAACACGCATACGTGTGCAACGGTTGACAATACAATGCAGTTATTCTGTCAGAGACAAATTCAGCCCTCTCGGAGGGCCTGAATGTAGCTGATTCTTTGTATAAACTTTTAGTGGTTTACAGGCATAATGTGCACAAATGAGTATTTGTTGCTCCCAGTACACTGTTGATACCAGTGATGCTAGAGGAAAAACTCCTCATTTGGAAGGAGTATCTATTGTTGTATCTATTTTGTTCTTTATAATCAGGAAAGAGTTTGGTCTGCCCATATTCCAAGCTGACTGATAAGGTACATGGTTGTGACTAACAAAGAAGCTGCTGAGTGCTACTGAGTTACCACCAGCCCTGTGCAATCACCTTTTAGTGTGACTGGACTTTTGTGTGTTGATCTGGTCTATATCAGCTGAAAAGTCATTGCAGAATTCAGCCAATATGATGAAGTTTTAAGAAAACTTAACTTCTAGAGACCAAAATTCAATCTGTCATTACTATTTTGTATGTATGTGATATTTAATATTTTTAAATATTTGTAAAGTTCCACAGAAGTAGAAACCATTAAAGTTAGACTGGCATATGTGGAGAAACAGCGTAACAACGTCAATTCTTATATCTATGCACATGTCATTAGGTAGCAGGACAATGGCCTTTGCAAAGTGTGATAAGATGCACTGAACAATTACATACTTTTATTATAACATGACCAGCTCAAATAGAATTGCAGCCAGACTCTTGTATTAAGTGTGTTCTGTAGCCCAGTCTCCAAAATGCTGCTTTTGACAACTGTACCACTTCTTTAGATAATGATGATTTAGCTATTGGTCTTTGACTTTTGATCTTATTGTAACCATATGAAAAGCATAAAGACTTCATTTATTTTATAGCAGTACAGAATAGACAGGAGACATCACAACTTTCTGACATGTAATTGTGAATTTGTAAGGAATGCGTTCATTAGGAAACCACCATTTCCTTATTTTCTTCTGTGAACCTTGCAGTATCACAGCTATTATATAATTTTTTTGTGAGGTTTTCCTGTCTTTTAAGTGCTTTGCAGGTTCAGATTCTGTAAAGCACTCCTTCATCTTTTCACCATCTTCCAGAAGTTTAGGATTTTATTTGGAAGTCTCCTTTTCAAGTAGCAATTTGTCCCTGCCTACTTTGCATTATAAAAGCTGACATTATCAGAGCCTAAGGTTGTATGATTGCAGGCAGCAACTGTTTTATACTGAAGTCTGAAAGAAAAGATGCCTTTAGATCTTATATTGCCTCATATGTGACCAGGGATAAGGTATTTTTAGCAGGGATTTGCATTAATAAAAATTAAAGCTTTAGGATTTCACTTCAAAGGGAAATGTCAATGAAAGCATATCCTCTCTTAGTTGCATTGGTAGCAGAATATTAATATGACTAATGTAAAAGTTTATATAGCTAGAGACTGCGGTCTCTGTTTCTCAGTAGAGAAAAAATAATTCTTAGACCACATCAGAAGACTGCAGCACTTAAAAGAAAGATAAAGAAATGAGGAGTGTCTTTTTTTTCAGGAGCAGTAAGCATGCAGAGCACACTCATTTTCAAACTGGAATATTTGTTATTAAAAAGGTTAATTTTTAATGTACAAATTCTAGACAGGCATTGACATAGAAATAAATATATTAGTCATTATGTGCTAGCTTTTGCAAGCTTTACTGGTGCCAAGTATTATTTTATGCTACAAGTACAGTCATTGATTTCAGCAAAACAGCTCTATAGTGTAAGTTGCTGCTTGAGGGACAGAAAAATCTGTGTGAAGTATAACTTATTAAACACAATTACACAGTAAAATGGATTATTTCATTGATACTAGTCCATAGGAACATCCAATTTGCAAATAGTTAGTGAGGAGATTTTTGAATGCAGAAAGTCCTTTTTAGTTCAAAAGAGGAAAAATGGATTGTCAGTTTTTTGGAACAAAGCACAGGGAGAAGATGTGTGTATTTGTTTTCTTACTGTCCCAAATAATTAAGGGATTTTATTTCTTTTATTGTAAGTAATATAAGCAAATATAGATATCATTCACTTAATAGGAAGTTCAGTAACATAAATTCTCAGCCAGGCATTGCTCAAACATTTAAAGCATTCATCAGTCTTCCCAGATCGTGCAAATTATTATTAAAAAGCCTGATGCTTTAAGAGTATCGTCTGGAAATCTTGTATAAGATCTGGAGCATTTCAGCTTTACTCTTACCTTAACCGGGAATGGTAGCACCTTAGCCTTGAATACAATCTCAGATTATTAGCTATTAACTTGTGTCAAGTTTTTGTACTCGATGAATATGCCAGATGCATTTGTATACTTGTGAGTGAGGTTAATATTGGCAGCACAATAGGAGGATAGTGTTTAATTGTTTCTTTGGTTTTGCTGAAGTTGAGAAAAACATACATGGCCCAGAAATCCCAAAAGTAACTTTTTCTAAAGTAGTATAAAACTGCTGCTCACTCTTTCTAGATTCTTCACGTATCTAGTTTCATCATCAGTCTGCATCAAGCAGGCAGAATAAAGATATCAATTTCTCTTGAACTCCCATAAATCTTATAAAAAGATTTCCTGAATCTGGAAACCATTAATAGTTGATCAGTCTCCCTAGCAAAGAAAGAGTCGCTTTTTTACAACAGACCTTCTGACAACAGGGGTCTTGAGAGACTATTGAAGGCACTTTTCATGATAAATGCAGAGCTTTCTACATGATTCCTGTAGTTTAATGAAAAGTATGTTTGGAGGTGTTTTTTATGAGTTTTTACTGAATTAACAATCATTGTAAAGAAAGCGAGTAGTCCTATGCCTATTCAGTAGGTTGTGATAGAGCTGCTAGTGTGCTTTTTCACTGTTGACTGGATTCTGTGCCTGGGTGGATTTGACTATGATTAAGGGTTGCGTGAAGAATATGTATTAGTAAATGAGATAGAAACTGCAAGTTGATGGGCTAACCCACTGACCTGTAGAAAGCACCATTTTCCAAAAGACTTTATACGTGAGGCTTTCTAGCCTTTTAAGTGGTTTTAAAGAATCACTCCTACAGTTATATTTAAATGAACCAGAAGATGCTGTTGCCTGATTGCATCACTTTCTTTTACAAGATTTAATGGTGAGACCTGTAAACAGAATAGAGACATCTAAAGGGGATTTTTAGAATAATTCAGTTGCTTGTGTCCAAAATCAGTGTTAAAAGGCCTTGCCCAACAGCCACTGAGGAAGATCTACATTTTATTTCATTTTTATAACCAAAGTTTCCCAGGCTTCTATGGTCTTTTAGACTCCTTTTATCTTCTAGAATTATTCTTGTATTGAGTAGCCAGAGTATTACCTCATGCCTAAAGTATGTCAGTGTTTAAATATTAAATTTAAATTAAAAAAATTAAATAAACAAATGCAGAAAGATGACAATGATACATTTGTGATTTCTCTTACCCTCTTCCATGTAGTGATTTAATCACTCACTCAGCCATTAGGAAAATCTGACTCAGTTCCCTTTCTTCCCTGAAAGGATTTGGTCTAGTAATTACAGAATATGTGCAATATACGAACTGGAGTGAGGACAGTGACTGACACCCAAGATTCACCACTTCTAGGAAAGTTTCCTAACCAGCATGACGGAGATTCAGAGCCCCTTTTGGCACTAGATTTTATTTATTTATTTATGTATTTATTTATTTTTAATTTGGAAAACTTCAGCAGGAGAGATCTTGACCTCTGAGTAGATCACTAATGTTTTTTACTTATTATAAAATTAATAAAATTTCTCTGACTGTTGTAGTTTAACCCGGCAGGCAGCCAACCAAACACCACACAGCTGCTTGCTCACTCCCCCCCATCCCCCAGTGGGATGGGGGAGAGAATCGGAAAAAAAAGAAAAATTTGTGGATTGAGATAAAGACAGCTTAATAGAGCAGAAAAGGAAGGGATAATAATAATAATAATAATAATAATAATAATAATAATGGTAGAATATACTAAATGAGTGATGCACAATGCAATTTTTCACCACCCACCGACCAATGCCCAGCCAGTCCCCAAGCAGCGATCGCCCCTCCCCCACCAACCCCCAGTTTATGTACTGAGCATGACGTCATATGGTATGGAATACCCCGTTGGCCGGTTTGGGCCAGCTGTCCTGACTATGCCCCCTCCCAGCTTCTTGTGCACCTGGCAGAGCACATCATCAATGTGTTATCAACATTATTCTCATACTAAATCCAAAACACAGCACTATACCAGCTACTAGGAAGAAAATTAACTCTATCCCAGCCGAAACCAGGACACTGACTCATAAGTTACACCTATTTTATTGTGAATAAAATCTCATTTTATTTTCATTTGCGAGAATGTACGTGGGGGATTTGAGTCTTTTGCTTCTGCGTGTATAACATTCAATGCTGACTCTAGGTGTAATAACTAGGTGTAACAGCTCTAGGTATAACTATGTTGGCATAACAACTGCTTCTCAATAAACCCACTCTTCTTAGTGTGGTTCAGCTGTAAGCCTTGATCAATGGAGACTGAAGCTTAGGCCTTCCATGTTCCTCTCGAAGGAATAAATTCACAGACACTGGAGAGTTTGAATGTGCTGGTTCCACAAGTAAAATAGAGTAAATGACATGTATCCAATTGTGGATGTGGAATGAGTTTATTGATCTGACAGCCTGCATTCCGCTTAATTCCAAATTTATAGGGCAATGCTTTTTAGAGTTACACATAGAGAGGATTTGATGCTACGTTTGAACTACTGTACTGTTGTTACTGATGGAGAAATTGTGATTGGGAAAAATCTGAGCTGCAATTTTCTCAATTACACATGCAGGAATTATTAACATCTTTCAGGCCAATACACAAAGTCTGAAGTAGAGCTCATTAAAAAAAAAAAAGTCAGTAAAGGCTTTATTCTTGTTACCACATTAAAGAAAAATGTGATTTATCAAACTGAACTTTCCAATTCCACTCAGAGTTTCTTCAGACTCCCTTTTCCATTGCCTTGAATGCATTTGGTGCTCTAAATTCATGTTATTTGACAAGCACATTTGTATCTCAAATTTTTCAAAAATTCTGTTCTGCAAACCTTTTCATTTTCTTTGTGATTCAGAAAGAAACATAACTTTAAGATTAGGAATTCTTTCAAAATCTGCCATTCCATTCAACTTTGCTTTCAATGCATATATCACTTAAAGTAATGCACCAAAGAACTAGCGTATATTGACAACATCTCACTGAACAGCATTATCAGCCAGAACATGTTATATCTGTCTTTTCAGATCATTCCTGATGTCTACAAATGTATCACGTCATAATTATGCACCAAACAGTTTGGACGCCAACTTTCAGATTACAGGTAAATTGCAAATATCTTTGACAATTCAGTGCATGTGAATGGATACATGATAATAATGTTTCTGTTCCTCAGCTACATGACACTATTTTTAACTAACGAGTAATAATAGAATGCTAATATGAATTCATGACACTTTAAAAATTACTGATATTTTCATGAATACTAGCAGCTGTTTAAATATTCCTAATTACAAATATCACTTATCAAGAGAAGCATATTGAAGTCAAGTGTTTTGTATGCAAGCACATTTGCAAAGCTGTTATGTTCTATTTTTTTCTCTTCACTCTTGAGCTAGGTTTACTTTTTCTTAATGTGCATAGTACTGGTCTTGAAATAGTTTAAACTGAAATTAATACGCAGTAATCTAATAAAATATATCTTTATTCAAGAGATTCAGAAGAGCAAAGAAGCTGTAGGATTAAACTTTTGCCTTACTGAATTAGATATATTGTCTGTCACAGCAGGCATGTCATGAATTATGTGGGAGATACAGGATCAAATAAATTACTTACTACATCAAATAAATCACCTGATAAAACATACTATATTAATATTAAATCAAATATGTTTAAGAATTCTGCAGCCTACAGGTAGTTAGAAAGATATTATTTTCTAAGTCTTTATTTAAATTCAATTCACTAAGCATGCAAGGTGTGCACCATCTGGTAAAAGGCAGAAATATTCCTGTGAGAGCTTTCTTTTTCTTTTCTATATTAGACTGCTTTATCAACTTTGATACTGAAATAGCAGAATGGTGGTATACTGAGTACTAGTAAGTTTTCTTACACTTTTTAATTGTGGATGAAGAGGCTTTGTTAATGAGGAGTGTTATGAGACAAACATTTATATGATGACTATGATGTGGATCATTGCCATGCCTGTTTATTATAACTCTTAATGAAAGGCAGCTTCCTATCACATATGTGTGGAAATCTGCTTTTTACGGTCACTGACAATTTTCTTACTTTAAACTGCATAATATCTGCTTAGAATTTATGCTGTTACAAAGACATAATGTCTCAATTTTAGCAGTTCCAGTCTTTTGCTGTGGCATGTTTTAAAAACTGTTTTTGTTTGCTTGTTCATTTAAAAAAATGACTTTTGTATTTTTTTTCCCTTGTTTTGTTTAACCTTTGGACAAGCTATCATCTTTCCTGGACATTGATCTTCAAGAAACTCACATATTATGTATATGGAAGCCATTTAGCTATTATGTAGCTATTTAGCAATTGATCTTACTGGGAATTCTGGTCCAAATATGACACAGTCCACAGTGCCGTGTCTTGTTATATTAACGGAGCATTTGCACCTGGTTCATCCTCTGCTATATAAAATGAGTTTTTAATGGCTCCCAGAACAAGGAAGTGTGCCATTAAGGTCTGAGCATATGGCAGTCCTGAGAAGGCTGGACTGGGATTGAGAGAAAGGTCCAGTTGGCTGGTTCCCCCACATTTTTTTCATCCGTTAGCAGCCAGCTTTCTTCCCATTCCAACTTAGGTATGGATGTTAGCTTAGTCAATGGAGCACCAGTGAGGCTTTGTTCTATCAAGTTTATGATCCCACAGAAGGCAGGTGTAACATCTCCTGTGATTTCAGGATTCAACTTTGTACAGACTGATTTCCTGATAAACATAATATGACCGTGTGAGGAGCAATGACAGAACTGTGCAAATGCAATTTAAAATGTGGATTTTAAAAATAACCCAATACGGTTTATATTATTTTGCTACAGAGAGCACAAGGCAATACAGAGGAATATTTGGAACTAAATGAGTGCTGAAAGAAGGGGGGAAAAGTGTTTCTTGAAGAGCTGTTTGTAAAATTATTATTTTCTTTTCATTTCTGATTGTCTTTTACTTGACTTCAACTACATTACAGTTATAGTGTACAAAATCTTCATCCTGAAAATCTACCTAGGTAAATGGTAGGCAGTTAAGGGATGTCATCATTAAGGGATGACAAGATATCTGTCATGTTATACAGCGCACCTAATATGGTTCAATTTGGGAATCGAGAAGAGGAATTGCATAGCCAGATATGCACCCTATTGTTTCTGATTATAATTTTAAAATGTCCCAGAGTTTAGAACAAAACATTTTAGCCTCGGTTATTTACTTATTTGTGCTTTACCACCACATCCTCAGATCCTAACTGTCATGGCGCTGGCACAGAACCATTTGGTCAAAGGGAGTTGACGTGTACATAGCAAAAGAGAAACAGTATTCAAATGTGTAACATTTTTAGAAGTTTATCACATTTATAGATTTTGTCTTGCTGAAAAGTTGCATAAAAGTATCTTACGATAAATTTTAAATAAATTTAGTGACTCTTTTCAGTGAATATCATTTGATGGGAATGAAAATTTTATAATTCAGGCTGCGGAGAATTCTGTGAAATTGTATTTTTCCTACAATCATAGGAAGTTTGAAGCTACAGTGGGGTAACTTACTCATGGCATTTCTCAGTGGGCTGAATCCTTTCCTTCTCCTACATGAATCAGAGGCAAAATAGAACCTCTGTATTGATACTGAAGTCACTGAGACCCCTCTGGCACAAGAAGAGCCCAGAAAAGCCTCACTGTTGAGCTGCCAGAGGTAAGCAGAAAAACAAGCAGCCACACTCACACATGATTTTTCTGCATTATGTCAAGGAGGATCATTTAACTGGAAGCTGTACAGCCATCTCAGGTTGGGAGGAAGGGGGAGAGCCCCTTTAAAAGGGCAGTTCAGCACAAAGTATGGGAGCAAGCGTTATATTACTYGTTGCTGTTGGCAGAGTAAGAAGTACCAGGTGCCAGAAGTAAGTAGGGCCTCCAACAGCACTGCCAGCATCTATATGTATAGGACTGCTGCTGCCCGATTTATGGAGGGAGATTTGGCTTCTGGATGACATCTTCAGGTTATTTAATACCAACATAAGATAGTACAGGTAAGTGAAGAGTTTTCAAGGTCAGTTCTGCATTAAGCAAAATGCCTTTATCAGCTGTCTTCAACATCTGGCACTGCTTTGTCTTTCAGATGATAGCCTTCAGCTCTGTTTCCCTTTGGAACATGATTTACTTACCTTTGTACAGCATTAGCAGGTAGTTACAACACAACTATACAACACATCTATAAAGCAGCAGTGTTTGTTTTGTCCCTTTCTAGGCTGTCTCTCACAAAGCATCCAAGCAACATAATGAAAACCAAAATACAACCATTTCATGTCAGACAGCGGAACTAACTAGCCTAACATACAGCAGGCAGTACTTGAACAGCAAATGTAAGGCAGTGTCTGAGAGTTGACTTACGGCAAGTCAACTCACAAACACAGGATCAATGCTCTACTCATATGAATGGCAAGTTAAATAAAGAATAGCAAAAGCAAAATACATATTTTACAATAACCTTGAACGGTTTCTTCTCTGTGGGCAATTTTTTACTTGGTTGTTCGGAGTTGGTTGGTTCATTTTAGATTAAAATATTTTTACAAGTTTTGAGAGACACTGTGAAAAACAAAAGATGTATCATTTTATTATCTCCTCTGTAAAATGTAAAAACATACTTCTCCATGAGAAACTGTTCAGCTGAATTATTGTTATGGAGATATATTGCAAATAGCACATAAGGATATTTCTTCTGTCTTAAATAAATTCAAGTGGCAGCAAGTTGATTTTTCATTCCCTTCCTCAGCCACTGACACAGAGACAAATCAGTATCACTTGAATTTATTTTCATTTGGAGAAAAGGGGGGGCAGGGAGAAAGGCTTGATCTCTTAAGACCAATGAATTCAAAGATAATATTGTCTTACTGAAGTAGCAGAACACCATGAAGAGCAAAGACTAATCTGAGAACAGGATTTGCAAAAAATTTCGTGTAAATCAAATCATAAGTATGGTTGGTACAAACACACCATCTGTGTTAGCTCACTGTTAAGCAGGTATTGGCAGGAAACAAACTGGAATCTTTATAAACTGTGAGACGAGATTTATAGCAGGTCAGGGTTTCACTAGTTTCAAATGTAATCAATGCCAGGCATAATTAACATATTTCTCATATTATTTTAAGGGCACCTCCCTAAAATTATTTTTCAATGTTTTCATATTTTAAAATAATAGTGAATATGGCTAATGACTAACATTCATGGCATAATATGAAAATAATATCTTATACTTTTGCATAGAAAATGGGAAATTAATATAATCAAAGAGCATCTGTTTCTGAACTTCCCTGTGCTAGACCACTGACAAAATAGTAAGTACTTCCTGACCAAAATTTGAAACATTTTTCTTCAGTTTTTCTCCTCGAGTGCACTTTCATAAGCAGTGGCATACAACAATATCCACATGAAATGATTAATTTAATCCTGAAAATTATTGGATTTGTTGAGTGCAAAATAATGTTGGACTAAAATAAATGCAAGAAATAGGCACTAGGTGGTAAGCTGATATTTAGCCTCACACACTTGGCAGTTTGCCACAAAGTTTGTGATGCAGTTCTGCTTTTTAGGGCCTGATGCATACTCTCTTTTTTCCCATTTCCTGTAAGAAAGAGGTTTCAACAGACTTCACAGTATTTCAAAATTATTGACTGATGAATAGGAAAAGGAAAATCAGCCAAATAGGAAAAAAAAATATTGCAAAAGGACGCCTACAGTCCAACCTATAGAAACTTATTTTGTAGCTGGATGAAAGAAGCTCTTCCAGGATTTTATTATCTTCTCTCTAAATTAAGCAGAAGAGAAATTTGACCTGTAGCCTTCAATATTCCACTGTACTCCCTGCAGTGCTAAAAATAGGAGGTAAATAACATTACCACAACCGTAGTTTATACATTTGATTCTAATCAAGAGACCCCAAATAATTAATTTGAGGTCAAATTTTTCAAGTGACCCAAAATAATTGTTCTGTGGGATTTTTTTTGTTTGTTTGCTTGTTTTTTAAATTTAGCTTTAACTAGCTGAGTTGCAGCACCAGCTTTTGGGTGGCTAAATGTTTGTCAGGCGAATACCATTCTAACTAATGTATATTTGCCAAAGATAAATTTGAGAACTACTTCATTAGGTTTTTAAAAGCCTGACTACATCAGAAACTCCCAGTTATGAAAAGTTGCTCATATGAAGAAAGGATTTCAATTTTAAGAATTTGACATTTGACATTTGAAACAACACAAAACAATTTGATATGTCAAAGATAGACATGGATCAGATCTTCAGTGGTTATGCTGTAGCTACTTCATTTCCAGTGGCATTATAGAAATCTATATCTAATGGGTAATTTATCATTTTTCCAACAAATACTCTCTTTCAGTCATGGATAATAGGTGATGTAATTGCTCTATGACATTAATATAAAAGATATTGAAAACTTTCTGTATCTTTTGCATCATGAACACTCTTTTAGTAATGACTTAAAATAAAAGTTCCTAAATCTGTCACACAATGTTAGGCACTCCAGTGTACTTGATTTATTATGTGTGTAAATTAATTTACAGGCATTTTCATTTGTTTCACTGATATAAGTTTTTATAAAAATTGGTCTGAAGGATTTAGCATGACACAATGGCTTTATCTGTTATCTTCATATTATATTCAAAGAAGTAAATGAAACATCTTTGATGATGAAATAGGCTCTAGGATTGTGGCACTCGGTATTTTTACTTTAATCAATCCCAGCAGACATATCTTACTATAATAGATCAAACAAATTGCACTCTTGATTTAGTTTGAACCTAGTGAGGCTGAACAAACTACATTTTTTTTTCCCCTTACTCTATGGCTGATAATGAACAAATGGATAACCAGATGGCATAATTTTTGTAAAATTTCCAAGATACATACTGTGGCATATAAAAAGACACATTCATAAAGTGTCCTATCTTCTGGCACGTATCTCAATTCATTCAAGTAAAAACTGGCACAGAAGCATCTGTTTTTCCACGTAACTGTTGACTCTTAAAACGTATAAATGGCAAATCTCAAAATGAGAAACAGTACATTTTAACTATAAATGCAACTAGTTTTGTCACACTTTTTTCTCTGTTCTTCCTTATTATTTTATAGCAGAAGGTTCTTGAGAAGGCATAACAAAAATTAAACACTTCAAGATGTATAAGTTTACAAATGGACTTTGTTAACTTCAGTCAGAATAAATTAATTCTAAAACAAACACTTATTTCAGGAGGAAATTGAGGCTTCCACAGTAAGCCAGTACAAGGCATCTGAATGATTTAAATCCTTCATAAGGGAAGGCAGTAGTCAGCCTTCAGCAAAGCCTTCTCTACACAGGTGAATCTTTGGTTTTGGTTATACATATCTTATATACTTCTAGTATAGGAATCTTTTTTCTTGGTGTTGGCAAAGGGTTTTTTTGTGCAGATACCCATGGTCTTTTGTTGTTGTTATTGCTGAAAAAGATGAATTTATTGGGATCTTTGCCATTTGCACAGGAGATCAGACCTCTTGAACAGGATGGTCTGTCACTGTCCAGATGATCACAGGAGTCTCCCTTGCAAGAGTCCTTGGAAGAATATCTTCAGCTGGATCTGGTGAGACACCCTGAACTGCCATTCTAGTAATTTTTGATAATTCAGCTGACCCATGGTCTTACATGACCACTTCAGCATATATATGATTTGTTTGCTATTGATTATCTGTGTACAAAAGACTCACCGCCATGTGATAATTTCCGCACCTGTGGCTACAGATTCTTTGGATTGTTTACAAGTACCTTACCTATGTACAGTTTGGTAAACTCTGTGCGAAGAGCTGCCGAGGGGAGTCTCTGGGATGGGCAGGTTCTCCACCCAGGTTGGTAGTTGAAGCATACGTTGAAACACACAAGTTGTGCCTAACAGTTTGTTTAGACAGAGCATGAGTTGCCTGGAGGAATCTCTGGGACCGTCTGAAATTTCCACCTGGAGAGCTCCTCTAAAAATTTGTCAAATGCTTTTTTGCAGCATTCTGGTTGAAGGCAGCTAGAAGTTCAGTCAGTCATTCAAGGTATTAATGACTAAGTATGCTGTGCATGTACACAGGCACAACATATGTTGTCTCATACAATGACCAATCATATCAACTCAGGGTACCCAGAAGTCCAGGACAGGCCAGGTCTAAGGATTGTGGGTGTATGTGTGCGTGTTTAAGTTTACTGTGCAATTTAAATGAGAGGTGAGTAACAGAGAATATTTTATAACCACCTTTCAGACATTTGCAATTTCTGCTCAATTTATATTGGCTTTGCCAAATGGAGGAGGATAGGTGAAGTGAAAATATTCCTTTTCCTTGAATTCTCCATTCTTGAACTTTGATCTTCAGCTGATGGCCTCTTCCACATCTAGGCTCCCACATCAGCTGAGCTCCTGTTATCAGATGGTGGTACAAATATCAAGACCTGTAGTTAGAAGAGAGGTATCTCTTTACTTTCTCTGCTTCAGCATCAGCTGAGCAGCAGGCTAACACCAGAACCAAGGAACAGCAGGGAGAAAAGGAACTATTTTATAAGCCAGAGGATTCAATGAGCAACTGAAAGTCCTGTCTCACTGTGACCCACGCTGCAAGATTATATCTTCAGGAGAAGCAGTGAGGTAAGCACACTGAATCTGTAATGCAGTCTCTGGCAATAAAATCTTGTATGTATGCTGAATTGTTAGATAGCAAGGCTAGAGTAGCTCATTATGAGTATGTTTCAATGGGGTGCAGACAGACGCCTGCTTTTCTGTCCACATTGAAAGGCAGCTGGACACAAGTCAGTGCCACTGTGTGAGCTAGTGTTTCCTGCTTCTTATCTGGGGGCTGTGCCTGCAAACACTGGAGCTTGACTGATCCAGGCAGGAACCTGGAGGAAGTTGTGTCAATCTGCACTTGTCCCTGTACACAAACATTGAGTAGGCTTATCAGGTGGGATTTAGTTCCTCAATAACACACTAAGCTAAGCACCCATGACAGTCACTGAAGATTTAGCACCAGGGGAGTCTGGGGAGATATTCAGCTCATCTCAAAGTAGTCATCTACACTTGGCCAGCTGCCTTGTTTTCTAGACTCCATCGACTGCATTGATTTTACCTCCATTGACTTAGACATCTGCCTCAAAAGAGACACCTACTTTTAGGTGGATAGAGCTGGAACAAAATAACACTCATGTTCCTTCATTTTCTGGCAATTTTCTTTAACATTTTTTGAAGATAAAATCATCTCTTGTACTCCCTAATCATCACAGAGAGTTTTTGAAGCTATATCTACAAAAAAATTCTCCATTGATTTAGGTGGTTTTCTTCTCAAAATGTCCTAGAAGAAATTTAGATATTTGACTAAATACAGAAAAGGACAATTCTGTATCACTTTCTTTACAAACCATTTCTTTCAAGTAGAGAAAAACTGTTATAAAAATGTTTTACCTTCTATTTCAATTGCTGCTGCAATGTGATGCCTTTTCTTTTTCCCAGCAGAGAGTAGGAAAAGAAAATGTTAAGAATTCCTCATGGTCATTAAAGAAAAAATCTTTTTCCTATAGAAAGTTCACCACAATCCAGGAGCTGTGAACTATAAAGTTCCAGGTGTATGTAAAGTCTAAAAATATATTTCAAGCTTTGCTTGAACTGTTGATAATTATTCTTTAGTTTAGCACAGGTCTGATACTCCAAGCCTTTGTGAAAACTAATTTACGATGCAGCATTCTGCAAAAATCACAGAGTGGCTCGGTCACATCTATAGAAATAGGAAATCCAGCAGGACGGCCAAGATTTCTTGGAAGTAATGCTCCAAACAGAACCACAGTCTCAGTGTGTGAAAACATACGAAACTTTCTTAGCATAACAAATCTGGTTGGAGCAAGATTTAAGATAATTTAAGTTAAACTAGCCTAAGTCTCTACTTACCTCTATAATGTATACTTTTACATTTTTTGGTAGATTTTCTCTGACCTGCACCATTGTTAATGAACAGTAAAGGGGCAGTTCCCTGCACCAAAGCTGGCTGATTCAGAATGTAATTACCAAATCTATTGGTAGTAGATAGTGGGAAAACAGAGGATAGAAAAAGATTCCTTCTTTATTTTTGCCAAAAAAAAGAAACCTATTTTCAGATCTGTCAAATTTCAGCATAATGCACAATTCGCACATCTGTGTTTCTCTCATACTGCCCAACTTCAGGGTTTGCAAGTAACGCTTTTCCAGTTCAAATCTCTCTTCCACTCCAGGCATAGTAGATTGACCTACTGAGATATTTAATCTGATGCATGGAGGAGGAGCAGTGTGTAGTATCTAGGAGAGAATGTAGTCTCCAGAGAGAACTTGGGCTCATGCCATGTCATGATTCACGTTTCCTACCATGTGCCCTGACCTGTGGGAAACTCCACAGGTATTATGCAGTCTGACCTGTGAATCCCTTTTGTCACATCATCCAATGTGCAGCATTTCTTGCACTTGATCAGAATGTGAAAAAACTGATTCGTTATGCTGTTTTCTTCAACTTAGCTTGAATTTCTGTACTGTCTTCCAATATAAAAGGTACAAAAATTTTCTGCACCCGTGGTAACATTTTGTCATTTCACTACACTTGGGTGATCTCTCAGATGCTGAAAATTTTGTTCTACCAGAAAGTAAAACTGCAATGTAATCTTTGAATATGACTTTCACTTATCTGCTCCTGGTATTGCCAGAACCCAAATTCCTTATCTGCTAAAACCAGAAGCATTTTGAAAGACTAGTCAATTATAGTACTGTAAAGATTTTGATTTCATATCTGATGTTCACACTTGTTGGTAGTCTAATTTACTTTCTGGCTCAATAAAGTGAGGTCATCAAAAGCAGACAGGTTTCCTCATAAACCTGGTACCTATAGGATGCAATCTAACATTTCTTAACTTTCTGTTTGAAGACCTATGTAAATTGAAATTCTCCAACTTCTTATGGTAGCACATTCTTTCCCCTCTCTGGATCAATTTTGACTCCTCCTTGAACCTTCTCCATTTTTAAGATAGCTTTTAGTTCTGAATACCAAATTCATTTAAACTTGTCTTTCAGTGAGATATAGATGTAACGATAATATGTTACTTCTACTCGATTGCCATCACACGTCTCCAAAAATTCATGTCAGCATGGATATCCACGACAGAATCCTCAATGACCCATTTGTTATGACAAAGCTCCCACTGTGGATGTTCATTAGATATTGATTCTCCTGAATCCCACAATATCAGACTACTGGGAGGAATCTGCATATGCCTCAGGACTGTTTTTGGTCTCTGTGGCCAAAGATACAACCTACAAAGAGAACATGTCTCTCTTACCCTGTAAAGAAAAATCAGACCTTGTGGCCTAAGCAGTCTAGTGGCCTTGCCTCAGCTTTATCTCCTCCCTTGCTTCCCTTATACTAGGAAGCTGGTCACTCCGGGGGATATGCAACAAAGCAAGCAAATAACCATGCTCTTTTAAAGTCCCTGTATTCCCAAAATGTCACTTTGGCTTAGTAATAAATGCCATGTACATTTTCTTGCTTCACTGCTCTTCCTGCCCAGCAGGATCCTCTTGGCTAAGGTGGATTTTCCCGGGAGCCTAGGGCCCTGGTTCTCCATACAGGATGCTTTGCTGGGAGGTCTCCCTCTCATGCCTCTGCGAACAACTTCCTCCTATTGTTCTGCACCAGTGCCCCCTTAGCCTTTAGCAAAAAGCCCTCTGTTTACCGTAAGACTTCTGCTGGGTTTTATCTTATGATTCATCACTTGAAGGAGTGGAACCAGTCACTAGGTGAACTGTTGCCTACCTTCCAAAAACACCCCCAGAAGGAGTTTTCTTCCTTGAGCCATACAGAAAATGTCATTTCACAAACATTTTTTCTGGCATTAAATTTGGCTTAAGATATCCCTACCATCCTGGGCCACTCATCTTTGCTCTAATCATTTTTTTTTAATCACCCCTGCTGCAGTTCACCCCTTATGATAATTGAACTAGTTGTTGCACAGTAAAACTGCACCTTTTTTTTTTTTATTTAAAACAATGCAGTAGGGTGGGGGATTTCAAAATTTATTACAACTTGTTATAGTTAGAGAAAATCAGGTGGAACTATACACTTATTTGATGTCTTGTCTTGGCTAGAAAAGGCTAGGTAGTTATCACTGATTTTTGATTGTCTACTGTGCCAACACTAATATGCCAGTATAACACATGCACTAGTATCCACTGCTTGTCTATTCCACACTGAAAAGAGAACCTTTTTGGAACAAAAGGAGACAATTAATTAAGCTGTATTAAACAGAAAAAACAAGTCACAAGATTTAACAAAAGTAATGTAGAAATCTCCCATCGTCCAGCTAATGTTTCCTGTCTGCTTGAACCTATCCGACCAAGGAATGTTACACTTTTTTGTCTCCTAAATGTATTCTGTAGCATAAATGCTAAAATAATTTTGAATGACAAAATAACTTTGAATGGGCAAAGGTTTCAAAGGATTCATGCCAGTCTGTTCGCATGATGAGGAGTTAACATTTAATCTCTAATAATGGCCTTGATATCAGTATGACATGACTGAATTTATTTTCCCCCTTTCTGAGAACAGCATTTCAGGTCTGTCCTCTGTCTGCCATTCACTATGTGTAACTAATTTCATGTCAAAAACAAGAATTACTCAACTGGAATAACAGTAGTTTACAATAGTGGGACTAGCAAAGTTTTGGACGGTCATACATTCAGTTTTGATTTTTAATTTGATTGTTAATTGAAAATGTTGTGTATTCTTTGAACAGCTGTGCTTTTGTTATCCCTTACTTTCAAATTTTATGATATTTCTCTGCTAAGACCCAAAGTAATTTCACAAAAAGGAAAACCAATGAGGTAGTTTCAGTAGAGCAAAATTATATTATCATCTCCCTCGTTGTTTACACAGACCTAAATGGGTTTTGGTTAAATATTCTAGTACTGAGCAAACATTTGCATTTGATTTGGTTTGCATTCAAAATATAAAGGTGTTTCAGGTGTCCTGTATTTGGATAAATTGTATTAGATTGTCTCATTTCTACTTGTTCCTACCCAATAAAAGATTTACCTCCCTTATCTGCTCATAATGATCCCTTTGGCTACATACACCCATGCAGGGAATGAACGTATCTGGAGTGTGAAGATTTTATCCTGGCCAGGAAAGAGTTCTGCCTTCTCAATAACAATATAGTGCAGAGATCAAATCAGACCTTTAAATATTCATCAACAATTTTCACTCAATAGAACTCTGTTTTATGTGTGTATAAGTAAATTTACAGCATCAGTACTGTTGTCAGGTGCAGGAGATCAGTTCTTGATACAAGTTCAGCTATTATACACAAATATATACCTACTGTACTACTTCTCCTGGTACACTGAACAGTTATTTTTCAACACATTTCTTCTTAAGAATGTATTTCTTAGAAAACCTTCATAATTCTAAGTTGCTAGGCAGATCTTAACTGGTCCAGCATATACTAAAATAGCCATTAGTATATGTTGGCTGAGATTTTAAAAACTGCTAGTTAAATCAAAGAAAGAAACCCAATCCRGATTTTTTTTTCATACAGTAGTAATAATATTTTCAGTGATATTTTGAAAATTAATTATCAAGTGTGTTAAACCTAAGCAATACTTACACCACAGCTTGAAATGAAATGCACAGATTTATTAACAGTGTTTACATATTTATGCTCATGAAATTTAATTTGAATATTAAATACTAATCTGACTTTGACCTTCTTGATTTCTAGGACATAAATATGTGACTCAGTAATCTCATTTATTTAGGTTCCTTCTCTTCATTTCAGTGTAAGTTTTATATTACAAACAGTTGCATTGGGGTAGATGTTAAAAGAACAACTATGACAACCAATTTGTAGATACTGGTAGCAAAAATGTTAGATCCTTATACAACACTCTGCTGAATATTTTACCTAAGTTGAGGATGTTATTCAATTGCAAGTGTCATATGCAGGAGTAAGTTAACTTCTGACTGAAAGGACAAGGATATAGCTTCCACCATAAGGAAGTTGTGCATTCGTGACAAGGTTTTTCATATCATCCCTGGAGAATCTTATTCTAGTGCATCAGAATCCAGTTCTGAGCCAATAGTAACACCTACATTCTTACTACAGAACAGACAAAAAAAATTTTTTTGAAATCACTTATAAACTAGCCAAACACAGTTTCTTATACCAAGAAGAGTATTTCTTGGTTTTGCGATACCATGGGGCAATTTTAAGGCTGGAGGTTTCTTGGTAAGTGTTCTGTCCCATACTCATTCCTTCTCTCTCCCTCTCTCATGTAACCTAACAACTTAATATTTTTGTGGGGGTTAAGTTTCTGACTAAATTCCATGGAGTAGAGCTTTTGCTTTTTAAACTTGTTTCATAAAGCCATATGTAAACTTTCAGTGTAACTTTGCAAATCATTATGCTGTAACCAAACGGTGCTACGTTTACAACACAGTATGTGCTGCCCTGGTTAAATTCCAATGGTGGTAGCTGAGGCCAGGTCTACATGTCTTTTGCTGGCTATTTGACTGTTATTCAGGGATGTATGAAAGGGGACTCCTGCAATAAAATCTATTACAAATACTGTTAAGAGCAGAGGAACCTGTCAAGTCAATGCTGGACAAAGTGAAGTGCTGCTCCATAAAATGTCATGTGCTGAATCTCTAGTATAAAGTAGTGTAGATCTGACAGAAGAGATTGTGGTTACAAGACATACACTGGCTCAGCAGCTGGATATTAAAATTTTTAAAATGTTGCCTATACTACTCCTAGAATTAACATTGTATATTATGTTACCAAGGTATTCTGAGAACATATTTTTCTGAGAGTTGTCTAGATATTTGCAGCGGTATAACCTTCCCCAGACAGTTTACTATACAGCACCACAGATGTGTAACAGCCAAAACAGAGATAGAATTGAGAGAGTCAAGGTTGGATGAGAGTTACAGCTGCTTACGTCACTTTAAGCAGTAGCATCACCAGCTGTCCAGCTACAGCCTGACTGTGGTACCCGTACGATGTGAGCACCTTCCATGCACCACCTCTCTAGCAAAACCAAACTACAATGGTAAAATCATCGTTCTGGAAATAGAACGATGAGGTTTTGCTTGTAAAAATCAAATAATCACCTGTCTTGCAGTCTCCTGGGGGAGTCTGGGGCATTTCTGTATTTTTAATTGAGGTCCATTTTTCTATCAGTCCCTACTCAGTAAAGCACTTGTTCACACTCTGTTCCTTTTGAACAAGGCTAAATAAAGGTCTGCTTTTAGCTTGCAGAAGAAAAACCATTTTAGCTTTAATCTAGCTAGCCTAGGTGTCAGCAGCCAAGATGTGGCTCACAGACTCCTCCATGAAATGTTTAAAACCATTGGCCTGTACTCAGAGACATGGGCAAAACCAACATTTTTGTTAGTACTGTTACTTAAGCAGTTCGTGTCCTTGCTATAGCTTTCATAGGGTAATCTTTTAAACTTAAATCAGCAGGACTTGAGCAGATAGTGATTGTCAAGCATATACTTAACTGTTTTGCTAGTCTAGGCTGTAGAGTCAGGACGCAGAGCTGAACTGTGTCAGAATAAGCTCCATATCTTGGAACAACTGCTGAGGAAAGCAGCTGCTACAGGCACCATTTGTCATTATGTTCCAGCATTAGCATATTACAACAAGGCTTCAACTTAAAAATAATTAAAAAAAACCCACAAAACCCCACTGACATACATTAAAAACATTAAGGGACTATCCTATAGGTCTATAAATGCCAAATTCCATTCAACTTGAACTATCGTTACATTTCTGCAGTAGTGTAGGGCTGGCAGTCTCACTCAGGCAGGGTTGAAAAATTGGGATTTTTTCCCGTCAGGTCAGAGCACTGAAAAAGTGGAGGCCAAATATACTCTATTTATAGCATTCAGAGAGCTGCAGAATGCTTTCTCCCTTAGTCTTTTTGTTATTGTTTTTGGGTGGTTTGTTTTGGGGTTTTTGTTGTGTTTCAGTTTTGTTTTTCTTTTCTTTTTTAATGGAGATTACAATAAATATACATTCCTTTTGGTCATGGGCAATAACTCACTATTTTTGCAAATGCATTATGGAACCCGGCTTTCCTGAAAGACTCCATCAAATGGGACTCTATTGTTTTAGACTGAAGATGTCTCAACCCATGATTGTCTCTTCTTCCCTAGCTACAAAAAATGTCTCTTATGTGTTTGCTCTGTCTCCTTCTAAGAAATAATGCATAAGGGGAGACCTGACAACAGAAGGGAAATTTATAAAGGTGAGCAAGGAAAGAAAGGCTGAAAGACATACTGCAAGCACAGATGTTAATGAATCTGTCCAATTCCATGCTATTATCATGTTTTTTCTTCAACCAAGCACAATGACCACCAGTATTTCAATTAGTTAGTATTCGTCAGAGTAACTTATTTTATTCCAGTGTTAAACTAAGCTTACCTCAAATCAGTTAAGCGAAATCTAACAAAATGAATTATTAGGTATTTTCTGGAGAAAGAAATGGCTATATATTGTGGGTAATACATGTAGTTTCACCTATTTTATTAATGAGCAACTCAAGATTAAAAAAAAAAATGAAGCTGAATCCAGGTGTTAGTTCTGAATGGAATTTAGCCAGGGTGTGATCAGAAATCAGTTTTAACAAGTAATTTCTTTAATACATTATATTTTCATAGTGAAACTGTTTCCTGATAAACTGGAACCTGATTGTGGTGGGTTGACCTTGGCTGGCTGCCAGATGCCCACCCAGCCGCTCTCTGACTCCCCCTCCTCAACAGGACAGGGAAGAAAATAAGATGGAGAAGCTCGTGGGTCAAGATAGAGACAGGGACATCACTTACCAATTACCATCATGGACAAACCAGACCCGACCTGGGGAAAATTTGTTTAATTTATTACCAAGTATAAAAAAGAGTAATTTGTTGAGAAAAAAAGACAAAAACTAAAACACCTTCCCCCTACCCCTTTTCCCAGGCTCACCTTCACTCCTCCATTCCTAACTCCTCTACCTCCTCCCCCACAAATGGCACAGGGTGATGGGGACTGGGAGCTGCGGTCAGTCCATAACAGCTCCACCTTGCTGCTCCCTCCTCCTCACACTGTTCCCCTGCTCCAGCCTGGGGCCTTCCCATGGGCTGCAGTCCCTCAGGGTAAACCTGCTCCACCATGGAGTCCTCTCCAGAGCCTGAAAGGAAACACCCGCCCCAGCGGGGTCTCTGCAGGGGCATCTCTGCCGGGGCGCCCGGAGCCCCTCCTCCCCTCCTCCCGCTCTCCCCTCGGGGCTCGCAGGGCTGTTTCTCACAGGGTTTCCCTCAGCCCTGGCTGCCGGGCAGCGTTTTGCCCTTCCTTACCCAGGCTGTCCCCGAGGCGCCCGCCCGTGGCTGAGGGGCACAGCCGTGCCCTGCGGTGGGGCCCGTGGAGCCGGCTGGAACCGGCTGTGTCCGGCACCGGGCAGCCCCGGCCGCACAGGGCCTGCCCTGCAGCCCACCACCACCGACACCTGGGGACCTGCACCTGGTACATCAGAAAAATTGGTGTATTCATAAACATATTTAATAGGTTTTCTTTAAATGTAGCAACACCTAAATGCTGCCCAAAATAAAGTACAAACACAAAATACAAAATCTGCACAGAACATATTTGGCCAGCTAGCTATATTCAAAACCACATCTGTGAATACAGAAATAATAATCATCATCTTTAGAATAGAGGTTTTATGTTGTTTTCCTGCTCTCTGAACATGCTGAATTAGGTTGCGGAGACCTCATCCTCATCTGCTATGCTGCGTCTTGTCACATGAGGGATCATAAACAAGGTAATGTTACTGAAAATGCCATCAATGTGATAAAGTACACCAAAACAAGTATTTCAGATTACATATCTGCAGATAAGTGTAGGTCCCTTCCCACAAAGGTCTAATACTTACTGGCTCACTGACTTCTGGGAAGCTGAATATTTTCTGTTTTCTTTAGATAGGTTGCTTCAAAATCACTCCTCACACATCCATGGTTTTAAGAGTCTACAGGGATGTTATTACATCTTTCTATAGTAGTCTGTGGGGTTTTGTTACCTCTCATTCAGAGTCTGTTGATTGCTGGGGTGGAAGAGTCAAAAGTCTTGACTGCTGATGAATAGGCTTCCTTCGTAGCCTGCATACACGACAGGTAGAAATCATGCTGGAACTTCTGCTATCTCCATTACAGCAATGATCATTGTCACAAGAATAAAATAAACTCTCTACCGTGCATGCCACTGGAACTCAATCATAATGTACTTGTACAGAAAGGAGTAATCCCTCGCAACTACCTCCGACAGGTAGTTAGTTATCTTTGTGCCAAAGCTTTTAAAAAACTGGCATATACCAGGTTTCATTACGATGAAAATCATATTGACTATTCATGAATTATATTAATAAAACTGTACTTTTCTGGGAAGAACCCAGGACTATGTATCTACTTCATTTGAAGGGCAGTTAGGTTGATTTTCAGTAATGCAGTAGAAATGTGTTAGTTTGCAGGCTGCTACAGAACGTTTTGTCTAAAAAAATGACCTTGATGTTAAAAATTAAAAATACTTAAAAATACTTTAAAAGATACTTGATTATAGTAATTTTGATGAAATATTTATTGCAAGTGATTAAAACCAGAAATTATGGAATTACATTAATTACACAAAAAATTCCACCATTTTTTTAAGTCTTACTATATACTTAAAATGCTACAAATTATGATTGTCAGAGGTCAATAAAATAGATACTATTAGTGCACACAGTGATTAAAACTACTTTGCCTGTGTGCATCAATTATAGCCTCTTCATCCTACAACCAAAGATTTATCTAGTTAAATCATACCATCTACACATAAAAAACATCTTAGAAAAAATTGTTCTGTCATTCCAGCCTGCAGTTGTTTCACTTTAGACATTGATTTGCAGTTTTAGTGAGTTGGATAGGGATGAGAAAGGTTATATTACTTCACTAAAGCCTTTTGTCTTCATCCATATAACTAAACTTATTGTTCATACTGCTCCTTCTGATTGTATCTTGCTTTTTTACAACATGCTTTCTATAGTCCTAGCAAATAAAACTTTGTCCATGCACATTCACTTAGAATGCTGCTGCAAAGATTTTTTTCTTGAGCTGTTACTTTGGGCATGTTAAAACTTCCTCTGGAACTATTCACTGATTTCTCTTCTACAGTCAATAAAGCTTCAGCTTTATTCTTCCTAGCTTAATGCCATCTTTTTGCCCATCTCTCAGTCCCCTTTCATTCATAGTTAGGAATCCTTTTTCCAGTATGCCTACCTTTTCAACCAAGCAAATTCCTACCTTTTACCATGCATGCCACCCTCCACTTTTGAATAGGCCTCCCCATTTATATATTTTTCAATTATTCTCTTTCAAATTCTTTCCCAAAACTCTTTTTATCATCATACAAACAAACAAAAAGTTTTTAATGTTTCAGGCTGCTCTATGTGCTGCTCTATGTGTTCCTCTTCAAGGAACAGGAACTACTGGATAGTGTTGGGATCCTTCTGACAAAGTGGAGTGAGAACATCTTCAAAAACAAGCTTGCTTACCAGCTGAGGAAGGTTTTGAACTAGGTACCTCAGGGGGATGGAGACTAAGGGTAGAAGCAAGTCTGAGGACAGGAGATGGGGACATTCTCACAATTCCTCTCAGAAAGTCGTGACTGGAGCCCCATCTCAAATATCAATGCACAAAACATACAGCATGGGAAGTAAAGAGAAAATAGGTGTTGGTGCATAGCTGTACGGCTGTGGTGTCGTAAAAAATCAGAGGGATGTGGCAGCACAGCTCATGTGATCTCAAATGCTGTACTGGGTCTGATTGAGACAGAGTTAATTTTCTTCATAACAGCCCGTCTGGTGCTATGTTTTGGATTTGTGGCTATAGTAGTGTTGATAACGTGCCAATGTTTTAGCTGTGCTGAACAGCATTTGCACAGCACCAGGGCCTTTTCCCCACACTGCCCCACCAGTGAGTAGGCTGGGGGTGCATAAGAATCTGGGAGGGGACACAGCCAGGACAAGTGACCTGAACTGACCAAAAGGATATTCCACACCATATGATGTCATGCTCAGCAATAAAAGCTCAGGGAATGGAGAAGGAAGGTGGGACATTCATGGTTATGTTGTTGGTCTTCCCAACTAGGAGGTGCCTGGACATCTGCCTGTTGATGGGAAGTAGTGAATTAATTCCTTGTTTTGCTTTGCATGCATGTGCAGCTTTGCCTCACTTGTTAATCTGCTTTTATCTCAACCCACAAGTTTTTCTTGCTTTTGCCCTTCTGATTCTCTCCCTCATCTTACTGGGGGTGAGTGAGCGACAGGGTGGGGAGCTATCTGCTGGCCAAGGTCAACCCAACACAAATGCAGAGAGCCCTGCTGTGGTCAACCCAATGCAAATGCAGAGAGCTGTGCTGTGGAATGGGCAACAGGTAAGTTGGGAGCTTATGTATCATATCATGATCAGAGTGGAGGCCAAAAGCGGGTAATTGCAATGGGCATTTGCTACAGACTGCCAGTCAAGAAGGACAGGGGGACAATACCTCCTTTAAACAGCCTCACAATAACAGGTCCTGGACCTCATGGACCTGTTAACTACCTGACATTTGCTGAAAGGACAACTTGGAGAGGCTCAGATTTCTGGAGTCTGTCAGGGTGAATTTTTGATGTAGGTGTTGGATGGCAAACTAGAGGAGGAGCTTTGCTGCATCTACTGTTCATGCATAAGGAAAATGGTCATGGAGTTGAAGATCAATGACAGCCTTCATTGCTGTGACCATGAGACGGTGCAATTTTAAATTCTGAGGGAAACAGGAAAGGTAAATAGCAGGATAAAGACCCTTCAGGGGAGCAGACTTGGTATTGCCCTAGGAACTGGCCACTAGCTTCCCTTGAGAGGCTATCTCCTCCCAGGGGATCCCATTCTTAAAGGCATAATGGCCCATGACAGCTTGTTGATCTTCAAGGACAACCTCCTCAAAGCATAAGGGTGATCCACCCTCATCTGCAGAAAATTGTAAAAACACAGAGTGGAAGGAGCTTGGAGTTATGTCAAGGCTAAGTGAGTAAAGGGCACACTAAAGGTACCTTTATCTGAAACGTCTGAAGGCCCAGTCAACTAGTAGCTTGAAAAATATTACACTGAGCGTACAGTAATGCTCAGAAGAAGAAAAATATGCAGACAGTGATAAATTTAATCACCAAGTAGGAAGACCTGAAGGAGGAGAAATGTAATTTCGTCAGTTACTATGGAAAATGAACAAATTCACCTATATTAGAAGTGAGCATGGTATATTCTAAATAAATGATTAACTGAATTTAAATACATTTTCAAAAATGAGTATTTTGAAAAAATGTTGAATTAAAATAACCTGAGAAAGGTACTAAGAACCTGTGGGCTAAAATAGAGAATGAATTATAGCATGCAGGGAGAAAAGCTTGCAGAAGCACTTCAGAAGATTAATATAATGTATCTGACCCAGATGAAATGCCAAAGACACATTTAAATTGTGGGAATTAAAGGAATCAAATAGTTTGCAAGGCTACTTAGTAATACTCTAGCCAATTATTGGATGATTAGCATACAAGGTTTATTGCTTTTATTTTAAATATAAAGGAAATATTAAAATGTTTATCAGTTATTGTAGAGTTACACTAACTCAGCTTCATCCAGAATGTGAAAGACAAAATGACCATAAACGTTAAAAATAAAAGAGTCTACTATAGAAAATTCATGACAAATGTTAAACTGCATCTAGGACTAGACTTGAGCCCATTTATATTTGCAAGTGTTACCTTTGTGGTAAATGAGAATATATGAAAGGAAAGACCTTGAAATGCTGTGTTCTCTCATGATTCTATTATCTGGAAATGGCCTCAAGTTGCGCCAGGGGAAGTTTAGATTGGATATTAGGAAAAATTTCTTCACCAAAAGGGTAGTCAAGCATTGGAACAGGCTGCCCAGGGAAGTGGTGGAGTCACCAACACTGGAGACATTCAAAAAACGTGTGGACATGGTACTTCAGGACATAGTTTAGTGGGCATGGGTGCTGGGTCGACAGTTGGACTTGATCTTAAAGGTCTTTTCCAACCTTAATGATCCTATGATTCTATGATCTGGACAGAATAGTCATTCTTCAAGCCAGCTGTGACAGTGGCAACTTGAGCAGCCTGGACTTTGAGTGTTAGTAAGACCAAGGACATGAGCAGTGAAGAAAAATGAGCATGCTTTGCTTCAAAACAGAAATTAGAAGTTTAGCACAGCTGAATGACTGGAGGTTGGAGAAATGAAACAAGGAGACATATAGCTTCAGTTTCGAGAGGAGAGGAGAGGAGAGGAGAGGAGAGGAGGGGAGAGGAGGGGAGGGGAGGGGAGGGGAGGGACCTGCCTGGCCAAACGTATGAGGATTTTGGTTGTGCTCTAAAGACCTGTGGTGGTATTTGTAGAACTATCCTTTGAAATGAAGGATAGAAAGATAATCTCTCAGGACACCAAAGCTCATGTGATACACAGATGGAATATTTAGGAACTTCAAAGAATTCAGCCTACATAATGTGGGGCTTAAAGCAGCATGTTATGGTTTGAGTAGCATATAGGAAGAAAAGAAAAAAAAACTTGGAAATGAGGCTTTGTTTTGTTATGCTTTTACTGAACAAGCACTGGTTCATGGTTGTTGTTGCTTGTTTCCTGATGGAAATGTAGTGCTTTCAATATACGCCCTCAGTTTACTGACTAAATATCATAAATGTCAATTTACCTTTTGACAAAGAACGGGTAGGAGAAAGGGAAAGAAAGACTGACAAGGGCAGAAACAGAGGCAGCTGAAGGAGTGACAGTCTTGACAAAACTAACATGCTTTTCTTTATCTTTTATGGTTATACTGTGGATTTAAGCATGACTCAAGTGTCATAAGTGTATGGCATGAACAAGCCAAAGGTACTTTCAGCACCATTGAATGTTCAAGCAATACAAAGGGTCTGCAATAGTCTTTGAATATGTCATTAACACTGCAGAATGATGAGGCGTTAAAAGGATACATGGCACTAAGCTTCCACTAATCATAAGTGTCAATCATAAGTATTTGAAGACTTACCGTGCACTCTTTCTTGAAGTGTCTTTTCTGCGCTAATAGAAATGTTCAGCTATATTTTTCCCCATATGTGAAAAGTGTCACAAGAAGCACTTAAGATTAGTGTAATTTAGATAATACCTTCTATTTAAATGATCAGTGTTAACAGCTGAAACAAAAATAATCCACCAACATCCTGAAGCTCTCTGTAAAAGTAACATATAAATTAATATGAATAATAACAAAAGTATTTCGTTTCCTGCAAAATGAAAAGTGAAAGAAAAACACTTTCATCTCCCATTCTAGTACTGAGCGCTCAAGCCAGCTAGATAATTATGTACCTTCGAAATGAACCTAAAACCAAATATATTTTAGCCAAAGTGTAAGTCTGTTCTCTAAGCTAAACAGCACATGCAAAAACTATCATAAGACTAAGTTACCATGTATTTCCTGAATTACTCATTGCAGTCTTTCATTCCTCAAACATAAAGGCCTGCTCCTTCTAAAATTTATGTGTACGCCTAATTTAATCCAATAAAAATTCCTATGTCCCTAAATGCATGCATATTTCCTGGCACAGAAATTATTAGTTCACAATTGGCACTGCATATGGAAAGTGTCATTCAAAAATTAATTTTTCTAGCACAGTATAGTCAAGCTATAACTGGTTTTAGAAGTGGAAGGAGAGAGCTTGCATTTTCTCACTCCCTCTGAAATTACTTTTGTTCACTTTGCAAATGCAGCTGCAATGACTGAGAAGAAGGAAACTTTTAAACATCTCTTAAAAAAATAGTAATATCATGCTCTTATAAAGTGTTCTTCAAACTGAATGATTCTGAAATGTTTTACATACTCTATACAAGTTCAGATAATGACCCTTACTGAACACTTCATGGGAAAATTAAGGGGCTTATCTGTATCTCCTTGAACAAAGAGGAGGAAGCTTCTGTTGGCTTTTAAAACCATTTTTTGCTGTTTAGGAGAGAGAGAGAGCAAGTTTCAGTTTCTTCCATGGAGCATGGAGGATGTGAGGGCCATATTGTTTCTATTTCTGATTCCTATTTTTTTCTTTGATCTCCAGGGACATCACTACTGTGTACTGTCCACTATTCACACCAATTTGCAAGCTAATAGTCTAGTTCATGATGATATATTCGATGCATCTATTTCTCAGCCTGAATACCACTACCACCATTTCTTTGCCTGTAAAGGATTTAGAACATAGATCTATAGTATTGTATAATATTATTTTATATAGGACATATACAATATTATATCTATACAAAATTCTTCTATGGTTTTATTGGACCATCTAGATAAGCAGCATTTACAATAAGGTAAATAACGAAGGAGTTTGGCCACAAAATGATATGTAAATAAGTGTTCAAAAAGTCACAGGTGGCTAAGGCCCAGTTTAAGGCCAACCTCAACTGAAAACTACAATTTCAACTCAACAGAATATGAAAATTTAAAATAGGCATACTTACAAAGCTTATTCTGATTCAGAAAATATGTTTATTTTAGCACAGTGAACAGATTTCTGTAAATAGATGAAGCTGGAATTAACTTTCTAACTTCAATCATTCTTGAAGGTATAATATTTCAGAAATTTGCTACGTAATCTTGATTTATTTAGGGGAAAACTCCAGTACTTTCCTGTATTTAAACTATTATTTTATTAATGTACATGTTATTGATATTACTATAGAATTATTAGTCATAGAGTTACATGAACTTTATGTTTAAAGTAGTGATAAAGACGTTTTATGGTATATTCCTCAAAACAGTATCTTTTGAATACATGGGCACTATTCTAAGAATTACAGTATGCATAATTTTAAGCTACTATCCATCATACTTGACTGTCCTACGGACAGCGGCTGACCTATGCTGGGTTAGTTTTCAGTAAGAATGCTGAGTGCCTCTATAAGGCAGGTAGAGACAGCGTGTTCAGCCCTGTTTGTAGTCATTGCATATCAGTTTAAGTGGATCTCACCTGAAGCTTGTTTTTTTTAATTTGACTTCTATGAAAAGAAAGCTTTATGGATAAGACGAAAATGGTGAATAAAGCATATTTTTACACAGTTAAGTGTTCTTAATTAGAAAAGGACTTACAAAGCATGTTGAAAGATGCCCGCCGAGATCTTGAGCATTATATTGATTTGACTGTAGAAACTAGTTTGTATATATTAAAGCACATAGAAATTTGAAGACATTGAGGATGCACAGTTAAACATTTCATAATGCCTTCTTCCTAGGCCTCAAAGAGCTAGAAATCCTCTACCTCATAAATTGTACAGTCATAAGAGCCCTGCAAATGGTTACTAGTCTATTGATTTTAGGCCAGGTAGGATGCAACATCCATTAGCACATTCTGAACACCCAGTGAGGTAGCTAGAGGGTGGAAAATACTTAGAGTGAAACTTGGGAGCTAAGGAAATTTAGTTTTCAGTAGCATGTAGGAGAAAAAAGCAGTTATTCTTTAAAAATCTGAGACCAGAAACTTGGTGAGGTCAGGTGAGGCAGGATTGCCCCCTGCTCTTCCTTGTTATTTCAGGAGGTCACCTGAGCTGCCAGGACAGAGGCAGCAGGTGCAGCAGAAACATGGCAGAAATGCACCTGTCAGGAGCAGGGAGCAACAGGATCGAAAGGCTGGACCTGGAAACACAGGCTCTGAGCCGAGTTATGGAAACCCATATCGAGGGTTAGATTATTGGTGTTAAAAAAATAGATTATATGATGTTGATAACGTTTTGAAAATTATGTGTGTCTGGGTTATATTTGTGGTCTGAAATGATGCCAGGTGTCTGAAGAGCCATCCAAGGCCCTGGGGGACACTGATGATGTGGATATTCATTGGACTATTAGGGTAATTAGTCTAAGCATCACAGAAACAAATGCATTTTATCAAGCAATTCCTTCTTTGATCCTGTTAGTTCATACTTAAAACATCTTGGGGTAAAAAAAAAATAAAAAATCCATTCCCGTCTAAATTACATGAAAGAAGCTACTGTGTCCTCAGGTAAATTCCATTAATTTCTTAACTTTTCTGCTATTTTCTTTATGAAGTCCAGGCTAAAAATAGGTGAGGGCAGATTTAAAGTAAAGTCTACGAGCAACAAACACTTACTTATTTGCAGTTACAAACTGTAAAACTACTGCTAGACATCAGTACAGAAATAATTTTTCAATTTGTTCTTCTTAATGCATTGCATAGGCTGTACTTGAGTGGTCCTTCTATGACCTCAACTTTTTTATTTATTAAATTGGTTTTATCTGTGATTCTACATACCTTCACATCCCTAAACTTTAGTTTCATATAATTACTTTATAGTTTTATTAATTTTGACAACTGACCACTAAGCTTTCCTTATGTATGTATTTTCATCAATTTATGTGCTTTTTACTGCTGACTACAGTATCTAATAACATGACTGGAACACGTTTATTTAAAGCTATGTGATATTCGTGAATGAATAATGAAAGCTGAGATGGTAGGACAGCATCGTTGATTAATGAAGTGATAAATTGTAAAGAAATAAAATCAGACAGCATGGAGCAAACAGAAACTTATTTTGATCAAAGTTACACTGGGGAAATGTGATAGAAGCAGTTTTATTTTGGTGGTCTTATGATAGTTCTCCACAAGCTTCAAAGGTTGAAGATAAATAAAAACTTCTGTATTTTACTAGAGAGATTAATGATACTAGAAATTACAACATTATTTGTATTTTTATTGTATTTGTATTATTATTGTAATTACTTCCCCACTATATATTGGTGACAAAAAAGTGCTAGAAATAGTGGTGTCTGGATATTCTTGCTCATCATAACTAATGAAGTTCTTTGTGATAACTTCAATAAAACAATGAGTGGTGGTAATGTATCAGACGTGGGAAAGCTATAAAATAGCTTTAAAGCAGATCACATAGAAGAATAAGTAGGTTGTAACTCAAATTCTTGATTTAAAAACCCTGTATTTTCATAAAGTAAGATAACTATTTACGATATTCCTACAAATACCCTATACTATAGATTAAAGTTTACCCTGATAACTTTATATGTGTGCATAACTATTGTGAAATCATCTTGACTGAGATACTAACAACTTAACTGTAAAAGATGCCTGAATTTCTCCAAATCAGAACTGTTAAAACTCGGAGGAATTTGTATTTCAAGGAAGCAGGGGAGACATCTGACACAGCTGGTGAATGAGCCAACTAGGGAAGGCGCCCCACTGGACCTGTTGTTTGTGAGAGAAGGACTTGTGGGTGATGTGATGGTTGGAGGCCATCTTGGGCACAGAAATCATAAAATGATAGAGGTTTCAGTTCTTGTAGAAGTAAGGAGGGGGGTCAGCAGAACTGCTACCTTGGAATTTTGGAGGGCAGACTTTGGTCTGTTTAGGAGCCTGGTTGACAGAGTCCCTTGGGAGGCAGTCCTGAAGGGCAAAGGAGTTCAGGAAGTCTGGACATTCTTCAAGAAGAAAATCTTAAGGACGTGGGAGCAGGACGTCCCCATGTGCCTACCGATGAGTTGGCGGGGAAGACCAGCCTGCCTGAACAGAGAGCTTTGGCTGGAACTCAGGAAAAAAATGAGAGTTTATGACCTTTGGAAGAAGGGATAGGTCACTCAGGAGGACTACAAAGATGTCGTGAGGCTATGCAGGGAGAAAATTAGAAAGGCCAAAGCCCAACTAGAAATTAATTTGGCTATTGCAGTAAAAGACAATAAAAAATGTTTCTATAAATACATTTACAACAAGCTAAGGAGAATCTCCATCCTTTCTCCAATGTGGAGTGAAACATAGTGACAAAGGGTGAGAAAAAAGCTGAGGTACTTAATGCCTCATTCTTTATCAGTAAGACCACTTGTTCTCCAGGTACCCAGCCCCCTGAGCTGGAAGATAGAGATGGGGAGCAGAATGAAGCCCCCATAATCTAAGGGGAAATGGTTAGCAACCTGCTACACCACTTAGACACACACAAGTCTATGGGGCCGGATGGGATCCACCCGAGAGTACTGAGGGAGCTGGCAGAAGTCCTCACCAAGCCACTGTCAATCATTTATCAGCAGTCCCGGTTACCAAGGGAGGTCCCAGTTGACTGGAGGTTAGCAAATGTGACGCCCATCTACAGGAAGGGCCAGAAGGAGGATGCGGGGAACTACAGGCCTTTCACCCTGACCTCAGTGCTGGGGAAGGTTATGGAGCAGATGATCTTAAGTGCCATCACATGGCACGTACAGGACAACAAGGTGATCAGGCCCAGTCAGCATGGGTTTATGAAAGGCAGGTCCTGCTTGACTAACCTGAGATCCTTCTAGGACAGGATGATCCGCTTAGTGGATGAGGGAAAGGCTGTGGATGTTGTTTACCTGGACTTTAGTAAAGCCTTTGACACTGTTTCCCACAGCATTCTCCTGGAGAAACTGGCTGCTCATGGCTTGGACAGGCATACTCTTCGCTGGGTAAAAAACTGGCTGAATGGCCAGGCCTAAAAAGTTGTGGTGAACGGAGTTAAATTGAGTTGGTGGCTGGTCACAAGTGGCGTTCCTCAGGGCTCAGTATTGGGGCCAGTTCTGTTTAGTATCTTCATCAATGATCTGGACGAGAGGGTTGAGTGCACCCTCAATAAGTTTGCAGATGACACCAAGTTGGGCAGGAGTGTTGATCTGCTTGAGGGAAGGAAGGCTCTCCAGAGGGATCTGGACAGGCTGGATCGATGGGCCAAGGCCAACTGTATGAGAGTCAACAAGGCCAAGTGCCAGGCCCTGCACTTGGGTCACAACAACCCCATGGAACGCTACAGGCTTGGGGAAGAGTGGCTGGAAAGCTGCCTGGTGGAAAAGGACCTGGGGGTGTTGGGCCAGCAGTTTGCCCAGGTGGCCAAGAAGGCCAAAAGCATCCTGGCCTGTATTAGAAATAATGTGGCCAGCAGGACTAGGGAAGTGATCATGCCCCTGTACTCGGCACTGGTGAGGCCGCACATCAAATACTGTGTTCAGTTTTGAGCCCTTCACTACAAGAAGGACATTGAGGTGCTGGAGCATGTCCAAAGAAGAGCAATGAAGCTGGTGAAGGGTCTAGGGTCTAGAGCACAAGTCTTATGAGGAGCGGCTGAGGGAGCTGGGGTTGTTTAGCCTGGAGAAAAGGAGGCTGAGGGGAGACCTTATCGCTCTCTACAACTACCTGAAAGGAGGTTGTAGCGAGGTGGGTGTCGGTCTCTTTTCCCAAGTAGCAAGCGATAGGACGAGAGGAAATGGCCTCAAGTTGCGCCAGGGGAGGTTTAGATTGGACATTAGGAAAAATTTCTTCACCGAAAGGGTTGCCAAGCATTGGAACAGGCTGCCCAGGGAAGTGGTGGAGTCACCATCCCTGGAGGTATTTAAAAGACATGTAGATGTGGCACTTCAGGACATGATTTAGTGGTGGACTTGTCAATGTTAGGTTAACAGTTGGACTCAATGATCTTAAAGGTCTTTTCCAACCTAAATGATTCTATTCTATTCTATTCTATCTTTTAGGGAATAGTGATAATGTGTTGTGTTATTATGACTTAAATCATCATGGAAAAAATAGAGGGTTAAAGAAAAATAAAAGGTGTATCGATATTATTCAGTAATCGTATTGGTTGAATGGAAAGGAAAGAAAATGACTGAGGCAGCTACAAGACATTCAGAATGACCTTGGCTATGCAATTAGAATAAATCTTAAAGGAAATAATTATTATAGGAATTGAGTCAAATGAAAAAGCCTTGACGTGTGTGTGATACGCATTAGCAAAATAGTATTAGATTGACCTTACAGCTTTCTTAGAGAAGATGGGCTGTTTCACAGTCATCTTATCTGTTACAGCTTCCATAAAGTATTCAACATGATGATGAATAAGAAGTTATTTTTAAACAAGAAGAGGGATAGGAGAAGTTTATAAAGTAGACAGACAAAAAAGGAAGATTGCAGCAGATTTTACTGAATATAAGCATCAACTCAGAGTGATGTTGTTAATGGAGCAATCTTGAAGAGGTAAGTAATAGAAAAGATGAAATTCAGCTGTACAAACGCAATGTCATGTACTTAACAGCTAGGGAAGAATGTTTCTATTAAAAGACAGCTATCCTCAGTTAATGTAAAGAGCAGGAACTGGATATATTAATTGACTATAGGATGGTTATATGAAAATGCGGTGAAAAAATAAGATATGATTCAAGAAAATCTAAGTCTAGTTGTTCCTTTAGAACAAGAAGAAATAGTTCTACTTTAGAAGTCAGTAAGCTGATTTAATCTATAACGTGTGTGATTCTTGTCATATGCATGTTTCTACAGGTTACACTTGAAAAATCAACATGGGACACATTGATCTGGATAGGCTAATCCTAGTACCCCACAAACAGAGTAGACACACCACCCAGCAGGCTTTCAAGAACCACGCTTTAGTCTAACACAATCCGAACAGAATGGTTCTGACTGTTCTCAATTAAAATAGCTCATTTTCCTACTTCATTTTTATCATTTCACTTTATTTACCAGCATACAATGTGGGCAAGAGATCAAATGGGTAAAAACTGGCTGTGAATTAAATAAGGATGAGAAATAAAAGACGGTTTCTAACAAAAAGAGCTGTGATGGTTTTGAGCAAAATAGCAACAGCAGGATCAAGAGGCCTAAATACTTTTAAAATGGTGCTTGATAAGTTTATGAAAGGGATTATATGACATGGTTGTCTGCGATGGCAGGTGCTGCATCCAGGCGGTTCATCATAGGAACAAAGGAAACAGGATTAGGAAGAAATTATTGCAATAATCTTATCTGCACTTCTCAGATATGTGTCCTATGGTTAGGAGGCGTGGAGCAATGAAGCAGGCTCCTCAGTCTAATGGCAAGAAGAAATCAGCTGTAGTCAGCTTCATTCCCCTTGTTATTATCCATAGCTCTGCTGATTTGATTTGATGATTTGTTTGGATTTTGTCTGCCTTTAAGGACAAGGATGACAAAACAGTTATTTGTAGAGTATTTAAGAAAAATATCAATAGATTAGCAAATACGGAGAACTGAGGGGTCAATATAACTGGAGTAGAAATAGTAAGGTGCTGATGATGTTTGCCTGCAGGTAGAAAAAAGGACAAAGTGTGAGACAAATTAAAATCTAAGAAACAGTAACTCTTCAGAGTTCTCATGTACCCTTAGGTTCCAAACTGAATTTTCTGTGATGTGAAGGAGAAATAATCTCTGTTGTCCCATGCTGTCAAAATTTTATGTTTGAGTACTGCTACTGTTGATGTATCCCCTTTGCTCTAGTGTTTAAAAGATGCTTCTGGGCTGCAATACCAATCAGCAGTATTCTTTAGAAATGTCAATAGCTGGCATGTTAGCACTTCAAATCTATATCCCTTATAAATGGGGAGCACTTGACATTCATTCTGTACCACACAGCAATACTTAGATGGGGATGCTATAGAAGAGAGTGAAGAGAGAACAAATATAAACTTTGAATTTTAGAAAGTGCAGAAGGACTTCTGGAGTTGGTAGGTTCCAAAACTAACAGGAAAATAGTGTCAGAACAAAGTTCTGGACCCACTGAAATCTGAAGGAGCTTTACTACTGAATTCAAAGGGATCCAAGTTTCATAATTAACATGTATAGTTAAGAAAGTATGAATTTTCCTGCAGCCTTGGTCATTAAAGTAGGAATGAGTCACAAAATATAAGGATAACATTTTTTCTTAACTATTTAGACTGTAAATTTTTTCGATTAAAGATCTGTTATTGTGTTTGTACTCTCAAACAACAGATTCCATTTTTATTAGTTGCTTTAGTGTTATTGTATACTGTAAACTCTTGACTCAGAATGTTAATGATACCAGTAGTTAAAGAATTGTTCCCTATAGTTAGTATCATATGGATATTGGTGAAGGCAATGTATTATTAAAGTAATAATACTGCTAATAACATAATAAAGAACAATTTCTTGCCTCAAACTAAGTACATTGCTTAAAACAACAGAACATTCCCCTGCTTCTGTCCATCACAGCAATGAATCTCTTTTTGGAAGGTTAACGTCTAACATCCATTCCACATCTTCTAACTATATCAAAGCCACTCAGTGAGACAACATTCTTAAAGAAAACCACATCAAAATACCAATAAACTGTGGAATGAAAAAACCCCACAAGAAAACCACCTCACAGTTGTCATAACAAAAACTTTCTTCAGTAGTGGGATTGGGCAAGGAACTTTATAAATACAACATACCTGCTACTACCATCACCTCCGGATAAATTAGGGTATGTCCACAGTACAGTCAAAGGTTTAATGTACATGGAAATAGCTAAACTACATTTATGCTAGCTAGATTATGTATTGATTAGTATGCCAATGTCAGTACCCTGATAGCGCTGGAAACAGATCTGTCAGGTTTGGTAGATCTAGTTCATCAAGCAGCATATCAAGTAAGATATGCTTCCAAATAGTGCTGTGTTGCTGTCAGGAGCTGTGCCCTCTATGCTTACCTCATGAAGTGACTATGCCTTCTGTCACTCAGACTCAGGTACGTGAAAAAGGGAGACATTGCTTAATGTTTTCATGCTCCCATCCCAAACTCCAGTCTCTCTGGCTCTGTGCAGTGTGGTTGCATGCACTTGATATCACTGTAGCTTAGCTACACAATTTTTAGTCAGTTGCTTCAATGGCTTTGTGGTCCCTCCTGAGCTGAGATACAGAGACATTTTCATTGGTATCCAAGATACCTAAAGGCAATTTTCACAATGTTTGCATAAAGTAGAGGCCAGACTGCAGCAAGTTAAAAAAAATTATTAGATTATCTCAGCACAGTGGTCTTACACAACCATTTAAGACCAATGGTCTTAAAACAGTCTCATCGCTTAAATTAACCTTTCATGTCAACTTTTATCTTACTCTTATTTCTTCAGCAGCTTTTATAATCAGTTTTGATTTGCCTATCTTACATATTTTCACCTATTTGACATCCTTAGCAAGATATTTGAATGAACTGCATTTTAATGAACCGTGCTGGAAAATCCATTTGTCATCAGTTCTGCCATTTTTGCTCACATCTATAATCAGCTAATATAATTAAAAAGACTAGCCCAAGAATGAAGTGCTGCTTAATGTAATGGTTACTCTGATGGTCACTAAAGGATGAAGCTGAAACTAACACAGTGATTCCACAACATGGCCACCACTAGAGTTCAGGGAACCTGCCTCTCCATCTAATTCAGACAAATAGACTTGGCTGTAGGACAAGCTGAATGGGTGGATTCATCAATGGTTTCATCAGTGCACTGATGAAAATAAAGAGCTTACTGTTGACTTTTTGTTAAAGGATTGGGTAAAGGCATCATTGTTAAAATATCACAATCAATTTGGTAGACCACTGTTGCGAGTGAGTGGTTTAGAGGCTACTCAAAGAATCGCCATCAAAGGTATTAGCAGAAAGTGATTTTAATAGAAATTTATAAAAGTGTGACTTAACAGAGTTCGATGGCAAGGTTCACTCTATCACTTACTACATGGATGAAGCATACAAAGGAAAATCAAGTTAGAATTGAGGTAGAATGATTTATACAGAGACCAAGGATGAAAAAGGATAAGGGAGACCCTCCCGTTGAGTCACGAGGTTCACAGAAGACACCCTTGCTTTCTAAACTCCTGATGGAGCTTAGGTGTGGCTAGGTCCAATCTTAGTCTCAGACTTGGTCAACAGTTTATGTCTGAGAGATTATATGTGTCTAGCAGCAGTCTATGGTTCATTCAGATAGTTTTGAGGTGGATCACAAGATTTTAGCAACACTTAATCATTGACTAATTTAACATTTACAAAGTTAGTTAGTAGTCTACTACAATCATGACAGTGGCTTAATTACAGATTCGAGATGGTAACATGCGTAATGCCCACTTGCTAGTGGGTACCTCCATCAATTCACACATACACACACAGACACAAATGTACAAAAGGTATACCTATTAAAAATTCCCCTTGAGTCCAGTGAAATATTCACTTCAAATGTCTCGGCATTTCTCAATGGGTGAGGGGTTGAGCCTCGAGGAGTGTTTCAGCTCAGGTCCCGTTGTCAGCGACGGTCCTCCCAATATCGCAAACTTGAGAGTTCGCGAGCTCTGACAGGCGTCCCACTCAGAGGGAGATTCTGGGCGCAGCCTGTTGAAGTTCAGGAGAGCTCAGTCTCACTTAGGACCACTGTTTATAGGTTCGCAAGATGATTGGCTTTAGTCATCAGTAAATTTCCATCCTAGCCACAATCCGGAACAGTAACAATGGTACCGTTGTACTCGAGCTACAATCCACGTAGGGAATGTTTCATGGCTGTCAGGGATGATGAATTATTCCCACTCTCATTCCCTACCTTGGTCAGGCAACAGGTATTCCTGGTACACTCAGTACCGCTCCCCACCTTAGCCATGCAAGAGTGCCTGGTACGGTCAAGAGACGCTTAACCGCCCAACTGTTACACAAAAGCTAAGGCCTAATGGGAATTCCTGAGATAGTAGCGTGGCCCAGGGGAGAGGATGGGGACATGCACTACCACAACCATCCTCACGATTTTGATTACAGCTCCTGTTCTCAGATGTTACCCTTTAATCCACAAGAACAAAGCGTTAATGTTCAGTGCCCCTAAATGTATTTTTAAGGCTCTCTAAACTCTATTCATCAACTTGTGGATACAGCTCGTATAAAATATGAAATGCAGATTGACAGAAGGACAGCAAATATGGGGAAAAAACCAAAAATGTTAACAGAATGGAACTCAGTAGGTCATGAAAGTAGATTAAGAATAATTACCTATGAAATGCTGCAAGGAATATAGTGGACTCATGAGCGTAGAATTTCATGTCAGTGAGATGAAATTTTGAGGATTAATTCCTGTGACTGTTAGCGGAAGTATGTGCCAATTTTCTCACAACATGTGTATGAGTTACTGTTGATCATTTCAAAGCACAAGTTCAGCTAAATGTTGCTAGTACTTTGAAGAAGAGAGGGCTGTTAATTCAGAAACTGAGCATCCTTCTAATAAAGCACGCCTGATAATCAAACTTATTAAGAGATGATATTTTAAAATATTAGTTTAGGGTTAATGACTCAGACAAATGCAATACGCATGTTTAAAAGGGCCTAATTTACTAAATTAACATTAAGTACAAATCACGTATTCATAATTTTGTTTTAATGGTGTGATTTATTCTTATGAATTCCACTAATATAAGTGTACTAGTGGACCTGTGCATAGACTGTAGGTCCTCAGGAATATTGCATCTGTCTGGCATAGTGTGTTGTTTCAAACCACCTGCAATCTTAGCTTTACTGGAGGGCTGAAGCCACTGTCTCAAATTATCAAAACAGGCTGCCTGAGTACTTCTTTACCATAGTTCTTGCCCGAGCGTTGTTTCTGCCATTTTCAGCACCCTTCAAGGCGAAGGGATGACAAGGTCTTCTTGAATTTCCTCTGTGGCATAGCATTTTTCATGGATTCCAGGTGAAGGGACTAGCTGCCACCAGTCCCAGGAATGGTATCTGACTTGGGGTATCTTGACAGCCAGGGTCTCAAAGTCAGATTAAGGTAACTTCTGTCATAGGTGGTGGTGGCGTGTCTTGGTCTATAGCTAAGTAGGGTAAGAAAGTGTTCATGTGACAAGGGTTCTGTGTCTGGTTCAGTCCTGGAAGCAAGCAGGGGCTTAATGAGGATCTACAGACATCACAGGTGCAAATGTATGGTATCTGTATTCTGGGCTGAGATAAGCAGAGGCTGATTCCTGTTATCAAACACATCCTAAAGTTCATTTGTCAAAAATTCTGCCAGTTAAAGACTGGCAATCAAGGGCATTACCTGTTTGAAATACCAAGAAACCTTTATGAATCTTGCCTAAGATGAGATATATTTTTCTGCTTTTAAAACCGAACAAAATCATTTCCATTGTTGAGAATCTTATTTCTTCCAGTATTTCTGTGAATTGCACTTAATAATTGTCCTAGGTCAACAAAATATGAACAACTCATCTCCCAGTAAAATAGCCTTCCCCTGTTTTTTAACTATCATCTCCACTGCATACATCAAATTGCAAGCATCATATTAGTTACAGTCAACAATAACCAGCATAGCTCCTTAGACTTTTCCAAAGCAACATCTGTTTTCATTTTGCCAGTACTGAAAACGCAGGCTTCCTGTTCTCTTTAGAAAGAGCAGGATGTACCAGGTGCAGGTGCCCAGGTGCCAGCAGCAGCAGCAGCAGCAGCAGCAGCGGTGGGTGCTGCAGGGTGGCCCCTGTGCGGGGCGGCCGGGGCTGCCCCGTGCCGGACACAGCCAGTTCCAGCCGGCTCCACGGGCCCCACCGCAGGGCACGGCTGAGCCCCTCAGCCACGGGCGGGCGCCTCGGGGACAGCCTGGGTAAGGAAGGGCAAAACGCTGCCCGGCAGCCAGGGCTGAGGGAAACCCTGTGAGAAACAGCCCTGCGAGCCCCGAGGGGAGAGCGGGAGGAGGGGAGGAGGGGCTCCGGGCGCCCCGGCAGAGGTGCCCCGGCGGCCCCGGCACAGACCCCGCTGGGGCGGGTGTTTCCCTGCAGCCCGCGGGAAGGCCCCGGGCTGGAGCCGGGGGGCAGCGAGAGGAGGAAGGAGCGGCAGAGAGGAGCTGGTGTGGACTGACCGCAGCCCCCAGTCCTCATCCCCCTGCCCCCACTCTCTCAGTCGGAGGAGGTAGAGGAGTCGGGGATGAAGGAGTGAAGTTGAACCTGCAGAAAAAAGGGGGAATGGGGGAAAGCTGTTTTAGTTTTTGTCTTTTTTTCTCACCATCTGACTCTATTTTACTTAGCAATAGATCAAGTTAATTTTCCCCACATTGTGTCTGATTTGCCTGTGACAGTAATTGGTAAGTGACTTTGTCTTTATCGTGACCCACGAGCTCTTCCATCTTGTTTTCTCTCCCTGTCTTGTTGAGGAGGGAGAGTGAGAGAGCAGCTGGGTGGGCACCTAGCAGCTAGCCAAGGTCAACTCACCACAAGGAGTTTTATCAGCCCTTGTTGCATTATGTAAGGTGCATACTGATGGAAAACTTTTTATCTGTAAAGTTTTTGTGTTCATAAACTAGATAAATTTGTTGGTACATTTTTCCACAGCAGTCCCCTTCTTTTCCCTCTTTCCCTTCCTCTCAGATTAACACTGTCTAAACTGGGGTGTAACAGACAGAATTGAAGACCTCCAAATGTATGTTTGATGTTACACTAATATCATGGAATACAGTACAATTTCTCCATGGAACAGAGGTAGCTATAGGAGGCACTGCACTTGTTTTTGTGTGCTGAGTACCAGGCTGGAACATGGCCTTCTTCAGTTAGATATACAGTCTACCTGTATGAATGGATATTTCATAGAGTGTCTGCTGCTTCAAGTTGTTGCAATCTGCGAGCCGTGACCTTGTAAAGAGACAGCTGGGCTTCCCTTTGCCAAAGAAGACATAAATTCTAGGACCTTGAATATTTTACCTCTGTACAAGGATGCCAGGCATCTTTCAAACCATACTTTAAAGAGATCAGAATTAGGTTTGTGAATTGGTGTCATTTTAGCCGATCTAAAGGTGAATCTGTAAGCTAAGCCAAATCAAACTTAATTGACCTTAGCTTTTGTAATGCCTTTCCTAAGAGGCAAGTTCTGCAATCCAGCAACTAATTTGCTACAGAGCTGAAAGAAACTTTACTGTGTAGGTACTTAAGCACTCTATAAGGACAGGGTAATAAACCTTGCTGCTGGAATTAATTGAAGGTGGGCATCTGGATATGCATACATCTCTGAAGAAGGTTTCTGATTTTATCTATCAGGAATTACCCAGCTCATCTCAGAGCGGAATAACAATTTCTTCTTGGCTGATGAATAAATACCCTATAAAATGACTAATGGTCTATTTAATTGTCCTATCTAAAAGAACATGGTTGTGACTAATGTGCAGAATAAACCAACTTTGGAAACCTCATACAGTACTTACTATCCTTAAAGTAATGAAGCATGATGATGAGATCTATACTTGATCCTAACTACTCTCTGTCATTCATGTCAAAGTTTTCTTCTCAAGAAATTAAATGCTCTTGCAAGAATGTTCAGAACATGAATGAGCTTGACTCTTTCAATACAAATCACTGATTTTGCCCTGAATCATTAAGTTATTTATTCGAGTCTTAAATACTATCATTTCCCAACATGTTAGCAGTGAGGAAAATGTAGCTGCAAAATGACATATTTAATTCCAACATTAGCAAGCCTAAGGTAAATAATAATTCTTTGTTTGTGTTTCAATGGTGCATAAAATTGCAGAGTCCAAATGTTTTTAGTTTCCTTTGCTTGTACATGTATCTGTTAAAATCAGCCTCAGCTAATGGAGAAATATATAGCATAGCTGTCAGTTCAAATCCAGCCTATTGATTGGAGACTGTTTAATGCACAACAGTAAGCACATTGCTGGTAGTATAAGTGAGAGTGCAGAATCAGGCTACAGGGCAAAAGAAACTGAAAGTTATTGCTGCCTGCTGTCTGTCTGGTATCCTACAAGTGTGTGAATTAAGAAGCAGTTTTCAGGGACTACATTGCCAAAATTAACACTAATTGATGCTTTTATTAGCAGCCTTATTAGTAAGACCAAGTTCTTTTAGGCCTTAATTTAATGCAACTTTAAAAGGTATGTTTACATTCCATCCAAGACAATTTATAATTGAGTGAGATGTTAGCATTTAGTTGGCTACTCACTGCTTTTCTCTATACCTGCTAAATTCAGGAACAGGACCTGCAGTACAGGGAAGACATATGATGCTGAAATCCATGCTCTGTGTGCTCTGTGAGCAAAAGTTTATAAGCAGGGTTTTACAGCTCTTAGGGAGTCTGAATTCAAATGAAACACTTGCAGGGGAAAGAACAAAAAAATCCAGTATCAAGAAATATGGTCAGTAAACCTAAGTTACTGCAATGTTCAAAAACATGCAATGTTATCTACAAAAAAACCTCTTCATTTCCCAGAACTGCACATGGTTGTTAAAAAAAAAAAAAGCAACAAAAACCATAAATAATAAATGTGCTTATGGTACATTTTTAGATATTGGAAAACATCAAGTGAAAACATAATTTTTAACTAAACATCTCAGTGAGCCATTTTTTTGCACACATATTTAAATTGTTTGAGCTATTTTGACTAGCTGTTTTTTTCTCTAATAATCAGCAAATAGAAGAATAGACAGAAATTACTTCTAATCAAATTGTTGTAGTCTCTTTTATCAGGTATGATATTCTGAATACACTTCCCAACATACTCTTCAGGTATCAAAGTACTTAAGCAATTTGGATGCTATCCTATCACCCCTAAGGAATGTGGTTAAAGTCCACAACTATGGCAGCTGAAAGGGCTATATCTATTGTGTGCAATGATAGCAGGTTGATAGCCCTGGTGACATTAATCTGTCACTTTTCATAGGTGTAAAGCTGACTGGAAATCATTTTCAAAAAAGCAGCAAATAGAAATAAGTTTTATTTTAAACAAAATTCAAGTATTTTCAGGTTCCTGTTGCTATGCAGTGCCATCAATGTCACTGCTAACTGCAGAATATCAATCACCCCCCCTCACAAAGTGCCATATGCTGTAGTAGTTCAGAATATTTTGCTCATGGTTTGTGGTGCCTGAAGAAAAGGCTAAATTATAGAGGAGAACAAATCATGACTCATGGAAGGGCTCCAGTAATCCAATTCAGCTTAGGTGATGCTTTCTTGCTTTCTGGTTTGCGTTCTTTTTGCTTCTGACATTGGTTCCAGCAATTTGATTTCTTTTCTATTTATCTCTGCCTCTTCCATGATATATAGAAGCCTTCATTCAAACAGGTGGTATACACTTTTCAATCTCTTTCCCTCCTACCTCCACCTACCTGCAGCCATCATCCCCATCAGATTTACAGGTTAAACCTTTAAACGTTCATGTGACATTTTTCCAGTACTGACAGCTTTGTGTAAACGCTCACAGAATATTAGCGTCTAGCCACAGCAGTCAGACATCCAGTGCAACCATCAGACAATGGTTTCTTTCTTAACACTGCTAGCAAAATGTATGCTTTGGCAGTCGGGATCATAAGTCTCATTCGGGTGGCATGATTGCTGATCTCCCTTCAAACCACAAAAAGATGGTCACTCTTCAGAGAGCTTATATCAGGGAGATGAGGACAGGGGAGATCCCAAGCCCCATAAACAGAGTTGAGGAGGAGACAGAGAAGAATTTAGAGAGACTTTGCTCAGTAAGGTAGGGCACATTTCTGGATTAATGGTCATAGGAAAGGCTTTGCAGTAGGGATATCTCATATCTGTCCTATTTCCTTTTGCCAGATGCATTTCCTCAAGGCTTCCAAATGCATTACAGTTGCACAGAAAGCTTGACCAATGTATTCATCATCATTGATCAAACTGACTTTGAGGGTGTCCTTCAGGTGCTTCTGACAGTGATTTGAAACAAGTGCCACTTCCTGGCTGTCTTGTGTTTTTTATGGCTCCTAGTGAACATCAATAATATGAATTTCATTTTAATTCTTCTGTAAGGGATCTTATTTATAGAGCAATTTCTTGTGCAGTGTCTTGTCTCTATGAAATGATTGCCAACTCAGGCAGACATTCAAGTTTACTGCTTAGGCCTTCCTTCAAGGTACAATATGAATATTACTTTCTACAAGTATTTTAGACTGCAAAGCGCTAAGAACACGTTAAGTCCTTGCAAGCTGCCCATCCTGTACCGGAATGCTGGCTGATTTTATGAACTTATCTCAATTCAACAGTTCAACAACTTTTCCATTCTCCCTCTTCAAATATGTGGCTGACAACTGATCATTAAAACAGTGTCATGTACTATTTAGCATTAACATTTTTGTGACTTAAATTATGATGTTATGTTTTGCCAGTATGTTACTCTTTATGTGTGCTTGGGCAATGACCAGCTATTTATTAACTGCTTCCATTTCCAAAGTAAGATCTTAGCAAAGAAAGAAGAAAACCATCAAAGAAACTCAATTTTTGAAACTTCAGGAGCAATCCAAATAAATAATAATGTAGGAGGTAGGGTACAATACTTGACGTTTCAGTAAAGAAAATGAAAACCTCTACTAACACACAGTTTCTAGATTAATCTATTTTAGTATTTCATGGTAGGAGAAGTTTTTTTCCAAACCTACAAGTCAGTGGTATGTTCATGCACAAAGTTGCGGGTCCTGTAGCTCTTCTATTCTACTAATGGAATATTTTGCATTTACCAACCTTTTTCTGGAACAGAGAAAATCAGAATTTGGAATAAAATCAAAATTACCTATGCAGGCAAGTAAATTAAATTGGGAAATCTTGCTGATGCTTACATGTGAATGTACATTTGCCCCTGATTGCAGCATGCTTTGAAAGTTGGGAGCAAGAAAAGTAAGCCTCAGAGCTTTTCTTGGCAAACGTCATATTAAAGACAGGAACACATTTAAAGGATGTTACCTGATGGAGAAACATACTAATGTTCTCAGGAACAAATGAAGAGTATGTCACACGCTTGGGGACAAGGTCCAAGTTTAACACGTTTGCACATAATCTGTTCACAGACAATACTAGAGGGCTGGTGTTTGCGTTTCAATAGGAAAAAATGCCACCTATATAAGATCTCAAAACTTCTGCACACTGCCTTCCTAGTGTGTCTCCTTCAAAGCTTTTTACCTAAACAAGTGAAGGATTCTTTTTTTCTCATTTTCTTTGTGTTTCCTTATATCTTTATGTATGCTTTGCAAAATAGTCAGTGGGTAATGGATACTGATCCTGAGTTTTCAAGATTCTTGAGTGGTGGCTTATAATCTGCCTTGTATCTGTTACAGACCTGCAGGTAAATTACTTTCATTTTATGTCTCCTGTATGCTGCCGGCGTAATATAAAGGAAGATGTGTAAACAGTTTCTTGAAAAACTAACATGCTGGAGGGAAACTTCTGATCAACTGTACAAAACAGTTTTCAAAAAATGAAAACTCTCAAAGCCAGCAGGTTTTTTTAAGTCACAAATGGTTCTAATAACACAATGTCAAATTCAGTCACCAGACAAACTCACAGACATCTGTAGTATTCTGTTAATTTCTTTCCTTTTACTGTTGGATATGAAAGCAAAAAAAAAATTTCACCATTTTTTCCTCTGCTTTTTTCTTCCAGTATAATTAATTCAATCAGTTAAGTAGAGGAGAGATGTAAAGGATTTTAGACACATTGTATTCAGTACTTTGTATCAACAAGATGCACTTAGGAAATGTCTAACACTTTCCATGGTAAATCTCTTTCTATGGAATAGGCCAGTTGCCTTTTCATTGCTTATTGCTATTGTTCTGCATAAAGGCCAAGATTATAGATCTATTTTTACTAATCTTTTTTCTATTGTCAAATAGCTTATTTTGCAGTGATGAGCCTCTAGGTCAGCTTGCTACCACTCCACCATTTTGTGACTTTCTTCCCTCCTGCTGCCTGAAAAATGAGATTTAGGTAGTTTCTGCTGTGCGTATAAACAAGTGATTTACATTAATTTACATATAATTTCTGTGTTTGTAAACATTATATAAAAGTGTAGAAATTAATCTCTTAAGATTGATTTTACATAATTTGCAGAAAAAACAGGCTAAAAAGGGCACTGATTATTGCAAGTACTCCAGGTTCAGTAGGGCAGAGCTAAGACATTATAATGGAATTTTCTGCAGAACATGAAAATTCTACCACAGCATGGTCCAAGTTCTTATTTTCACTCAAAAAGGACCAGATTTTGCCACCTTCATCTTGGAAAAAACATTACTCTGCAATGAAGTTGCTGAAACTGCCCATAGTGCAAAATATTGCTTGATATGAACTCCCAAATTAGAAAAAAGATATATGTGTTACCATACAGATTATAATGTTTAAACACCACTCATAGAGATGTGCATACACAACTTTATGTGATTTGGGCATTTAATTTAGCAAGGTTTCAAAGTCAGGTAATGAATAGACCCATACAAATTTTTTTTTGTTGGGGATGTAATACATGGTTTCTGGTTAGGGCACCTTCAGAGTACTTTGGGCTCACTTTATAATGGTAGATCTGAAATCACAGTGTAGTATCTTTCCTCCACCTGCCATCAAGACAATCTGAGGTTTTCCTGCAAGGAATTTAGTGGGAGTTTTGCCATTTGTTGTGTTCTTTGGAGAGTTAAGATTTTCATCAAAGGAAGACCTATAGTCTCCAATAGGCTATTGTGTTCACTTGTCAGTTATCAAGAAACATATATTTGCCTGAAAACATACTTAAAATACTTCTCCTGAAATTACCTGTTTAACTAGTGAATAGAATATTAGCAGTTTGTGTAAGGTTCTATGATATGAGAGACTTCTGTATTAAAAAAGAGCTATTGATTAAAGAATACTGAATTAGGTAATGATTTAATTCACAGGAAAGATGGAATGATAAACTTGAAAAGGTGTAATAAAAAAAATGGTGGCAAATAGAGCTCAAAAACCTTCTAGATTATTAAGTGGTGATTTATTTCTTTTTGTCCTGGTTCCGGCTGGGACAGAGTTAACTCTCTTCCCAGTAGCTGGAGGGGGTGCTGTGTTTTGGGTTTGGTAATGAAAGGAACGTTGATGGCCCATTGATGCTTTGGTTGTTGCTGGGGGGTGCTTGCACCGAGGACTTTTCAGCCTCTCCTGCCCTGCCAGGTGCAAGGGGAGCTGGGGGGAAACACAGCCGGGGCGGTTGACCCAGCTGGCCAATGGGGTATTCTATACCATGTGACATCATGCCCAGCATAAAAACCAGGGGGCTCTGGGGGTTGGAGCGGTTCGTTCAGAACACGTCGGGGTGAGCAGTTGCATTGTGTATCACCTGTATTGTATATTCTGTTGTTGTTGTTATCGTTGTTTTTACTGTTCTACTTTGTTTTATTTCCATTATTAAACTGTTTTTATCTCAACCCGCGGGTTTTCCTTCGTGTGCTCTCCCGATCCTCTCCCCCATCCTACTGGAGTGGGGGGGTGAGCGAGCGGCTGCGTGGTGTTTAGTTGCTGGCTGGGGTTAAACCACGACACCTTTTAAGGACATCACTTTATAATAAATTTGTGAGGAGAGTGCATCTGCAAAACATCCTATTTTTAATGCATTCTCTAGTTTTCTAATTACTAGTAGTCTGTTTTGTGGGAAAGAAATATAAATATATAGACCTTGTCTGTAGCTCTTATTAAATATTTTGCTATCATTCTGGAGAATTTGCTGATAAACATGTTAGAGATTGTATTGGGTTTCTGTGGCAAGTTTTTGGTAGCAGAGGGGTTGCAGGGGTGGCTTCTGTGAGAAGATGCTAAAAGCTTCCCCCTGCCCTTCATCCTGTGTAAAACCTTCATTGATTCACATGACATCTGTCCCTCTTTGGAGGGGGCAGCACGTTAGGAATTTTTTAAAAAAATACATAATATTATGAAGGACTGCACTCTGTGGAAAGGACCCACACTGGAACAGTTCGTGAAGAACTGCAGCCTATGGGAAGGACCCACGTTGGAGAAGTTCCTGGAGGAGTCTCCTGTGGGTGGGATCCCACGCTGGAGCAGGGGAAGAGTGTGAGGCAGAAGGAGTGGCAGAGACAGCATGTGATGAACTGACGGCAACCCCCATTCCCCATCCCACTGTGCTGCTTGAGGGAAGGAGGTAGAGAATTCGGGAGTGAAGTTGAGCCTGGGAACAAGGGAGGCGTGGGGGGAAGGTGTTTTAAGATTTGTTTTTATTTCTCATTATCCTACTCTGACTTTTGATTGGCAATCAATTAAATTAATTTCCCCAAGTCAAGTCTGTTTTGCCCATGACGGTAATTGCTGAGTGATCTCCCTGTCCTTATCTTGACCCACGGACGTTCTGTAATATTTTCTCTCTCCTGTCCTGCTGAGAAGGGAAGTGATAGAGAGGCTTGGTGGGCACCTGGAGGCCATCCAAGGTCAACCCACCATAGACATCTTTTCCATTCTTTTCTAAAGCAAAATGAATTACCAYAGAGTCACAGTCAGGTCTGAACTTTGGCCTTTTTGAAATAATCAAGGTGAAAAGTAAGACACTAAAGTTTAGAGAGAAATACACTACTGATTCTAGGAAAATTTAGATGTTTAATTAATAATGAAATACAAATACACATCATCTTCTGAATCAAATGTTGTTGTACTGTGTATTTTAAGATAGAGTTGAATTGCAACTGAAGCCRATTGAAGAAAGGGGTTTTTTTTAATAAATTGACAATTTTTAGGATACTGTAACATTCTACATCTCAAAATGGTTGTTTGGAAATGTACAAGTCTTTGCAGCTTAGTGGTGCTTCCTTTGCATTTTCCTCGCCTTACTTCTCCCACATATTTCTCAAGAGAAGCATTCTACACACCATGAGTATAAAACAAATATTGCTATTACCTTCTAATGGAAACTTTATGCTTATTCCAAGAATATTACACTTCCAGAACAAAAACATATTTTTCTGATATGAGTTCTGAATTACAGTGATATGGTCATTGCACATAACAGTGGAGTAACTTAAGGATGATCCATGCTAAAACTTTTCCTTTGAAGAGGAAAAAGGATGGTGTGTTGCACTTGTTCCTCTCCTCCTTGCAAATGTCATATCCATTTTGACCTCCACCAAAAGATGGCAATCCAAGTCCACAAAAGATTTTGTTTTCCATATGGACGGTAGCATCTTGGTTGTATACATACTTTTCCTTTAATCACTTCATTGTTTTGATCTCTTTTTGGCCAGGTTTTTGGTGGTGGACGGTTGATGAAAATTATCATCAGTGGATCTGTTATCAAAAGATGGCAGTAATGAATTTGTTCTGCTTTCACTTCAGTACCACTTGTTACTACCATAGAAAAATTTTTATAAATATGAAAAGGAGACTCCTTACATTCTTGCCATACCAACAGGTATGACTCCATTCTAAACTGATTTTCCTCATTTTTTTTGCATACATTACAGTCTCATCTGCCTTTTCCTTTAATCATCTCTAATGGAGTCTCTGGAGGAGATGCTCTGGGTGGAGGAGGAGGGAGTTGTTTAGGCAGACACAGAAATRCGGATTTGCCTCAACTAGAACAGGAGGTGTGTGCTGAACAAGAATGTCAGTCTGGTTCCTCTTAATTACCCATCTTCCTTCTCTCTTTGGAGATTTGTCCCATTAGTAACCATTTCTGATATGCATTACTAATTACTATGATGCTATCTCTGTCCTCTTTCTCCTCCTCTTATTTAGGCTTGACTATTTTTTCCTAGCTATTGACTGCTACAGTAAATATTTTCTTTGAAACATTTTTTTCTTCATATCAGTATCACTGGTCAGCAAAGTGTCAGTTTTAATCTCGTTTGTCAAAACAATTGAACAAATATTGAACAAATATTGAATGGTGTTTCAGTCATGTTCTATGCCTCTAGTCTTCAAACTTCATTCTCATTCCTCCCTCTGTTTTTATCTTTACCTAGTTCTTATTAAATCAGGTACCTGAGAACATTCTGGCCAATTGTATTGCAATTGACATCCTAAAGGTATAAGTTGAGTTTATCTCCACTGCAATAAATGCCTAAAACAGACACCACCATAAACCTTCCCAAAACGCATTGTCATGTTGCTGTTCTCAACTATTTGTGCCTTGTCTATTCCCCACTAACTCTCTGAAAAAGCCATACAACAATATGGTATCAAGTTTTCCTGTGGCATGGATTATTGCATTGAGAAGTTAGGTTCAAATACTTTTTTCCAAATTAAGGTAGCATGTACTTTCTTTTCTAACCGAGTAAATGTTTTATTTATGCATACAAAAATCCTACATATATGAAACTATATAATATATTGAACTTGAATTCATTTTTGCATTACTGAATCCTACTTTGTAGACCAAAATAATATGCAGATGTTTCACATATTGCCTGAAATATAAATAATGAACACTAGTGGCTGTATTTTAATTCAAAAGGATAAAAGGTGTAATTTTTTGATAAAACTGTCTTGTAATATATATTTAATGAAAATCTTCCTTTACTGATGTTTTAGTGAACATTTAAAATAAATGAACTCCGTTTTTTTACTAGATTATGTTCCTATTTTAAATTTGAGTCTTTTTTTTTTTTTTTACTAAAGTCATTCTTTAACAGTTAGTCTGAAGTGTTTAATAGGTGCTCCAGTTTTGAATTACGTAGATGAAAGCCACAATGTTGATGTGGCTTAATGTGTTTCAATTCACAGTGAATAGACAGACCCTTATATCTGTGAATATCATATCTTTAAGTGATTAGTCCTAATCCTACTTAGCAAATTATTATGGTAAAAATGATTGACTGCTTTTCTGTTTAGTACGTGCTTTAATATGAAGCCTAGAATATATTTCAGAATACATGGACTAAAACATCTAAAACTGTGGGAGTGAAACTTTATATGACTTACCAACAGCCCTGAGTTAGCCTTGGTAAGTTCCTTCTCAACAAAAGAGAATTGTCACCAGTTTGGTAGGATTACTGTAAAATACTTAGCAGTGACCACCCTTCATTTCCACTGCCTATCTCACCAGATAAACTCAGACTCTTCATTAAGTATATCCTGAGTTTATAGCTCAGCAATATTTTCCCTTTCAAATTGCAACTGCTGTTCTGCATGTACAAACCCATCCTCCTATGAGCATCAGTTGTTTGATGAGGTCAAGGTGAGCAAAACAGTGTCATGATCACAGTTTTACCTTTGCGGGGCTTGTCGCACAACCCATTTGCACAGGCAGCTCACCTTTGGTAACAGGGAAAGCTCTGTGCTGGGGGATGTTACAAGTTCAATCCTTTCATCAACTTGCTTTTTTTACCAGTTTCCTTTCTTTGTCCCTTCAGTTAGATAGGCAATAGCCTCCTTTCTGTGTGCTGAGATACCACATCCTCCTCAATTAATAACTCCAAGCTCCATTTCTCTGTTTATCTCTAAGTCCCGTTGTCTGCCCTGATTCAGTTCACCCTTACTATCCTCACCATTTTCTCTGTATTAATTTTAAATCTAAGGGAGTTTACAGTCCTCAATGGCAAGAGGATTATTTTTTTTGTAAGTAGTTTTATATACCTATTGTAGTACCTAAACATACAGAAACATAAATTAGAAGTCCAAATTGTGCTTGAGACTTGGTCTTCCTCCACAGGGAAAATTTATGATGAATAAGAAGTGAGTGGATATGCAGATTTCCCCTGTACATGGAGGTGATTTACTCTGGGACAGAGAAGGACTGACCTGCATTGTAGAGAAAGTATATAATTCCCAAACAGGGATTATGAAGCTCTGAGGAACGTCACTCTGGTACCACTGTCAAAGAGGTCCAGAAGAGAAGTATTAGGAGACTGACATGGCAGCAGAGAGATAATTTGTTTTCATTTATTCAGGGATAATTTATTTTCTTTACAAAAAGGAATGAAGACTCATGTTATTATTGGGTAAAAGGCTCCATCCACCAGCTGAGCATCTCGGAACTTGAAATGAATAAATAAAGAAGCTGGACAATATTGAAGGAAGAAGCAAAGGAGAAGGAGGAAAGACTACTTAACCCTTATAGTTAGCCCCAGGGCTTTTTTTGGTATTGTTTAAAGGGACCAGTTTTGTATCTCTCAAATCTCCGCTACCATGAATTGCAGAAGGTGTAGATAAGGGTAAAATTTGGTCCATTTCTCGGTTCCAGTCAGTTTAACTGATGTTCAGCATTCAGTGAAAAACTGTGAAGGCACAATGTTCACAAGTTCATCCAGGGTGAATCTTYACTTGGTCTTTTCCCTCTATCCTCCTCTAAAATAGTTTCAAATTTCTCTGAAAATTTTAAATGTGATTTTAAGAAACCTGAGTTGAGTCACAAATATCCTTTCAAAATAGTCCCTCCATTGAGCTTTGTTTCTAAGGTGGAGTTGGGAAAAGACCAAAAAAGACAGGGAGGAAGAAAACATACAGTTAGCTTGTGCACTAATTTGCAGGGTTGATACACCAGGTTTAGATACCTCTTCTCACAGGTGCAACAAACAGTGGCAATAACAATCAAGATTACATCTGCAGATTTTGAAATTCCACATAAAGGTTTCTGAGAAAGCTGCAAGGTAGCAATATTCTTTATAATTCTACTCTAAGAATGTAAAGAGAATAAATATGAAAACTCTTGACACTCTGGAGAAAAATCTTATCCTCTGATTACTGGCTTCAGCACATCTAGTTCAAGGTTTTTCCTCTCAGGGTATTTAAACAATAAATTTGGTCATTTCAAGTTGCAGCTCTGACAATTTTCTAGTAACAAGCATAGGTTTGGATAAAAGACCTAAACATAAAAAGTCATATCACAAAGGTAAAGTGGCACTGGTATAGTGGGAGGCTTACGTTGAAGTTCTTCCCCGGGTATAGAGTCATAAATGCCAGAGCTGTCAGATAAATTACTAGCAAAATCCAGCAAACAAATGCCTAGATAAAATAATCTGACCAAAATAAGCAGTGCTAGCAGAAACTGTATGTGAAAGTTATAGTAGGTGGACTGAAAATGATGATAGGGAAGGTCAGAAGATATCTCTGTCAGTATTTGAATAATCCTTTATTAGTACCGCAATTAGAAAATTCATAGCATGACTAGCTTTCAGTATTTTCTCTCATACTCCTTCTCTATAGTTTCCCTTCACCTTTTCTTCTGGAAGTATGGAATTTACAGAACTAAATAAGCATAAGTTATACACTTAGATCATAAAAAACAGAAAACATTTTAAAATGTTATGAAAGTAGATACTTTCTAAATGATAAAAATGGAAATCACCCTTTTTGAATAACCTCTACAGTTCACTGGTATAATACAAATGGGAACATGAAGGGGTTCATTTATTATAACTCTTTTTTTCTTCTGAAGCAGTGCAATGAACATTTTTCTCTTCACTTTGATTGTGTTCAGTATTAATTAAAATGTTTTGCATAGTTTCTCTTAGTAGTGACACTTAGAAAATTGGACAAAAGGCACAGTGTCTGATAGTGAATAATGTCTTTGCAACCATCAAGGTGAGACAAAAGCAATATCAACCATAAATCATCATAATTAAATAAATTAACATGGAGAGATAACGTTGTGTTGAAACAACTGCTACTTCCTAACCAGGGAGCTTACTCTGAGCCTGAAGCAGTTTCAGTCTTCATAGATATACTGGAATCCATTTTACTGTTAGTAGAAACACAGAATATGAATTTAAATCTGATCTTAGAGTTTTCTTCTTTTAGGGTCAAAGTATTGACATCCCATAAAATGGTACCTTTCTCTGAGATTACTGCCCACAGTGCTATTGAAAATATATGTGAAATAATACAATTTTTAATGTGAATTGCAGCTCCTCCCAGAAGCAGAACCAGTGTACTAGTGCTGTAACAGTAGCTGAACCAGAAGAGAAATAGCAAACAACCCATTACATGGCTGTTGTATGAGCAGCTTGTTTGCCCGTCTTCTAATTCTTATGGAAATAGAGATATTACTTTGAATTCAGTTATAAACTTGACAGCATGTTACGCTGTTGGATATGGGGTTTTTGACCAGACTGGAGTAGGACAGATATATGTTCTGCACGAAACCAAATTTGATTTCTTTTTCCTTTCAAAATTGAAGCTTTTTAAATGTCCATAGAGGGAAAGAATTAGAATACAAATATAATGTGTGTGTGTGTGTGTGTGTGTGTGCATGTATGTATGCATAGCAAAGTGAGAAACGTAATTCTCCTTTTTTGTCATTTGTGTGTCAAGCATGCATGCCTGGTGTTTGAGAATAAACAAAATTATACATAACAAAATATAAATTGTTCAAGTATCTCCAACTCCAAATCAGAATATGAAGTCTATAGCCAATCTTTACCTTTACTTGTTCCATAACAAAAACAAAACTGTAGGTATGATAAGATACATGTGTACTTATTAATTTTAGCAGGGTATTTGTGAATAGCAAGTAATAGAAGAAATTCAGTCTTAAGGACTTGTATACATTCACATCAAAAAACATTTCATTTGTGGCTGTGTATTTTTACAGCATGTGTTTCTGTTCCAGATTAAAAAGGTGAAATATTTATTAGAGTGTACAAGATTATAACAAATTGATTCTACTCCACTTTGCAACAAAACTTCCAAATGCTGTAATTCTTTGTGAGGGAGAATTAATTATGCTGTATCGCTTTTTCCCAGGAGCCAGGGTTTCTCATAATCTCTGGAAACCCAGACAGCTGAGAAACTGCAAGGCGGGGAGGGAGGGAGACTACCGAGGCTTCAGGCTTCCAGGGCAGTCGGCCTCCTGAGTAGCTTGCAGCAGAGCCAACAACCCAGGACCTCACACAGGCACATTGACAGGCAGCCCCACCGATGTCCAGTGCAACCCCTTCTATCGGGGTCTGTTTTCCAGTAGAGGTCTACTAAGAGATATGGGACCGCACAGGTGGCTTTCATTTTCACAAATTAGAAAACTCAGGAAACGAACTGTTTCATATAATGTATTCCTTTCGTCTTAGTTTCTGGTCTCTCCAGTGTCTTGGCATACATATGCGTATTCTCACACCTCCAGATAATTTCTGCTAAATCCAGCAATTGAAGTTAAAATTTGAGATAAAAATGTGACTTTGGGGGTAACTATAAATATCATAAATTCTATCTTTAATTGTACCCCATAAAAATCTACTGAAATAACTCAGAGATTTAATAATTTGATTTCAAAATGCGCAACAGGCCAGGATTTGGCCTAGTGTTGTTTAAAAATGCATGAAATCTCAAGGGAAATGAAGTCATTAAGGATTTCTTAGCATTTTAGTAATATGAATATTGCTTTGAGTCCTTACTGTTGTTATAGGTTTTTATTAATAATCATTGAAGCTAGAGAAAATGGTGATTCTGTAGTTTCAGTTGTAACACWAAATCCAGTCTTGCACTGAAAGCCTTCTGTCTGCTCTGCTTTCCTGCATACTGGGAAAAAGTAGTCTATTAAAGCTTGTACAAAATGAAAGAAAAACTCTTCTCTTGTCTTCAAGAGGCAGGAGGGAGGTTGGGAAGAAGTTAGCTTTCTCATGGCAAGCATAGAGGAAAGAGTGGGAATGACCTGTGCTGCTGGATGCTACCTGTGCTGTAGGTTGGAGGGTGCTGCTCTTACCTCCCTGTACCAAAGTTCTTGGATCAAAATTTGAGATGTGGATGTATTGGACTTCTGGAGAGAAGGTCATTGAACAAGCCATATGAGAAAAATGGACTAACCTAACATTCTGCAGAACTGCTATCCTCAGACTACTGTTCCACATTTGCAACTGGTGTCATTGCCATAATGATCTTACAGAATTGCAAATAAGAAGCAAAGTCCATGTGGCCATGAATAAGAAAAGAGATCAGTTCATGAAGTTATTTCCTGTATAATGTGGTCTATTACCCCAAAATGTAGACTTTTTTATGCAGAATTTTCATAAAGCAAGTTATGTTGTTAAGATGTTTTACTGAGCTCTAGTGACAAATGGTTTCAGCTTGAAAGGATTTTATCTAAGTTCTTGCTTTGCAAAGACGATTGTATGGAAAGGCCAATAAGCAGAACATCGATCTCAGAAGTATGTCAAGGCAGATGTTTAAATTAATGTACAATTCATTTTACTGCATATCTAATTTCTTACAAATCATGAAAAATTCCTTCTCTATGTAGGCATTTATACAGACTATTAGAGCTAGTTCTAAATCATTAACCCCTCCAAGTTGCAGTTATTCATAATGTATAATGCAGCTTCCTTCTACATTTCCCTTTCATGGTGGGTTTATAAATGTTCATTTTACTTTTTAAAAATTCAGTAAAATAAAACAGAAGTCATTAGTACACACAAAACCTGAGCCCATGCATTTACATATGCAGGGAAACTTCTCTCTTAGTTTTACTACCTCTTACAATGGTCTTTTTCAGAGTTCTTTGAATGTAAGCTGAACAAAATAAGGAAATTCTCAATTGCCTTTTGTAAGTCAATCAATGCCTTTTTGCAGAGCATAAGCCGATCTGTAAGCAACTCAGGTATTTTCCTATATATGCAACTTACTCTATTACAGAGAAACTCAAACTTGCATTTTACCTGAAAGGCTGCTTTACTTTGTGTTATTGCTACCAGCTGTGAAGCATTATGCAATACAGAGTTGAAGATGAGATATGACATACTGCATATATTTTGTGCATGTGTATTTACATGTAGTTGGCATTTGTCATACGACCAGCCATGTTAATCTAATTCTTTTTTTATTGTAGAAGAACCTCATTCTTTTGATTTCCTTAAGAAAAGGGATCACCTAAGTAAGTCCTACATCCTCTCTCCTCCCTGAAATGTATCTAGTATGCTCTGCTGTGGCAAACCAATTTATTGATCCCACAGCCCTTCAATAAGCATCTCCTGCACGTACCCTCATGAGAGAGGCATGCCCCCATTTTGATAAATTCATAAGGGCAAAAGCTTTGTAGTCAGTATGATTGCAGCCTTAAGCACAACCCCAAGGATAAAGCACATATTGTAACACTCTAGCCGGGAAAACCCTGTCACTGATTTGCTTCAGATCGTTGTGATAAAGAGCACATTAGAGAATGATCCTCAAGCTCAGATCGTCACTGTTTTTCTTGTTTATTTCCATACCAAGTTAGAAAAAAAGAAACTTATTTGGAAATCCTACTGTGACCCTGGGGAGTGTCAGACACATAATCCTGCTGTTCACGTCAGTGAAGCATTAGAAGTACAGCTCTAGCTGTATGCCATGACTTTTCTGAGCTGTTAGCATGTACAGGGAGACTGAGATGGCTGCATTGTATACGAGATGCCACAGGTCAATGCAAATATCACTACAGGTTAATACAATAGCATATGGTGATTGTAATGTATGCAAGAAAATGTTTCTTTCTGTTTTACCTAGATAATTAACAATACTAAATATTCACAGAACTGGAGTGCTTTAAGAAACTTGCCAGTGAAACTCTAGACTTTCTGGTGTTACTATTAACATTTTGCACCCTATAATTTTTATGGCATGTTTCTATAAAGGAGGAGGATGAAGAGCTGTTTTGTTGTGTGCTGCAGACAGCAAGGTTTTAGTAATTCGTCTCTTTCACCAAAATGGAGAGGCCTGAGAAAGTAAACCAGAAAAGACTCATTTTGTTCAAAGGACAAAAAGATGAGAATGATCTCATCATTACATCATACCTCTAAACAATGAGAAACCTTGGCTCAGTGTGTGCTCTGCCCTGGAGTTTTCTTTACAACTTTAAACACCTTGCATTTATGTCCCTCTTTTTTTCTCCAATGAAAAGCAAATTATAGTTACAGCCTACTTCTTTTCAATGAATTTGGATTTAAAGTTCTTTAGGGCACTGACTGAAACACAAATCTGCTTAGGAATTCCTTGTTTTCTTTCTCAGTAACACTACTGATAAACAAGACCTAGTTTTTTCTCTCATTTTGTAAGTTTTCATATGCTCTTCCCAGACCTGCTGAAGCTAGTTCCTATTTTCATTATTTCCTTCTACCCCTCTTTTATCTGCACTGGTTGAAACTTTAGAACGAAGGCTTATAGACTCCTGAAACTCTTCACAGTAAACAGATTTTTCTAAGTGCGTAACAGGCTTCACCAGCCAGGGCCCGTCCCACCACCCCAGCCAGGCGCAGGGCAGCCAGGGGGCACCAAGGCAGCCCCAGCCCCGGGCATCGGGCACCTCCCTGGGGACAGGCCAAGGCCAGGCTGGGACATCGGCCAGCGGGTGGGTGTCAGAGATAATCTAGTGTTAGGAGCATGTCACACAGAGACAACCCAATGGCTCACTGAAGGGAGGAAAGAAGCTTCACCCTTCATCGGGATGAGGAGCAGTTAGTCAAGTAGAGGAAAGAACACTTAGCCTTGTTAATGTTAAGCCAGAGGTGGCTGTGGGATCACCCTTTTTGGTTATCACCAAACCGTGAGTTAGGCTAGGCTATAAATAACATGAAACAGCACCCTTAGGATGCGTTTCCTCACTACGGGTTGCGAGGAATTAGAGCTGCGTGCTCCAACTGGCCACCTTCAGCAGCAGCCTTCATGAACTGCAGCTTTAACTCACTCTTTTAGCAAGGAAGTAATTTGTGAGCAGGGAGCGACCTACTTGCCTTCTCTAGCAGTGGCCTGTTATGTTGCTCATTTAACCGTATAACAAGGTCTCGGCCTACTATGAAAGGGCATGTTTTTGCTTTCATTACTTGAGAAACATCATATTTTGAATTGCAGGAATACTATAACCCAGCATGAGTTAAATGTGATTCTTAAGGAAACTGGAAAGCAACACAACATTCCCTATACAAGGATGCAGCACATTCATACACCTTTCAGGACAGAAGAGTATCATAATAAGGACTCTTGCTACCCTGTGCATTCTCTGGAGTGTTCAAAGAGCATGGCCTCTTTTTATCTATATAAAGAAAGGAAAGACTTTTGCCTCTCTGTGTGATTCTGGCTCTTCACCTGGCTTTTGATACTTAAACTGAGCTACATTTGGATGCTTTAGGAAAAATATAGACATGTTTTTGTGGTTAAGGGTTTTTTTTAGGGGGAAGGGAGAGCTAATGCAATCTCTTTACAGTATACTAAATTACTCACTGAAGTAGAACTGTACATCTCAAATATTATTTTTATTTATTTTCTCTGTGATACTATATATGGCATCTTGGAAATTTCTCTTAATAATGGATGGACTGAAAGGAAAAAAGGTAGGTAGACAACAGATATGTTTTACTGCAACGTAGTAAGAATGCTCATGAGAACCATGTGATACTTTGAATTTAAGCTTGGGTACAGGGACATACACAAAACCAATGTAGGATCTGTTATTCTAGCAAGCCTTTTTAACAACAATAAAGATTGCCAAAGTCCAAATACCGCCTGAGCAAACCTGAAACCTATCAGCTGAATCAAACTACATTGGGAATTGTATCTCAAGGTAAATAACATGTACAGCTTAAATAAGCTGTAATTGGCTAATTAAATAATTTGAAAAACATTTCAAAGGCTAAGGTTACATTATTTAATTTTACCTACTGAATCTAAATTCTCTCTGCAGTATCAAATAATGTCATATTCTAATTAAATTCCTTCCCTGAACTAATAGAAATCCTTAAAAATTATGATGATAAAAACAGTTAGCTAATTAGAACTAGCAAATATCATTCAAAAAATTTAATAAACTAAAAATGCCTCTGGTTAATATTAATGATGGCATCTTTCTTTTGATACTTAATCTAAAATGTCCTGCTCAAAATAAATAAATAAATAAGGTTCCATTATCAGCTTTCTCGAGTAGCATATTACAGTAACTGGCTCCACGCAGATGATTGCTGCATTACAATCCTAGCTGTGAATGCATACAGAGAAACAGATGAATGGTTATCATTCAAATGCTCAATGGACAGTCAAAGAAACAGACATTGACATTTTCTATGTGGAGAAGGATGTGAGGCTCCTGGTGACTGAGGAAAAATAACAAAAATAAAAGATGATCAGAAGTGGATTTGAGTGACTGATAAATTCATTGCTTTGCAGTAAGGAAGTGTTTCTGTTACTTTCTGCCTTCCTCTTTTTAAAATTAGACTCTCTTTCATTCTCTTTGTGAGGGGTCCTCACAAAACAGAGATGGTACAAACATAAACCCATAACGCTATATTGAATCTCTACCTGGAGTCTCCAAAAGCAGACGGTGCACGGGCTGTTTTATATTAGGCACAAGCCAAGGCAAGGCATGCAACTCAGAGACATATAATCCTTTTAGCGAAGTACATTTAGGGGTCAACCCAGTGCCCACTGAAATAAATGAAAACTTTCCTAGTATCAGTGGATAGGAGTGAGAATATTACTAATTGTAAAAGCCAAGTGTATGTGATCTAGTTCTTTCTCCCAGCTGAATCAATTATTCTGGACACAGAAGAGCCATGTTCAGTCTCACCTTTTGCTGCTCACCTGTTCTAAGGAGGGGCTTAAACCAGTATGTAGCCAGATCTGCCTCAAGATGTCTCTGCACTAAAAGCAAAATTGAATCGTCACTACTGCATATGTGAAGGGTGCAGATTGGGTTGTCCTGGTATCAGAAAGATGGAGAAACAAAAGGGGGTAAAAGTGAGTCAGGGAGAATTTTGAAGAAACGGATTTGTCTTAACCCAGCAGTAGAATCTGCTGCTTTTGGCTGATCCCAAATTCTCCTCCTCACTCTAACAAAAGTTTTTTCTACTTTTTCCCCCATGCTTCCTGGTTTCTGTCTGTGTGGTAAAAGTAAGCCTGGCTTTATAGACCTCTGATATAAACAAACCAGACAGCAGGACCATAGCTATCTTGTCACTTGGTTCAATCTAGTGTTTGGGACCCTTAACTGGAAAAGCTAAGAACCCCCTTCCCTCCCTCCTGGCTGTTTCATCTGATGTGACAGTCACTCTGCCAGAGCTGACCTAAAGGCAGTTCTGCCTATGTTTGTAGACCCTACCCCAGGCAGTCCACATAAAACTTAAGCCTGTGTGCTTGAGTAAGTATTTAGTCCAAATTACATGTTGGTTGGTACCATATCTTGGATGGTTACCTTGAAAGCAGGAAAGGGTTTTTACTACTATCTTTGGTGGAGACTGAACAGTTTTGATGAACTCACAGGTACAGGTTTTATTTTTGGTCTGTGCATATTTTAGAATTAATGGGCATTTTATGTATATTTTCTGTTGTACCTTAATTTGACTGGCATTTGTCCCTCAGTTTCAATCCTGTATTATTCCAGCATACTTCAGTGTGAGATGATAAAGTAAAATTTGCTCTGAGCAGGAAGCATCTCATGTTTTTCTGTTTCTCTGTTTGTTGTGTCTGTGTATTCAGTTTTCCATTTAGAAGATGTTAGTTTAAATATCTGTAGCCCTGCATTTACAATCTGAGAATGTTGGAAGGTACCAGGTCACTGAAAAATAAAATATTTCTAGGAATGGATCAGTTCAAATAAAACTTCTTTTTCACAGAGAGAGGAAAAAAATGAAAGAAATTATTTAGGATATTTTAAAGGGGTTTTGGTTTAGTTTGTTTTTTAGTTTGAAGGGGCAATATGCAAGACTTAAAAAAAAATAAATTGTAAAAGTACTTACAGGCCAATACTAGAAAGTTTTGATGGACCTAGCTTAGAATGTTATTGGAAGCTAAGATTGTTTTAAAATGCAAAATTAGTTTTCAACTGGTTATAGTTTTTTTCATTTTATACACTATCACATTACAGTGTTAGTTGTGAATCCAACTTGCTTTTAATCACGTGTGTTTAAAACCATCATCTTCTACTGTACTGTTTCTGAATCTATGTGATAGGACTGATGAATGTAGCAAACAATTTCTATCATCTACCAAATAAAATATAACCTTAGGTTGAAAGTGAATTGTGTTCTGTGTGCAATGATGAGAAATAAAATACATTTACTTTAAAAAAATGCACATAACTCCACATGCACAAAAGGAATACGTGTGTTTTGAGCAAGAAGTAGTTTTCCACAGAAGACTTATCTTTTGCAAGATAATGAATAAATGCAGGTGATTATATAAAGCAATGTTTTACAAACCATAAAATTCCAAGGCAAAGTATCACCAAGGAATTTGATGATGATAATTTTTTTCAGAGCTGGCAAGACAAACTTTTTGTACAATGATGTAAGCATGACTGTTTCAGAGCAATGTCTGGACTTAGTGTTTTACCACTTTAAAGATGACTTCCTTAAAAGGATATGGATTTTTTCACATTTAGTAAAATTATTTAACAGTTTACCCACATCAGTTTGAAGTACCTTCAGCAAAATAATCCTACATTGGAGGCCAAATTCTGAAGTATACATTCATCCTTTTTCAGAGCTTATTTATTGCTGTTTATGTGAGTTGAGCAAGAATGCAAGTTGGGCAAAAACTTAATAAATGCTTTTGGTGTTGGTTCCATAATAAAAACAAGACTGATAGAACTTTCTTTTTCGATTTTTAACAGATTGAAAGCAGATGGGAAAAAAAGGAATAAACACATTTTTTTGTTTAATAAACACCACAAAAACCTATTAGCAGGAATAAACAAGAAAAATCATCAGGATTTAAGAGGCCTTAAGACTCCAAGACCAGAGGTGGCCAGTGAAGGTCATGCATTTATGCCAATTTGGTGAACCTGGTGTTCCACCAAAGGAGTTTTTATTTCAGTTGCCCCTACAAGTCATCCCTGATAGTTTTGCAAAGCACTACAATTCAAAACTGCTGATTTGCCTTGCTCACTGCCATAGTTTGGCTTTCCAATTTAGCACAAATCCTTTAAAAATGTTCATATGAAAATTATGAACTTTTAATTAGTCTTCCATTTCCCTCAACAAAACCAGCTGCTGGAATGTGAATATAATATAAATAACTGAACTAATAATACAATACTGATTTTTTTAAGGCCAGAAAGCACCATCTTATCTAATTTCATTGTATGAGGGGCTGCTGTGTGAACCTCCCTGCTTAGTTCTAACAGGCACTAATTTGGATGTGATGGGTAATACTGAAAATGTCACTATTAATATTCACCAGTTCACTGAAGTATGAAAGAAGGAAGTATCCTATACAAGCATTGGCTGGAAAAATGGTGGTGTTAAAGGAGGATGAACGCAGAAGGGATAAATGCAGAAGGATAGGTCTTTACAGAGATAGAAGGATGACATGATTGATGTCACTCCCCTCCAGAGGTTGGGCTCAGCCTTTAAAAGTTTGAGACACTTCCATAGACTGTAAAATATATCACCAGTAAAGTTCATCAGGGCCATGATGGAATTCTGCCATCAAACAGCATTGATATTTGTTGTTAGGTCTAAGGGCATTTTACAGGTCCCTGCCTTAACATTTACCCAGTGAACCTCCAGCTGAACATCTATATTACTAAACTTCACTGTGTGTCCAGATGAAACAAAGAATCACACGCTCATTTCTTTTGGCAGGTGAAATCCCACTGAAGCATATTTTGTCTTTAAGACAACACTCCCTTGTGCTCTGGAGAATTTTGAAGACACATCAGTCAAGAAACTTGCCAAAACATTATTACTTTGAAAGGCTCTCTCAGCCAGCCAAGTAACTTTGTGTGTGTGCATGTGTATTAAAAAAAAAAAAAAACACCTCCAAAGCTAAACAATGTTATGGTTGATCCACATTACCACATGTTTGTCTAGTCTTCAAAGTGAGAAAACTCTGCTTATAAGCCTGTTTCTTGTCTGATGAATCATTCGTGTCAACAAAAAGTATTTGTTCACAATATTTAATGTATAGCTATGAAGTTGTCAGTTTTGCCCTCGAAAGTTACAGTGGTTACGCCCATGGTATTTAAGACGGTAGAACAYGGCATGCAGAGTCATTTCATTACTACAGCTTTTATTTCTGGAGGGTTGGGAAAGACTTTCTTTTTTTCATGAGCCGCAGTCTGAAGGACTGCCTAGAAAGATAATGTTCCTGTACATGTTGGATGTCTCCAGGAAATTATTACGGATAAAATCCATGGCTGTACTTTCCACTTCTCAATGCTTGCCCATTGCTATTTCCATTGCTCAGTATTTATTTAACAGATTTATTTGGTTTGTGCTGATTCATGAGTAGTGTCACTGGCATTGAGACAATATGCTGGAGACTAAAGATAAAAGGTTCTAAAAAGAGTAACTGGGGGTTTTTTATGTTTCCATCCCCTCCACTTGCCCCACTTCTCTTTTTTTYGTTCCCTTCTTTTCAGCTTTCTTTTTGTTTTCTGCCCACAAGAATTCGAATAATGGTAAAAGGTTATAGTTAATAATAATATTCTTAATAGAAAGTAAATTTAGAGCAAAATTAATTTTAAATTGCTAAAATAATAAAGAGTATATCATAATATTKAAAGTAGCTACATTTAATTAGGGTGCAATTAGATTTTTACATCATTAAAGGTGCTAATGGCAAAACATCATTTGAGAACCTTTAAAGAAACATAAAAACCCTCTCTAAGCCATAGTTTATAGGAGAGATTCACCTAATTTGAAGGGGCTTTTACCAGTTCTTCCTTGGGGAATAGGGAGGACATATATGGAAACATTTTATTGTTGTGTAATAATAGCCACATTCAAATTTTTGGCATGAAACAACACAAGTCTGAACAAAAGGAAAGGAGGATTTTGCTTCACTTAGTGAGCTCAAGGTAAATCAAGACACTGACATATTTGGACAGTAGAGGCTGCACAAATCTTTTACTACACTAGTATCTAGAGGTAGCTAGATATTTTACAATGATAATAATTATCCCAAGCAGTAAATAGAGAAGACTCAGTCTGAGCAGTGGTACTTTAATCATTGTGCTAGCTGGCTTATGATGATGACAGTACTGTCTCTCTATGGACTCAATAGGCAGGTTTGTATGGAAAAGGAGAGAATATGTATCCTGGAAAATCAGAGGCCTTTGGGAAGTGGACTATATGGCAAAAGAGAAAGAGAGAAACAGAGAGCTTTCTCTAGGGATAGTCTGATGGAACCAGTACGAAATATGCTGGGAGTTCTTGCTCGAAAATCTCCACAGAGCAATCAGGATTTCATTTAGCTGGGAAATAGTTGGGTGGATTCTGTTGGCAAGCTTAGAATGGTAGTTCATCAAAAGCAGAAAGGAYGCTTTTAAAAAGGCAGAAGATCAAGAGTAGAACCCATCAGTCCTGTCACGGCAACCATGGAAGTACTCAAGCCTGTAGAAAAAGTCTGATTTGAACACATCTGTGTTTTAGGAATTTTTTCTTTACGTGAGTCATACTCCAGAAAACAAGGGAATTGTTTCCTTTGCATACCGTTAGAGACAATGGTTCAGAATGAATTTAGAAAGCCACGAGTTAGGAGATAGGTTTTAATGGCATTGTAGGGAAAACCAGACACAATTTAAAAGCTTTTGCTTGATTTCTTAATAACTTATAAACTGTATTTATTTGTGAAAATTTTCTCATGCTTCAGTGTGCCTTCTCCTAAACCTACAGAAAAGTATATTTGCATACATAATTGCTAATTATTACTGTCTTTCTCCTGTACACAGTAAGTTAATTTACAGGGAAACATTATCTTTTTTTTTTTGTTTCTTTTATTTATCCTTCCAAATGTTGCACTACACTTGCTTAACCCAACGTTAACTCTGCATCCATAATCCGGGATTGCTCTTTAGAAACCCATCTGAGGAGATAAAAACATTGAAAAATGTTATGGAAAGGTAGAATGCTTCCCATAGCATGGGTGCTTCAATGCTTTAATACACCTGAAAAAAAGTAGCTTCCTGGTAAGGTATAGAATATTATTTATTTATTTATTTATTTTGTTACTTCATTCAAATCCTTCAACAGTTTTGGCCAAAGTACTTAGCTGGCAATGATAGTATGCTCTGTTTAAAGGGAAGATTCTCTTTCTAATTGTATACAAACATGTGACATTTTCCTCAACTGATTGTTTGTAGGAGAAAAATGTTGTAGACTTAGTTACAATTCATTTCCTTCATAAAATATTTTTTTGCAATTAATTGAAATGTAATCTGTTTGCAATTATGATTGTTCCACTAGTGATGGTCTTGTTGTTGAGAGACTGTGCCGACACTCCAGAGAAGCTAGTTCTGTGACTGACATCCTGTGTGACTTTGGAAAAATAATTTTGGTCAGTGTTTTCAAAAGTATCTGCRTCAATTCCCCGAAGTCAATGGAAATTCAGACTCCTAAAGGACTTAGACACTTTTGTACCTAATTATTGTGGTAATTTTGTCCATAAAATACTTTCTTCTTCCTGAGAATAAAACAACATCAAAACACCAAAAATAGAAAGTTTCTTTCAGAAATTTCAAGATGTTTAAGTTGGCTGAAATAAATGCTACAATAGCCCTGATATGTGAAGGTAATTTTAACAACATTTGGACCCTTCAGTGAATAACTTGAAGTGGGAGAACTATTGTCATTATTTTCTAACTTTGGAAAAGTTCTTGTTTTATTGTAGCACCCCATTCATTATTTTTTTTTTTGACTTATCAGGTAGTTTACATGATTGGCAGTAATGTGGATCGCTACAAATGGTAGTATTAATGGTAGTAAAGTTTACGAGACAGGGATAGATAAAAATAACTGATTTGGATSCTAGGAAATAAACTCAAATACAAACATGGGGCATTCTATACGAAAAGGGTCAAAGGGAGGTGAAAAGCTCTTTGACATGCCTGCCCAAGGGAGCTGCAAGTTTGCTAGATGTTGCTTTTTCCACTACCCCCTTGTGCCTATTCTCAGCGGATGAATGCCTGCCACTGAATTAAGTGCACGCCTTGTGTGGCACTAGGGGATGTCCGCTGCTAACCTCTTTTCCAGAGGGATTTTACTTTGAAGGCAAGTTGGCAGGTAGAAGAGCTACTCTTCCTTGCCCTCGCAGAACAGCAAAGTGACATAGCGCCTTGCCTCTCCAAACCACAATCTTTTACCCTGCAGAAATTCAGGAATTGTGGAAAACAACCACCTGGTTGAAATAATGAAACATGCATGGTCATAATACAAATGTTTAGAGAGATGAACTGTAACTTCTTGATTCTGTAGCATTGTTTAGTTCTGTTCTTAAAATGTGGAAAAACGAATGAAATTTAGAGTTCCTTATACTGGAACAAGTAGTAATAATGTATCCAGCGCATGGCAATGCCTCAAGAGGAGCATGCATTGCAAATTTCTGGGTTAAAAGGAAGATTTTAATCCCTGGACAAGCACAGATCAGTGTTGCAGATGATAATAAAGTGTAATATAGTGTTAGAGGTAGCACAGGTCCATATACATTAGTTTTTAGTGGCTATTGTGATAGAAGGAGGAAAATTGTTGYAAAAGCAATATGTGTATGTGGAGAAGAATCATGGAGTCAGGAGTAACGGACTGCATGCTGAGCATGCTTTGGGAATGGAATTTAACTAGCAGATCTGCACGTATGCCTGAGATAAGACCTGAACATGTTGGTTCGGCTGCTATTCTGTAAGGGAGCTGAAAACATCAAGAGAATCGTGTGATTGGCTAAGTCCAAGGTTGAGAACAAACGTGTGGATCATTGCCAAGGGAAAGAGAGGCTGTTTTTCTCAGTTTTTCTCAGGGATACGATCCAGATGATGACTGGGGGAGACAGCAGGACCACCCCGCTATGGTTAGGGATATATACTCCTGTACTGTAACAATAAATGAATCTGTGCATGCATATACGAGGGTCCGTGCCTTTACTTCTCCGACATGTGTAATCCTAGGATGAGACAGCACAAATCTGTCTGTGTTTCTGTAATTGTTTTAATCAGTGATGTAATTCAGGAACATATGTAGTCAAACAGAGTTTGCCTGTTTGTTATACACAGGCAGGTGAGTTTACTCGTTATTCATCAAGGTGGCTCTGATTTTATGTTTTTACTTTCTGAATGAGCTAAAATACTCAAAATATTTTAAAACTGTTTTCTCTCAGAGTGCTGCAGCGTGAATTTTGATCACATAGTATAGTCATTGTTGTCAATAAAAAAAAAAATATTACGGAAATAGAGAAATAAAGGAAATATTTTTTTTTTCTTCTTCATAATGCCTAGTGCAGTAGGGCCTTGATCCTTTACTCATATTATAGGATTAATCACAGTAAAAATAACCAATACCCAAAACCACTATAGATTTAAGAAATATTTTAGGTCACAGTCCAGTGTAGGTGATCTACAATTCTAACCACCTGATGGAAGTAAAATGCACAATTTTAAGTGTATGTATGATTTTTAAAACCAGAACAGCTGTAACTAAGATCCTACTCCTAGAAGTGTGCCCTGATCATGTGGCCATCTTGTGTGTCCAAAGAGTGGAGCTGCCAGGCCAATGTCACAGAGAGTATTTAGCCTCTTATTGTCAGTAGGAGGACATGAGGAAAGACAGGGTCACGGCTCAACTCTGCCTCCAAGCCAGGCAGCCTAGTGAATGTGTCCTGCATATATTCACAGGCTACCAGGTTGACTGTATGGGGTTTTATATTCAGTAAAGGCACTCTCTCTAAAAAAGTGAGAACCTTTCGAGCTCTAATTGCAATACAACCCTCGCCACTTCTTTGTGCTACACTGAAATTCTGCAGCTTTGACAGGTTGAACGTGCAGCTCTGTTCTGTTATGTTCTTGTGACATAGCAGCTAAAATTACTAATTATCAGAGTTCAGAGGTTTAGGGCTAAAATAGAAATAATCGTGGATATAGAATTTGTATTTTACTGGATGTAGTCTATTGATTTCACTGCCTAAATCTTCTTGTTATCCAAAGAAAAACATTGTGATTTGAAATTTCTGCTCACTATCYTTCTGTAATGACTTTTTTTTTTCCCTATAAATTGTAGCAGGGAGGAGAGAGACTAGTTTCTGGGATCTATGGTCAAACAGTTATGTTCATACGTCAGTCAAAAAAAACAGGTAACCCCATGCAATGATACCAAAGCAGCTGCARTAAAAATTCAGGGAAACTATCTGGCCACACTTAGCTACTTTTTCACCTCCGGAGCATCGAAGTTGAGTATCTGTTGAACAGCTGTGACCTAATAGGTACAAGAACATTAATTTACATACAAACACAGTAATTGGCCTGTGACAGCTGGCAATGAAGATGCTCTCCAAAACACACCTGTTTCTGCCATTATACCCAAAAGTATTTCCTCTGTATTTTTATATATTTATGCTAAATATTGTGCTCTGCTTTAGCCAAAAACCAGGCATAATATAGAATCTGTTAGAAAAAGGTATGAAAATTACACTAGATGGTCAAATTTGTTTCCTATATATGTTCTCTAAAAGTATTTGTTAATCTGGTGTCTAGATAACTCTCCAAAAAAGAAAATACTTCTAGCATTGTTGTACAAAGCGTTGTTTTATATATAAACTTTGTGCCTGTTAATTATATTTTATAAATATTAAGTTGCTAGTCCAATGTTACTAGAACATTCAAGCTCTGCTATAATTAATACCTTTATTGAGAACACAACAATGAACTAACTTTCTTATTCCTGAATCAGGAGTTTGTAGCTTTCATTTAATGGAACCCTTTGGAATGAGAAACACATAGCTGTTTTTCTTTTCTTTGARAGCAGAAGCTTATGCTCCTCTCTTTCTTAAACTCTCTTTCAATAAAAATTTAACATAGGATTTTTAATGAAGAAATCCTTCTTGTGGTTTTGTTGCTTTATAATCCTTTACTTTGTTTGAGGGAACTACTTAGGTATGGATATGGGAATTATAAGGTTACAGTGCCATGGTATTGTTACAGGCTTCACGTGCTGCACTTTCTGCTTGAGAGAATTTCAAAATAACATTTGCACAACAGTAAAATTGCCAACACATCAGAAACCAGAGTGGAATGAATGCAGAACTGAAGGAGACCCTAATATCCCAGAGAGCAACAGACTGTCTTAGTATAAGGGAAAATGAGATTGTACTGCCAAAGACATCAGGAAAGGAATATCAAATGTGTTTTCTTGGGTTGGCAAGTGCTCATCAGGTGATTAAATTGTCTGAGTGAAGTGAGTTTACAGAAATGTGCAGGAAACCTTCAGTTTTAGGTAAGTTTTCTTCAGTTCCCACAGAAAACACAATATTCTAAAATCTCTATTTGTTTTCTACTCTGTAATTTCTGCTCTGGACATCTTAAGTTGAATGGTCTCTTGTTACTGCCAGGTAGATAAAAAATAATTTTGTGTGTCTCATATGTAACACCAGCTGAAGCCTGAGYGAAAAGCTTTGTGAAAACAGAAGGTGAAGTGGGTATCGCCGATATGACATGATGTTTTAAATCTTATGCTAAAACTGACAGAAAGGAAATACCTGCTCAGAAGGAAATTCAGAGTCTGTTGTTTTTCTTTTCCTGCTTTAGTAAGTGTATTATTTGAGTCAATTCAAAGCTACTAAGCTTCCAGCATCTTCAGCTGTCACAATTTTTCTAGAAGCTTCCTGATGTTATATGTTTATCTTAAATTCCCGAGTACTGTGATGTGGAATAACCATAACATTTTTTTTCACTTTGTTTTTTCTGTAATTCTTAATGAAATCTTTTAGTCCCCATGTCTACAGAGCAAAGTTTGACCTCTATGTGCACTGAATGCTGAGAATGCGAAACCATCAGGGAAAAGAAGAAAAAAAAAGCAGAAGAAAACCCAAAACTGTATTACCGTATAAGAATCACATGGCTTGTAAGATGATAAAATGACTTTCAAGGCGACTGCCACTAATGGGTGTTTGAATATCAGAATSTGACTTCTTGCAATTTCAGTTTGAATTTATACATGTAAGTTTCAGGATTTAAGAGACAAATGTGGATCCCGCATGTACCCTGCTGTCATTTTATAATGCCCCTGTAATGGAAGTGGACAGCTTTGTGCATGCTGTGCCTAATCATGTGGGTTCACAAGTATTCTGCTCAACACGTTATTTCTGATTGGGCACAGAAATTGTATTTACATATTGATTGCAAGCAGTAGTATAGTTCTTCTTAATAGATCTACTGGTTTTGCTGATGGTTGTATCAGTTTCTTTTTCAAGCAGGGATATTTTCCCCACAACATTGTTTTATTTACAAATTTTATGATGAGTCTGTTTTATTGATCTCCTCTTTCGTGTGCTATCTTCATTGCCTTTGTTATTTTACAGTGAAAATACTGTAATACAATGAAATAATAGTAATAAACAACACAAATTATTACCTGTAAATGAAAGAAGGAATGACTACATCTTTGTAATTCTGAATGCAGCAAGTTTGTTTACAGATTTTATCAATAGGTCTAAGATGTTGCTTCTTCTGAGCATCTGGATACTGGAGTCTTCCACTACCTATCTATCTCCCAAGATACCTGCCTACTGCAAGGCAGAATAATAAATGTGTCCTTATTTCTTGCTTTTGTATCTGTACCGGGTGCAGGTCCCCAGGTGTTGGTGGTGGGTGCTGCCGGGCGGCCCCTGTGCGGGGCGGCCGGGGCTGCCCCGTGCCAGACACAGCCGGTTCCAGCCGGCTCCACGGGCCCCACCGCAGGGCACGGCTGAGCCCCTCAGCCACGGGCGGGCGCCTCGGGGACAGCCTGGGTAAGGAAGGGCAAAACGCTGCCCGGCAGCCAGGGCTGAGGGAAACCCTGTGAGAAACAGCCCTGCGAGCCCCGAGGGGAGAGCGGGAGGAGGGGAGGAGGGGCTCCGGGCACCCCGGCAGAGGTGCCCCGGCRGCCCCGGCACAGACCCCGCTGGGGCGGGTGTTTCCCTGCAGCCCGCGGGAAGGCCCCGGGCTGGAGCCGGGGGGCAGCGAGAGGAGGAAGGAGCGGCAGAGAGGAGCTGGTGTGGACTGACCGCAGCCCCCAGTCCCCATCCCCCTGTGCCACTCGCAGGGGGGAGGAGGTAGAAGGTGAGCCTGGGAAAAGGGGGGAATGGAAGATGGTTTAGTTTTTGTCTTTGTTTCTCACTGTCCAATTCTATTTTATTTGGCAATAAATTAAATTAATTTTCCCACACTGAGTCTGTTTTGCCCGTGGCAGTAATTGGTAAGTGTCCTAGTTTTTAACTTAACCCACGAGCTTTTCCATCTTCTTTTGTCCTTCTGTTCAGTTGAGGACTGGAAGCAAGAGAGTGGCTGGGTGGGTGGCTGGCAGCCAGCCAAGGTCAACCTCCCACAGTTAGATTTCTCAGGATGATGGTGAGGATTCCCCTTGTGAGAACACAGACAAGACAGGAATAGGGTTTGAAATGACATAATTAAGGATTACACCTCTTTAATAATTTAAATACTTTTAAAATTAACAACGAAAATACATTTTCTTCCAGGAGTGTTGAGTTTTGCCAATTTGCTGTTCATGAGTTAGAAGTTAATATTTTGAGAACTGAATGAAGACTATATAAATACTCCTGAAATTTTCTCTTTGAAGAGGAAAATCACTCTTTTTGAGATATACAACACAGCAACAGGCAACAGGCACAGAAATCTTTGGAAATGTAAAAACCGTCCTGTGAAAGGTGACTATCCCTTTAGACTASAGGGCTCCTAAATATTCATTTTTCTCTGTGGTAGTGTTGCTTTCACTTGTTCTTCCCCTCAGATATACAGACTTGAGACAAAACAGAGAGGTTGTGACACTTGCTATTTGCGAACCAGTACCATTAGTCTGTGCTTCCCTACCCCTCCCATACCATGTTTTTCAGATCAAAACCTTCAGGGCAGTCCTGCAGATTCCCCTGGGGGACTCAGGGCTGCTTCCCTCCTGTGTGTAGGCATCACCCTCCTACTGTCAGAAAGGGTCCACACGTATCATTTGCCAGCTGTCTTTAATCCTTTTATGGATTCTCCTCCAGCATCCAGCTCATATTAGTTAAATGCTGCTTATATGTTTAGATCAAAATCTTCTGTTAACCTTGAATTCTCTGCCCTATATCAGTTCAGCATATTTTATGTTCTGCTGAGTACTTTCTCATATTTTCTGCAGACAGTGCACATATAATAGCAAGGTGTATCTTGATAGGTGCTATACCTCTGCATACACACTTGTGCAATACTCTACAATCATATGGTTGAACATGTCCTTCAAAAACTGGTTTCTTGCAGAAAGACCTGCCACTCCAGGGCGACCTCTTGTCCCTAGGATGTTGGCTGGGGAACTGTCTATCTCTTCCCAGGGCTTAGAGAGGAAAATCTGTGAGGACAGGATTACATATTTTTTCTCTTGCTCTGTATTCACATAACCACAACGTACTTTCTTAATTTGTTTCTTAATTGGCAGGGGGTGAACTGGCTCCGTTTTGAGGATTCATTTCAGCAGAACAGTTGGTGTTCCTTGGTTTAAAAAGAAAAAAAACCACAACACACCTTTCTGTATGACTTAAGGGAAACCATTACAATAAACAAGTCCCTTAGGGTATCAGAAACACTGAAATCCAAGTTTCTAAGGGAAAATGAAGATGATTTTATTTATTGTAGAATAGAAATTATGCAGAGGTTTTCATGTCAATTACTTCCGCATAACCACCTTTTTTCTTGTTGCTTTGGTTTTGTTTTAACATGAGAAAAAGAGTATAAAAAGCTTTGCTAGTCCTGCTGCGAGCTGAAATGACCACTGTGGGTCAGATTTGGCCAGAGCTTTAATTCAGGTTGCTGTTTAAGTCACTTATTAAGGTTTTTCACAGTTAAAAGGGAAGTTCTGTTGAACATGATCACTAGCACTCTCCATTCCTAAAGTCTGTTAACAGTGAGAAATTTACTGCATTGATTTTCTGTACAAGTTTTGTTCCTCCACTCTCTCATGTGATCTCCTTCTAAAGAAAAACAGTCTGCTTCATATCTTCCTTGCTGATATTTTTATACAAAATAAATTATCAAATCTTGGGGAACTTTATTTTACCTTACTTCTTATTTTCCATAGTAGGATGTCAACATGCCATCAAACAATGCACTAAAGCACATGGCCCGTATGTAAGGTACTTGCTATGCCACTGTAATCATTTTTGAAAAACAGTAAACATTTCATAAAAGATTAGTTGCTCTTGTAGGGGAATTGTAACAAGGATTTTCAGGACTTTCAGAAGGACTTTAATGACATACTGCTCCCAGTTATCTTTTTTACAGGTCTCCAAATCAACCTGTTGAGAGGGAAAAGCAACATTTTTGTTTTGTATTTGTTAGATGAAAGAAGTAGGATTCCATCCAGAAAAAGACTGAGAGGAAAGAGAAGTAAAAGACTGGAAATGGTGGCACTTGTTGTGATGTTGTCAAGACCTCTGTGCTTTGAGCCTAAACTTTGTTAGCATGAGCTTTCCAAAATCAACCAAGAGGCTTTAAAACAATACAAAAGAAGAAAGAATTAGAATTTAAACTGGAATATCTACATTCTAAGTAGCAAAATCTCAAAGTGACAGATCAGAAGAGAAATACAAAGGGTTTCTCTTAACTCTTTCCTTGCCCTCTGTGTCCATGCTCTCTAACTTGGGGTCAGCTAGCCCAGTGGCTTCTTGAGTTCCAGCCAACTGTGCTCAGTGCACTCTGGCCTCAGGAAATTTTCTTTTCTGACTCCTGTGAAGCCAAACTGTCTGTTTCTGAACCTTTCCGCAGTCTTTCAATCTATCCTTAAGCTGCAGGTTCCCAGCGTTGGGTCATGGCGCTCTCTCTTCCCCTCCCCGACAACCACCCCAGTATGGATGCCCTGCAGGCAAGAAGGAGGTAGAAAGGTAGACCTCTGTCAAAGGGGCCTACCTCACCTTCCCTAAATCACGCCCTTCTTCTTTGGGACATCATAGCTTTGGTTATAATCAGGTAAAAGTACAAATGTTGTCCCAGTGTGGAGGGATGAGAGGGAATCAAAAAAACGTGCTGTTTGGTGAAAGAGGAGGATGCTTGAATGAGGAAAGCCGGRTTTTCCTTAAGAGGCAAAAAAAGGTGGCACAGAAAATCCTGTGACTGGAATCCTTGAATATCCAACATGTTGACATCCAGTATCCGTACTGCATTAAACTTACGCTTTAGGTTTGGCTGATCACCTGGAAGCTTTTTTTTTTCTTCTTTCTCCTCAATTCACAATGTCACTTTGGTATAACAAAGCAGGAGAGCTAGGGAGGAGGGTATTGTTTTGGTCTGCGGTTTGTGTGCTTGTTTCTTCTTGCCTCTGAAGCACTGGTGACTGCTATGCATACAGATAGGGTGTTGTACTTCGATGGGCACTTCCAGATTTCTGTTTAGAAACTTTGCTTTCCACACATATCATATCAKCATTACAACTTCTGGCATGCCATGATTAATACGGTTGTTTCACTGCCAGTGGCCCCTTCCAGTCAGAGCTGAGACTGTTCTTAGAATGAGGAAGAATTTTTGTTTCTACCATGTTTGACACTATTTGTATAAAACATGCATCCATTTATGAAATACAATGTATTATTCCAAGTGCAATTAAAGGCACTTTATTTAATAGGACTAAAATTCTACCATGTTGAAAGATGTGATGTAATCCTGAATAGAAATGAAGTGGAGAAAACTCARTCTTCTAGCTATATGGGAGCTTTTCCTCTTTCACATGAATTTTAAAAATTAAATACGAAGAATGATTATTTTTTTCGTGTTCCAGTCTTGGAAATGTTAGGTGCTGTAGTAGGAATCTGAGGAGATTAAAAACAATCATCAGCTTTCTGTACCTACTTTCTTTGATGTAGATCGTCACGCACATCATATTGAAAGGCTCAGTTCTTTGCCCATCAATGTGAAGGACAAAGGTACTTTTTTCCCAGTATTGCTCTGAGAATCTCAGGCTCATCTAAGTCTGCAAATTGACACTCAGATTCTTTTCTTGACTCTTAGTGTTTTCTACCTGGATAATATTTTATCATAGATTAAATATCTACATGGTTGAATTTGAATGATGGTGTTACGGAAAAAAAAAAATCAGAGATACACTTAGCAACATATCTTTTGGAATGACAAAAGCAATAAACAGGAAGCCTAAAAATAGGAGTGAAAGGATTTCTGATGAAACTGTATGATCTATCTCATAAGTCATACATAAACTCTCTTTAACATTATATCCACAGGAATTTACGCAGGAATACTAAAGAGGGTTCTTTTAAAATCTGGGCAAAATGTGTCACGTTAACTGCATTTCAGTGTCACATTTTATTGATATCAACTGAGGGCAAAAGTTCATATACTAGGTAGAATAAATGAATATTTCATTGCAAAGGACCTAATGATTTTTTATTATTATTATTGTTACTATTACTATTATTATTCCAAGCTTTGCCCAAGGATCTTATTTTACTTATGATTTATGGTGTTCTCTCTTTTTTTTTTTTTCTTTTCTTCAGTGGTAAGGAGGACATATATAATATAGAAGGCTATTACTAGAATTTTATTCTGATGGCATATCATGAATGGTAGATGTAACATTGTGAGAGAAGTACCATTGCTAAAATGACAATTTCCATATTTTAGTATTATGGATATGAACACTCAAGTTACTGTACATTAYGGTCTTAATCTTTTAGCAAATCTCCTACACCTACTTTTTAAAATGAAAAATATGTTGTGGCTGATCAGGTTGTTTAGGTTCTCTATAGCCAAACATTCCTGCTGTTACATAGCTAGATTGTATAGAAGATACGATATTTTATTTGACGTACAGTCTCAAGCTGCACTCATCAGAAAGCACCATTGTTAGGTTTCTGTCTCATAAAAAGTTGTTTCTTTTTAGTGATATCCACTGAGTATACTGGCTTTGAAGAAGCATCCAAAAGGGACCTCAGGGTTTGTCTTCTCTACTATTAACCTTTGTGGAATAGCTTCAAAATCCAAGTTTGCACTGCATCCATCTTCATTAGCCTTTTATGTTAACATCGTTTCACAAATCTCTGTGGAGCTACTCCTGGTCTGCCCCAATACACTTGAGAAAAATGGGTCAATTATTTCATGCATGTTTTTGTTTACTTAAAGAGGTGTCCGATAAGCCTAGGATAATCATGCTTATTTCTTATTTCTGACTGTAAGGTGATCTTAGTCTGTGGTATGAACAAATGAACAAAGACAACCCTTAACTTCTACAACACTATAACAATGGCAGGTGCTAGGAAACTGCACTAAAAGGTGAGGAAAGAGGCCAGTTGCTTTTAAAATGTGTTTGTAGGAAGAAGCCAACATGAATAAAATATATCAACTTAAGAAGGGATGTCAAAGGCATTTCCACAAAAACGTGTCAAGGACCCTACTGAAATGCTTTTTTTWATTAAAAATAGGGTGGCAGAAAGAAGTGGTCCTAAAGTCACAGAAAACATGGCTTCATTGAGGCTTAAAATTGCCCTGAAAGCCAATGTGCAGCATCTGACGAATGAAATCAAATCTGATTCAAAGAGCTGTTTATGTGGCTTGTTCTCAGCAGTTGCCAGTCTTAAATAATGCCAGTAAATTTTCTGGAAAGTAATAACGACGCAAGTTTTCCACAAGGCAGTGTGATACAGTTAAGATGCCTGTTTATTCTCCTAGTGCTTGTTCTTCCACAGTTGTAGTCAACAGCAGATCAGCCATATTGGCTACAGCCATGTCGATTTAAATGACAGTAGTGGAAATTTAAAGTCTCAACAGAGCATCTTTTTGTTTTGAGGATTTCTTAGGCGTTTTCAGCACCTGCTGGTGTACCTGGCAGAATTAAGCCAGTGGCTCTTTGTAAGCAAGAAAGASACATGAAGGTAGAGAATATTGCCATAATTTGTGCTATTCTTGCCTCCCCAGTTTGCAGTGATATCACACTCAGTATCCCTTTCACATGTTCTTAAAAATAATATCTTGCTGTTACATTGATTTGCCTGGATAAAAAGTCATTCAAACTCTGGACTTTTGAGCTTGTCATTAAACTCCTACTCAGGTTTAACTAATTCCATGTTGTCAGCAAGCATGCCCCAATAATGTTCTTTTTTTCGTTTTAGAATATCATACAGTRTAAACATATGTCAGCTAAAATGGATTTAGCTGCTAAACTCCTGTTGGATGCACAGCCTAATGAAGTATTGTTGACCTGTTGTCACTTCAGTGCTTCGTGGCTCATGTTACCCACTTATAAAATAGGAAAAATGATAGTGATATTATGAAACATATGTAAGAACAGGTTACTATTATTGTTATTTTCCATAAGGCCCCGGATCACATAATRTATGGTATGTGATCATATTCCTATAATACTGTCCTCCCTGTTCCCTTTATTTTTTGCTGACTGTATCCCATTCAACATACACTTTGGAAGATCAGGATCACCTAGCATGGCATAATATTTAATGGCAAATAGGCAATGACCAATGTTTCAGTATCTGCCATCACACTCTTTATATGACTTAACAAAGCAAGTAGATTTAATTTATGGTATATTGAACACATACAACAGTTTTGCTCATTTCTTACATACACTGAATACAAGCTGTATGCCATCAATAAAGTTTTTTACAAACACTCTGAATTCTGTCTTTATTTGCACTACCCGAGCTGCTTAGCAGAGTTTTAACCAGCCAGCAGATGGAGAGATGACAAACCAAGTCATACGATGCCTCTGCACATAAAGAGTTTGCTGATTCACAGGCTCAGTTGATTTCATCTCAGTCAGGTGCAAGAGCAGCTGAAATGTTTTTATTGCAGAAAGTTTCAGTCTTGCAACATTTTATCTGGAAGTAATAATATTTTTTTCCCAGATATTGGATTTGTTTGTTTTAAAAATAGAATTGCTGACAGCTTATGATGYCTACAGAGCAGTATAAAGAGAAAAAAAGAAACTGAAAGCTCTCCACCCATCTTAACCCATGTTAATCTGATTATCTAAAGCCACTGGGAGAAAAAAAATAAACAAACAAACAAATAAAAAGCACTTCCCCACCTTTTTCCTATATGTATGTACTCTCATGTTTTTAAGAATCAAATCAAGAATCTACTGATGGAGTTTAGGGAGTCTGCCATTTACTCAGGTAATTTTCCTGCCAGGACTTATTGCCTGCATCCCTCGTCAGCTAGAAATAGAAACGTATGATTTGTCTATTATACCAGACTTCAATCCATCAAGAATACAATTTAATTTCTGACAGAAATTAGTGCTGGATAATCCTGAAGRCTTCTTTCCTCTTGGTCAATACCCCTTTTTGTAAATCAATAGAACATGAATTAATAACCTAAAACTCTTTAAGTAGAGCGTGGGGTGAAGTCTAACCTAACTTTTGAATGTGTAAGATTGGGTTACATTTGGAAACAGGTAAATGACTTCTTTTATTTCCAGAACGGCAATTATAAACCAATAAGAAAACCTTCATTGTAGTTGAAACCCRAATGAGTATGTTGTCTATTTTAGTATAAATTGTAGCGTAGAATCCAAGTCAAGGAAAAAGCTAGCTGTCAAAAGTATATCTGGTCATCCCTGCTCTCTAAAACACAGACAAAATAATGTTTTACATTGGTATAGCAGAATGAAAAAGTACTCAGTATCCCCTAGTAGGCTGGCTGGTCCAAGGGCCGAGATAGACGCTAGCCACACTAGCAGCACATCTAGTGTAAGTGAGCGTGCTCACAGCCACAGGCTGTCATGCTGGGGCTTACAAACATAAGAAACAGGAAAGGTCCTTAGTCCTGCAGTGTTSTGAAAATGGCAGGTACTTGTAGCCCAGTAATGAAAAAGAGGAGACAGRACCATTTAGCTCTTAAAGATGTTTTATTTATAGGGAAACTGGAAAGCACAAGTTAAGTGCCTCTCAACTTGGCTGTAAAGAGCACATCAGAGCTTACTATCTGAGATGTCTACTGAGCAGCCAGCAGCAATGGTGGCTTTTAATGAAACTGTAAGGCAATTTAAGTTAGTGGCATCTGAAAATAAGTGACATTTCCACATAAAAGTGTCCCCTAAGACAACATACAGGAATGAATAATGGTGATAATAAATCTGCTTCAGAGGAGGAGAGGCAGAGGCAGAGTCAGAGGCAGTTATTTCTGGCAAAGTAAGCAGCACTTAATTTTCCTTCTGATACAAACCATCTTCCATTCATATGTATGACCAACCTTCTATTCTCAGTGATACATTATTGAAAATTATTAGTTCAGGGAAGCATTTTTTAAAGCGAAGGAGAGGCCTGGCTACGAGACAGAAATGTCTGTGAAGTATTTGGAAGTTACTACTATACAGAAAATTGATTTTCTGCTTAGAATTAATTTTGTATCAGCTTATCATAAAGATACGCTACTGGGAAGCTTATGCCAAACCCCATTTTGTTTTAATGTTTGTTCAGTCACAGTCTATGTAGAAGTTGTCTGAGGAAAGTGGAAAATTAAAGCACAAAATATTTTCTTCTTTCTTTTTTCCTTTTCAGAGCACCAAAACAGGTTGTTCTTAACATCTAACTCTCCCACCAAACTATCTTCGCTAGCATGTTCTCCACCATCTGAATTTATTGAGTTCTATAAAAAGGGACCACGCAGTTGTTTTCCAAGATGCATTAGCTGAGGAAGAGGTTAGAACTAGCTACAAGTCAAAATAGAAGATAATATTTCACATAGRGAAAGGTATTTAATTCATGGTTTGTAGTATTTTTATTTATTGGGGAGAAGGTGACAAATATTTTGAAACATATATGAAGATTGGACAACATCCATCAGAAATATGTAACTGTAGTTAACCCTGTTTTGGGGACACAGAGAAGCTAGATGATTTTTTTGTCCCTCCCACCCTATTTCTCTATGATTTTAGGAACCTGGAATCAAGCTTCAAGGGCTGTCTGGAGCACTGTGGCACTTTATTTTGCCCTTCCAAGTTCTGTGGAACTAAGTAGGTGATGCCTATATGTCCTAGTCCTTGTGTCTTTATAAAGGCAAAGAATAGACAGGAGAAGTTATAGCAGGTCATAAAAATACTGCTATTTTAATCATCCAAAACACTGAAGCTTGCAGGGAAATAACGGCAGCATTGTAAACTACYCTGGTAGAATAGTGTATGCTTTCTAAATAAAGTGATATAAAGCATAACCAATATCATTCCCAGGAGTAGATTTTCCAGTGCTTTGCCCAATCTTGTTTTAATGACTAATGTTAATGAGAATACCAAAGGGAAATGGTAAACTTGACAGGGAAAATTCATTATACAGAATAGAGAAAGCAAGATGAGAGCTTACAGGAAACAACATTCTTGGTTTTTCACTATTAAACAAGCAATTAAAAAACTTTGGGTGAGTTTTCACCACGACAGGAGTCCAAAGTACTTCCAAATTTCCTTTCCTGAGAATAATGTTTAGAGGTAAATAGTCTGGGCTTTCTATGGCAATAATTTTTGGGGAAAATTGACATGAAACCTTATCTTGTATACATATGGAGATTCAGAAGCTATAATTTACAAGCTTTTTTTWACAAAAAAACCCCAAGGTATAGCATCTATCAAGAGATCAAAAGAGAGGCACAGAAATGTGAGGAATTTCAAGTGATCTAAATTTGATAAAACTTTTATTAAAGGATGGGTTTTAAACTGTGTCCATAATATGGCAGTAAAAGAAGTAAAAATGGAATCATCTGAGAGAATTACATCTTGTAAGTCTAGTTCTGTGTGTATTTTGCTTGACTGAAAAGATGAAACCACATTTCTAGGAGGAACTTAATGATTTCATGCTAATAAGTCACATTTCTGAGTCCTTATGTTCATAATTGAAGCCAATAGTTTAATGGCCATATGTTGGCTTATACATCAAAGCTAGTTGTTGCATGGTGTAGTGGTGGTGCTGGGATACAGCAGAAAGCTGAAGCAAAAATCGATGTTAAGTAGCCAACATTTCCCTAGACAGAAGACCAAATGGCAGAGTGATGCAGRTGTAATTATAATAAATGAGCCCTACTCACACACGGTTTCTTTAACCAGGGAGTGCACGTTGTGTCCCTCCTTCTACTTTTGCAGTTACGCAAGTGGAGATCTAAAAAAGAAATTAGTAAACTGGGATGAAAATATAATGTAATGCCTACATATAGAATTCTGACATCCTTCTCCAGCTTCTCAAATCCCCATTCACTTACTCAGCAGTCCTATAGGTGTGTGAAAACAATGAATACCTCCTGGGTTTTTTACATCRAATAACCTCCAACATCAGCATTTCTGCTCCTACACATGTCCTGGGTTGCCTCAATCTTGACAGTATTGTAYAGCTTCCTACCTATCTTATTTCTAGACAATAAGAAGGCCTGAAAACAACGTATTCTGCCACCTATCTCCCTTGAAGCATTCAATTTGGTAGTTTGAAAACATACAAAGGTACCTGATATGCACCTCTGTGTAGTTGTCCCAAGTACCTGTGCAGGACAAAGTTTCAGACTCCCGGTCAGCTCTTTCTTCTTTTCATTTAGGTGTGGGCTTTTCAGGCAGCATTAATTTTACATGGAGCTGAGGAGCATAACTATGCTTCAGTGAATATTCCTGGTACAACTACATGCCTACTTTTCAGCTTTTGTAGTGCCTACCTTTTAGAAGTCCAAATAGATGCTACAGTTCTGACCTCCGATGAGATCTGCTGTGATCCTGTTTCTTAYGTTTTGCTTCCTCAGTGTAACTGTAACCAGTCACCTGAGAGAAGGCATGAGCAAATAGAGGAAATGGCCTTTCCGTTGCCTTTCTTACCATTTCTATGGCCACTGAATAATTAAAAATCAATGTATTTTATTATTATTCTAATAAACAACACCAAGAATAATTTGACTGGAGTGAAATACTTCAGTAGAAAAATGACAACAATTTTGAAACTATCATTTGATCTTGTTTATTTGTATAGACACCTATGACTAAATTTGTWAAAAAAAAATAACCGGACTGAGGCATCTCCCTCAGGACTGCCCTTAATGCTTTTCCAGTATATGAAACAGTGTAGTGCAGGCTCCGCTTGTCCCTGCATTCAGTTTGTGCTCTGTCCATCCTGTCTGTCAAAAATGTTTTGGTTTTGAAGCAGACATTTCATACAGGCAAGGCTTTGTTTCAGGGCAATAGCCTTTGTCACAGTTTTACTGTTTCCCTCTTCCCTTCCGGTGCCCACCCCATCTTTGTCTCTTGATGCATCTAGCAGAGAACAAGGAAATGCAGAGATACAAAAAACCTTTCTGCCTTCAACGACAAAATTAGATTTTTTCAAAAAAAAATTCAGTCTGCACATGGTTCAGTTTTGAGTCTAAGCACTCAAGATCTCATTTTTATCCAAATGAGTTCTTCTATATAGCTTATATTCTTGCTGCATTTCCTATTGCTCAAGTGCATGAGTACTAAATTACGGGAAATACTGACACAAATGTTTGCCATGAGTACTTGGTCTTGTAATTGATATAGACATTAGTGTTATATTTAATGTTACCTCTTCTATCTTTTGTTAATAACGGGCATAACCCAATGACAGAGTTGTCTAAGAATTTTTTTTTCCTTTTTAACAGGGTGTTTCAGCACAGGGTCATCAAAAGTCTGAATTATTKCTTCTCTGATGGACTAAAACTTTACCTGCTTTCTTAAAACCCTTCTTCACCACCTKCTGTGATGGATGGGTGAAAGGAGAAATTTGATCACTTTCTGGGCAAAGAATAATGCTTTACTCAAGTCTTTAGAGACTCATTTATATGAATCTAATTGTTTTGTTATAGCCTTGTCCTTATGCTCTGCTGTGTGAATGCTTCAACATGTAATCTCATTGTCTGGAAACCCAGAATCAATATAAAAGGAAGCGAAGCAGCTAAGATGTGAAAGGAAGAATTTTTCAAGTTAGAAATTAGCATGTCATCTTTCCATTTGCYGTATTAGAACTAAATGATTTTTATGTAAAATATATTTACCATCTCTTTAGTCCTTTAATATCCATTTAATAATAAATAAAAGTCATATTCATTGCAGTAGTTCGGTAGGACTTTTTAATCTCTCCTACCTGAGGGTTTTTARATAATGTAGCATTTAGAATGATGCACAGATTATACATACAAATGTCTTTGAGTTATTTAGATTTTAAAATTAGAATTGTCTTCACAAAGAGACAAAAGACCCTAGTCTGTTATCTTCTTGACCAAAATACTTCCAGTATTAGATGATTCAATACAAGAAGTCTCACAGTGGACCATTAGCATGTAATATGTCCCTAAAGGACATGACAGAAGTTGTTGGTTTTACCTGTAAAGAAGATTTAAATTTCCTAAGTTGGAATGCTGGAGTGCCAGCCTTAGATTTAGGAGGCCTTCACTTACATTCCTGCTACRACAGAGATTTATAGACTTTGCACCAAAAAAACCCAGGTAAAAGTGTCTGACCATATAGCAGCATTTCCTCTCTTGATTAAGTGGATGCAACTACAGAAGAGGTTGCAGGAAGGTGATGTGCTGTGTATGGTGTGTAAATAGGCAGCTGGAAATGCCATACTGATGTGTTCTTAGTCATTGTACCTTTCTTAGACCCTGGGAGYCTCATCCCACACAGGATTCCTCTCCCTGAACTGTTTCAGATACAGGTACCCACACATTTTCTCACAAAATATGCCTCATCCTTCTGCATTATGCACCTGTTCAATAGCTGAGCTTTTAATGGCATTTCAGGTGGATAAGGGAGCTGTTTTTCCTCTGTCTGCTTGGTCATGCAGATGCATGATATAATTAATCCATCTGATGAATGAATTCCTGCGCTACCCATGGCGTTCCCCACCCCTTTAGCAAGAGGTGGACTCACTACCACTATGTCTGTGTCTCTACTATCTACCAGACCACAAAAGAAAGGGGGGCTACAGCACATGTTCTTTRTCCTGCAGTCTATGTGTCAACGTTGCTGGCTGTAGGATGCCTGCAGCTGAGATGAGACACTTTTGCTGTTTTCTAAGGACAGTCATACTCAGCCAGCACTGGCGCTGAACGATTACAGTGTTTGGCTTCTCAGTCCCTGTGGCTGAATTGCTTGCTCAGTTGTTGGATGCATAACATTATTGATGTCTTGAGAGATGCTTCCGGGTATCCCTTGACAAAGGCCGCAGTCASGTGCTGAAATCCTTGGGGTATCTAGTTTTGTGGCTCTTAGCACATGAGTCCCCACCTGCAGAACTGGAGATAACATCTCTACCCTACCCCACAAGGTGTTTTATAGAGAAACATGATGCTCCAGCTCCACAGTAACAGTGACGTATTTAGCCTATGTAAACTTAGTAACATAGACCGTAAATCTAGATACACAAAATGGACATAATATCTAGTGCTTTTAAGCACTGTGGTCTCTTTGATATCTATGAGTGGTGGGTGTCTTTTTTGTTTTTAATAACTCTAAGAAATGAAATTATCTATGGTTTTCCTCCTCACTCCACTGTATATCCTTTTATTTTCATACTAAGGGAGAAGGTAAGTAGTATAACTCGGATTGGCTTGTCTGTATCCCTGGTTATTTTTTATAACTGTATTATGACTTGCTTGCACCAATGAAAATCTTAAATCTAAATCTGATTTTTACTTGTATTGAAATTTCTTAATAGATCTAATTATTAATGTCACTGTACCACATAAACTTTTTATTACAGCCTTCTGACACAGTGGCTTACTGTTTTATTACAGATGAGGAAAGAACAATTTTGTGCTATGTAAAGGCTCCTCTATATTGTCCAAGGCAATTGTCCTCAAAGACAATGCAGATTTAAGCACAAGGGAGAGGGGGCAGTTGCTTCCCTTCTATTGATTTACAGCTGTATCAGCCTTAATGTATAATCAGCAAAACTTTGCAACTGGCAAGTTTAAGTATATGCTTCTTCAAACTTCATGGTGGGAGACCAGTTGAAGCACAATCTTTCAGCCCCCAGTTGCTAAAAGTATTCATTTGTAGTTGTTAGGAATCCCTGATTTGCATTACATATAAGGCTTTTTTACATCACCCTAGAAGTGTTGAGGGGAATTAAATATGATTACATTTCTGCATACTTGAAGGTGTCTTTACAGTGTTAGTGAGGCTTTAAAATGGTCTAGTGTAAACTCAGATGGTGAAATCCTGATTCCAGTCAGTGACAAAATTCACATTGATTTTAATGGAACTAAATTTCACTCAACTTTTAGAGCTGGAAGGGGCCGTAATAATCATCTAGTCAGAGCTACAGCATAATACAAGACAGAATTCCTTCAAGTGTTTCCTACATAAAGTCTATAATTTCTGCTTGAGCTATTACATATCTTTCAGGAACACACAATTTTCATTTAAAGTTCTCAGTGATGAAGAACCAAGTATTTCTCTAGGTAAATAGTCCAAATAGTTGATTAGATTCACCGATAAAAATATGCACCTAGTCTAATATCAATCATCTAGCTTCCACCTTCAAATATTAGATCTTGTTATGCTTCATTTGTTAAATTAAAGGGCTATTAGCAATCAGAAATCTTCTCATTGTAAGTAATTGTAGGCTGTAATCAAGTCACCTCTTACCCTTTCCCTGGTTATACTACAAACTCTGCAACAAACCTCAGGTTATTCAAGGAGTGKTTTTTTTAATAAAGGTTTCTGTTTGTCTGTAGCTTTTTTAAGGCGTGGACACCAAAAAAGATGTACCATTCTAAAAGATGATCTTCAATGCCAGGATATGGGGAAAAAAAAAAGGAGAGTAAGTATAGCAATTTTTCTATAAATACAGTAGTCTCTAAATGTATCTATTTTATATTAATCTGACTGCCCGGAGTTAAACCAGAGGTTTAACCAAAGGTTTAACCAAAGGTTCAGAGATAAGGAGCAAACAATAACAAAGACATGATGTATGGAGTAAGCATATGCAAACTACTTGAGACAAGAGTGTCTATGCCCATAGCATGGAAAATAGTTATATACATTTTGACATATTTTACATTTGGCTAATTATTTCCAAAGCTCAGAGTCTAAAATCAAAGAGGACTTAAATGTTAAAAATGTTGGTTGGGAAGAKGGCATGTTGTCAGCACACTGTGAGTAAAACACAGACTAAGCAGGAGACCCAAGGTCTGCAGCCRTTAGTCTCATTCCCTACATGGAGAGAGGGAAACTTAGCCACAGCTGAGTTAGATAAGATAAAGGTACTAAAATGTGCAGTTGGGACTCTGTAGTGTGCTGCATATACACTATGTATGTAGTGTGCTGTGTACCCCTGAGAATTGAAAGCTAGTATCCAATATGCAGTTTCTGCAGCTGCTTTCAGAGATGCTTGTGGTACAAGGATGCATACATGCCAAACACAGTGGGTTCTGCTGGTTTGGTACGGTTGATCAACAAGGGAATTGTCTGAGATACCATTTCTTGGAGTAGCTGTAAGGGCAGGAAAGGAGCTCTGTTACACACATGCAGCCAAAGCACTCTCAGGAGMCATAAAATGTGTCCCATATGCTTGTCCTCTGTGACCTTTGTCAAAAGTCTAGTCCTCATTTTCATTTAGTATTTCCTCCTTTATACAACTCTGTGTTTTCACAGCACTCTTTGCTACCTTAGCATTATACTGCACCAGGAGTTCATCTTGGGTCGATTATACATCATTTTCCCAAAGGCCTTTTCAGACTTCTTGCTTTCCAAAATACAGGATAACCTGGCATGTGAGTGTAATTTTCATTCTTAGTTTTCAAATGTGATATTATATGTACCTGCACACATAAGATCAACTGAGGCTCTGTTACCAAGTAAGGCATATTCTCTACAAACTTTGCAAGACTGCTTTGTTCTTAGCACTATTTACTATAGATCTGCAAAATTTAATGGCATTGCTCTTCTATGTCATTTATCCAGATGTCAATAGGTATTGGGACAAATTTTTTCCTCTTTTAAGAAAGGCTCCCTATTCAGCTCTTCAACCTTGTACCTATTCATTCCTGTCAACTTTTTTTTTTTTTWAAAAAAGATGACCAAATGTGTACAGAGTACTTTAAACATCTTGCTAGTTCCTAACTCACTGGTAGGACCATATCTGTAATGTCAGTTAAAACATCAGACAACCTTATCATTCTCATGACTGCATGACACTGTTGGCTCATTCTGTAATCAGCCACATTAATTTCCATTTTGGTGGTCTTCATACGTAAGCACCAACTCTGTCAATCTTAAACACCCTTTTAAAGAAATAAAGCTCATACACCTTCCACTCTCACTTACCTGCAAAAACACGTTCAGTTGATTCTACAGGAACCTTTTGTGAGGGCCTGCTGTGAGAGAAAGCRTACAGATGTGAGTATGGTTTACACTGCAAAATGGAGAAAATTAAAAAAAGGAAATGGGAAAACAACCTATGGAATATCAACTATTTATGGAGCAGATAGTCTGCCTGTGTCTGAGGTTCTTCAGACTGGAATTAAACTCGTATATTGAAAATGTCTGCCAGCTTTCTGAATAGGTAATAATAAAACTGTATATTTGAGCCGAAATGCAATTATAGGTAGAACTCCTACATACTCAGTAGGTGCTCTCACCCACGGGCTCCCTAGCCCCTCTGAAGTTCTTTGTAATGTTGTATAAAAGATCAGGTCTCATGTTGGATCCTGCTCCTGACACAGTTAACTATCTCCAAAACATTAAGCTCAAGGCAAAMTAATGTCTTTTGCAGTTGTTGTTCAAACAGGATTTACTTTATTATTCATGCTCTATATTAGCTGCATGATCTCGATCTCCTCTTGCATCARTCCCTTTATACTTTTCAGAACATGAGTGACTCTAATATTTCTTCTGTGCACTGTGCAGGAAGAATAATAAAGATCAAGCCTAAGTTTGTGTGTGTGTTGGTGGTGCTGAGGTAGGAAAGACTTGGACAGAATGCTGGAAAGCTGGCATCGCTGTAAGATCAGAGCTAGTGTTAAGAGTTRCAGTGCTTTTTCTAAAATGATTTACTCTAACAGCAAGGGTAGAAAATGAAATGTTATCAAACATCTACTTATTATAGTGCATTTTTAAGGTATTATTAGGTGTACATTAAGTTTAACTATCACACATTATAGTTTATATATATGCAACAAGATAACATCTATTTAGTAAGTACAATAAGATAATATATGGAGTTAATAGATTTAAATTTATGTCTTATGAACATTTCAGGCAAAATTATTTTAGAAGGAGAAAAACTGGTAGGTTTTTCTCTGGAATTCTCTGGATAGTTGACTTTTTGATGTTAGAAGATAACATCCCATAACACAGACTGAATATTTAAATTATAAGCTCCATTCCTAAGTGAAAGAAATGCAAGTCTGTGTATACTGTTGGGAGTTTTGTGTGTCCATCTTTGATTTTAGTTTCCTGTGTCAGATAATCATAGATTTATTCAGGTTGAGAAGAGATTTTGTGAGACTGTCACTTTGTCTCCTGCTCAGTGCTGGATCAATACTAAATTCAGCCCAGATTGCTCAGGGCTTTGTCCAGTTGGGTCTTAGAAACCACCAAGGATGGAGACTGCACAGTCTCTCTGGGCAGCCTGTTCCACTGCTGGACTGTGTATATGGTGAATTTTTTGTCCCTTTTACCCGTCAGAACCTGTATACATTTCCGAACACATATTTCACCTTAATGGATTTTTSTGTGAACATGGCAGCCCAGTACTCTCACTGGATACTTGAAACACTCCATGTGCTTCTCTGTAGCTGGATACAACAGAGTCCGTTTCATTTCAAGAAAACCAAACATTTCAGATGTAACAAAACGTTGCGTGGGTTTTTTTGGTTTTGTTTGGGTTTTTTTGGTTTTTGTTTTTTTTTTTCTTCCTAAAATGCTTATTCCATGGGAAAATGCACACTCTAGAATGTTTTCTTTGGAAAAGAAGAAATATCAGTGTGTGAAAAGTCTGATTTTTTGCCAATACTAATTCTCGGTTTGGATTTTCACTACTGTTGCTAGAAAATGAGAGTTTTGCATAACTCTCCATAACTAATTGTTTTGCAAATCTTTCAAGTGTAAACATGGCTTCCTAAAAGATAGTAAAGATATGCCATAGTTAAGGAGGCAGAGTAGATTTCTTTCGACAGGTGCTTGAAGAAGGAGAAGAAATATTTGAATGGGTGTAAAGTACCAAAAAACATTGCTAGAAAACAACATGGAATAAAATAAGGCACAAGACTGTCAGGAAAGAAAGATCTTATATCTTGAGCATGTCTTTYGGATTATCAAGTGTCATTCAAGATAACGGTAATAACAGCATCATCTCATACAGCTGCACTGTTCCTTTAACATCATACTGTATTTCTACCCCAACTAGCACTGSTGTTTATGTGTAAAAAGGAAAGAAAAAGAAAGATAAGTGCAGTACAGCTACCCAGCTCAACATGAAGATGCTGTAAGACTCACTAAAGCATTGGGGATTATTCCCATACTCAAAATGCGACATGTGCAAAGATTTGGTAAAACCAAGACTGACTTTTATGTAGAYCACCATCAATAGTTTTGAGTGAAAAAATAAAATAGCTTCATTCCACGTAATATAAAAGTACCATCAATACACGAAGGAGGTGCTTTGAAATGAAAGTCAATCTTCTAGTCAGACATACATCCACTAACATGGATTGTTACCAACATATTCACTTTTATTTTTGTTCTGTCATATTACATTATAATCAAAATCCCCCCGAGTCGTTTAGCTGAATTACAAATTATGTCTTTATTTGAAAACAAATATGACCACAAAGGCATTGTGTACATTGTCTGCAGTGTATGGTGTTACTGACTACAGAGATAGAGTAAAATACTTTGGACATTTCTCCTGCCAGTCAAATAATTGCCTGTGATAGTTTCAATACAGTTGCCATTGGAAAACAATGAAATTCACTGAATGTACTTTAGATCRTCATAAAAGAATATGAGCCAAATTACTTCTGGGAGAAGAAGAGAGACAGTGTATGTATGTATATACATATATATTCTAGGTATGCTACGCAGAGTATTCAAATATTTCCAGTCTATAGTCAGTACAGATATATTTCTACAAACTGATAAATAATTCACAGCATGTGATTTATTACAATACTTCTTATGCTCCTTCATACTTTGGAACCCAGGCAACAGTTGCAAATAATGGACTTTTTTCTCAAATTTTCTTTTGTAAAATTTGCACTGGAAGCTAAAGRTCATTCCACTCTTTATTTCATTTCTAATATATTTTTCTGTTTGAATTTAGTTTAATAGTCAGCTGATGTACATGAGCAGTTTTGTTGTGACTATGGGATACCTGCTGATTTACATGGCACTGGATGGTTTCTCAAAAGAACTTTGAGATGAGAAAAATATGCTCAACCTCACGGATCTTTGTGTAATAGGAGTCTAGGTCATAAGCAGAGAGTAACAACCATGACTGAGAGGTTTGTATAGTGAGACTGAAAAATCCTGTGAAATGATGCCATATTCATTCTCTGAGTATCTCACATGCACATCACTGACATCACCGAGGCATTGTCAATAAAAAGCCAACTGATTGATCTGTACTCATTTGTACTGATTTGACCTTTGCTATTCATTTGCTGACTAGCTATGTTTTCTGATTTTTTTAATGACATTTCATAAAAATGCTAGGTGAGAATTCACTGTTTCATCAAGCATTCCTATCCAAACATATTCATTAAAAAAAATGTAATTAAAYAAAAAATAATTTCCGTTAGATAATAATCTTATTTGGTCAACATTTTTGTCAAGCTCTACATATTTCCTTGATAAACTTCTTCAACCTCACCCCCTTCTCATTACAAAACCGAAGGGAAACCTTTTTCCTTAGTGTAATAACTTCACTTTTTGTCTTATTTTCAAAAAGTTACAATTCAAGACTTGGCGTTACCATATTTCACTGCCAAGGCTGCATTTGAGAGCATGAATAGTGAATATCTGTGTTTTGAAACTAAGCAGCATGATTGATACGTTTTGAAGCAGGCAGATACAGCACAAATAGCAGAAATGCTGGTCCCTTTGACAGCTGAGATTTCCTTCAAATCCTCTGCAGCTAACTATTTTTTCTAAACAGGGAGTAATTATTCCAGTCCATTCTGCCTTTAAATCATGCTCCTGTGACTTCATCTTGCATCAGGCACAATATGCCAGTTTGCACTGCTCTCAGCCTTCTGAAACACTTTCGACTCATTATTCTTCCTCTTGCTAAATGAAAATAATCTGCCATTTAATCACTTGCTTGTGAGTAATCACTCRCTAACCTGATATGCTTGGCAAATTTCCTTTTTAGAGCTGTCAGGTGTATGCACAACAGGAATTTGACATGTTCTACTGCTAGATCACATAGGGGGTCACTAGCCAGGACATGGTTAAGCTGCTGCTGATGTATGTGTTCACTGAAATTATTTCAGAGTCAATATCAGGTCTTTCTTTCTGGATGTCCATAAGATAATTACAGGAAATGGTTACAAACAAGCTAGACCACAGAGGAAGATGCGCTATCCAGTCCTAGTCTCTCTAACAGCTGCTGTTATCAGTCATTATTAAACCTACCTATTTTCTAGTGCTATCAGATACATATTTAAATTGCACATGCTGCAACTGAAATAAAGTAACTGCTCTGATATCTGTAGTTTTGACCCTTTGTCTGATGATTTACTGACAGTTGTATCTAAATTCAGCAAATTAGGTATGCATCTTTTTCCTCTTTTTTATAATAACAGTAGCAGTATTCTAGAAGTGTTCAAAGAGTTAAACCGAGATCAGCTTCATCTTGTAGTAGACACTGTGCATATGCACCTTCCCCACAAAGGGAATAACACAAAAGGTTTTATTAATCCGGTATCCTTTGATGTTCCCTCCCTGTCTTACTTGGTGATCTTTAAAAAGTACTTGCGCTGTTATAGACCGTTATTTCTAAAAATAATAAAAATAATAATAATAAAAATTGTCTCCAACCAATAATAGTAATGATGTATGTGTGGTTTATTAACTGTAGAGTTAACATCAAAGTAGCATTAGGGGCTTAACCCCAGTAGGGAGCTAAGCACCACACAGCTGCTCATTCACTCCCCCTGCAGCAGGATGGGGGAGAGAATTGGAAGTGCAAAAGTGAGAAAAGTCGTGAGTCAAGATAAAGACAGTTAATAAGTAAAAGAGAAAAAGACAAGACAAGACAAAACAAAAGAAAGAAAACCAAGTGATGTAAAAGCAGTCACTCGCAAGCAGCTGATGGATGCCCAGTCAGTCACTGAGCAATGGCAACCCCTAATGATCTCCTCCTCCTCTCCCCTCACCCCCTGTTTTATTGCTGAGGATGGACTACCCCTTTGGTCAGTTTGGGACGGCTGTCCCGGCTGTCTTCCCTCCCAGCCTCTTGTCTGGCCCCAGCCTACTCACTGTGCGGGGCAGAGTGGGAAATGGAGAAAGCCTTGATGCTGGGTAGGCACTGCTCAGCAATAGCTAAAACGTCGGTATGTTATCAACACTGTTTTGGTCACAAACCCAAAACTTAGCACTCCAGGGGCTGCTATGAAGAAAATTAACTCTATCCCAGCCAAAACCAGTACAGGGTCTAAGCATGCATGGTATCAAACACTATTTTAATCTATGCACACATTTTTTTTATCCCTATTGCTTCACAGGGCAAACAGCTCAATTCTTCATTTCTTCCTCACTGCTAGAAGACTTCTTTTCTCACATAGCGAAGGCATGTATTTTGATTAATCAAGATCTTGGAGCAGCTCTCTGCTGCTCTGCTGTTTAAAAGTTTATGCACCAGAATATGTTACAACAATGTTAAAGTAGACATATTAGGTATCCTTAGGGAACAGAATATGCAACAAAAATATGATAGAAAGTTAATTAGTGTGAGGTGACTGCAATACTACATCTCTAATACAATATAACTGTATGTGGTTGCACTACCATACGTGTGCACATCTTAAAGATGTCAGGATTTATACCAGATCTTAATCTTGTACTCTGATACAAGACAGTATGTTCTTAGAGGGACAACTCTTGATTCAGACTTAAATCAGAATTTTCTTTTGAAACTATATAATTGGAAAGACCACTTAGAGGACAACCAGTTTTTCCTTTTTTTTTTTTTTTATTTATGTATGTTTTAAACTATCACAGAATACTGCCATTCATGTAGGTGTGAGTACAGATTTCAAAAGGAGGACTGCTCACCTGTATTGTTGTGACCTGGCCACTTGCCATTCTCTCCTGACAGACATAGTTGTTAGAGGGAAACATAATCTATGGGCTCTACATTTTTAACRCTGTGTTTTCCAAGGAGGTGTTGCCTCAAAATGGTTATAGCTGCTACCCTAGCTCTGAGCATTGCAGCTGTAACAGCATGGCCCCATCATTAGTGTCTTTGCAGAGATGTATATGTGAAAGCAATACGTAAATTTCCATTTCATACATTTGGAAGCTTTTCCAGAYGTCCRAATCCCATCTGTTCTKCACAGGAAATGGAAAAAAAAAAMCCCCAAACAACCTAATCCTTATATATCCAATCAATATTTTAGAGAATACATTGCAGGATTTTTTAAGAAAGCTAGAACAATCTCATCTTAAGATAGAGCTAAGTCCTTATTCACATAAATAGCTCATCTGATTTCAAGGGGCTTGGTGTAAGTAAGCTTGAGGTGAGCAACAGATTGGCTCAAGTCACTTTATTTTGGCTATTGTGGTTTTTTTTCCTTCCTTGGATCTGTACACAGACTCCTACTGCTACCATTTCAGTTGAAGAATGCTCTTGGGTAGTTCTGTGATGTCAGTCAGATAAGAAAAGAATCACTGGCTGGGTATAAAAGCTAATAATTTCTTGGCAGGCTTCTCATGAATTAGGCCCATTTTCACTGTGTGAAAAGTAAATTAAATTCCTACTTAAGTATTTTCTAATAATTTGCATAATATACATTAATTTTCAAAATAAAATATCTAATTTTAGACTGACTTTATTTTCTACTTGTTTCCCTAATAAATACAACAAAAAGTCAGAAAAACAGGAAATGCTAAGATGTACCCATAAAAGAGACCCTTCTTYCACATAAAACTGATGTTATTATCCAGAAATGAAAGAGGTAGAGCTCCTACCAGTATACAGAAGGTTGATTTGGATGTTAGATTTTTAATCAAAACCAAATTATATTACATTTACTAATTAAGATTTTRTTACATGCATTTGTTTCTTCCCAATTAGATAAGTGGAACTCTTTGTTTACAGTTATATAAATTTGCTTGGAGGGTAAACTGAAGCTGGTGTATAAACCTCTGCATCATCTTTCAAGTCCTACTCTCCTGAAATGATCACATTTTCCTCCTCTTTCTCTATCTCATACATGCAAGCACACTATAAAACCTTTAAATTAGCACATTTGAAAGGAAATAGATAAGCTTCAATTTCCTTTAAAATGGGTTAATTTGTTAACTTCCAAACTTTCCCTTAGTAATTTTCAGACATAATGTATAGTGCCAACCTCTCAGTACTTTCAGCACTCAAAGTTTCTCTCACTCTGAGATTGTTGTTAATGTGTCCACTCCCTAGTTGTTCAGAGTACTATAGACTCTGTTTAAATGATTTTTTCTATTGCTTGTGTTGCTTACACTTGCTATACCTCATCTTGCAAAGGAATTTTGACTGTCTAGTCTTAACCCTACAAGGTGAGAGAACAATTAGAAGACACATTTTTATACCTATTTAGTTTTGTATACTATGTATGCCTGTGTTGCATTTTAGCAAGGCTAGCTTTTAATTAGAGAAACGCAAAAACAGGGAGTCCAAATTTTGAAAGTTACACTAAACATAGCTGTCATTTAATATTGAAATCTTTCTTGGATCTGGCCAAGCAAGGTAACAGAGATATTTCTTTCTGAAAAATTGCCTACATGGATACAGAATTTCTTTACATCTGCAAATTTATATTTAAATATTTTCTGGTTTCAGTTTGCATAATACTTGAGCACCAAGATCTTCATTACTTTTACTGTTTTGAGCCTGCAATATAGAGAAGTATTATTATGTTTTACAAATAGTGCATAAAGGTTAAGATTTATCTTGCCTACATTGTGTTATGTGAAAGCCAGGTGTTTAATTTAAATCAGATCTATGGGATGTCTCCAAAGCTAATACAGGTAGCCTGGCACTTCTGGAGTGACTTATCCCATCTATCTACAAGATACAAGAGAATTTTAAAACAGGTAGGCTATTTAAATCATCTTCATATACTTCACTTGTTACTGAGGGAGTTTCAATTACTAGCTACAACAATACAACTAAATTTATATATCCAAATTTAGAGGACATTAATGCTTCCCTAAGAAACTGATAGCCAAACATCCCTGTGTTATCAACACTGTTTTGGTCACAAATCCAAAACATAGCACGGTACGAGCTCCTGTGAAGAAAATTAATTCCCTCTCAGCTAAAACCAGTAAGGTAAGAAAAAATATTAGACAAGTTTCTGCAATTTGCTYCCACTTTCTCACTTGGATACTTATCAGCTGCTGACAAAAAAGCCACTATAGGACAACACAGCCCCCTCAGACATCAGTGGTAATTTTGTTTCTTCTGTTTCAGAAAAAAAGACTGAATCCTTAGGTGCTGCCCATTCATCTGCATTTTCCCATCAGTTCTTCCTCTATCCTACAGACCTTGAACACCCAAGTTTTCCTGTAATTTAATTTCACTTCTGTTGAATTTGGAATATGGTAGCTCATATTTAAGCATTAAGTTTGCTGTTTATCTGAGTGCTTAGCTTCAATAGAATCTAATTATATGTTTAAGCATGCTGTAGAATAAAATCTGCCCCAATGTAAATAGAACTGCAAGTAGAATAACTTATCACCAACATTGAAGTGAATATCTGCCATTCAGAAACTTGCCTATATTTGGTTAAGTACATCTGTTGGTTGAGTAATATCTTATGCTAGAAAATAACATAAGAAGGATACTGTGTGGTATCAAATGTAGTGAGCTTTACAGGATCTCCATTTGCCCTGCACTAAACTACAGTGCAGCAAGTAATTGCAATGCCTAGAGCAGTTAGGGCCATGACTCCTGCTGAAAACCCAAAATTATATTTGTACTGTACTTAGAAAGAAGTTCTGTAGCACAAGTGACAGAAGGAAAAATATCAGATTAAAGCGAGAAAGATATAAACCTATAGTTATCATTTTGGGTATAAACCTTACAGCTGTTTCCTTATCAACTTTCCAAGTAATAAAACTAGAAAAAGCAGCACAAGTTTTGGAGCTCATGAAAACAGAAACTGTAGCACAGACTGATATAACAGTGAGATATCATAAGGATCTTCGTTTATGCCTTTCTCAAGCATCTCTTTTAATTCAAGAGAGCTTGTTTTCCACTAGCTGTTGGTTTTTGTTCCAACTCCAAAGGATATCATAGTTTAAAATTTATCAGATCACAAGCACAAAACATCTGCCAGTTCTGTGCCGGCACGTTCATATAATAAATGGTGTATCTCCAGATTCTTCAGATTTCTATTTTCATGTTAGTTCACAACAAACTCTTACTGATCTTTAACTTTTCTTATCTTTCCTTCATACCTTCCCATCTTTTATTGCTCTTCTTCAGTGCTGAGGTCACTTCCCCCATGCCCCAATTTTCTTTGCACGCATTTGAATAATTACCTTCAATATCTGCACACGTGGAAATGCTCGAATATATGCAAAAACCTATGGAAAGCCTTAACTTTCTAAAATTAACACTTCAACAAAAGAGAAGAAAATTTCTTTGGGCACATTAATGATGTTACTAGTTCTGTTTTCCCCAATGTTTTCTGTTCTTTAGGGGTAGAGTTGCAGTCAACTACCCCTTTCTAACTTTCAGAGTTGACACTTCTTGTTGACAGATTTTGTCCTTCAAGTGTTTGCTCCAGAAAGTTAAAACACCAATTATTCTGGTGTGTCAAATCTGTCCACCAATAAAGCAGCTCATTATGGATGAGAAAGGACACTTTCTTTAGACTATGGAAAACGAGAAGATGCAAGATTTTCAGTAAAAGGTTTCATATCAATTTGAGAATATCACTAAGTGAGAAAGTGCTATTTATTGTTCCTTATTATCATTATGTGGGTTTGCCTGGTGCTTACCCTGAACAGCTGCTGTAACATTTCCTTAGCATGAATGACATTGTCAGAGCCTGCTTCAGAAAAGGCATAGCAACATCTTTAGAGTTTGGGATCTCTTTATGTCACGGTATCTAACAGCGATCAGCATTAAATCCTCTCATTGTTCTACATAGTTTTGTCAATTGGTCCAGTCTTATCCATGGAACATATATACACACACAATACAGACAGAATGGGTGCAGCTTGTATTTAGCAAAAAATTTTATACTTGTGTAGGCAAGAACAACCACAAATTTATTACAAATATTTACTGGCTTTCTCTATCCCTGCAATTTAGTTTCTTCTGTGCAACTTGTTGGCGAGATTTATAATATGCATAAAAATTAATGGTATAGAAAAAAAAAATTCTTGAACTGGATATCCATAGATAAGGTAATTATAACAGTGCTGACCTGATATTTTTTTCCATTAAAATTCCTTGTATCAATAAACTTCTTCATCAGCTGCAACATAGCATAATATAAACAGAAATAATTACAGAGAAGACAAACAATGAAAATAAGACTAGTTTTTTCTAATGTTAAACATTTTATCTGAACTTCAACACATTGTTCTACTTATTCAGGATATATATTTTACTTATTTCCTTATTATATTCCAGTGAAACAGTACTGATTTCATTTAAATATTTTTCTGGAAAACAGGAAAAGAAATGACAAACAAATGGGAAAGAGTTGTTAAAATGGTATAATGTGTGACTTTAAAGGCTTATGTTTCCATATGCTACAATTTCTTTTTCATGTACACAATGTATCTGGAAATGTATAAATTTTAAAGCCAGAATGGGTGATATGAGCCTCTGCATATGACAAAACAAATTGTCTGAAGTTCATAGCTTCTGAGTTAGAAAAAGACATTTGGTCTTGATCCAGTAACTTAAAATCATGAAAAATCTGATCATTTGTATAGGCAACTTTTTACCAGTTAATTATTTGTACTGTTAAAAATATGTAGGTTTTTTCTAGTCTGAGTGTGTTCAGTCTCCAGCTATTGTGCCTCATTACATTTTTTTCCTGCATCCAAATTAAAGCGTCATCTACTTTCAAAAATATGTTCGCTGAGTTGGTACTTCAAGGCTAAGATAAAAACACCTTTTAATCTTCTCATGGGTAAACTAAGCAAATAGATTTCTCCAAGTTTTTCACTAGAAGGCAAATTTTCTCTCTCTCAAGTTACTCTGCTGCCACTTTTTTTCTAAATTYTAGTTATTCAGGCCCCCTTTTTTATGATTGATGTCAAAGTTGAAATAATCAGTGCTGGTTTTGTCACAGAGTTCTCCACAGAAAGTAGCTCCTCCTTCTTATTTGACATTACTCTTCTTGGGTACCTATTCATTGCATTCACTCTTTAATCTGAAGTGGAATACCATCAGCTAGCAGTTGTTTTTGAAAGTCTTTTCATTGATGCTGTGTGATGCTGTCTTCCACCTTTGCCTATAGGAGTTGGATTTTCTTCCTAGGTATTCGAGCTTGCTTTTGGCAGTATTAAAAATTTACTATTATTCTACAAATTTTTACTTAAACTRTAGATAAAAATAACATGAGGCCAAGAATAGATTCCCGAGGAACTCTATTAACATTATCCTTGTTTCTCATTAAAATTACCATTGAGATCTAACATTAAACTGCTTTTAAAATGATTAATAAGGTTTCCACTGATACTGTATGATGCTAATTTCATTCAGGCTGTTATGCGAGATTAAGTCAAATGCCCCATAGAAACCTATTATACCAAAGAGTTACCTTTRTAAATCAACCTTGCAAAAACAATTAAAGCTAATATGAGTTTTATTTTTCAAATTTTTCCAGAAACCATGCTGAAAGGTGTATTATCATCCTCTAAATCTTTAATGGTTGCATCKCCTATCAGTCTGTCTGTGAATTGGCCTAAGAAATATGTACAGGTAATTGACTCTTGACTACCTATCTTTTTAAATATTAGTAAATGAGGACCAGCAAATATTCACCTAGAAGACCTAAAGGAACTCAAATTGGTGACAGGCRAGTTCCTGATTGTGGTGTCCAACATCTTGAAGACAGCAAATATGCCACCAATTTTCRAAAGCATTCCAGGGCAGACCCTGGCAGCTTCCATCTGCATAACACAGACCAGTGATGCTCACTTTTGCTTCTTCTGGGAAGACTGGTAAGAATTAGTGTAAAGAATAGAACTAGTGGCTTCTTTAGAGTCAGAACTCACAAATCTATGGGAGTTCTTTGAAGGAAGCAATGAGCCTGTGCACAAAGGTTGGTATGACATCCTTTGATTTTCAAGGGCAATCAACACAATCCCTCAGCAAAGGCTCTTAAAGAAACTAAGCTGCCATGAGATAAGAGAGCAAGTCTCCACATGGATAAATAACTTATTAAAAGATAAGAAACAAAGCACTGAAATAAATGATTTTGTTGTTGTTGTTGTTTTTTTAAGTGGACACTACAGGAGTATGCCCTGGAGGCTCTTTGCTCAATATCAAAGAAACAGTCCGATGACAAAGCTCGTCGGTACTAACAGGTACTGCAGAGTGGTAAACGTGAAGGCCAGTTGCACAGCCTGGGTGATAGAACTGCAGATGAAATTTAATATGGACAAATGTAAGCCATGCATTTGGAAATATGCAGTCTTAACATCGATATGCTTGGATGGGCTCTACACTGTCTGTTAGCACTCAGGATTGATATTTTGGGTTTATGACAGATTGTTCTGCTAAAATGTCAGTTCATTGCTCATGAACAATAGGAAAACAAAAGTCAGTTTTCAGAATTAAGAAAGGAAAACCGTTATTTTTTGTTCTCTGAAAGGTGGTGTGTGAACAGGCTAAAGTAGTAGATTTGGRTCCAGCATATACAAGTCTCTTTCTGTTTTATTAGGCAGACATGATCTTGAGGTGTGATAAGCATGTTTCTGCATCACATTGCTTGCATATAAAATTTTGCTTTTGATCTTTCAGTGGGATAAGGAAGCCAAAGAAATAGCTAGCAGAAGGACAGCATACAGATATGCATAAAAAAATAAAATCAGCTCTAGCTGGTGCACAATATGAAGGAACACCTTTAGCTAGAATAAATAATGACGAAACAAACAAGTAACCTAATAAAAAAATATCTCTTGTGATTTGGCATTTGTGGGAAGAGCTGAACAAGAAGTGCAGTGGGAAAAAAAGCACAGRGGCAAAACTACAAAACAAGCAAAATGAAACGTTTAGTTTTTATCTAGTACATCTGTGCCACTCCCTCAAACAGAGGAATTCGAAATTACTTGCAAATAGCAAACTACTTAATGCACCAGAGAATACGCTGTTAGAAATGCAATATTCCACATGTAGAAAAYAGATGAAACGTTCTAAGAGTGAAACGATCTACATTTTCTTATTCTAGAATATTTTCAACTGTATTTGTTAACATCAGATAATGTCTTTCTAATGACATCAAGGCTCCTGAATAAATAAAATAATATCAGTTTTCTAAATTCATCTCTGACATGGACACACTCCACAACTCTACATAAAAATTGTTTTCGTATATATTTTCCTAGTTGTCAAAAATGATGGGGATAAACAAAAACAATGGCATATCATTGGGTGTGTTTCAGTTTAGTTAATTAAGACATGTAAATATTTTAAAGATGAAAAAAAACATCTAAATGCTATGTTGTAATTTTGTTGTATCTCATTAGCTTCTACTGGGATTCCTACACTTCCTATGCAATCTCTAAGAAAATCTTTGCATATCTTAATTCCATAAGCAAATCTAAAAAATAAAAAAAAGCCCACAAAAATCTTCCAAATGATGATTTATTCCTTAAAGAGGTCATTTTATTCTTTAGAACCTGTAAATATCAAATTAATAAAGAAAATAGCAGAAATGATATTTCAGCATGTCACCATTTTACTGAATAAACCCTTATTAGTAGCTATGATCGTCTTTTGAGTGGGAACCATCCTGTGGATGCACGATTTGGGGAACCCTTTCACACTGTTCYAAATATTTTGGCAATAATTTTAAAAACAAACAAGCAAAAAAAAAAAAGCCCTCTTGCCTACTCAGTTTTGGTTGCTTCACACTCAAAAAGGGACCAAACTGAAAACCTGAGCTGGAAATGTGAGAAACAGCTCTTGTCATATGGAATGAGAAGACTGTGCTACACTAAGGTTCTTGTGAGGCATCTGCCAAACTGATTAGAAAAAACACCCTTTCATAAGTTACTACTGTTCTAATGTTCATGTTCTTCCTCTCTTTTATGTCATTGACAACATCCTCTAGGTGTGGAATTACATCAGCCAACTTATGGTACCTTAATACTGTCCTTAATTCTTAGACAGTAGAAGTTATTTAAATAATTGCTAATCAGAAAATGTGTACTAGTAAAAGTGCAGGGTTTAATCTATATATAAAATTGAGTACAGGCAGTCAGAAAGAGAAAGGTCAAGAATAAAAGAATTTTGGGTTTGCATTGTTTTTTAATAGGGAAATTATACTCYGCTTACTGTTTGTATTGCCAAGTTTTCATCTTTATTTGAAGTCTATTCACTCATGTAAAACCCTGTGATGATGGAAACCCTCCCATTTGCCAGTAGTAGACAACTGCTTTTTCGCTTTTGCTTTAATCTCAATAAAAACTATTCTATTTATTTGCAAAGAACATTACACTCTCCTGGTTTAATGTGTAAGACAGAGAAGAAGATTTAAACCATTGTTGTAATGTACAAAGTTAATATCATAGCTATCTGTCAAGYCCAGCACTATCAATTTGCACACTACAAGATGACAAAGTATTTTTTTCACTAATGACATTTCTCATAAGTGTTCACCTTCAGGTTTTCACTAATGGCATTTCCCATAAGCATTCAACATCAGGATTGTTGTATTTTTCTATGTGTGCTCATGGGAGGAGAGTTTTGTCCCAGCTGGTAAGTTCAGCTCCACACTAGCATGTACTCAACACTTGGATTTTATCTTTTTTCTTTTTCCTTTTCAGTGGTGGATGGGGTGAACAAGATGTTTGCTTAGAGAGAGAATGAATCATCTTGATTATTGCAGCAAAACCTTTTYCTCTCTGAAGTCAGAAACTGCTTTGATTTACATTCATCCCACATTTTTCAAACTTTCTACTTACTCTTCCACTGCATGTTTAGGTACAGGGAATTAGTTCATGTCTGTTCTAGTCAAGCCAGGTAATATTACTAACATACACTTTTCTTCCTTAGAGTAATGAATCAGTGTTAAAGTCCCTAACCAGAACACTTTCCTAGCTATACAGCTCCAATGTGTTGTTTCTGCATTCATTCCGTAGGCTGTGTGTTACCAGCTGTGGTCTTGCTMCTTGTAGATGAGACACCACTGAGGTTAATCACTACTGTGTTCTCTGACAAGGTAAACCTGGGAGTGTGCTCACGATCCAGCACGTCTCTTGGCTCTGTGTMTCCTCTGGAGGCTGCCAGGATTCAGCTTGATTCAGGCCACCTACAAATCCCAACTGCTCCGCTGGCACATGATCTATCATGGTCCTGGTGGGAAGGATACGGACCTGTCCTAGTTGGCCCTCTTTGCAAGGCCAGATGRGGTAGCCTAGATCTGACAGCAGAGRCCAGAGCCCCTTTACTTAGCATGTACTTGTACATGCTCCAAGGTGCAGATTACACAAAAAGGCATTCACAARGAGTAGAGTAGATATATTAAATGGACGGGCAGCAAATATAAATGCAAGCTGGTCTTTGAGGCTGTTCCTGTGTGCTCTGTAGGCACACTCAATAAGACTTTGTGTGAATACATCCRTGGCTGAATTTAAGACTGCCTTGCTTACAGAGGATCTTAGACACTATTGGGATAGAAGGTTGCGGTCTACAGGGGGAGCTGGTTTTCTTGTGATGTACAGTTGTTGACAAAACTGTGTAGGAGTTTCTCAGTGCTGACAAGCCTCAGAAGTGCTCTCAGTTACTCACCTTTAGGCACATTAAACAAAATTATGACCTTTTTCCTAAGATTAATTAAAACAAGGAGGTGGAAGGTAAAATGTACTCTGCAATGTAGGAGCCAGGGATCACAATCTAATAAGTAAAGGCTGCATTTAATGAGCAGTCTGTAAGTAGTTTAGTTATGAATAAACATAAGGGTTTTGGCTATGGTTATAGATTTGTTTTCACCTTTGTGTACAGTGGAGGTCAGAAAATATTTGAGCATTGGGTCCTCTCTGCAAGACAAATACTAGAATTTAAAGTATTAAAAATACAAAAGGCTTTTTACTGTTYTGTTACTGGATTAATGCTCTAAAGACAGCTCACCATCTGGACCAGCTTGCACTATTGTAGATCCCAGTAAGAAATCTTTGCAACCCATAATCTTTCCATAGCTACAGTTTTGACTCACAGCATACATAAAGCAGAACACCCTTTTGTTGTAAGAAATGTTACTTATGTTTATATGAGATGTAGCAAATTCATATGAGAAATCTGTACTTATATTGACAGGATAGAAACTGAAGAAACAAAGGCTGAACAACGAAAGACCATGCCTTATATTACAAGGGAGACTTATATGTGACTGTTCTCTGCTATGCAAAAGGGGATCTCACCATTGATGTTATTGTGCCAGGTTTTCAGGTATTAGCATATGGCTCAAGAGACCAAGAGTCAGAGGAGTATGAGTGGGTACTTTGTACCCTACCTTAGTTGCTTTTCATGTTTCATTCAGAGTAAAATGGTTTCTCTATTTTTCTTCCAGTAAAAGCATGGAAGTGAAAGATGATTGTCCCAAAATTGAAAATTACTGTCCTTACACTTTGGCTAAAAATAAATAAAATCCTGTTTGGGAAATTATTTCATGGCATTTCATAGGAATTTTGGGTGGGTACTTAGTTTTCCCCTTCTATTCCTTCTTTATTTTTGTTTCCTATTGTGCTTTCCATTTTGCACTGTGAGAATAATTTTTTACCGATCCTTTCTCTGTGTCTTGATAAACTATGGGAGATAAATATTGGACAAAAACCTCAATTTTCATAGAAGAATGAATGAAAGAATCCCAAAAGGATTCCTGGATTCTTTTTTTTTTTTTTTTTTAAGTTTAATGTATTCAGTTAAAAAAAAAATTAATACTTTCCATTAAAAATCCATTTATCTTCCAAAGACATCTGAAAGGAAAAATTTTGGGGGACAAATTCATAAATAATTTTATTATAGTTGTTGAATACTGACAGCATAAGAAGAAACTTCTGTAAATTTAATTTCAGTATAATGTAAGCCCTATTTCTACTGAAGCTGTACTTCTGAAAATTTATCATTTTAAGAGAGTATTCTTGGAAACATATCCAGACCTCAGAGTTTTGCATTACTGTTTACAATTCAACTGCAGTTTGTGCTGTTAGAGCAGAGCAATACTGTTTTTACTTTCAACTTCGTACTGAACTTCAGACAGGAAACATACTCSTATTGGTTTGCCACACTTGCACAAAAATTGCTTCCTTTTAGTAGGAAGTAGTACTTTTCTTATCCACCATTAGTTCCATGACAGCAAGGATGGTGATATAGCTTCGYCCAAGAAAAGGAGGAAAGTAGGTAGGGGAAGAAGTTATAAATTAAATTTTGTTTTCATTCTTGGCAATAATCTACTGTGTTAGATCTCTGGAAAGGCTTAACAGTATGTCCTGGTTTCAGCTGGGATAGAATTAATTTTCTTCCTAGCAGCTGGTATAGTGCTGTATTTTGGATTTAGTACAAGAATAATGTTGATAACGCACTGATGTTTTAGTTGTTGCTAAGTAGTGTTTACACTGGTCAAGGACTTTTCAGCTTCCCATGCTCTACAAGGTGCMCAAGAAGCTGGGAGGGAGCATAGCCAGGACAGCTGACCCAACTGTCCAACGGAGTATTCCATACGATATGATGTCATGCTCAGTATATAAGCTGGGGGGTTGGCCAGGGAGGGGCGATCGCTGCTCAGGGACTGGCTGGGCATCGGTCGGCAGGTGGTGAGCAATTCCATTGTGCATCAYGTAATTTGTATATTCTGTCATCACCATTATTATCATTATTATTTCCCCTTCCTTTTCTGTTCTATTAAACTGTCTTTATCTCAATCCATGAATTTTACTCTTTTTTTCTGATTCTCTCCCCCACCCCACTCTGAGGGGGGGGAGTGAGCGAGTGGCTGTGTGGTGTTTGGCTGCCTGCCGGGTTAAACCACAACGCAGTAAAAGKCAAAATGGAAAAATTATTATTACAATAATGAGGTCCCTCTCCCTTCCTTATCAGAGGAGATGAATTAATAGTTATGTGACCCTCAGTTGTAGCAACTAGAAAGTGTGATCAAAAGTGSAGAAGAGCGAAACACATCCTGTTGTACAGATATGCTGAACTACTCAAATCAGTGAAGAGCACCTGCTCAGCTAGTTTGCAGGTAGAGTGGGTATTTGACTACACTAATTTTGCTGGGATTTGTTTGTAGTAGTAACAGGGCGGGGGGGACACACACCAAACTAAAAATTCTATCATTCTRTCAAGATATGGTTTACAATTATGCTATGTAAGGGAAAATATTTATATGCATAAAATATCCAAATTGACATTAGCTATACCATTACTCAATGCAACAGTTTATGAGAGGTGAGCATGGAGAGAAYGCAAGGGGACTGGGTTATGCTTTTAGGGTTTGGCAAAATGAAGATATGGACAAGTGGTAGGTATTTTCTTAGCTTATTCACTGCTGACCTGAGGRTAAAATGGAGGCATGATAAGTAAAAATATCAGGCCTCCAAAGAGAGGTAAAATGGCTAGAAATCTGAAATGGTTTATGCGTAGCTTGGGCTCAGCAGATGGGAACAGAGAATCTCCATCAAAAGAAGATCCACTGGCCACAGAGCAGCTGGGAGTGATCTGCAGCTTTAYACCACCAGTGGGTCTTCTGCCTGACTCCATAACTTCCTTTAGTTCCTCAATCTTGGATCTGAATGAACTTCATGGAAACGAAASTACCTTGTAAGAAGCTTCTGGAAAGCAAATCTTTTTCTTGCACTGTCTGATAAAGCACAGAAAGTCCTCTTTCTCTCCACTCYTTCAACAGGAATTTCTAGTGCACTCCCACTGTTCAAAAATAAATTCAAAAATGGGTCATGAAAAAGACATTTTTACCTTACCTTTTGTCTTTTTTTTTTTAAATAAAGATTAATATTTTATATTTTCACAGAGTCATCTATCAGCCTCAAAAGTTTTTAATATGCTTGGATAATCAACTCTGCTTTGGATTATAGACAAAATGGGTTACCTGAGCCGTATACATCCTTCAGTTATTTCGTTTATCCCTTTCCCCCAATTTCAAGGACATCTTGAAGATGGTTTAACCTCATCAGCACAGTTAACAATACTATTTATGAATAACATCTACTCCAGTAAAGCAGGCTGAATACTTGATACATGTAGTTAAGAAGAGCTGTTGGTAACTTCAGAGGAAAGAAAGAACATTGAGGGTCAAAACTGAAGATCTGTGTTAAGACCAAGCTGCAGAAGGGGAGCAACAAAACTTCTGATATGAGTGGGAACGTTTTGTGGAAGAATTAATAAATTTAATTCTAAATTGTTGGATTAATTGTTGACAATCCCTCCAAACATTTTCTATCAGCTTTTGCAAGAGTTATTCTGAGCCATACAGATGCATTTACATAAACACAAATATAAGCACACATATGCATTTTTTTATGAAACCCAAGAAATTCTTACTGCATTTCATTCACGTAAAGAATAAGAAATAAGTTCCATAGTGAATCTGTGGGACCCTGGAGGATCTTTGAATAGTCACAGTTTAACTTGTGTCTTTGACATCACAAAATTAACTCCCTAGAGCTTTCAGAAATCAAAGGTCTCCTAAATAATTAGAAATAATTTTAGGGGCCATTGCACTTGCGGTACTGAATAGTCTATAAAACAAGAAAGCTTCTCTTCAATTGCTTTTCTTTACAGCTGTTAAGGGTTGCAGTTTTGTCATTTGTGCTGTGTTTTTTTTTTTTCATCACAGACACAAATACTGCAAGAAGGAGACCTGCATATGTATTTTTATATATTATTTTATATTTCAAAACWTTTTTTTTTCTGTTTTTTAGCTCATCTTTGTTCTGATGTTTCTCCTAGGTGATAAATCTAAGGAACTTTGTTGCCAAGCTGAGTTTTTTAACAGGACAAAATTCAGGAGGATATACTAATGCAACTTTCTGAATTTTTTCATCCCCTGAGAAAAGACAATGTGTCCTCTACTGTTTTACAGGCACTAGGCAAATGCTGGCACAGTTGTATAGTTAAGAAAAACAGTTAAAGAATTGTAGGCCACTGATTTTTATGGGATTCAAAAAGCAATTAAACCCCRTCATTAAAATGCATGATGAAGGTCAGTCATATTGTGCTCTTTCTCTCTCAGGTAATTACTTATCGGTCAGCTGTGGCCAATTTTGCCAACATCATCTTCACTCTCATTTGTGACACATACTTCCCAATCAAACCAATTTTATGGTCTGAAATAGACAGGTCCTTCCCTATAATTATTTTGAGGAAAACTCCTATAGGAAAACTTAGAGAAGTGCTTTTAGATGCTGTTGATTTTGAACCAGAGCTAACCATTTCACACCAAAAAACCCCAACCAAAAAAAAAAAAAAAAAACAAAAACAAACAAAAACCACACTGAAATATTTTTTTCTTCTAACTGCCCAGCATGTAAGCTCAGTTTTATGGTATGACAATTTGAATAGGATTTATTCTTTCTATCAAATCTATCACTACAATTAGCTGAGCATCACACAACCAGTAAAGAATTTTAGCTTCACAACACTTGTGCAGAAGACGAGTAAGTGCTAAGGACACATCTGTCTTACTCTGATACTGCATTTGCAAGGCTGAAGTAAAGTATAGATTAAAATAATATGCCCAAAATCACAGAGAAAATTAATGAATTACCCTTTTATTAACTTATATTTTACCTATTCTTCGTACAGTCCACTGGTAAAAAGTCCACAAAGGCATCCTCACAAACAACTGTGCAGTCTTCCACTACTATCAGTTTTTATTCATATGCATACACAAATCAATTATCTTCATGATATACACTGAGACAAGCAGGCTCTGATGCCACAGAGCCAGAGATGACATTGTCAAAATACAACAGTTCTTCTGCTATCTTTTGATAAAGAACTAAAACRCGCTACCAATGGGTTTCCCCATGAGTCCATTGCAAACTTCTCACTTTGCAAACTATCTTYTGGTTTGTCCAGGATATCAGACTACATTGACTTTTAGAGCATACTGAAAGACATACTTACTCAGACTTATTCTGAAAAGGGCAGAGGTGGTAGAATTGGCTCCCCAGTTTTTCACTCGCTGGTCTTCAGAAAAGAAGTTGCTGTTGTCGTCCTCTGTGTAGTTGTATTTTCACTATATGACTAAAGTGTCTCAATACCGTGATTTTCTTGTACCCTGAAACAGTTGATCAACATAATGAAGCCTAACTTTTATCAGATTGAGTCGCAAACCAGGCTATTTTTCCTCTGCTTTTTTATCAGTATTTTTAGTCAAGCTACTTTTTTCTTCATTGTGTGATACAGAGCTCAATGCAACCTGTTGGGAAAGGTCAAAGTTGTCTACTGTTGGAAGCTCTCCTCCTAGCTCCTAGCCGAACAGTTGAAGCAGCAGCTGCTGCCACATTAATGGAAGTTGGTTTATGCACAGAGAATGAATTTACCCAGGAGAGACAGCAGCCTATACCCAATGAGCCTTAATATGAAGAATAACACCAAACATTGGCCCTAACACAGCCTATTGTACCTCCACCTTATCACAAAAGATTCAGCTTATAATATCCGATGCTTATATTATAATTTAAATGCTCTCTTTTGTATTTGTAGAAGATACAAGGTTTTCTTAGAGTTCCAACAGGAGGGTAATTGCAAAAAAGAACATCTTTGAAAGAAGCTTCATGATTGCAGGATGGAGGACTTTAACCCCCCCTAATGTTTCYTAGAAGGGCAACATTGCAAGGTGCAAGCAAGTCTGGAAATGCTGGGAGGTGTTTCTTTGCAGGTGCCTCATGGACATACTAAAGGAGGTGCCCTACTGGATCTGCTACTCATAAATAAGGAAGAACTGGCTGGGTTTGTAGAAGTCAAGAGTAGTTTTGACTACAGTGACCATAAGATGGTGGCGTTTAAGATGTTAAAGGAAAAGAGAAAGGCGTGTAATAGAACAAAGATCCTGAAMTTCAGGAGAAGACTTCACAGTGTTCAGGGAATGGGAAGGCAGGATCCCCTGAGTGGCTGCCCTGGGGACAGGAGAGCAGGCTAATTTTCAAGGACAACCTTCTTAAAGCACAGGAGTTATCAATCCCCTTGTGCAAGACAATGGGCAGGCATAGCTTGGGGCCACAGTAGCTGAATAGGAAATTCCTGACTTAGCTCAAACACAAAAAAGGAATTGGACGTGGGAAGAGGAATAGACTGCTGAAGAGGAATATATCAGTGTCACCCAGCCAGAGAGGGATTGAATTAGGAGGCCCAAACCAATTGATGCATTGGTAAATGTGTAGTTGGCAGGTAAAAGGAAGTGATTATTCATCTCTATTTTGCATCGGTAAGGCCACATCTGTAATACAATGCCCAGTTTTCAGTCCCCATGCTCCTCCCCAGCACAAGAGACACTAACAAACTGGAGAGAGTGCAGCAAATGGATACTAAAATGGTTTGCTGTCTGAAGCATATGACATACAAGGAGAAACTGAAGGAACTGGGGTTTTTAAGACTAGTGAAGAGAATGCTAATAGTAGAATGGACTTTAATTTACTTTCTTCAGCTTTTTGAAGGCAGGGGCACTGATATAAAGAAAATGAGGCCTGACTATTCTCAGACATGCTCAGCAAAAGGACAAATAATAGTCAGACACAAATTGCAACAGGGATAATTCTGACTGGACATAAGGAAAAAGAAAATCATAGTGAAGGTGGTTAAGCAYTAGAGCAAATTTCCCAGAGAGATTCGTATCTCCATTCTCACAGATTTTCAAAACTTGACTGGACAAGGGCCTAAACTGCCTGATTTAACTTCAGAGTTTAGGCCTACTTTGAGCAGAGGGGTTGGATTAGACAACCTCCAGAGGTCCCTTCCAACCAAAATTTTTCTATGATACATCCAATTTTTCTATGATTCTCCCAATGTAATTTCTCACTAGAGAATGATGGAGAAAATATCAAGATTAGGCTTACAGCACACATGTTGCAAAGTCCTTAGAAATTTCCTGGGAAGTGCTGGATCCCTTCTAATTAAAGACTAAATAAAACATGCTAGAAAAGCAGAGCAATGCACATAACTTACAAGTGAACAAATGCACTATTAAAGTTTGGGTAGAATCCTGGTTTGGGACTGTATATAAACAGCTAATAGATCAAATGCTATCATCTTGCTTATGTTAATAGAGAGAACATTTATGAGAGGTCAGTTGTGGCTGAGCACTTTTGATCAAAGGCATGGTGCTGGAACTGCAAAAGTTGTTTTACTTATCTCACCTGTTTTGCTCTCGATGTTGCTGGTATTTGCTCTTGAACCAGGCAACTACTTACTCTGATTTCTCTGCCACCGATGATGGCGCCTGCTTGTATAATGGCAGCCTGAAAAAAAGTATTGCCATTGCCACTGCCAYGAGGCTGATCTTGACATCTGTTGGCTATCTATACATTTTCTTGGATTTATATATGCATGCACACACACATGTGCACACACACACACATGCAAACACACAAAGGCATGCTCATACACACACATACACACATGATTTGAATGTAGGGTTCAATTCATATCAAGGGAGTTTGGGTGCTGTTTAAATCTTATCCCACAAAAGACAGAGAGAGTAACAATAGGAAGAGTGGGTGTCTTGTTTATGGGGAGCAGTAGCTTGTGAAAGGTTTAAAATTTCCAAGATCTTACATTTTGTCATTTGCAGTACAGTTTGTTCATTGATATGAAATCATATTTCTGTGACTCTGAGTATGTCTTTACTCACTAATGACTTAATTCTCAAAAAAAATATAAGCTTTGCTCTGAAAGGTAAGGCTATTAACGCTAAAGATGCTGAGGCATCTAAGAAACCATATTTATCCTGAAATAAATATATTGTTATTTTTCTTTTACATAAACCYCCCTCAAGTTTCTGGACTTAATAGTTCACTGTTCTATGTAGAGGAGCAAACTGCCTTTAGTAGCAGCCAGTATGTCCCATTTAAGAGAAATCGGTACTTAACTACCAGACTGAGACCAGCTACGGACTTAAGCAAACAATGCAGGACTATCAGGCTTTCTCTGAACTCCTTGTGGCCTGCCTGGAAAGGTTTTTTTTTCTTTTAAAACAGCAATTATCTAATGATCAGGAGCCTRCTAATTACCTACTTTGTATACAGCTTAGCAAAAGCTAAAACAATATCATGTTGTCATAGCTATTGTTACTAATTTCTATAGATAAAAATACACAGCAAGTAGCTATTTTGTGTAGAATGAACTATCTATAAAATAGTATAAAAACTATAAAAACTATCTATAAAAACAGTATAAAATACAGTGTGGAGGARTAAAAGCACAGGATGACAGCAAAGACCTTGGAAGTATGGATACAGGATGATGCTGAGAAGCCCAGAACTACAAATAACTAGCCAGTTAACTGCCTGTCAAAGTGTGCATCCTCTGAGCTGGGAAAAACAGTGCTGGGGGTAACAAAGAGGTCAAAAMCGAGTATCCAATATATGTAACACACACCTTAGTAAACTTGGATCTAAGGTGGAACTATGTATCAATGAAGAAAGAGTAAGGTGTACAACTTGCTAGTAAATTTATATAAATGAGCCCAAGTGAAGCCTAGACTGAGGGAGAAAATATCAACATTGTTCTCCCCCAGCGAAGGGCTTTAGGAAACAGAAACCAATCCAGCTTTCGATTTTCCAGTCGTCAACATGTCAACACCTGAGAAGGTCACAAATTATACACAGCAATTATCAGCACAATATATACTTATATCTCAGATGTCATCCAGTATTAAAAAAAAAAAAAAAGGAAGCCTTCATAGCCAGACAACTACTTTTGAGGAAATGGATAGATGTGTACTATAATCCAGGTTGCTTCTAAACCTTCTCTGTGGTAGAATATCCCATTATAGCAGCATTTTAAAAAATGTTGCAAATCCATACATCTGATATACTGTTATACCACATTTGGACCATTATTGCAGAACAGAGTATTGCAGAAAAGAATATTGTGAAATATTCTTTTTAAGTGCAGAYGATGTCACTTTCTGATGTGACATGCCATGCCTTTGGCTTCCCTTCTCTGATCAGTAACGAACAACATTAGTGTCTCCCTCCACCAGGCTGGCTTTCAACTGAGCTAGTCATCTTTTCATCTTTCACGTTATTATTTCTTGCTGCTTGAATTTTTTCACGACTTTGAAATTCATCATTGATTGTAATTAGTCTTAGATGAGTTTTCTTTTACTTTCTTTTTTTCTGACTTTAAGAGTTGTTTCTTAAGTCTTTTCTTCCACTTTGGTAGAAAAATGTCAAGTGTTATTAATCCCYCCACAAAAAAAGAAAGGTTCTTGTGCCTCCTTGACTATCTACACAGAAAGTTTAGTTTGAATRCTGCTGTAATAATGTGAAAACAACTCAGAAATTAGGCAGAAATGACCTTACCAGCCTTGTTGTTACTCATTCAGGCCTTCCAATCTTGTCTCCTTAAAGACTAGTAGACACATCATGTGGATAACCGTTAAAGATCTCTTCTCATCATGTTCAGAATAATGTTCTTGCTTCCCCTGCTTACAGATTTAACTTGGAAATGAAACAGATGACAAAAATGTCACTTTAACTGATATACTCCATGATGTATCTCTTTAGCATCTAAATGGAAATAAAAGRTAAGCATTCAGAATTCCTTGCACGGTGAATGAAACTCAAAAGCTCTGGTACCTTCTGAGGGACATACCTGACAGAAAATAGATTTTCATCACGATTTTGAAGGATTTAGAAATATATCCCTATCACTGTTGTTTTCAGAAATTTCTTCAAAGAAATAATATTAATATTTTAGTTAAATATATATATATAAAATTCTTTCCCTTATCCTATCCTCTCTCTGAAAAAGGAAAAAAAAAAMCCCAAACCAGAAATACTTTGCCTTAATGAGCCTGATTTTTAACATTTCAGAATTGGAGTCTTGTTCTGAGGCAATGATAATCATAATGACAATGATWAACTATGCTTATGATTTGACTAATGGGTATGAAGGAGTGGGATCTTTGATTAAAAGAAATGCAACATGTAAAGAGCAGAAATAGTGCACTTTTTCTAAAATATCGTATAAGCTTGGGGAAGAGAAGAACAAGAAGCAGCATTAAAGCGAAAAACCCTCTTCTGCAATATGGTATTACTTAACTGATCAAAATGATAGACATCAGGGGAAGRCTGGGAGTGGGAGGAGGTGGAGAGGCAGAGTGAACTTCTGGAGCAACTCTTTGTCCACCTGGAGCCTCAAGAGGTTTTTTTTGTTTTTTTCCCCACCAGTTTCAAGAACCCTTCATTTAGATRTGCTTGGCCACTTTTTTAGAAAAGAGTCAGAACCCTAGCTACTACCRAAGCTGCTGAACCCAACATGAATGGCAAATTAATTCAGTTACAAAGGAGGAATATTTTGCAATGTTGAGATATTTACATGTATCCTGAAGTGTAAAAATCTGCCCAGGTTTAGAACGTGAAGTATAACAGATCACTGCATAACAATTGGACAATGAATTAAAACCTACAAAGTTCTTATCTGGATTTTGTGTTGTTTGTGTATTTAAACACATATGGGACTTGGTTTGTAAATACTGCAACCAGGGATGGCTCTTACCATAAAAATAGTAGGGTCCACATTCACGAGAATTCTCTAATCTTCAGAGAAATCTGAACTTATTTCCCTCACACACTAAGTAAGGATGGAGCACACGTTAACGCTGAGCCCAGCTCCACAACATACCAGCCCAAAGTATATACCACCAGCAGAAGTATACTGTACATGCTTGTGGATATTCCCCACCAGCTAGAAGGCGTTAGAGGTGAAACGGATTACAGCACATACATAAAGTATGTCAAAAGTCTAGTTGTTTGTCATACACTTAAAGACAGGCAGGTGCTTAATCATCTTTGCAAAAACTAAATGTGATAGCCTGGAGCTGAAAAAACAGAGGAACTCTTCACCTTTAATAAAGCACAGGGTCATTCCAGGGCCACTATAAAGGGCTAAAATGATTTTTCTTGCTTCCAGTTAATGTTATTTCTGCAGGCGTGACCATGACTTGCACAATTTCTGTTTCTGCAAGACTGCAATAGCAGATATGGAAACAGACCTCAGCAGTTTTGTGTTCTGGCTTCTAGACATTCCTCAAATTCATTATATACAAACAAGAACAGAAGTATATCTGGCTGCTCCAGCCTCCAGTCATTCTGAACTGCATGTCAGAGATTTGTGTGATGTCATGTATTTTTCTACTATGTATTTGTTCTGCTTTGTCTCTTTCCCACCAGGATGCTTAGGTTAATAAATGTGTTCCTTTTGAAACGGGCTCTGTTGGTAAGCCAGAACTTTGAGGAACACTATCTTTTGCATGTCACCTTTTAACACTTACATCATTTCCCACTGAGCTGTCTTTTCCATTCCTCTTATCACCTTAGCAAATGCAAATGAAGTAATTATCTAGTTAAATTCTGAACAGGCATTATTCATTTGAGAAATCGTTACTTTGTAGTGCTAAGGAAGCATTTTTTCCCCCCACCTTTGGCACTTTACAATAAACTCATTCTGATCTAAATTGATTGCTCTGGGATTATCTTGGAGTCATTAAAATAATGCTGTATTGACATTCACTAATGTCTTTAATTAGCAATTTTAAATTCCAACATTTTGAATTAAACATGCACAGGTATAGCTTATTTTAGCTCTATATAATTTTTATATGACTTTTAGTCAAATCTTATTTTGAATATTACATAATTGGTCTCAGAACTGTTTTTGTTGGAGTAAAAGTGATGGCAGCAAGGAGGGGATGAGCACCCCATAGCTGATGAGATATGGAAACAAGCTCCGTGAAGAGCAGAAAATAGCCAGCGTTCCAAGAGTGACTTACCTACAAGAGTGTTGTGAATTACAACTCCAAACTATTCATTAATCTCTCCATATTACACCATAGATTTCAGGTTGATTTTTCAGCCAGTTTATATCTGTACACATAGCAACTGAAGACAAGAATACTCTTTTTATATGCAACCAGTAAGAAGATTTGATGTTTTATGTGGAGATCTTGTAAGACTTTACATGAAGCTCTGCTTTGGACTACAGTTAGTACTAAAATTGGTGTGTGTGATTTCAGGTTACTATACTGATCTAGGAAATATTGTTATGGTTTGAATCTTCTTTTGTTGACATAGCAGATAAGGACAATTCTAAAATCATTTGTGACGGCTTTCTTGTAATCTTAAATTTGCGGAGACATTTAACCCTACCAAACTCAGATTTTGTCCTCCTTATCTACTTCTACAGCACTATAATTATTTAATCTTTGTGTAAGAATATAAAGTATGCCATAAAAACATCACATTATTCTGTGATTTCTTCACATCCTTGGCAACACCCACGTTTCATGGGTTCTTTTGCTACCACTGACACTAGAAATGTTCTAATTTCTCTCTGGACCTCAAAAGCCATCTGGACATAGTCCTGAGCAACTGGCTCTAGGTGGCCCTGCTTGAGCAGGGGTGTTGGACCACATGATCTCTAGATGTCATTTCCAACCTCAACCATTCTGTGATCTGTAAACTCACTAGTGTATGAAGAAAGACTTGACGGTGACCTTGTTGCTGGTAGATGTAATTAACATAGTTTTAGTTACTGTTGTATTTTTGTTTGTTTGTTTTTTACAGGAATTTCTCACATGTTGACAAATGAATGAATAACAAGATTAGACCACTATATTTGTTTAAGACATGTTGAGCTGGAACAGCTGTTTTATAGAGCTTTTCTTCAAGAAAGTGTTTTGGCCATGTGACAATGAATGGTAGTCTCCTGCTTTCTTAGGGCATCAGCAACATAAGTTCCATCTAATAAATATGCATTTGCTTAGTGAAAAATAGTTAACCAGATGTTCAATAGATGTGAAAATGTATGCTTTGGTTTTTTAGTGTGTAGGCTGTTGAGTAAAGGCTAAAGAGCAATGAGGATGCAAGTTATTGTAGTCAGAGATTACTTAGTCCCAGTCGCCTCTGTGGAGGGTAGTTGGGGTGTCTGTTGGCATTACCCCAAATGTATTCAAAATGTTCTGACTTTAAAACTTTGTTGGCAATTTTGRATCTTTCTTTATAATAATGCAATCAAGAAAATCACATTTTTATAATAGTGCCACTAGTGCCATGTGAGGAATGAAAAATCAAGGACTTGCACATTTCAAATAAATCATAGTTAATACAGAAGATTACAGTCAAAAAGGAAAGGCCTTTTCCTCAGATTATTGCTATTATTAAATGTAAAGAAGATTACTGAGTAAGATTCATTGAACAAGAAAATACATTTCTCCTCCCTCCCCCTTTTAGAATGTAACTGCTTAGTGGCTTCTGTAACTGCTAATGGTCTACTTTATGTATAAAATACCAAAAAGTGGCTTGTAAGTAGACTTGCTTGAATAGTTAAAGATCCAGTATCATTAATTATTTGAATAAGCAGTAATTTTTAAAATTAATATTTTCTTGTGGCTTTTTGTTGTTGTTGTTGTTTTTCTTTTTTTTTTTTTTTTTTTTTTAATACCCACAGGAAACCAAATAGTTTAGTTTAGTGTTCTGAACTAATCAACTGGTAATCTGACTGACTTGCTACTGCACTTCCAATTAAAGTAGGGGTAAAAATGTATATCTGTTAATCATAAGCCTTTCTATAACCTGTATGCACACATTTGTGTAGTTCAAGAGCTTRACAGAGGTTGACTTTGAAGAGGAAATGCACATAAAGGTGGGAGAGCAAGACRTGTTCTTCCATTATACTAAAAGTTTCAACAACTAATGCTTCTCAGCTGCCTCATTAATGGGTTTTCATGATCTCCTTATAGACTGTGATCTGTACGTGGAGAGACAATGGGTTAGCAAAGATCAGGTTAGGAAAGAAATGAGAAAAAGACAGAGGTCTACACATTTTGCTATTGCTGTGAAATTACAAAACATAGGAAATGTTCAGTATTTGAATGTTCTCAGAAGCTGGAAAAACCTGGAGTACAAAAGAGTTCTGGAGACAAGGCAAGCCCAGTCTTCCAATATCTCAGGTTTTATGGGGGCTGCTTACTTGCTTTTAAAAAAGGGGGAAGGGAATACTTTTTATTTCATATTTTTCTCCACATTGCTGCCTTTACTCCTCTCACTTACCAGTATTGCATGATGGAGTGGAAAATAAATGGAATAATGGAGCTAGCTCTGTTTCATCAGGTGTGTTTTCCGTACAACTGAATCTGAATTCTAGGGCAAGAAAGTGCTTTCTATTGCTTTTTCTGTTGTGTTCAGAAGTTTGTATACATCTGAGAAGCAAAATTTTAAAGTGAGAATGGGGATGTGAAACATAGCTTTGACACAACTTGTATTGGTGAATATTTATGGATGCTAACAATCTGACCAATGATAACCAAAAGTGTTTAGAATTTGAACTTTCAAAACTGAATGCATCAGAATTTTGAATTTACAGCTAGAAGTAGGTTAAAAAAAGTTTATCCATCCTATGAACTTATTTTTCTGAAATTTCAAATACTCTAACCTTAACAGGCATATAAATCAAAATATTGAATTTCATTATGATTTTATCTGAAATATAAGATAAGATAAGATTTTATTTAAATTACTGATTTATACTTCAAAACACAAATAACTTGAAATTTAAAACATTTTTAATATGGAGAAGTCAAAACAACATTTTTTTACTTTATTAAGCTATTTAAGCTTTTTTAAAAGTTTAGACAGAGTATTAAATTGACTTCTTATTTCAATGGATTAATGGATTAATATTTTCTGATAGAAGACATTCAGACAAACAAAAAATCCCCAATCTACATTCAGGCTTTATAATATTAGCAAATGTCCTCAGTTTCTTTAAAAGAAAACTAAATGGAGGCTGTTCTTCTTAAGATTGTTGATAATACTCTTTATTGATCATATTAACAAAATAACAGAGAATACCAGTTCTGGATCAATAATTCAGTGGATTGTTACTGTAGATTTATGCCATGACCATCAAACACAGTAAATGTTGCCTTCAAGAATGCAGATGAATTCATAAAATAGGGAATTACCAGAATCATCCTGTTTTATTGAAAAGAATAATAGTTTTGAGAACCTGAACCCACTGGGGAACCATATTTGACTGCTGTCCATCTTTGATTGTTATCATGGACATCCTTTTGTTGTAGGTAGCTAAGAATATCTATATAATTTAAAATTATTACCATTACTTGAAATGAAATAGGTGCTATTGACTCCAGGGGCATCAGACTTTTACCCAAGTCCAGGCTCCCTAACGTATTTTATTACATTTTCCAAAGCATCCATGTTTTTCTTCATAGAAGTCAAAGGTTGAAATCAAGCTTAATCCCACCAAGGACATTTCAAATAGTCTCTTTAACACCCCAGCAGTGTGTTTCACTCTCCCTTGCCTGCTCACGCTTTCTCACTAATTTCGAAGGGAATAGTTACTTATTCAGCCTGATATTCTCACTTGCTAGCAGTGGCAATTGATCAATACCAATATTCATGATGACTTTGATATTTTTATAGCTATGTTTTTATTGTAAAGGTAAGATCAATTTATTGAATATAATAACTAATCAACTATCAAATAGAAATTGGATTTTGGAAACTAACACCACGTGAAAATTGTATCTTATGAATAATCTGTATTCCATCCAGTCATCTTAAATGTCTGAAATCTAAATCCATGAATATGCATTAATGAACTATATTTTCAAAGGTAAATTTAATTGATAGTCAGGTTCTGATGTCTAAATCACACTGTACATTTTTCATTCCTTGCATATCTGATCTGACAAGGAACTCTAAAATCTATCTCAGAGATCACAGGCAGAACTGCCCACTGTCTGAGCTCAGAAGAAAACTGGCATCACTCAGTGAATTCCATTGGAATGGAACAGCAGAAATTAGAAGCACTTCAGCACCAGTCCCAAAGTCTTAAATAAGAAGAAGAAAAAAAACCACCCAGAACTCAATATTTTAGGTGTATTCTGTAAACGCTTGATTAACTGCAGAAAAAGAAAGTTTATTTCRCTGTTCCACGAGAGAGGGATTCTTCCCCCTCTCCCTGCAACAACTTCAGCTTCACATAATCATGTCCATCTCCAGACAGCAGTGTCTCTTGTTTATAAAATATAGCTCTGGGAGACAGCAATTCGCTGACACATTAGAATCAGTCTGCAAAATAACAGTTTCTAAAGGTGATTCTTTCCATAATGGCATCTAATCATAATCAGTCACCATCTAGTGTCTATGAGTCACTGGATGTCACCAAGTATATGGAAGCATTGAATATAAAAATATCTGGTCTGAATGGCATCTCTGAATGATGACCTCTAAAGTCCATTGTTGCTCTTTGAACTCTCATTTCTCCATCTCCTATCAACCGCTTTTCCCTTTTAACTCATTTCGTGAAGTGAAAAAATGTAAATATAGAAACAAATGTTAATATAGAAATTAAAATATACTATTTCCTGATACTTTCATGATTAAATTAATAAAACATATTGGTTCAAGCAATTCTCTGATTTGCAATTCCACAGAAGAAGCAGGAGCACTTATCATCCTGATGGCGTATCTATACTTCTTTTCTTTCATGAAACTGGACTACTGGAAATAGTAGTTGAAAAATCTGTTATAAATCACCTCTCCACTCCTGGCCGATCTGTGTTTTCCATTCCTCAGTGTTCTGTCCTCAGCGCTGCTCAGGAATGCTCATAAGGTAAATGAGCAGGTGCTACCCTGTCATTAAGACAGAAAAAAACTTTGTTTGAGAAGGAAAAAAAAASAAACAAGGATATTCTCCCTATGTGTGTGATCACCACAAGTCAGTTTCTAGGTGTTTTTACTTACATTAAGATAACAATGATGGCAAAGGTGAATAATCTTAAGAGTGCATTTTGTATTTACCCTTTTTCCTTGAGTTATTTGCTTTCACTTCCGTGCTGATCTCAGGTGGTTTTATCCTAAAAAGGAATTATTGTTTTCATAGATAGGTAGATTCTGTGAGATCCATTACAGGGTTTTGTTGTTGATACACTGTTTATATCGAGAATATGGATATAGTATGTTATATTAAAATGTCATTTCTCTCCCTTTCCCCCGCATTTTTTTATCAGGAAGGGAATTGAATAGTTTGTCTATCCTTCCCCTCTGGAATGATTTGCTGGCACTTCAGGATGAATTCTTCACACAGCTCGTCAAAGAATAATTTTGGTTGGCTATGGTTCATCCACATAAATCGAACGCTTCAAAGATTTTTCTCACTGTGACCTGCCTCTCAAAATCCCTGCAGGAAACTGCATGATACAAAAAAACAGAGTGATCAGAGTGAATAATCTGGGACCACACGAGGAACAGAAAGGCTCAGAACTAATGTCTCATTGTTGCTATTTGCTTATCTACACCTGCTAGCTCACATGTGGGTCCATTACTCCAGAAGAACCACCTTTCTGACAGTTTTAATGTAAGATGCAGGCCTTAAAATCCCTCAAACTAAAACTTAAGGTCAAATTGATGTTGTATATGTGCCACCTCCATCAGAATCTATGGATCAGAAAGTCCCATGAAGCAGACTTGTACCCACAGGGATATGTGTGCGTATGTTTGTGATGGCTGTGAAGGAAGGAGCTGCCTGATGCAGAGTGATGCAGCTGTAAAGAAATATGTCAGTCTGCTTAATGTAACAGACAATTTGATCCTACATATATGAGAAGTAAATATAGCTGTATATCATATATATTTTAATGGTCTTACTGCATGGAAAATACAGAAAGTTTTTGAAGTTGTTTATATAGAACTAGTGATGCTTGAAATACGTGTTTTTAAAAAGTCCCTTGGAAACTGCTAGTTTGACTAGAAGTTTTGCAAGAACCAGTTTCATCTAAATGCTTCTGTAAAACTACTGGAATAACATCTGTGCGATAACACTCAGAATTATAAGGGTAAAAAGTAAAATATTTCCATTAGCTTGAAAAGAAAGGTGTTCAAAATATTTTACGTAACACAAAAAATCCTAAACTTGGCTTTCATTCTAATTGAACATAAAACTAAAATTTAAGACCTCATTGTTTTTCATGGGCTGAAATTTAATTTTCTCAGTGTTTACTTATTATACTTATTTGTACGTGGCTAAAATATTCTTTTTCTGAATGTTAAATGAGAAGGCTTAGATGCAAAAGATGAAATCTACTAAAATCTCCCAAACAGCAATTTTTAAAAATTATACTACTAAAATTATTAATGTAAATATAAATGTCTTTTAAGGCACCATTGGATTTTGTCCCTCAGCAGTACACACTGGTAACCTACCCGATGCTGGCTCAGTCCTGACGCAGAGTTCATGGAATTAAGCAGGAAATTTTCTTTGATTACATCCTCTAAATGACAAGACTTCTGGTCTATGTTTCAGGGCTTAGTTTTAAGTCAAACTCTTGATAGAATTATTTCAGCAGGGGTATTTTCTAAGCAGGGAATGACAGGCTTACAAAGAGAAAAGTAACGTACAGTAAGTTTCATTTTAGCATTTTCATAGCAGTTTATTCATTTTCATACAATGAAAAGCAGTTCCAGTATCAATGGGCTTGATTTGAAGCATTCGGCCATCTTGACTTAACTGCTTCTCTAAACTTTTTGTAATTTCACTGCAACTTATTGTTTCAAGTGACACACTTCCATTAGCACAGAACTGGTAGTATAGAATTTGGGATTCAATAATCTTTAGTGAAAAACTTGTGATTTTTATTGACACAGCTTTAATGAAACAGCTTTGAAAAATACCATGTTCAGTCACCTGTCAACATTTTTCTGAGTCTTTTACTTACTAATAAAAATCAGTGTAACTCTCTAGATTATATTTTACAAAGGGAAAAACTGCCATTCCACGTTCTTGCTTTGAAATAAATTGTGTTTATTTGAACATGTTAAGAAAAGCTCTGGCACTATCCAAAACACTCCTAAGCAATATTTGAACTMTTCCATTTTAATTTTTAGGAAGACTAATTTAAAGTTTTTTGACAAAACTTACAGTTGGACTATCAGTTTGCCTGTCTTTCTATTTAATCACCACAATATGTAAAATACACATAAAAATAATGGCAAATAACCAGGGTTATGGTGGAATGTACAGACCTGTATTTTCTCTTCCTAGGATGGAGCAGTTCTGTCAGAGGCTAGGGCAAGGGGCAGAAGGAAATGTTTTGCTTCATTTGTTGCTGTACTTTCTCTGTTTGGTTTTGCTTCTTACCTGATTTAAGGGAACAAAGAACATGAGTGAGTGTGCTGGTTTTGGCTGGGATAAAGTTAATTTTTTTCATAGTAGCTAGTATGGRGCTATGTTTTGGAATTGTGCTGGAAACAGTATTGATAACACAGGGATGTTTTGGTTATTGCTAAGSAGTGCTTACACAGACTCAAGGCCTTCTCTGCTCTCACACCACCCCACAAGAAGTTGGGAGGGCACACAGCTGGGACAGCTGACCCCGACTGACTAGAGGGATATTCCATACCATATGACATCATGCTCAGCATATAAATCTTGGGGAAGAAGGAGGAAGGGGGGACGTTCGGAGTGATGGCATTTGTCTTCCCAAGTAACCGTTATGCGTGATGGAGCCCTGCTGTCCTGGAGGTGGCTGAACACCTGCCTGCCCATGGGAAGGGCATTCATTCACATGAATGAATTCCTTGTTTTGCTTTGCTTGCGTGCACGGCTTTTGCTTTCCCTATTAAACTGTCTTTATCTCAACCCACGAGTTTTGTCTTTTACCCTTCCGATTCCCTCCCCCATCCCACCAGAGGGCAGTGAGCGAGCGGCTGGTGGGGCTCAGTTGCTGGCTGGGGTCAAACCACAGCAGTGAGGCAAATACAAGTGGGTGAGTGCTTTGAAGGTCAATCCTGTGGTGCTGGAAAAGTCCATTGGAATCATACAGTTCTTTGGTGTTTTCTAAAATGGTCATGCTGGATTTGTTTAATAAGCTCTAGAAAGACACTGCATAGCTAGATCTCTTCCTGCCCACTGAGATTTCTTTTCCCAGCTGTCAAGTTGTTCTTCCTGAGTTTTATAATCTTTATTGTCCTAAAGGACTACAACTGTTTTATTGGTTCAAAGACTTCTATGTTATCGTTAATGTAGTTAGGACTTGAACCATTAATTGAAATCTCTTTAGGGCACTGCAAAAAATACATGGATAGAAACAAGAAAGTCAGAATGACATTAGCTTTGAGGTTGCAAACTTGGACAAATCAAATAATTAAAATCATTTGAACTGAAATTTTAACTTTCCCTCCTGTGTGTATGAAAATTAACACCTTCCACTGTGGGTAAATCCTATTCATATGACTCTGGAGTTGTTCTCAAAATCAGTGGCATGATGTGTGTGCATGAGTAAAAGCTGATAACTCTCAGCAGTTTACTCAACGGGTTCTTCAGAGGAACAAGCATCCTTCTCAAATAAACTGTGTGCTTTTAGACATTATTTTAAAGTTTTAATATTTTAAGATAAATAGATTTGTTTTCCACGGGAAGGAACAAAGAWCCTAATTTTCTTGAGATTGAAGTGTATTAATTTTTTTTGACTACATAAAAATGACTATTCACATAAGTATAATTGGGGTGCTTGGCTGAAGTTTACACAGTTCTGCCAGGGATGAATTTATCAGTATTTTGAATTCTGTAGTTCTATCCAACTGGAAACCTGTACGTCAGGTTCTGTCAAGAATTGATCATAGGTGTCACAGTACAACTAGGTGAAAATCAGCTGACTGTAAAGAAATCTATTGATGATCTTATAACTCTTAAAAGAGGAGAACATAAAAAAAACATTTATAAAACTGCAAAAACACAGTAATGGGTCCTGTACACTTCCTCTTTCTCTCTTCCTTTCTTTCTCCCACTGTCCTTCCTTTTTCCTTCATACAAAGCCATGTAATTACTCAAGATAGTGAGTTTTCTGGCAAGGGAACATATTTTTGTTTTGTGTTTGTATAGTGTCTTGTACAATACCTACCTCATGATGAGGACTACCAAATACCAGTGAGATACAACCAAGCAAATAATTCCATCCTGAACAGAGGTAATGAAGCCTGATTCCTTAAATATTCATGTCCTGTGGCTAGATTCACTGATGTGTATAATATAATGAACTTCTATAGAAATTTTCCTGTAGTTTGGGCATTTATAATAGCTTTCCTCTATGTTGGTCTCTAATGTTTAAAAAGGCTTGAGCTCATCCTTCTTCCCTTCAGTGAAGGCTTTAATAAAGTCTCTCTATACAACTTCCTATATTTATGATTCTTACCTGATCTTCACATTGCTGAGACCTCTATTAGTCGTGATCAAAACTGACCAACAAGTTCCAAGGATTTCAGGGAGAAACTGACAGAAAGAAGCATTATTTCCTTGGGAAACCAGGCTAGAGACATAATATAATAATGATATAAAAATTATCCTGCTTCTTATGCTTGCAAAGCAGAGGGATAGGGTTTGATTTTCTCCTTGTCACCAGGGAAATAAAACATCTTTAAGTAAGAACTCATCTAGATTCTGCTTCACTGGATAGTAGCCAAGCCTGGGACATGAAGGATAAACAAGAGGTAAAAAATTTTGAAGCAAAAAAAGCCTATTTTAGACTAGATATGAAGAAGAAATTTTTTACAATGAAGGTGGTGAAACACTGGAACAGGTTGCCCAGGAAGGTGGTAGATGCACCCTGGAAACGTTCAAGGTCAGGCTGGACAGGGCTCTGAGCAACCTGATCTAGTTGAAGATGTCCCTGCCCATGGCAGGGGGGTTGGACTAGATGACCTTTAAAGGTCCTTTCCAACCCCAACTATTCTATGATTCTATGATTCTATCCTTTTGCTAACAGGATTTTCTATCATGAGCTTCATTGGATCCTGTCCTGCCAAAAAGCAGATACTGAAACCCATGGAGCTAGAGGGAATATAATGTGACAGACATACTGGTTTCTCCCCTTGGCTGGCCTTTGGTCAGCCCTGCCAATTCCATTTGACCTTGGTACCAGTTGGCCCCTTCAGGGATTATACACACCTCCCTCTATACTCACTATCTATTAGCATAAATTTTCAGTTTGCCTATCATAGCTATGCAGTGTTGATCACTGAAATTTTTTATGCCTCATATTTTCTCCCTGTTTCACAGGTGATGAACTCAGGCATAAGGAGTCTTAAACCTAACTAATTTATTTCACAGAGAATTAGGTGTATGAATACTTTTGAGATGCTGGGTTTATGTGTCTAATTTAAGCCAATTCCTAGTAAACTATCCTCTCTACCTTTAGGCAGGGTTTAAGTAATAGGGAAGACCGTGTTGTCAATTTACTCTGTCAGTTCACTCTATTTAGAAAATAGACTGCCAAACCAAATCTAATACCTGCTTCTGCCTCCCTTGTTTCTCTCCTCTGTGCCCCTCTGCTATTATCCCTTTTATTCTGTGCAGTCATTCAGGCTGTGTTTCTTCCCTCTTTTTGTACAATAAGTCATCTATACTCTGTAATTGTTTATCCTACCATTACATACACCACAAGCTTTTACACACAGTGAAATGGCTGTTCTGGGTATAAAAGGAACTGTAAAAAGAAGTGTAGAAGCTTGTGATGTATGACAGTAGAGAGAGTGAAAGGCATATGGATTTTATGTCTCTAAGTGCTTATGAAAGGATAGAAAGGCAGTGTCTGACTCCTTTCTAGAAATTAATTGGAAGAGTGGTTAAGAAACTATGGTCTTAAGCATGCGATTTGGTCAACACAGGATAAAATTCTACGCTCACTAATGTAACTGATGCTTTTTTGAAACAGCACGAATGAGGATGAAGGCAGAACTTAGCCTGTAGCATTAAGAATTCAATATTTCCACAAAGATCCTTCATTTGTATGAAAATTTTGATATGAAACCTTGCGTCAGATTTTATTGACCACCAAAGTTCAGTAAATACTTAGTCAACTGAGATTCTAACGAAAACCAATCATGACTAGTTTCAAGTCAAACTACTTGTGCACGACCTCTGAGAAAACCAGAAGCAATACTGGAGCCGGCCGGCTGCCACTGGAGCCATTTCCTCAGGGCAGTGGCTGAGGAGGCTCTCACAGGCCGCTGTCCCACCAGGGCTGCACCCACCCGCTGTGTGTTTTCCTCGAGTGACCCGGCGCCCTCCCGCAGCCCGCGCTGCCGCCCCCTCCCCTCTGCTACCCTCTTCCCTGCGGAAGACCCCCCGCTGCTGCTCTCCAGCTGGCGGCTCTGCGGCCCTTATGACAGGCACTCTCTTTTCTTTTTTTTTCCCCTTTAAGAGGCCAGAAGGAACCAATCATTTTAAGTAACAAGTATTTTTCCTACTTCTATTCTTGAAAGAAACATTAAGGTATTTTCTGGATGATGTCTAATTCATCCTAGCTGAACTAATGGAGGTTTGGTTATGCCATGTGGGTCTAATTCTGGTAGCATTTGTTCTGTATCAGTTTCCTTTTTCCACCTAACGCATGTAAAGCCCTTTCTTTCTACTGTTAGATTTTTTCAATATAAAGCTTTTTGCTTTTCACTAGAAGTGKATTGGCAAATTGTTCTGCATTACTTATACTAATTTAAAAACCTCAATGAAACATTTAATTTTTAGAAGTTTAATTTTTAGGAGTCCAAGATTTGTTCCATTTTATAATTTGTCACCAAGTACATTGATTTAGGACAAAATATTATTATGCAAGTCTTGAAATATACAGCATCTAATAACATATTTTATATCATCTATGAGGTTACATTTTCATAAGCATTCTCTGTTTTGCTTTGATTTGTTTTCTAGAACACAGTACATAATTCCAACCATACAACACTTTTATGGACATATTCTTCACCAGCATTAAAAACACCACTTGTAAAAATAATAAAGAAATAAATACAGCAGAGCTTGCATCTTTTCTGTCGACATTTCAGAGGCTGCTGGGTGCTGTTCATTTGTCTCATTAGTCTGTGGCTTGGATTTCTGAAGAATAATAGTGCTAATATCCTATTCCATGTGCTTGCATAATTGAAAAATTCAGACCAGAATTTAGAACTGAAGGATATATGTAGTGTAGTACTCTGGCCAAATGGGAGGGACAGAGTGTCTCAGGTGTAGCTCCAGAATGGGTCACCATCATCAGTAATGCAAAAGTTTTACTGTCAGGAAAGTAAATTTGAGGGACTCAGAATTTCTTAATATTTTAAGATCATTTTAAATCAATTCATTAAAATGATGCATAAGTAAGATTTTGAAATAAATTTGTGTTTTGTTTAAAGTAAGGTTTATGTAAGTATATAAAAGTCTAATATGAACTATGCTTTAGCAATTTTTGCTGTCTGGAGTCAAGTTCAACCTCTTTCTTAGAAAGGAGCTTGAATAATTAGCTTTGCGAATGCGTCATTGATGATACCAATTAAAGAAAATTATTTTCCATGACATCTCACATATTTATAGTCAGTGTTTTTCCTCTGTGGAGATTAATCACAAATACAGACTAAAATTATTACCACACTGGCTTTTCAGTCCTACACAAATTCTCCGAACTGATTCAAAACTATGGATCCTATGCCTTTCTGACATTCATTCATCTGGTTTCTTTAAAGAGAACAAAGGTCCATTCCAGATTAAGTGAAGACCAAATCTGAACCATCTAACTACATTGTAAAGATATTATTATTTTGGAAGAGTTTTCCGAATCATTCATGTTTTCCCAGATTTCAGCCTGAAAAAACAGTGACCTGCACCAGTGAGGAAATTACATGAAAGATGAATCTGTTTAAAATTGATATACCAAAGATACATATATAATTCAAGAAATACATTATTAACACTAGCTTATATGCATGTCAATGGGGGGATGATAGAATCATAGAATCATTAAGGTTGGAAAAGACCTTTAAGATCATCGAGTCCAACCGTCAACCCAGCACCCATGCCCACTAAACCATGTCCTGAAGTACCACATCCACACGTTTTTTGAAAGTCTCCAGTGTTGGTGACTCCACCACTTCCCTGGGTAACCCGTTCCAATGCTTGACTACCCTTTCAGTGAAGAAATTTTTCCTAATATCCAGTCTAAACCTCCCCTGGCGCAACTTGAGGCCATTTCCTCTCGTCCTTTCACTTGTTACTTGGGAGAAGAGACCAACACCCACCTCGCTACAGCCTCCTTTCAGGTAGTTGTAGAGAGCAATAAGGTCTCYYCTCAGCCTCCTCTTCTCCAGGCTAAACAACCCCAGCTCCCTYAGMCGCTCCTCATAAGACCTGTTCTCCAGACCCTTCACCAGCCTCGTTGCCCTTCTCTGGACACGCTCCAGCACCTCAATGTCCTTCTTGTAGTGAGAGGCCCAAAACTGAACACAGTATTTGAGGTGTGGCCTCATCAGTGCTGAGCAGAGGGGCACGATCACCTCCCTCCGCTTACTGGCCACACTATTTCTGATACAAGCCAGGATGCTGTTGGCCTTCTTGGCCACCTGGGCACACTGCTGGCTCATGTTCAGCCGGCTGTCAACCAGCACCCCCAGGTTCTTTTTCCGCTGGGCAGCTTTCCAGCCACTCTTCCCCAAGCCTGTAGCGTTGCCTGGGGTTGTTGAGACCCAAGTGCAGGACCCGGCACTTGGCCTTGTTGAACCTCATACAGTTGGCCTCGGCCTATCGATCCAGCCTGTCCAGATCCCTCTGCAGAGCCTTCCTACCCTCAGGCAGATCAACACTCCTGCCCGGCTTGGTGTCAGCTGCAAACTTACTGGGGGTGCACTCGATCCCGTCGTCCAGATCATTGATAAAGATGTTAAACAAGACAGGCCCCAAAACTGAGCCCTGGGGAACACCACTTGTGACCGGCCGCTAACCAGATTTGACTCCATTCACCACAACTCTCTGGGCCTGGCCGTCCAGCCAGTTTTTTGCCCTGTGAAGAGTACACCCGTCTAAGCCATGAGCCGCCAGCTTCTCCTGGAGAATGCTGTGGGAGACAGTGTCAAAGGCTTTACTAAAGTCCAGGTAGACCACATCCACAGCCTTGCCCTCATCCACTAGGCGGGTCACCCAGTCACAGAAGGAGATCAGGTTGGTCAARCAGGACCTGCCTTTCATGAACCCATGCTGGCTGGGTCCGATTTCCTGGTTGTCCCACACCTGCCTTGCGAGTGCCCTCAAGATGAACCGCTCCATGATCTTCCCCGGTACCGAGGTCAGGCTGACAGGCCTGTAGTTCCCCAGATCCTCTCTCYGGCCCTTCTTGTAGATGGGCGTCACATTGGCAAGCATCCAGTCATCCAGGACCTTCCCCGTTAACCAGGACCGGTGATAAATGTGGAGAGTGGTTTGGCAAGCTCCTCTGCCAGCTCCCTCAGTACTCTTGGGTGGATCCCATCTGGCCCCATAGACTTGTGTGTGTCCAGCTGRCATAGCAGGTCGTTAACTGCTTCCTCTTGGATTATGGGGGGTTTATTCTGCTCCCCGTCCCTGTCTTCCAGCTCAGGGGGGTGAATACCCTGAGGGTCACTGGTCTGAATATTAAAGACTGAGGCAAAGAAGGCATTAAGTACCTCAGCCTTTTCCTCATCCTCAGTGGCAATGTTTCCCCCCGCAACCAATAAAGGATGGAGATTCTCCTTGGCCCTCTTTTTGTCGTTAACRTATTTGTAAAAACATTTTTTGTTGTCCCTGACGACAGTGGCCAGATTGAGTTCCAGCTGGGCTTCTGCCTTTCTAATTTCCTCTCTGCACAACCTAATGAGATCCCTGTACTCTTCCTGAGTCACCCACCCCTTCTTCCAACAGCGATAGACTCTCCTTTTTTCCTAAGTCCCAGCAAAAAGCTCCTTGTTTAGCCAGGCCGGTCGTCTTCCCCGCCAGCTCCTCTYGTGGCAYGTGGGGACAGCCTGCTCCTGCGCCTTTAAGACTTCCTGCTTGAAGAACATCCAGCCTTCCTGGGCCCCTTTGCCCTTCAGGTCCGCCTCCTAAGTRACTCTCTCAACCAGAGTCGTGAACAGGCCAAAGTCCACCCTCCGGAAGTCCATGGTAGCGGTCTTGCTGGCCCCTCTCCTTACTTCACCAAGATTTGAGAATTCTATCATGTCATGGTTGCTGAGCCCCAGATGGCCTCYGACCACCACATGTCCCACCAGTCCTTCTCTGTTGGTAAACAGCAGGTCGAGCGAGGCACCTCCCCTGGTAGTCTCGCTTACCAGCTGCTTCAGGAAGTTATCTTCCACACACTCCAGGAACGTCCTCGACTGTTTCCTCTCTGCCATGTTGTACTTCCAGCAGACGTCAGGCAAGTTGAAGTCCCCCATGAGGAAAAGGGCTAGCGATTGTGAGACTTCTGCCAGCCACTTGTAGAACGCTTCATCGGCCTCTTCATCCTGGTTGGGTGGTCTATAACAGACTCCCAGCAGGATATCTGCCTCGCCAGCCTTCCCCCTCATCACAAACGTCGAGCTCCGTGCAATCGAAACACTCCCTGACATACAGAGCCACCACCTCTATTTCCTCGCCTGTCCCTTCTGAAGAGCTTATAGCTATCCATCACAGCACTCCAGTCATGAGAGTTGTCCCACCATATTTCTGTGATGGCGACCAAGTCRTAGCTGTCSTGCTGCACAATGGCTTCCAGCTCCTCCTTTTTGCTTCCCATGCTGCGTGCATTGGTGTAGATGCACTTGAGTCGGGCTATCGACCTCATCCCCAAGATTGGCACGCCACCCCTAGGCTCATCTCTCTCGAGCGTGGCTCTATTCCCTTCCTCCTTCGTACCTAATTTATAGATAAAGCAAAGTGTGAATTTTAATAATTCACTAATTTAATAAATGATATAATCACTGAAGTAATTACATAAAAGTTAATAATGGGGGAGCAGTTCTTAGAAGGACTTTCAATAGAATTTCACACCTTCAGGAAAACTATTCTTACTAGAATAAATAGCTCAGTCTTTCAATTCCTAATTTGGTTTCTGAATGATATACAGATCTAGAGCAGGGCTGAAGAAAAAACCTAGGTTATGTGCTTGGTTCTCTATCTTCAATGAGTTTGAAAGAGTAAATAAGAAGCAAGCAATTGAAGAATCAAGCCACATCCTTTCAGAAATATTACTGCACAGGGTTTGGGGTTTGGTTTTGTTGGTTGGGGTTTTTTTTTRGGAGAGCTTCAGGAGACTTGTTCAGATTTATTGTTTAAATAGGAAGAAAATGCCTGCACTATTTGTTCTGTTAAGAATCTCAGTAGGAGAAAAAGCTCGTTTCCTCTATGGGTTTCCAGTTAAGATTACACCACACAGAGAACATACATTACTATTTCAACTTCCCATAGGTGAGGGAAGAGATTCCCCAGGGACTCTAAGCCTTCTGTAGTTTCTGTTGTGAACAAGCTATGTGAATAACATTGCAAATACAGTTTGTGCCTCAGACTGTTTTCTTGCTCAGTGTTTTTCACAGAAGTGAACATATTTATATTTATATTTATATGTTGTGAGAACCTACAACAAAGAGTTAGAGCTTATAATTCTCATAACAATGCAGTTTCACAGATTGTAATCATTGTCCTGTACAAGAAGGTGCAAAATGCTATGATTTTGAATTGATATCCCTCTACATTAATTTGAAGGTAGTGTAAATTTGACAATAATGATTGTCCAGATGCAAAGCAAGGGAGAAATACATCTGTATTGTTCTTACATAGCTCTTTGAGCAGTGAACTACCTTTCTTTTTATATTTCTATAAACTTGGACTAAGTTAGAAGGTCATTTTATAGTTACACATAAATTGTCTGCAAATTAAAACTCTGTAAGTTAATGAACAAATTTATGGCAATTGTTTGAACTTTTTGCTATATTACAGCAAACATATACTCCTTGGTAAAAACTTTTTTTCCTGCCTCACTGAACTTCGCAAAATCATGAACATTTTACAGTCAATACAGTTTCTGATTCTGGCACTTGACTTGCTCAGGGAAATGAGATATTATGAAAATTTACATATTTTAACATTCTTTTCTTCCATTTTGTTCTGTTCAGTCTGGTGATTTGTAATATGAACCATGAACCACTGCACAAGTATAATTCACTTTCAAAAACTTGCATTTACTTCTCTTGCATTGCTTTCAGAATTTTCCTTCCTGTTGTTCCTAAAACATCTCGGTAGACTTTACCACTATGTCAACCTTCATTTATTGAGGTGATAAGGCAAAATTATCTTCTGTGCTGCTAAGCACAGGAAAGAGAGAGACAACCTTTGCCTGGACATTCCTTGTTCTCACTTTTAGCAAGCTACTACCCAAATTATATAAATGAGAAGTATTTTCTTTGAATCATTGGAGAGTCCAGTAATAAATTAATGCTGTTTTCTCATTTTTCTAATAAATGGAAAATTCTATTCTTCTTGTTTTCATCAATCAGAAAAGGCAGCAACAAGATCAGTCTGATGGCACTCCTCATCTGTTAGTAATGCCTATTTCATGTACAGCTAATTTCCTAAGAAGATCTTAAAAGAGCTTACAAAGGACGTAGTAGCATTTTCATAGTTTTATTGAGAAAGAAGCCCAAAATAGCAAAATGACCTCATAGGTTCCTCATATAGTTAATATTTCTTGGTAGGTCTCTTCAGGTTCGGTTAGGTGTTTTGTCTATTTCTGAAAAGAAATCAGGAAGTTGTGGGTGTGATATATCTGATTGCTTGGTACTTTGAAAGGTTGAAGTCCTAATGTGATTGTTAAGCTGTTTTTATTGCTGTGTTGCTTAAAATTGGGTGCTTTACATGAGATTTTAAAATCATGCTTATTTTAGCTCTGTAAAGAAAGTGATAAAGACTGTTGCTCAGCAGAAATAAAGACACCCTTGGAAAAAGTTGTTAAAGTTAATATTTTATTACAAATGTATATAAATATATAATTGTAATAACATTTAACTTTAGGGAGTGGCCATCCTTTTCTACCATGCCAGATTATTTATTTGTAAGCAAGATTTCTTTTAATAGCTAATAAATGCTTTTGTAATTTCTTTTGGTAATCACTGAATTTGAAATAAAAGATGTGTTATCACTACCAGACAAAATATATCAACCTCTGTTTACTTTAAGAGATGGCAGTATTTCAGAGAGATCAGTCTCAAGTGGTCATGGTCCATTTCTGCTGTTAGGTAGTACTGTAAAAGGAATGTTTATGTGACAACTGACCCTCTTCTGATGCCGCTRCTTCTTGTTTTGGAAGAAGAAAGCTGAGCTTTGAATATAAATAACGTGTGAAACCCTGCTTAACTGCCCAGTAAATTCAGGCACTTCTCATTCTAAGCAGAAGCCCACAAAATGTTGAGTGGTCCTGGAGATGTTGGGAAAAAAATAAAGCTTTACATACTGATTAAGTAGGGAATGCAATTTTTTTCCACCTCTATCTTTAATTTAAACAATTCCTTGTAAATATTTTATACAACTGCCTCCCAAAGCTTTGAGTCTTCTATTAAATATTCTAAGGGATTATTTTCCTGACAGGCTAACTGTATTTTCCCTCATGCTTTAAGAAGTATTGTGATGATTTTGTTGTTGGTTAACTTTTCATTTAAGTAGTGTACGAAATCAGAGCTCAACTCAAATGATTTAGGATACAGTTCTAGAAGGCCTGTGAAGGTCTGATTAGCACCCATGGGACTCCAGTGAGGTTTATTTTCTCTAAATTTGCTTTAGCAGGGGTACAAACAAGAAAAAAAACACAACAGTATTTGAGTTTCCCCTCACCAAGGCAATGAAAACAAGACAAATGTTATAAGGAATCATACCAAGTCAACTTCAGAGACAGTATTTGTGTGTACATAATGTGTATTCTGCACTTACTAATGGATGCAATGCGAACAGTTTTCTTTGCTGATTTTGTGTGTGTCTGCACTTCTTTTACCAACTTTTATTCTTTGTTCTTCCTCTCTTTGTACAAAAAGCCAAACCTTTATCTGGTGTTAGAGGGACTTGTTTAGCTTACTAAAAGCTTCACTTAAGCTGATTCGGGCAGGCAGATCTAATTAGCAGTCAGCAGGCTTCGTCACTTGAGGGCTGACAGTCTTCCAGTGCCTTTTCAAAAGGACATACAGGGTGGTGGACAAGTTCTTCTTTCTTTGATGCATGCAGTTGAGAAAAAAAATCCTAAAATATATGCTATAGAAACAGAAGATGTGCTTGCAGGCCTATATGGATTAGCAAATGTAGAGTAAGGAGACAATAGACTGGGGCCTGATTCACAGTACCATGGATGCTGGACTTGAACAGCGATTTTATGGAGCAGTTGAGCAGAATCATTTGAAAACTGCCTTCTAGAGAAATCACTTGATGTTTTTCAGTGATTGATAAACACTTCCCTAGACTGCAGAGAACTGCTAGAAATTTTTCTTTCTGTAATTACATTAAAACATTAAATAGCTTGCACTTGGTAAATCAATCACATATAATTTGGTATCCACTCTGTTTCCTGGTTTGGATATGTCAATTTAACATAGGTAGGAAGCACGAACAACAGTATTTCTGCGGCTTCGCAGCAGTCAGAAATAACTAAAATGCAAAGAGAGAGATAGGACATTTAGATCATATTAGGAAGTTTAGAAACTGTTTGTTCAGCAAAGGTTTTATTTATAAAAAGATATATTTGTATTGCCTCCAGATGTATTGATTTTGAACATACAAATAGATGTGGTGGTTTTGTAAAACCTAGAGTACAGTTTGATATACTTTGTTTTTTTAGTGCCAGAGCTCTGTATGAACATAATTTCAGAAAGCTTCTGTATATTCATGTACAGGGTTTCCAGCATCTGTGTAGTCCTCCACAGGGCTTCCAGTAACGCATCTGCAAAATGCCTGGATTAAAATTAATTGTCTTCCATTCTGTTTTATGCTTTCATTGACCTAGTACTCCATCACAGAAGGCATTCTCAGTGCTGATGATATTTGCCGAGTTCAATCACATTTGCTCAACTATCAAAGAATGTTGAATACATCTAGTGCCTGCCAAATCTTTGACCTGGGAGTTTTAGAAAAAAACTGTTTTACTACTGCGCAGAGTCCTATTTCTAATGCAAACACATTTCAAACACCTGCCAACAAATAGATTACAAAATTATTTTGTATTTATTTCTCACTCTTTCTCTTCACACAGGACTTTTTTTTCTGTCATTTAATCCACAGGAAGCTATTTTTAAATGACTGTCAGTTATTTCCATTGCAAATACTAGGGTGAGTGATCATACCTCCAAGTGTTTGTAAGCCTTCTGTTATTACTGGACTTAAAAAGCAGCCACTAGAAAAGTATTGCGGAAGGAACAAATAGAAACCAACAGATAACAACTGAATTAACTTTCAGATTTATGCTCTGGAATGTTTATATTCCCTCTCTGTAAAAAAAATTACCCATCCAGATCTGCTAAATGATCAGACTTATTTCTTTAGTTTGATTTGTTCAGGAATAAATCTTGTGAATGTCCCAGATGATGAAAAAGCCTGTTTCTTCTTATTTCTTAAAATTTACTTTGTGTGCAGAGACTGCACCACAGTTTCCAAGTCAAGCAACTTTAAATCAAGGTAGCTCCCAGGCTTTTTGTTTTGCTTTTGGTGTTTTGGGTTTGGTGGTTGTTTTTTTTTCCCAAAAACTTTTTTTTGAGCTGTAGCTGAAATAATTCTTGCTCTGTTAAAAAGGAAAAAAAAAGTGACAGGTCTTCAGAAGTCAAGCTGTCTTGTCCTGCATTCAGTACACCAGCTCTTTCTGCTCAGTCAGTTACTAGCTACTTAGGAACAGATATGGAAGAATAGTCATTTTTAGCTTCCAGTGAAAGCATTTTTAGCTTCTTTGTGTTTCTCCACATTCCAGAAGTGACATGCAAGTTTGATGCTCATTAGTTCAAGTTCAGTTACAAGCTCCTATTTATGTGGAAGCTTCAGCTCAAAACAGTCCAACTTTGCAAGAGAAAATAACTGACACTTCTAAATATCTGTGCAGTGACAAAATTGTGTAGTGAGGAAGGTGGATAAATGCAGAATGAAAAAGCAACAATCTGCATTGGACAAGTAAACGCAAAGGTGCAGCCAGGTTTAGTATTCACGTTTCAAAATTAAACTTAGAAAAATAAAATAGAAAGAAAAATAAACTTTTAAGACACAAAATAAGCACTTTTTTTTTTTTTTTTTCTGGAAGATGTCATGATGATCTATGGCTTGGGCCAATGTGGAGAATAAAAGTAAGTTATGTTCACCTTGCTTGTTGGCCAAGATCTGAGTCTTGACTCAGCAAGAATCTTGAACCCCTATTCCTCCTATACTCAAGTTAGAGGACAGCAGGCACATATTTGCTGTTAGTCACAAAGGGAACTCACAATGCTGCCTGCCTGTCACTCCTCAGTTGAGATTGGAGCCAATCACCACAAGCATATGTCTCTGCTGGCAAGCAGTGTGTCCCATCCAGAAGGCACTGGCTGCTGGTGACCTTCACCCATCTCCCAAAACTGCCTGGCAGGGTGTGTGCTTCTTGTCTGAGCTACCCTGCCAGTGTACTGGCAGGGTACTTTTGGGTACAGTGTGGGGAACCGTCACATGATCAAGCCCTCAGCCCCGCTACCCCTTCACATCTGAGTCTCTGCCTGAGGTCAGGCCCCACCTATGGTGTGGTGTCCATTCCCCATGCAACTGGGTTACTTTCAGTCACTGGTTGGACAACGAGAGTGCAAGAAGTTAATGCTTTCAGCTAGCTCCTGCCATGGTTTCAAGGGATGCTTTTGGATCGGCGTAATAGCTGAGTGTTGTATCTGGTTCTGTGGGCTCTTCCCATCTATTGTTTTGATTTAAAAAAAAGCTCAAGGTAGCCTACTTAATTTTGTGCTTCAACAGCAGCCAGAGAAAGTACTCACAGAGTTTGTCTCTTGGTACTTGGGAAGTAGCAACTAAGCACCTCATCTGAGCTGTTAGTTGCCAGAGTTTCTTCATGGTTCACCTTCCATGGTGGATGTGGGAGTGTTCCCTGAGTCTTCTTTGATACATTTCTCCTAAAAGATTTTCAGACCTGGTGAAAGGTGTTCAGATCAAGGCCAGGAGGTTTTTCTCTTTGAATAGCCCTACATTTAAGATAAATCTCAACTAAAACATCAGTTTGGCAACACTAACATAGCAGAATTGCCTTTTAAATGTTTATTTCAAAATGTACTTCAGGAATGTCCTTTTCATTTTAGCACGAGAAGACCATTGTGCATAGCTTTTTCTCCTGTTACTCTGTCCAGTCCAGTATTCAACTTGTAATAACATTCAGTTTGTCAATCCCAATAAATTTAAAACAGAGTAGTCTCCTGTACTTTTATCCCATTTAAAGGGATAGTCCTTGCAGATATTGAGTTATAATTATGTCCTAATAGCAAGAAAGCAGATATATATCCTGTCTATCTGTAGTAATTAAACAATGAGTGTCAATCTGACAAGAATGCTTGGCATTCTTGAAAAGTTTCAAAGGCCTGTACTTCAAATGCTCCTTGACGGAAGGCAGGACTTTGTATCGGCACACACAGGCAGGACATGCAGAAGTCTCTTCTGATTATCTGTGGCCATGATAGCTGTTGCATGCAGCAGATGAAAATAAGAAACTGTTTTTCAATACAGCAAGAGTTCTTGAGATTGGAAAACTAAATCAGGTTGAAAAGTAAATTTTTTGTAAGGGTCACATACGCCTTTTAACTACCATCCTCTCATCAGGAGCAACATACATTTTAAAGAGGAATTTCATCTCTCCAAGCATAAATTCTTACTCTAAGTAAAGGTCAAAATGAGTCATTTTAATAGTTTCTAAGTCTTCTATTCCTGTGTTCTGAAAACCAATAAATTTATCACCCCCCCCAAAAAGAGATAAACCCTTTACACAAGTCATGTGAATTAACTAACATTTTCTACCAAAAATAACTTAGGGAGAATTCTGTCTCTGACATGAATGTTAATTGAGAAGCCAGCTGTCCGATTTCTCATTTTCCTTTCCCTCACAATGTTAGATTTCTGTTTTAAACAGGCTGAATTTTTGAAGTCTTGTCCCTTTTTTTAATAGAGTATGAAAGTTGAATGTTATTGATACAGCGTGTTTCCTTGATGTTTCACTAGTATGTGAGACTATTTCAAGCTCAAACTAATTTTCATGTACCCCTTTTGATAYAGTTTTTTTTTAAAGCCCCATTTCAAAGAATCATGTTTTTTTTTATTTCAATTCAAAGAAAAAAAAATACGCTTCTGATTGCTGTGGCAARTGTGTCTGTCTGGCTAAGCAACTAAAAGGCAATTTAAAACATATTTTTTCACCTATTGGACTTTAAATCTCAGGATTTTTGGAGCTGAAGTAATGACTTTCAAATACACAACTACTGAAAAAATGATGCAAGAATCCAGTGGAGTAGTAATTAATATCAAATACTTTGGGAAGCCAATTTTGCTTGTCACAGAAATGGAAGCAGCTTCAGAAGATGAGCCCATGTCTAAACTGAAATGAGCTATACCTGTGTCACCATTGATTGATGTCTGTCTAGCTTGTTCTTAAAACATCCAATGATTGTTTATGAGAATGTCTCTGAGACAGTGTAAAATACCTTATTAAAATCAATATATATGGCATCTTTCCTGTCTACAGGAGTAGTTATGGTATTGTGTTATACCCTTGTGTTATGGTATTGTAAAAAGAAGGTAGATTGATCTGACTTGATATATTTTTGATATCCATACTGACTTTGACTAGTCTCCTTGTTATCTAACAGCTATTATTTACAGAAATAGATCTTGCTTCTATTTTTCTAGGAATTGAAATTTGATTCTCTGGACTATAATTCCACAGAATCTTTCTTCCTCTCTTTGCAACTCCCTTACCCATTTTAAAAGAAAGGTTTTATTTTTTCCTTCTCTAGTGTTTTGGAAATTACTCATCCTCCATGCAGTCTCAGAAATAAGCAGCAACAGTAAACTGTTTTTCACTTTGTGCTCACCTGTTCTGAGTTTGCCCTTACATGTTCATCGTATATTTTTTTTGTATGTTATTAGTAACCTCAACTAATTTTCCACTTCCTGTATGCTTGCTTATGCTTAAACACAAAGAAGAGCTCACATTCTCTAATCAATAGGGAAAAAGTGACTGAACCAGATTTCAAAGACTGTTGCTTTGTGCATATCATATAGGGGAAGCCGCTCCCAACACATTACAGGGAATTGCTGGACATCCTGCATGTTTGTGCATTTGCTTCTCTTGTTACTTCTAATTTAAGGGTGCTGGCTGATTCTGCTAGTTACTTTTAAAAAGCCTTATCTACCTTTTGCATCCTGGTGTAGCAGTGAGTAGTCAATCCCACTGTGAAAACTGTCACATTTTTTCCCCTTCACTCATTAAAATTTGAAGTTTTTAGACGTCAGTCACACACTGCAAAACGTACTTCAAAATGTATCTTGAAATGTGTTGKTTTTTGTTTTCAAAACTGATCTTTTAGGCTTTCCCGAAATATATTTTATGAATCAAAACACAAGTTAAATAAAGGAGTTAAAGAATCCAAAAAAGAAACAAAATATTTTATTTAAAATCAAATAAGTAATTTTGGTTTGACTCAGTTGCAATTATTTTGGCAGAGGCACGTACAGAAGAAGATTTACTTAAAGGAGAAGGGCCTRAAAAACTGAGTAAATTTTCCTTTTGACCCTATTCTTTATAAATGTTGAATGTTCCGTATTTGATCATAAAACCATGTGGTCCTTATCATTCCTGTCTAAAGTGCTCTTCAATATGTACAGTATATGCAAAATCAAGAAGGTAAGAAAGAATGGTTGATTTTTAATTTTTTTTTTCCCATCTGGCTTAAATAAGGTAAATTACCAGAAGATACCTCCGTAATATTAGTGGAATTTCAAATGTAATGACAAATTGAGGATTTGCCTTATTTCATCCTCTCTTTCATTTAAATCTTGATATAATACAAAAATAAAAGGTTGCTATCCAGTCATATCTGAGGAAAGTGATGGCCTACAATCTTTGAACAAAATATAAAGCCATATTGTTCAACTACCAAAAGTGAAKTTGTGTGTGTTCAGCCCAATCACCTTCATTCTAAACAAGGACAGAAGGAAAAAAGTGTGAGCACTGCAGTAGAAACTACTTACTTTGTGGTTACAGTTAGTGATCTGACATCCTGGTTAAGAAGTACGGATACTCAGTAAGGTACGCAAAGGATAAATATGGACTTATCATCAGTCAAAGTATGAAATCAAAAGGACTCTGGATACTTTGATACATGCTAATTAGAGAAAAAATACAGAGTGTAATCTTGTCATCAAGTGCTGTAATTCTGTCAGATCTCACAAGTGAAGCGTAATTGGGCCATGATAGCACTGGGTGATCTGCATGAAGGAAAAAATAAGGTCAGGAGGAGTGGTTTTGCTAGTAACAGTCTTYCTTTGAGTCTGAGGTTAATACTTCACCACTCTTTCACTCAGAAAGGTAAAAACATTCTCATTTTAAAAGCCTACCAAGTTGTAAAGAACAGACTGTTTTCTCCTTCCCAGATAAATAAATTTGCTTTCCAAGTGTGTAAGTCTTTTGAAGAAAATAAAAAGCCTTATATATCTGTAAGGCAAAAATCATACACTCCTTTGGGGACTTTGGGGTTTATAAGTGTGCTCTGCACTGCCCTGAAGCATGTGAGAGAGCTTTCTRGGTTTTCCTGACAGTGGAAGACATTTCATCCCCTTGGCCCTGCAGTAACAGCTCTTTCAGTTCATGCAGCTTCTATGAGGGCATACAGTGCAAAGAGTCAGGGGATTTGTTAAAACATCTCAGTACCCTGTATTTAGATTCCTCTGCTGATGCGAGGTAATGATTATACACGCATATATATATGTATATATATGCACCTGTATGAGCATATGTATGTATGTGATATATGTATATAATATGTAATAGTCTGTTCTATGTATAAATGTTTATTGGAAAAGGTATGGATGAGGAAAAAAGAAAAAAAAAAMCACTTGCACTGCTCACACTAAGATCAATAACTCTTTTTCTCCTTAGCTGATTCACTTCAGAGTTTTTTCTGACCAGCCTGCTCAGGGCCTTCAGCTTCATTCACGCCACTTCAAAGAATGTGGAGTTGGTGGATAATTTTTGTATCCTATTTCTTTCTTGGAGTCCTCCAGGTTTTCTTTCAAATTCAGTCTTTCTCCGTCAAAGCCTCTTCATGAAAATGCCTCTTTGGAAATAGGGTTGTCATCACTTCTACTTGACTGGTCCAATTAGCAACTTGCTGATTAAGTGAAGCCACACTCCCTGGTGAATCACTGCCTATCTCTCAGAGAGAACCTGTAGATGTATCACACAAAAATATATACAGTCCATCCTAAAAAGGCAATTGCATGGAGTATTCCTTATTTTCCCTATTCTGTTTACAGATACTCATCCTTACTCATTGKTTTTTTTCTTTTTTTATTTCATAAAAGATGACACACTTCACTGGAGAGGAAATGGGTGCTTTGTGTTGTTCATAAACTGCTAGATTCAAGTGCAGAAAGTACCAAGTTGATGCTTCATTTAAGTTTTTCTTTAACGTATATTATTAACATTATTCAGTAAGCTTCTATACAGCACTGGATTTTTTTCCTGATTGTCACTCCATCTTCAAACTATGAAAGATTTAACATCATATTCTTATGGCACACAGTGTTGTGAAAGATGGTCTTCTGTGATACATGTGGAGTAGATGTGGAAGAATCTGAAGACACTTGGTATTTCCTGAGCTGTATTTTAACAAAAAAGATSTTCCTTAATTGACGTTAGTTTTATCAAAACACTTTATTCAACTTTAAAAGGATTATGTTTCTCTCCGTTCCTGATGTGAGATAGTAACTAGTAAAGCAAATCCTATAACTAAAATTCAGTTTACAATTTTTATGATAACCATGATAGAATGAAATTAAATTTCTCTTTTCTGTTCTAACTTTTCAGTTTAAAAGGAGTAAAAGGCAGTAAAAGCTTTATTTTGTTGACATTAAAATGAGCAGATATAATCACAGAAGTAGTGCACTGAATAAGGTGTAGGTTTTAAACAGAAAATCTTATGATTATCACATTTCTCATTATTACTATCTTTAAGGATAAGCACAGATTAAAAGACTAAACACAGGAGAAAGCACTGAACACTCTAACACTTTTATGCAATTTAATATGACCTAATCCCTACCTTTGGTCTCTAGAAATAAAAAGTGTTATATCTCTAAAATCATGCCTTTGTAATCTGCATTTTAACTAAATGATGGTTTTAGTTCACAAGACATTCTCTATTTTATCTTGAAAACAGATTATTTTCATGTTAATTAGGTTCTCAATGCATTTACTATGGAAAAGGAAACTGAATTTTTATAGTCTTCTCTACAATTTAGTTAAAGTAGATCTTCATTCCTCTCTTCAGACAATATGCCACAATTAGAAGACCAGGAATGTGATGGTATTAAAAAATCAAATCTCAGAAAGACCCCCAAAAAGACAGGACAAATGTAAATAACTACATTATGAGTAATGAATAGATTGAGGTAGTTTCTACATCCTATAAAGATTTTTAGTACTTAAAGTGAGATTGAGACATGATTCAAGTACCTGATACTCAAACTATAACCTCACAAACTCTTTATTCCAATATAATTTTATACAAATTTGGATGTCATAGCTAAGTTCTTTTTTCAGCTTAACAGTGTTTCAGAAACATGCTCAGAACAACCACAGCCTCAACAATACTAAGAAGCTTGACATCCACATCAGTTTTGCACATCATTGGGATCCAAAAATAGTATTCTTTTAATTTTGTCCTCTGTTTTGGGGCTTGGTCTGTGGTAGGTGGTAATAAATCTTCTCTAAGACAGACTGACAGGATTGATTTCCTCATAAAAACATTTTAAATCTGTCTTAACTTTTAGGCACTGGCAGAGAAGGATGTGATTCTGGACTTTTACGTAATAGCCTAGTTGTTAGATAATTTTTCTAGGAAATAAGAGCAGCATTTAAATGTCCACTTCTTCAAGTGTATTCAAACTGCATCCTTTAAACCCCAGGACAGGCCCGTAATCATCAGGGTCTAGTGGGGAAGGAAGGGAAAGGTCCAGTAATGATATGAATGTTTCCTTCCACTGAGGAAGGAGTTGGATCAAAAAGCAAGGAAAAAACTTAGTGTAAAACTCTTAAGTTAAAAATTCTAAAACTGACCTGAAAGCAAAATCAGCCTGGTACTTGCCATTAACTACATAAATACAAACCTAACTGCCCATGTTGTGAAAGGGATAAAGAATTCTTTTCGTTTTCATGCTTACTGAGAACCATCCTTTCTTTCCAACTTAAGTGCAGATGTATAATTTTTCTTAGTCAAAAGGGAAAAGCTCCCTAACTAGGGGCTTGATGCACGTCCAGCTGAAATTGTTCCCAATTCAATTGGTCTTAGGAAGAGGCCGTATATAAACGATGCCTAGACTCACCAAGGTACTTAAACAAATGAGTTGTCTCATATAAATCAATGTGATTTCAGCCATTTCATTGTAAAGTGTATATTTTAAACGGCAGGGTGTTCATCCACTGAAGAGAGGGTGAAATTCTCATCACTTCAGTGAACAGATAAGGTTTAGTGTAGTAAAGATATCTTCAGTTACATATTTCAGATACTGTAATCAAAGACTACTTTTTAACCAATAATCTTATTCTTCTATGAAACTTTGAAAAACAGCACTAGAGAACGGGCAAGGGATAATAAAGGTAACTATGGATTTGTATAAGGAGCATATTTGCTCTCCGCAGTCATACTAGTGTTAGTAAACAACTTTAAGTGTACTAATCCCAGGGTCCCAAGGAATTATCTTTATGAATGTAAAGGAAATGCTTAAAAAGCACAGTTACTCATAGCAACTAATTGCTTCTTAAAATATGACAGATACTCAGCTTAGAAGTTATGCTTGCTTATATGTTAGCTGTAGTAAAGACCTTCTTAGTCCACATTTCTCTCTGTAATGAAGTTTTAAATGTTCCAAGATTTTCATTTTAGGAGAATATTTTGTAATAGTATGTGGGGTTTGGGAGTTTGGGTTTATTTTGGAGGGGGATGAACTGGTCTGTTTAAATAAGCTATTTCTAACTTTACTGTAGTGTTCTTGATATAGTATCTTTCCCTGTAGAACTCTGAAGAATTTCTCATTGCTTCCCATTTACATCCTTTACATGTTTGAGAATTTTGTTAAAGGCTATTTACTCCCTCTTTCAGACCTGTCAAGCCTGAGACTCCCCTCTTTCAAATCAGTGCAAGTAAGGAATAATTTGAAATTAAGAGTTACAGAGTACAGAAGGACACTTTCTAGTAGTGACCATAGGAGCTGTGATTATAGGTGAGGAGGTCAGAAAAGGAATTTAAAAAATGTGAAGGGCCCTTAGGTCTTTAGTCCAAATATAACACTCTCATATGGGAAAAGGATGAGTGAGAAGGACAGTTTTTGAGATGGTAAAGATTTTCTTACAAAAATACTGTCAGTTCAGCTTTTTTATCTGCTGAAATAAAATAATTTTGCCTAAAATCAGACTGAATAACATCAATCTTTTGTAGTACCTCCATGTCTCTAGCAATTCACAGGAGCTTTACAGCTGAATTCTCTGAGATGTAACAGGCTTTTTGGTTAGGTGATATTTTCTCTTTTCACTTGGGTTTAGTACTGTCGAAGAAAGTTCTGAACTCTTTCATTAGCATCATTTCTAATACTTCTAGAAAGAAGTCTGTAATTTATGATTGCAAGACATTTTAGAATTGGTCAGTCATGCAACTACATCTAAAGAACTGGTGGCCAAATGCTTATCCCAGATGATGAAAAAAGACTTGTTCTGGGAGATCATGAAAACTATCAATAGAATAAAACAGGAATTTTATGACAAAGACTATGTATTTTTGTTTTACGTTCTGACCATGTGTGCTCTTCCTGGACTGGAAGCTGATTGCAGTTCTGGTTTTGACCATTTTCAGTTGTGAAGACCTTTAATGGAGCAGTGAAACAGGAGTTCAGCTTTCTTTTGAAGTTTGGGCTTTATCAGCAATAAGTAATGAATCTTTACAGTTAATCATATGGGTTTTTGTGTCTCTAAATATGTCTACATCTTTATTTATATACAGGGAGGGAATATAATGTCTATTCTATGGTAATAATATAGTACATAGTGCTGCCTACAACTACACTGTTTGTATAAAAGATAAATTAAAAGATAAAATATTCAAAAAGTTATACGCATTTTTCATATAGTWGTTTATTGAGCACTGAAAATTTGAATAGTGGCAAATACTGTCCCTGTCCATGGTCCTGCCTTTATAAAATTTTCTGATTGTGAAAAACTAGTCCTCTAATTCACTGCATAGGCATAATGCTGGTATTTATGAAGGAAAGACATAAGTCACCTTTGAGCTATTACCTCTACATATAATTCTGGACATTTTCCAGAAAGTTCATTTAAAATCAGTTGGCCAGAGGCACTCAGGCTTGACTACTTTCTCCAGAAAAATTAGTGCACACTCAATATTTTATAAAAATGCTGTGGCCAGAGAGCTTCCTTGCATTAATTTCTTTTTTTTTTTGACAAGGAGAATCACCTCTGAGGTGGAAATAAATGATTCTTAGCCACACTATGCTTTTGGTTTCGTTGATCTGAGTGAAACTGAGTTTAGAAAACTGCTGAGAGAAGTGTTGACTCTACAGTTGGTATGAACCCCTGGAGCATGAGTTTATAGAGGTGATTGAGCACTCTTCATGTTCTACAGTAATGTGCTAAGATACACTTTACGTGGGAGTGCAGCTCTTCTAAAATATGTTCTTTGAATCAATACAATCTGTGTGGATTTATATTTGGTGAACTGGGTACGTGCATGAGTTAAAAAACTAACATTAATGGCAAAAGGATGAATGAATTCTCTAATTTTGGACATATCCTGCCTTTTGTATGCCCAAAAAGTATGAAAGAAGAACGTAAATATCATAATTTCTCTTTATTGCATCAGGAGTCCAGTGTAACAACAGAAATTGACAGTTCAGAAGGTGGAATGGTATCATATTAACATTAAAAATATATGCCTACAAAATTGAAGAATGGAATGAAATCTTATTGTTGTGAAACAAAAAAGAATAAAACACAATGTTTGGATGAGCAATGCACAATTGATACTAGAATGTCATATGAGATTTTAAAACATGGCCTCTTCTTTTTCAAAGGAAAAACCTTCTTACAAAAAACTATGCAACTTTAAAATCTGTTCTTAAGGAAGACCATATGAACAGCAGAGTACTCTCAAAGCATAAAGGTGCCCTTTTGTAATTTTTTGTTTCTGACAATTTCCTTTATGCTGCGACCTTGCAAATACACCAAAGAAATATTGTATCCTGGAAGAAAAGAATGTGTTTATTTCCCCATCTCCCAAATTCCTTTTATACCATATTACCTTCCGTTCCATCTTTTCTTACCTCATCTCAGTATTATCTTCCCAGAATTAGAAAAAGTCATTAAATGAAATTAATTAGAATTAATTGTTAAAGGTAACAACAGAAGTATAATTTAACACAAAACCAAAATGAAAAACAAAACAGGTAAGGTTTTGACAGTTCARCTAATTCGTGGTGTACCTATACTGTGTATCATTGTTTATGACTTCACTTTGTTGATACATTACAGAGCATTTAAGATGTTTGCATGCTAAGGAGTACCAGTTCTTGTTGCATTTATTAAAAAAAATGCTTTTAAATTAATCATCTTCCTTCCAGTTAGTACAATAATCCACATCTTATTATGATACTTAGTCTTAAACAAAACCAACCATGGAGCTTAAGATTCACACTGTTGCTTTCAGGATATATTTATAAATACTGTGATAGTCTATTTGTTATAAAACCAAGTAGGAAGCTATGATAACAAAAACTCCTAACATTAACAAGTGGGAAGGGACAAATTGATAACAAATCTGTCATCTCTATTAGTATCATACTGTGCACAGACTTTGAAATACTCAAGGTGATCCAAAGATTGTATATTTAATTAACGATTAWACAGTGAATAACTCTTTAGTGTTTTAACATCATAAACCAATGCAGTGGGATTAGAAATATGCAAAAGGGGAAGGGTGAGTGATAGGGAAGGTGGGTCCATGTACATTTACATTTGCACTTGCACATGTACTTGCACAGAAAGTGTGAATCCTTCCGCCTGTGCTTGCCAAAGCTAAATTTTTATTAGATAAAAGACCTGGGACGCAAGTTTTAAAAAGAGAGGGAGACTACATGTGGAAAAAAAGAGACTTGGAGAGGTCCTTCAGGCAAGCAGCTCCAGCTTTTAGTGTTAGGTTGTTAGCTTTTCCATTATTTTGGAGTAAAACTTAAGTTGAGCAAGCAAGTTGTTGTAAGTTGCCTTCAACATTTCGTACAGGAAATTTCAACCTCCAAGAGATTCCTGAAATCTGTCCTCTAAAAGGCAGCACTTTGGAGCTGGGCACTGCACAGTTCTCCGCGAAATACCTCAGAGATCTGTAAGTGACAGTGAGAAGGGGCTGACAGCAGGTATACACTTAGTCTGCGTTTTTTTGTTTTATGACTTTATTTTGCCCCTTGGCTTTCAGTTTAGGAAACAACAGTTTAATCTCTGCTTTGCCAGAATAAATTCACTGTTTTCATTTTTAGGCTTGTTTAACATTCAAAGCATTGCAAATAAAACTGGCAAACTGGAGATGCTTTTGCTTCTGCAAAGGTAATAAATCCAAAAAAACACTTTGGATGCCTGCAATCAAAGATAAATTTGGGAATCTCAGAGGCAAGCCTGATATCAGGATTAAAGGTTCTGTTTGAAACCTGTCTGCCAGGGTAGGGAGAGAAATCTCCCTCAAAGATTAGCTCCTAGCTCCTGCTAGGAGCCAGCATTTGAAAGTGTGACTTTGCAAAACCCCATACAAGCATAGAAGCTCTAGCTAGTTTCTGCCCAGTGTCAACATAAAGATATAAACCAAAAGCAAGCACTTAAATGCTGATTAAATCAACATTCTCTTTGCATCAGTTCTTCCCCTGAAGGTGTAAAGGTTGAGTCTATATGTTATCCATCATCAAGAAGAGAAAAGAAGATACTTCCAAATTTCCCAGTTATTATGAAATGATGATTTAATATGTATCATTCAGAAATTAATTCAACTTACTTGACATTGTTTGCCTTGACAGGATATTTGTCATCTGCATCTAGCTCTGTTAAGAGTTGGTTGGGTTTGGGTTTTATTGCTTTGTTTTGTTTTGGTTTGTTTTTTTTCCAAATGTACTTACCCGCAACTTGATTTCACATCTCTGTGTCTATATATATTCTGTGCCAGTGATGTGGAAGGTAGAATTGTGTTAAAAGCATAGGTGGGTGAACAAGGCCTTCCTGCTTGGCCTGCTGTCCCAAAATGTTACTATGGAAACCATCAAATTCTGTCTTTCTGCCAAATATATAAGCACATTTAAGAAGAAGAAAGAAAAGAAAAAACCCTAATACTCTTTGCTAGTCTATTTTCATGTCTGTAAGGATCAGGTTTCCGCTACGGAAAATCCTTTCATTTGGCATAAATGAAATTCAATCAACAGTTCATAGTGAACCCTAGTAGATAGAGATGGTCAATGGATAAATTACACTTGCTATAATCAATTGTCCTATGTTTGGTCTTACATATTTGGGTCAATAGATTGCTTAATCATAGAGGAAGTAAGCTTTGAAAACAAGACAAGGTTTTTGCATGGCTTCTCAGGACTTAGCAAACATTAAACTCTGGACAAAGAGAACAGAACAAAAGCACAAAAACCTTTTAAACCTTAAACAAAATCCTTTTTTAGTTTTAATCATATTTTATATCTTCATATTTCTAAACCTGCACTTCCTTAACTTCCCTCAATCCAATAATTTGCTCCCCGCGTTCCAAGAAGTATCTTTGCAAAGTATGTATTATATTTCTCCTACCTCCATTTTATAGTATTCATCAGATATTTACCATCTATTTTTATGTTATGGACTCTTTCAGMAGATTTCCTTTATTAAAAAAGAGTGCAAGATGTTTTAGTGAATCTTCTTGTTCTTTAATGAGATGAGAAAGATTCATCTGGGAGCTGAGTTTTATTGAACTATTGAAAATTATTTAAGGACTTTTGCTTTTTTGTTTTCCTGCATCTACCATTTTTTAAGTTCACCATTTTTGCTGGAGGTGAYTATCCCCAAACTAGATGTGCTCTTCAGCTGCTTCGGTGTAAAGTCTGTCATCTTTCTGTAAACTGCCTGCAGCAGATTAGACTAAGTCATCAACTGTGTTCTGGGGTAGAGCTATAGATTGACTTTCACATATGTGTTCTCTGCTGAAAAATTCTTTGGGGAATGGAGATGATCCTTTCAGGCAAAGTTGTGCAAAAGCATCTTGGACTGATATTTTCTTAATTTCCACAGCACAATTTGCTGATCTCATCTGTTAAGAGGTGATAGTGAAATAGAAAGATTCACTCCTTTTTTACCTCAATTGATACTGGAAGACTAAAAATGAAATTAATATTCAGATAATTTTTTTATCATCTAGTCTAGAAATATTTGAACAGTAGTCTGTCATGAGAAAGAAAGTCTAGAACTTTCAATCACTGAGAGATGACAAGGCAGTCCTAATGATTTTTTTTTTTAATTGTAGTAAAGACTTTTTTACATTTTATTTTAGCTCTACTTCTGCAATGGCAGGCAGTGATGGTGATTAAGTCTGCAGAATAACTCCACATCCAGGTAAGGAGAAATGTGAGAAAATGAGTTTTAACTTGTCCTTAAATAAAATGTTTTCTTTTTTGTTTCCTTTCATAGCATTTCAAACGACCAGATGCACCAGAAGGAATGGAAGTAAGGTACCCCAAAGTGCAGTTATTAATCTATATGCAAAGTTTTCTTCAGGTTGTAATTTTAATGTCTGTGGTGGGTTGATATTGGCTAGCTGCCAGACACCCACCCAGCTGCTCTCTCACTCCTCCTCCTCAACAGAATAGTGGGAGAAAGTAAGATGGAAAAGCTCGTGGGTTKAGATAAAAACAGGGACATCACTTACCAATTACCGTCAAACAGACTCAACATGGGAAAATTAAATTAATTTATTGCCGAATAAAATAGAATTGGACAGTGAGAAACAAAGACAAAAACTAAAACAGCTTTCCCCCATTCCCCCTTTTTTCCGCAGGTTCAACTTCACTCCTTCATCCCCGACTCCTCTACCTCCTCCGACTGAGAGAGTGGGGGCAGGGGGATGGGGACTGGGGGCTGCGGTCAGTCCACACCAGCTCCTCTCTGCCGCTCCTTCCTCCTCTCGCTGCCCCCCGGCTCCAGCCCGGGGCCTTCCCGCGGGCTGCAGGGAAACACCCGCCCCAGCGGGGTCTCTGCCGGGGCCGCCGGGGCACCTCTGCCGGGGTGCCCGAAGCCCCTCTCCCCTCCTCCCGCTCTCCCCTCGGGGCTCGCAGGGCTGTTTCTCACAGGGTTTCCCTCAGCCCTGGCTGCCGGGCAGCGTTTTGCCCTTCCTTACCCAGGCTGTCCCCGAGGCGCCCGCCCGTGGCTGAGGGGCTCAGCCCTGCCCTGCGGTGGGGCCCGTGGAGCCGGCTGGAACCGGCTGTGTCCGGCGCTGGGCAGCCCCTGGTCTCTATTCACAGAGGCCACCCTGCAGCCCACCACCACCAGCCCCTTGACACATCCACCCAATACAGTGTTATAGCTACAATTCAAGTACATCTTAAGTAAGTAATGGTCAGTATCTAAAAAATGAAATTCCATGAGAAAGCACAAGGCAGAAAAAAACCCCAAACACTAATGATTTTTGTGTGCTGTCGGTATGACACAAAGTGTTGGGGAAAGAGGAAACCAGCCTTCATTTCAAATTCATCTGATGCTTCCTGAGGATTATAATGTCATTTTCATGATTGCAGACATGCCTAGGATTACCTTAGTAGCAGATTTTGGTTGAGATTTTTAAGAACAGTCAATGTCCTGAGTAACAGCATAACCATGTTGCATTACCAACCACTCCTCCCAGTTTTGTATTGTCTGCAGACTTGCTGCGTGTGCACTATCCCAYCATCCTGGTTGTTAATGAAGATGTTAAACAGTATTGGCCCCAGTATTGGCCCCACTATCAACCCCTGGAGCACACCACTAACGACTAGCCTCCAGCTGGACTTCATGCCATTGCTCACAACCATTTGAGGATGGCAGTTGAGCCAGATTTCATTCCACCTCATTGTCCATTTATCTAGTCTGTGCTTTATCAGGTTGTTAATGAGAATGTTATGGGATACAGTGACAGGTTGATGCCCAGCCTCTTTCTGTAGAGAAGCGACATTTTGGATTTCTAGTGATGCAGCTGGGGATGGATGAAATTGACATGAAGGGCGGATAAAGGTCTGGGTTTTACAATACTGCCCCAAAAGTTACAAATCTAGTACCTTCAAATTTTTGCCCATGTGACTGTGAAACCAAAATGAATGCAAYTGGTGGTTACATCGGTTAAATAAAAGTGATTATGATGATCTTATATACAAAGTACCCCCTTACTGCAAAGCTTAAGGCACTGGAGCAGTTCATAAAAACACAATTAAAGCAGTGGAAGTGCATAATAAAAAAAAATATACTTCATTAAAATTTCAAGTTTACTTATATTTTTATATATTATATATTATGTATTATGTATTATAGATTATATTGTATAATAATATATCATTTATTATATAGAATCATAGAATCATTTAGGTTGGAAAAAACCTTTAAAATCATCAAGTCCAACTGTTAACCTAGCACTACCAAGTCCCACTAAACCATGTCCTTAAGCGCCACATCTACGTGTCTTTTAAATACTTGCAGGGATGACGACTCCACCACTTCCCTGGGCAGCCTGTTCCAATGCTTGACAACCCTTTCAGTGAAGAAATTTTTCCAGTCTAAATCTAATCCTTTCCTGGCGCAACTTGAGGCCATTTCCTCTTGTCCTTTCGCTTGTTACTTGGGAGAAGAAACCAACACCCACCTTGCTACAGCCTCCTTTCAGGTAGTTGTAGAGAGCGATAAGGTCTCCCCTCAGCCTCCTCTTCTCCAGGCTAAACAACCCCAGCTCCCTCAGCCGCTCCTCATAAGACTTGTTCTCCAGACCCTTCACCAGCCTCGTTACCCTTCTCTGGACACACTCCAGCACCTCAATGTCCTTCTTGTAGTGAGGGGCCCAAAAATGAACACAGTATTCGAGGTGCGGCCTCACCAGTGCCCAGTACAGGGACACGATCACCTCCCTACTCCTGCTGGCCACACTATTTCTGATACAAGCCAGGATGCCGTTGGCCTTGTTGGCCACCTAGGCACACTGCCGGCTCATGTTCAGCTGGCTGTCGACCAACACCCCCAGGTCCTTTTCCTCCGGGCAGCTTTCCAGCCACTCTTCCCCAAGCCTGTAGCGTTGTCTGGGGTTGTTGTGACCAAAGTGCAGGACTCGGCACTTGACCTTGTCGAATCTCATATGGTTGGCCTCGGCCCATCTATCCAGCCTGTTCAGATCCCTCTGCAGAGCCTTCCTACCCTCAAGCATATCAACACTCCTGCCCAACTTCGTGTTGTCTGTAAACTTACTGAGGGTGCACTCAATCCCCTCATCCAGATAATTGATAAAGATATTAAACAGAACTGGCCCCAATATTGAGCCCTGGGGAACGCCACTTGTGACAGGCTGCCAACTCAATTTAACTCCATTCACCACAACTTTTTGGGCCTGGCCATTCAGCCAGTTTTTTACCCAGTGAAGAATATACTGTGTGATGGCACTCATGATGATCTGCTCCATAACCTCCCCCAGCACCGAGGTCAGGCTGACAGGCCTGTAGTTGCCCAGATCCTCCTTGCAGCCCTTGTTGTAGATGGGCGTCACATTTGCTATCCTCCAGTCAACTGGGACCTCCCCGGTTAGCCAGGACTGCTGATAAATGATTGGAAGTGGCTTGGTGAGCACTTACGCCAGCTCCCTCAGTACCCTTGGGTGGATCCCATCCGGCCCCATAGGCTTCTGTATGTCTAAGTGGTGTAGCAGGTTGCTAACCACTTCCCTTTGGATTATGATATATAATACACTATATATATTTTTTATAATAAATAAAATCTCCAGTGCAAATAACAATGTAAAGACTGGTGAACAGGATATACAAAGTCACAAACAAAATCACTGTGGCTTGGGCCTGTCACCCACATAACATATTCAATCAATTACATGATTGCTTTCTATTTCTATTCTAAAGTGCTTTCTGCACTGCCACTGAGTATCTTGAAATTGCATGAGTAAATCTGCCAGTGCGATACATAGACCACAGTAGAGCATCCACACCAGGGTGACCCTCTCTAGGGGCCCAATCCAAAATCCAGTGCAATCAACAGAAAGATTCCTGAAGTTTTTGGATTAGACTCTTTTTTGGTACTTTGTCTGTAATATGTGATGTCATGTTTGTGGTGACAGAGGAGAAATTAGTTTTTCCTTTGAGCTTTTTTTTTCACTGTAGGTGGCACCACACAGCATTTTTCATTTGGGGAAGGGATCAACTTCAGCAGTTTTATTATTACAGTGTACACAATTTTCCATAGAACTCCAATATCTTCACAGTGAAAGAAAATTAGATTTCCCACAACTGGTTAGAGCTGTGTGAAACTCAGCACTTTCTATTCAGACACTAGTGCCAAATCCTTTATATAGTTAAACACACAACCATGAGATTTTCTTAGTATTTTGAGTTCCTGGTTTAATGTAAATTAAAAAAAACCCCAAACCCAAACAAAAGAAAACCCACTGATGAATTTCCCACAATTTCATCCRCAAACTATAAATCAGTTATTTAGGCATATTATTAGCTAAATCTGGCCCATATCTGAGATTAACAATTAAAACTTTACAGAGTTTTATTGCTGGGTTGGTTCTTCAACTGACCATGGAACAGTATGCTTTGGCATTTCTGTATCTAATTTTCCAGGAGCAAGAAACTCTGCAGGCCTTACTGGCAGTACACTAGATCAAGCTGAAAATGATCATTGGTATCAGATGAAAAACTACATTTACCAAGTGCTAGCCTAGGAAATCTGATACTTGTGAAACTTCGGCAAGCTATTTCGAACTAGTAACAAAAATCTACATAAAGCTGTAATATCTTACTTTGAAGAGTCTGTCCTTCCCTCAAATACAGACACAAAGTGCATCTGTCCCCTCTTTTCCCCCCTCTTTGTCCTCTTCATTCCTTTAGTGAGTAAATGTTCATAAACACATTCTTCCTTAGCCCATATCGTCTCTCACACCTTCTCTCATACCAAAAGTTTCATACTGGCAGGAAGGCTCTCATACTGAGTGCATAGCTCTGCTCTAATCCAATGCGGCTGTGTCTTACAGGGCCCAGTAACCAGTTAGGTAATTTTAAGAAAATAGCCCTAATGTGATCAGATTTTATGAAGAGATAAACGGATCAATTTTGTATTAGGGAATAACATTGTGAAACAGGGCTATACCATGAAGTTACACTACGAATCATAAAATCTCAAACAGTAGCTGCTGTATAGGAAGGCCCAAGCTGTCGTTGATGACAGCTGAGATATTGCTGTTGGCTCTGTTTTCTGCAGTAACTTAAGCAAATTTAAACTATATAAATGTGCAGTTTGATTGATTTCCTGTTAAGGTAGTACAGTTAAAACTTCTTTAAAAAATCAGCTGAAATACTCATCATAAATCAGCTAAAATGCCGATCATAATACTGTTAATCTATGAAAATCTGCAGAAAAGCAACACAACCTATGACCATACAAAATGGGATACACATCAATTTTTAGCTTCATTCCCCAAGGCTAAAGGGTTAATAGCTAAAGTGTCATGGAAAAAAATAATTTATTTCTCATCATATTTGATAAAACAAATTGTTATTTCATGCTGATTCTTCTAGCATTTCTGATCTTTCCTAATGTTTTTTTTTCTTTTTAAAAGATATAAAATGTAAATGCTTTAATGTCAGTTTTGCTTCAAGATCTCTTACCTTCCTTTTCCCCAAAATCTCTACTTTGCTTCTGCCAAACGGACATCACCACTAGCTTTTCAAAAGCCACCTTTCGTGTCACTGTACTGTGCATCCTGATTTATTTAATTTTTGCATTAACAGCAACAACCTTGGATTAAGTGTATTATTTTAAGCTTTTTATGCTTCAAATCAACCTGTTTTCTGTGCATGTCCTGGCAGGAGTAGAAACATTAAATGTTGTGTCTGCCAAGGAGTTAATAAGATTTGAATTCCATTTTTAAGTGGTTCTAATGATTTGATGCTTTGATACTTAGAGAGGTGTCTAGTACAAAGTAAATATTCACCAATTATTACTTTGAAGCTTCATTAGATTTACTAATTCACTGCTGTGATCTGGAGGAATTTTTTCAGGTTTTAACTTCATTTTGGCTCTTGTCTTTTTTAGACAAGAAGTCACATAGTCAAACTACATTTTAGAAGACTGCACTTTCTGAATTAACAAAAAAAAAGGAAGGTAGAAATCAACATAAATAACAAGACTATCAAGAATTTTTGTGCACATAAGCCTAGTTCAGCTTTTCAATGGTATTTCAAAGTAAAATGTGTGAAAATGAAAAAAATGTTAGAGCTGTTAAGAAGAATGATTCATTAAAATAATGAATTCGTGACAATATTTGGTTCACTTCTGAAAAGAAAAATTTCTACCTGCACAGTTAGACAAAAATAATCTGCAGGGAAATTGATTTGTAGCTTAAAAGTAAAGTATTATTTTAAAAAAGAGAGAGATCTGTTTCCTAAAGCCAGATTCAGTGAGGTAATTAATCCCTTGCATAATTTTCAGCTCATGATTAGTTCTGCTGTAGTTTAATGATTGCAGAGTCATATGACTGAAGTTTAAACATAGGATTGTGTATATTTTTGGTGAATAAAAATCCATCTTTCTGGTGTTTCTTTAAAAAAAATATTCAAGTAAGACATTAGTACTCAAGTAAGAGTTCAATCATACTCTTCTTTTGTACCAAATTAGGAAGTTGAGTGATAAAGTAAGCCTTGCCCCATGTGGCAGGTGCACCCGCCCTGACGAGAGACCAGGGGCATTAGGGCTGCAGTGTCCTCACTTTTCGTGCCCTTACTTTCGTACCTTTAGAGTGGCGTGTGCTGACCCTCACGTACACGCTTTGGTCACGTGTGCACCTCAGGAGAAAAGTGGCGGGGTTAAGGCCCTCAGCCAATTAGAATTGACCACAGGTCAGCTTCGATTGGGTGTAATGGGAGCCCTGCCGGAGGGCAAGCGGAGCTGGTCCGCCTTGGAGCAGCAGGGCGGCAGTCGGGAGATCTCCCTGCGGGTCGGGATGCCGCCCCAGGAAGCTCCTCGAGGCTGAGGGCCCTCCTCTTATATAGGTGAGTGACTACGCACATTTTGGATCCTAATTTCTAAGGACGGCTGTGTAGTATTGATTCCTCCTACACCATCCTGAACCTGTGTTACTGATGTCGGAGCGTTCAATGGTTTCGATAAGCCTCATTTCTAGTTAGTTCTCTACTAAATGGTTTTGGTTTAAATAAAGTTTATTTTTCTGTCATCTGCCTAATTTGATTTTGTGAGCCTCTGCGACACCCTGTTATGAATTCTACCCAGAAGAATATTTTTTTTTCCTAGAATTACAGCCCGTTTAAAACTAAACATCCTAAAAGATACTTTTATTTTCTCGTGAACTACTAAACCCAAAGATGACTTATCAGTCTTCTTAGCATTGTGATATATCATTGCGTTTTCTAACATAAAGTTCATAAGTAAATAAAGTGTGCAAACACTCAAATAATGTGTGGGACTGGTAGAGAACTACTTTCCATAAACAGAAGTATACTCCAAATGAACTTTCCTAATAAACCATTCTAAATAACTAACTACAAGAAGTATGATGGTTTGGAAATCTTTTTCCACAAAATACTCCATTAAAGAAAGAAAAGTATATCATCTTTCATTTTCTTCTATTTTTTTATGTATTCTTTTTGCAAATATCTTGATACAGAGTTTATTTTTAAACAGGTAGCTATCAAGCGGACAGTGAAATTCCTTCCAAAGTCTATTTTTATTTAAGAGTACAACTTAGAAATTAAATGCATACTTTTTTTTACAAGAAACTCAGATTCTTCATGCTCTAATTATTTTAATGAAGATTTTTCCATTACTACCTGGCTTGCATTTTTGTTTTTCATTTTCATTCACTTTATCTTGCGACAGAAGTTTCTTATCTGTTGTTGCACTTCTACAAGGTAATGAACTTGTTCATTCGTAGCCTTTAGATTGATTTTCTCCTTTACTGATTTTGTATAAATGTATAGGACTATACAGATACAGCTTAGATGGATACAGCATAAAATTTCTGAGGCTTGGCTGTCTGTATTTTCCAGGCAAAGTCACTACTGCTGCGAAGCAAAAAGAACAAAGGTAAGAAAGTTCCTTTAAAATTGACATACCCCTCAAAAAGTCACATTTTTAAAATGCTGGTAAAAAAAATAGTRGGACAAATCAAGAGTCCTGTTTCCATCATCATTTATAAATTTTATATTAAACAATCAAAAGATAAAAATTATTCTGAAAATAGTCTTGTGTTTTTCACTTCCTTAATAGAAGCTAAATTGAAAAATAGGAAATATGGCTTTGAACATTCTCAGGCTGAAAACAGCCTAGATCTTATACTTCCAACCTCCTGAAAGGATTCAAAATCTCTGAACTATTACATAAAATGTAGATGGTGCCATCAACATTGACATAATGGCTCTTTCAGCAGCCATATTTTGGAACGGATAAAAAACAAGCTCAAGCTATGTTCCATTCCTTGAAATTCTAAACTGAAAAAAACGTGTCTCTGCAATCCTGAATTAGGCACCTCAACTTTAAGAGAATTTCCTGTTAGCTATCTGGCTGCTTTCTACTCAGTGTGAACATGGCTTTGAGACTGTTCTGCAAAGGGTCCTGATTCTTTACACACACTGCAGTAAACCCAGGAATGTAGCTTCAGGTTTTGCATTGTTCTTTAGGGACTGAGCAGATAATAAGTGCCTAAGCCTTTTATTGGCTCTAATTGCTGAGGGCCTTTTGAGGATGCTGTTTTGTAACAAAAAAACATTTTATTGTGTTCCTTGGTATTTTACAAGGAAATTTGCTCCAAAGTTCAGGTCTCTCAGTCCTACATGGAAATCCTTTTCTATCAATCTGATAAAAAGCTTGTGCCGCTTACTGAGAAAGCTCTTGCTTCACCTCCCATCCTAGTAGCATAGGTCATTAATTGTCAAATATTCCTGAGGCTAAAGTTTAGAACAGTTGTAGTCATTAGTACTTTTTCTTTCAACCTTCAAAAATCACTTTCCTCCCCCTTGAAAACAATATACAAATACAAAAATCCTTTAATGACATCTTCTGAAAGCAAACCCAGGCAGTGCACGGTTGGAGTATGTCCTGTAAGCAGCTTCACTATGCCTAGCGAGGCACCTGCAGGAGCGGTAACAAGAGATGCCATTAAGCACTCTACAGAATTCATAAGTATTCAGGCCCCCTTTAAAGAAGTTGACAATGTTGAATGCAAAGCCCAGGCTAATATTTTTGTCATCCCAAACTGGGGAATTTTTGATGACAAAACCGCTATGATGTCTGGTGCTTGGAATGAAATGCTGATGGCTAAGAGTCTAAATAACCAAAGTGTTTTCTCTTCTTTCTCCTAATGTTACTGGACTGTTGTTAATTTACAGATTGTCAGTGACAATCTAAAAGATGTTAGTCCTTTTGCCTGTACAGCTATGCTTTAAGTCTCAAATTTAAACATGTTGGAAAACTTTTTTTTTAATTACATTTGTAGGAAGCGTGAAAAGAATCACAAAACAAAAATACCTATTATTTACCATTGCTTCATTTGTTTAGTATACGTGTTTTGCTCAAAAGGTGTTGAATTCATTATACAAGCAAAAAATTCCTTCAGGTAAGGTACACCTACACAGATGTTACTGTATAGCTGATGGGAGACAAACCTGGACAAGTTCAAATACTGCTAGCAACARGGTTAGGAGAATGTGACGTTTACTATGGACTAGCAAATTAAACAGCTCTTAGTGAATTCTCTGTTATGTCCATACTGCTAAAAAATGCCTTAGCTAACTAGTTGAATGATAAATTATTTTCATCTACACAACACCATTGTCACAGTAGAGGAACAGCATAGGTCTCAAAATGGAAACATTCTTACAGAATAAATCAACTTTAATGTTGATGTGCTAATTAACTGCCTACTAATAATTTCTGTGACTACACACGCTTTCTGATAGCACTCTCACTTCCACTACTATAAAAATCTGGATGAATATTATAAAATAAAAAAAAAGACAGTGATCTGTTTCACATTTTAGTCTAATTTTTTTAGGCTAATGTTGTTTAATTGAGCTTATTCTCAATGAATATTACTGCAAGTGGTCTTAAACGAAGAAAAATGCTTTGAAAAGAAGAATACTTCAAAGAAATGTTGTAGAGCCTGATTAAAAGTGAGGCCCTAGTAGTGTAAGCTATTCTGTGCAGGCAGTTTCCAGAACAGCTGCAGTGATTCATCCAGGGATTCCAACATATGGATTCTTATGCAGAGTATCTGTATTCTTCTACAGACAGAAATTGTTATCTCTGATAATGCAGATTTTGAAAGATGTACTAATCCATACAGAAACATGCCATTTAAGCTCTGTGTCTAACCAGAAAAATAAACCAAACCTAATATTAAATACAAAACATAGTAGATGACCATTATTTTAAAGCACTGTATCAGAGGAAACAGCATAGGAATTGATAGGCAATGGACATATACCTTCCTAATTGCAGGAAAACTTCACTGTTTGAAATATGTAGTCTAAGTTGATTTCTGAACATTTTAACGCAAGTAGGATTTCAGTAGGTGTTGAATGTTAAGCTACTTAATACAGTCATTTATTACATGCACATTCAGTGCCTAGTGGAATGTGACCATTTGTAAAAGTGTCTCAGTCATAGTCAGTAGGTTTTTTCAATGATTCTTTAGGTCTGGCAGTCTACACACAAAAAAAATAAAAAAAGAAAAAAGGAGAAAAAAGAACAAGAGGTACTAGAATTGAAAACAAAAAATGCAAATGATATTGAAATGCAAAACAAAAAAAAATTAAAAATCAATGCTACTATTATTATAAGCAATTATTATTATGTTCACCCATAAGGACACCTCACATGTTTATGCGCTTGTAACAGTGAAATCTGATTTGATTCTCAGACTAAGACTTTTAAAAGAACCTGTGACAGGTATCTAAATCCCCTTAAATTCAGGAAAGATTGATGGCTTCATTTTCACATATTGTAGGTAATTCTGGTAATCCACATCTTAAGGTTTATACAATGCAAGCTGAAATACCCTCTCTTTTCTGATGTGCCAGCCCAGCTGTGCTTGCTAGGCAGAATGGGAATAAAACACCATTCTCTCAGATCTCTTCCTCTGTCATTTTTATGCACAATTTCTGTAACAGACACATCATGTTATGAGGTAAATAAACCTAAACCATAATGTAAGCATTATCTTTTCTTCTTGAACAGCAGCATAGACAGAGGTGCAACACATATGTATAAAAAATGCTGAATTCTGATTTTGTTGGTGTGGCTTCTTCAATTTATGCATGTGTTCCTGTTGGTATAATGGGCTTGTGAGCCTCTGTTGGAATCTGCTTGTATTATTAAGTGTTTTTTAAAAAGTAGAAAATGTCAAAAAGAGGTAGGTACTTCTTTGCACAGAATCATTCTCTAGAACTGAGTTCCGAAAACCACTGCGCACAACACCTTGTAGGTGTATTCTGGTATTTATGTAGGCAGTAATGAAGATTTACTTCATTTGCATGAAACAGATTGTTAGCTGGGCTTCTGAGAAGGGATAAAAGTTTAATCTAAACTGTTTTGAACAAAATGGGAAGCAGAATGACAAATTGTTCCCAGACTTAGTTGAGATTTACTTTCATTTTCCTATTAGACAGTCATTCACTCTTAAATATTCTGCAGTTTCATCTCTCTTCTCCATTTTTTTTGTTGTGGGCTTTGCTTTTGGGGGTTAGGGGTTTTTTTGTTTGTTTTAGTTTTGTTTTGGTTTGGTTTGGTTTGGTTTGGTTTGGTTTTGTTGGTTTTTATCTTCTTCGACTCCAAGTCTTCTCAATTTATCTCCCAACAAACATTCCTTTTTTGGCCATCACTCTTCTTTTTTAACTATTCCTACTATTCCTAATGGATATCTCTGTCTCCTCTTCCTTCAGGTTTCTACTTTCTTAGTCTATTATCTAGTATTTGCTTTTTGAAATCCTGTCTTCACTTTTCTGTTGCTCCTATTTACTCTCCTTCACTTTTAAATATTGCTACATTCTTTCTTTTTCGAGATGTTTTGTCCAGTGTTTTCTTCTTGAAATATTTTTTTTCAAGGAAATATTGAAATAGATTTGTTGCATCTGTGTGGTTGGGACAAACTTTATCCTTTTTACTACTCAGTGTGTCTCAATATTCAGAAAAGTAAGATAATCCAGCAGAAAAGAAACAGATATGATGGGAAGAGGTAGGAAGTTTACTTCCTGTAAAATTTATTTACGGTAAGGATTAATCATCTTCCTGCAACAAATGCTATAGGAATACACATGTAGTGACTAATTTTTAATTGTGTATAGGATTGTCTTATTCCCCTTCCCCCTTCTCTTTTTTCTTGATGAAAACAATAGTATTTTTGTTAACAAATTTTCCAACAATTTTTAAAAAAGTTGTTTCCTTAGAAGATATTTTGACAAGCCATATTCTTTAAAATAACTTTGGGATTCCTACTATATCCATGTGGCTGTTGTACACTGTGCTGCTTTTTTGACCAGAGTATCTTGAAGATTGAATCTTTTTGGACATGGCAAGATCTAAGGACCACTTTGTGTTTTGTTATGGGTGTTACACCAAAAGAAAACCTACCTAAATTATGTGGGCTTTATATTTTACTGATGGAAGGTATTTAAACCTAACAAAGATGTCACTTACTAGTTCACTATCCCTGCTCTTTTCTTAAACTTTCACCTAGGAAGGATTTAACTTTTAACTTTCTGGATATTGCTGAGTTTGCAGAATAAAAACTTGAGTTCCATGACTCCCTTCTACACAAACATTAGAAAGAATACCATCAGGTACAGCCAAACAATAAAGTCTTCCTCAAGAATAGAGATCCATAGCATCACAGCAATATATCTGTTGTACACAGCACACCATTCTTTATACCAAATGCTCAGATATTTACAGGGAGAATAATGATTACCTATTTTACTTTCACCAGTACCAAAAATTAAGGTCAAGGGTCTATATTTGGATCCTGTGGCTTAGCTTTTTAAAGTGCAGGGTTTCTAGTAATTAACTTAGTTATGACTCAGGTGCAAATTACTTCTGGAATTTAATTGGGAATTAATTCTCCAACTTAGCCATTTCTGAAAATCTCAAAAGGTGTTTATATTCATATTTTGGCATCTAAATATCTTTGCAAAGGCAATGCTCAGACACATGTTTAGAAGTTTATACTCAAATTTATTTATGTTTTTGGTGATTAATGTGTATTTGAATACTTTGCTGAATATTGATTTTTAACATGTACGAAACTGCTTTGTTGAACTGGGGGCGACTTGAAGCATTTTAKCTATATGCTAAATTTAGTGGGCTTATTCATTTAGCTTCTGCACTTAAAAAGGTGTAAAATTGCAGCTGTTACCTATATGTAGATCCAGAGAAATTTAATTTGTTTTGCTACTGATGTCAGGAAGTAAATAAAAAAAAAAAAGGCACTGTGATTTTATCCATAGAGGTTTTTTACCCTGATTTCACTGTCAACATGCATAGGACCAAAGTAACCAAACTCCCAGTATGACTGTTTTAGAGAAGCATTGGAAAATACTGCGTTGGAAGTAAAACATTCCCATTTCAGTGAAACTTCTATTTCTCAGTCTCTCAGACATACAAATTATCTCACATTAAAGTAGTGTGTCTGCATTGATAAGAGTTTGAATCTCCTGTCTATCCTTTTTTTTTTTTTTTGCAGTTCAGCAATTGTTTTTTCTTGGCATAGCCCATGCTATACATTTTTTGTATATTTATTGAATAACCTTTGCTAAATTATTAGCTGGTTGTAAGCCTACTCACATTATAGATTAATTGCAAGATCAGTCCGTGTGTGTTACAGAAGCCCATGGCAGCAGTTCATAAGATGTATGCAAAATACTGTGTGCTTCTGTACATCTCTAGCACACCCCCACACTTCCACTCTACAGCTGGCCTGTCCACTTCCATGGGGTTTCTAGAACTTGCAAATATTCATGCTGCTTCCTTCCCAAAACCCTGAGCTAGGGAAATCAAGTAGAAACAGCTAGCTTAAAATCTCCATCTGAACTGAAGATGCAGAGAACCCTTCCAAACTCAGGTATGTTTCCCAGCCATATCCTGGACTTATGTCAGGGTAAAGCAGAGGAAAACACCAGATTTCCCCTATTTCTTCTCTCCTTGTTTGCCATTGATTCTTTGAGAAGTAAATCCACATGTGCATGTTAGCAGGTGGTTTCATTTCCATGCAACTAGAGTCTTGTGCAGCACTTGGACTGGGAGAACAAATTTACTCTCTGATTTTTCGGTAAGTAGAAAGACTGAAAAATGATCACCGCTTGAAGTTCTGATACCAAAGCATCATCCTCTACTATATGAGAAGAATAACTTTAGTAGCCATTAGCAATACTTCTGTGTGGATTATTTGAAGAACACAACAGATACTTAACTAGCATTTTTAATATAGATGTTAAATTAAAGCCCTTTGTCTACATTTCCTTTACTTCTGAGGCAGGAGTGTTTGTAAGTGAAGGATTTACATTTTGCTATGGTTCACTCACTGAACTGTGATTATTGACAATACTGTTTATTTTATGCATAAAACTTATGTCATATTTGGCATTGGACTCTCAGTGGGCTTTCTGTTTACTGTATAGTATTTGATTAATTACAAGACAGCTGTAGAAAACCCTAAAATAGTTTGGAATAAAGACTTTTGTTTTAATGAAGGACTACACAGTGTGTTTAATTTGGACTTTTGTATTGTGTGCCTCTATGTTTTCTAAGGTTTTTACTATGTGGCCATGGTAAATGGAACAGAAATTAGAAGTGAGGATGAAATATCAACACAAAAGAGTTCTACTAAAGCCCCCCTCCAACTCCATTCAGCTGTGCATAAATGCCTTTATTTTACCTTTTGGAAATATGTCTTGAGTTCTTATGAATTTTCACGAAAATGTCCTGCTTACAGAAAACCACCCACGTCACAAACACTGAGGTTTCAGATGTGGGCTTAAACTCGTCCCAAACCTGTTTTGCCCTGCAAGGAATGGTCCTGCATCTTCTCTTCCTGATTTCCACCTCTCTTCCTTTCTCTAGTGATAGTGAGTATGGCTGCTCAGTTATAGACCCAATCTGACTGGAAATAGTAGTAGTAGTATGAGTATTTATATTTTTTAAGGGGAAGGGAGTGAATCTTTCAGCAGAAGCATGGATTTAGGCCCGCTCAAGCTGTTATACTCAAAAATCTTCTTATGGGCAAAAGGGAACGTGCTGTGTATGTAGAGCTAAGGATTTAGCATTTGTCTAATTATTTTTAACAGCCTAATAAAAAAATACAGCAAAATTATTATCATTAGTCCAGTTACAATAATTGTAACACTTGTATAAGTTCAAAGGCCTCATACCAGCTAACAGTGTTGAACCAAAAATCTTCCTATTATCTACCCCTTTTCTCTGATGTTCTGCTAACTCCTTTTGGGTCCAAAGGTCTACAGTGTCTGTCTTCCTCAAGCAGAAAGCAAGTCATCAGCCTTCCAGGCTCTTCAGCAAGAGGATTTCATTGCTGGTGGTGCCAATCTGGGGTTATTTTTATACTTTTTGTATGGAAGTCTGTTTTCTGTTCATTCCCAGCTAAAGACTGTACGACTGTAAGTCTCATAGTTGTTACTGTCTTTGTTTATTAGAATGCATAACCATTTGATTTATTATTTGCTTGCTTGCATGATTTATGCACTAGTCCCACTTTCTGTAGACATTTGTTTGTGTTGTCTACCAATGTGTTTTATTGTTTACCTGACAGCTTTTTAAGAGCATTGATCTTCAGCCTGATAGCTAGTCATTGGTCATTATCCATTTATCTAGCTAGAGCAACATATGCACTAAGCATTCTGGCAAATGACCAGATGAGAGAACCAAAAATCTAATACTCTACAAGAAAGTTTAATAACTGAAAATCCTCTGTTTTGGATAAAGTAAACCTTTCAATTTCTAATAAGCAGGGGTTGAATAAGGATTGGGTGTGTGGTAGGGGGGTCAGGAGAAAAGCTGAGCATAAACATTTCATTTGCAGCAACTTCTAAAAGACTTTTTGTCATGACTGTTTTAAACTTCTCCACATCAATAAAATCTATTCATTTAGAATCTATTTCTTCTGAATATGATCTCTACAGACAAAGATTTATGGCATTTAATATACTTTAAAGCTATCCCATAAAAAGCAATCAATTTTTCTAAAAACGTGTTTATGTAAAAATTAAAGCTAGATAGAGAATTTGCCACACTTTCAATACAGAGTCATCTCTGCCCCATTTTACAAAAACAATGTATTTCTATGGACCAAAACAAACAACCTCAGRGGATTCTCCAAAGTCCATTTCTAATAAAAATATTAGCAAAAGAGAAGACGAATTCAGACAGCAATCAAGGAACAACTACATATTTATCAACAGAGTAGCTATGATGAAAAGGCAATCTTTGCTTAACGAAGACCTTTAAAATCTACTAGACTTTTCAAAACAGTGTGTAGGCATTTATGAGACATAAGGTTATCATCAGCTTGTCAGCTGCATTTCTCTGACCCAGAAATGCAAATAATTTTGGTATGTTTTAAGTGCTCCCTTTAAGCAAGGAAGATGAGGGGGAAATCTGATGAAACAAAGCGCAGCTCTGCCAACATCTCAGCCTGGTTAGGGCACCATTCTTTTTCTAGTTCCTAATAAACTTGGCACAGTCAGGGAAGCACCATAGCATCTCATGGGATCTCCTGAGTGTAGAGCAACCAGGAGCTGGAGAGGTAATCCTTTTCATGCAAACTGCATTTGTAGCCTGCATTCTAGCAGAATCCGAGTTCCAGGAACTCATTCAAGCAGCAATTTGTCCTCTTCAACCATCATACTCAACATCTGAGCACATAGCATTAACAACTTGGGATTTAATCCCTGTGATTTGTGGTCCTCTTTGACACTAGATGCTAAATTTATCCCTGCATTCCTTGGAAATTAGCCACCCTTCTGTAAGTTAGAAAGCCACCCCAAGCGCCAGGCAGGAGGAGACAGCAAATGCCCGCAGAGCAGAGGCGGCTCCGGCGGGTGAGCCCCGCCAAGGGCCTTGGAGCAGAGTTTTCCTGGAAGCCCCTCTTCAAATCAGGCTGAGGTTTCGCCTGCACCCAGGAGGCACTTCTTGTTCCAATAAGACTTTTGCGCTTCTTTCCACTTGGCAGTAGTGAGGAAAGCTAGGAGTAGGAAGGTATAGAGATGTTTCCAGACGTAAAATGTTCCTTCCATCATGTGGAGGCCTTCTTCCAAAATTTCCTGTTCCTTTGTAGAGAGAGTTCTGGTGTCTTTAGGAAAAGGCTTTACTTTTGTCCTGTCAAAGTCCTTAAGGAAGGGCAGAGATACTTTAGACAAGGTGATGGATATTATGTATGTGGATGCTTCCTCCAGCTTTGGGAGGGCTCTCAGATTTTATTTGTCCCTGTTTTTCTGTCTTATCTCCATATTTTCCTGTTTCTTCATCAGTCTGTGCTCCATCCTTTCCTCCTCATCTCTAAAAGGACAAAGCAGAAGAAGGGGCTGGAAGCAGTCACCTGTTAATTACTGTTTAAGGTTCTCTGGCACAGTGGCATGCCGACATGCTTTCCCTTCATTATCAGAAGCTGCAGCATAAGATCGCAAAGCAAGGAGCTAAGAGGGCAGAAAGCTGCTAGACCTTTAGCTGTCTGTGCATCAGTGGAACAAGACCAAATCTCTTGTGATCACCTGAATAAGCTTCTGATTACTTTGATGTGGAACTTAATGGCATGGGTTAAGTCTAAGATTAACAAAGTCTAAGTCTAATTAACAAATACATACAAGACAATCTTTATTCAGTCTCTGTTACCCTAATGCTGTTCTCAGCCTCTAGGCAAAGCCAGTTAATGAGATATAGTATAAGGTAAAGCTGTATGACTGTGCGCAATAACTCAAAGCCTTTCTTCATTCTGTTGTTACTCTCAGAAATTCTTTCTAGATGATGTGGCTATAAAAGCATCACTTTTTCTCCGTGGGATAAATAAAAACCACCCAGCAAGTACTGACCTGGCAGTAATCTGGCAATAAAACTGAATTCAAATCTTGATTTCTTAGGCTGACAGGGTCACTGATTGCCTGTTTTCTCCCTTCCCAAGATTTTCCTGGCTCAGAAGAGGCTTTAAATTAGTGTTTAAACTGAAAACATGTGCTGCTCATTAGCTCTGCTACTGGCACACCTGTGCTGTGCTCCTGTTTTTAACAGGCCTTTGCTCAGACCAGGCTCCTGGAGATCATTATATTTGCTGTTGTTGCAGTGACTAGAGGATTTCTCTACCGTTATTGGTATTTCTCTCCTTTAGTTTAAGGAGGTTAGAGGGGACTGACCTGATGAGCAGAAGAAAAGGTTTATTAACCTAAAAGATGGGGATAATGAATTGTTTGTGACTAGGTTAATGTTCAGGAACAGCTGTTCTTTTAAAATGGGCATCACCTATGAAAGATTTGTGAAAGTTTAACCAGGGGCTGGTTTTTTTTCTCAAGTTGCCTGGATTAAAGAAGGCTGCTTCATTTTATAGTTCTGAGTATGTCTGTGTTTTTTAGCTGGGCTTTTTGGCTTGAAGTATAGTTGCTAATAATTCAGGCTTGCCTATGGTATGATTGCTTATGCTTTGAAAGTAAGTTGGCATGTTTATCTCTTCTGTCTTCAGTGTTCTAAGTCAAGTGTGAAGCCTAGATATCCAGGCTGTGTAGTCAATGAATATGTAGTTCTAGATGTTGACTTACCCTGTCCTGAGGAAGATGTCTGACAGCTCTTGGTTATGTACAGTCTAGACAATGAACTTAAGTGAGATACCTTACTTACAGACAGTGAGGTCTGATGAACACAGTGTAAGGCACCTACATACTAACTGCAACTGAAGAACTAAAATTAGCTGTAAAAGGAAGGAAAAGGAGAAGTTGGTGAAAGTATCTAGCAGGTGATATCTCTGACTTCTGTCTATTCACTGAGGTAGGAGTGTGCTTGATGTAACTCACCTCTTCTCAAACGTGTTTTCTTTTAGGAGTGTGGGGAAGGGGGAAAGGAAGAATATCTTGATATAAAACTGTCTTTGGCTATTCCTTTTGGGGAATAGAAGGAATCTTTTAGTACCATAAATAAATGGAAGTTTTGTGTGTTAGTTCTGCCTGCCATTCAGCAGCAGTGCTTAATTTCTTCTGAATTATTGTTATGCTATATTTAGTTTCTCTCTTTCATGCCCACTTTTCTTCAAGGTGGTGAGAGGGAAGGATAAATACTTCAAGTTAATAAAGTTTCTTTCTTTTTCTTCCTCCAGGTACTTCTTGAATTTTTAAAATTGAGTTTCCTAAAACATTCAGGAAAAAGGTTAGCATCAGCAAAACTTGCCATCAGGATGGAACTCTTAGGGCTTGCAGGGTCTGTGGAAGTAGGTGGCCAGTATAGTTTAGAATGGGAATCATAAACCAGTGCTTCCAGTGAAAGGTTATACCATAAGGTCAGATATTTTATTAATTCCTCAAGAACCTACAGAGAAAATAACCATAAGAATCAGACATGATCTGGTGCAATTACTTTGCCGTACAGAAAATCTATTGGTCTTCATGTAATGCTAGAGTAGTTGCAAGGGCTGGAGGTAAGACTGTTCAAAGTAACTGTATGGAGAGACAAGGCACAGTGTTCTATAAAGATATGAATACTTACCTGAAATCAGTTACTCTGAAAAACCTGGTTCTAGGTGTCTGAAGTCCTACACGTCTTATTTTTTCTTTTCCTCAGTTCTATGTCTGTAAAATGGGATAAATATTTTTTCATCTCATGAGTTTTTGTAGCCATTATTATTTTTTGTGAAGTACTTGGATGCCAGAATAATGACAGCTATAGAAAAATCTATTAAGGGAATTAATAATTCTGTCTTCATAGCAGAGCCTGAACAGCAGGTAGTAAATAAAGTTTGAGATCACAAAATGAGTGATGAATAGGAAGCAAAATATTGACTAGTCAACCAGGAAGCAATTGCTGTCCTTTCTGAGTTTCTGATTTAAGCAGGGATCTTGTGGAAAACARGTAGTTTCTAATTAAAAATGGAGTCATAACATACATACAGAAAGGAACTAAATAAGGATTAACAGCTGTCTGGCATTTTTGAAGTTCTGAATGCTTCTCTTTGTGATCCTATGTCCTATATGGAGAGTGTGTGGGATTAGATATAATAATTGACTTCTCCATTTCGGTAATATGCTGCAGTGAGAAAATAAAATTTAAAAGAAGTGTTAAATCATCTGGGGAGAGGGGAGGAAAGACAGATATTGCACGTGGCTTGAAGTACAAATCTGTTTACATCAAGCAAATAATTTTTGCAAAGAATACTCTCATTGCTGCAGTTCCATATTGCCCTGTTGCATAGCTCTTGGATCTGAAAGCAGTCAGGAAAGCATAGTTTGACAGAGTGGAACAATACTGTGACAACAACAAGATCAGGTGCCTTTGTTCAAACTCCTGGAAAGTGACTGATTGATAAGTAGCATGAGCAATCTGCTGCTAGGAGTTCACTCACATCTGTCTGTGGCAACAAAAACACAGCTGTTCAGCTCTCGCTAGGGTAGTGGTTCCTTGGCAAGTCTTGTTTGTGTGGTGTTGTAACAGATCTGTGCAAATCATGACTTCAGGTTTTATAGGTATTATTTAGTCTCTTTAGTTATAATTCAGAGATGTATTTTGAATATCTCTTCATTCTTCTATTCTGTTCCTGTGTATCTGAGGATATGTACATTTCCATCCCTCTTTCTCTGCCTGCTGTTTTTTCTCTTCTCTTATTCTCACTGTGCTCGTTCTGTACTTGTTCACCCTCTGTGTTATCATTAAAATTTCCAGAACAACTTGTGCTATGGCTGAACCTTATGTGACGTTCAGCCTGTTTATCTGCATCCACAGCCTTCAACGCAAGAAACAAGCTGTGTAACGAACAAAGCCTGAGTTGGTTCTGTTCCACAGCATGGCTTTGGATTGCTTTGTAGGTAGGTTAGGTACAGCTCTACCAAGTCTGCCATCAGGTATGGTGTCTTGCAGAGACGTTACATAGGAGATGTAGTTGAGACGAGTTGGCTGAATGATCCTTTTTAATGTGTCTGATGTCACGAGGAACAACAGGAAGGGTGCCTGTGGTGCATAAATTCAATTACCTTGAGATCAGGTGGTCACGCAGCAATGAAGCACAGATGATTTATGGGCACAAATATATATGTAGAATGGGACCTACCAAATACTGTTCTTGAGCTTTCTTCTATGCCTATAGTCTACCAAACAGTACAGGCATTGCCACCAGGAATGAACAGGGAAAAAAAAAAAATATGGAGAAGTGTGTTGTGGCTTAACCCCAGCCAGCAACTAAGACCACACAGCCGGTCGCTCACTCCCCTGCTGGTGGGATGGGGGAGAGAATCAGAAGGGTGAAAGTGAGAAAACTTGTGGGTTGAGATAAAGACAGTTTAATAGGGAAAGCAAAAGCCGTGCACGCAAGCAAAGCAAAACAAGGAATTCATTCACTACTTYCCAYGGGCAGGCAGGTGTTCAGCCATCTCCAGGAAAGCAGGGCTCAATCACTTATAACGGTTACTTGGGAAGACAAACACCATCACTCCAAATGTCCCCCCTCTTCCTTCTTCTTCCCCCAGCTTTGTATGCTGAGCATGATATCATATGGTATGGAATATCCCTTTGGTCAGTTGGGGTCAGCTGTCCTGGCTGTGTCCCCTTCCAGCTTCTTGTGCACCCCCAGCCTACTCGCTGGTGGGGTGGTGTGAGAAGCAGAGAAGGCCTTGGCTCTGTKTAAGCACTGCYCAGCAGTAGCGAAAACATCTCTGTGTTATCAACACTGTTTCCAGCACAAATCCAAAACATAGTCCCATAGTAGCTACTATGAAGAAAATTAACTCTATCCCAGCCAAAACCAGMACAAAGTTATTACATTTTTATAATCCAGATAGGTAGGTGATGAGAGGGTTAGGAAAGAAAAAGCTTGTTACCAAGATGGCTCTAATTGTGAACCTTCATTCACTGTTCCCTTTGTATAGAAAAGTGACATCTATGCATATTGCTAGAGGCTCTCAAGAATCCAAGCTCTATTTCTCCCTGGCAGTCAGAATTGTTCCTGGCCTTTGTTCCCAGTGATGAGTTTTCAGTTATGACTTTAGATTTAACGTGTAATCCTTCTGCAGTAACTATACACCTGAAAATGTTACTGAGACTATAAAATGAAATATTAGAGCAATAGGAAAAAAAAGAGACACATATTTTATTTCAATGAATCGTTTAATTGGGTATTTGTCTAGATATGTGATTTATCAGGGGTAACTAGAATTTTTCAAGTAGCTTAACTGTTAGTTCCCATTTTATTCTTTGGGCAGGGAAATGAACTGAATTTGGCAAACTCTAACTTGTCACTAAATCTCTTGCTCCTGCTTCCTGAAGTACCTATTCAGGTCTCATCTTCCCTTTCAAAAATACATCTGATGCTCACTTTAACCATTATTCTGCTCCCTGTTGCTGTCTGAAACAGCAAATCTTGTTAATCTTCATGTATGTATGGGAGGCCACATGATGCCTCAGAAACCTTTCTAGATTTATAATGGGTCTTTCTGGGTCTTCTGCTGCTCCAACTCACTGCATTCTAAATATCCAAAACTGTGTTGGCATTAGTACTGTAACAAAGACTTTGAAGGCTATTATATGCAGGCACGTTTTTTGAAAGTAGCAGGTTAATTTCAAGGCTCAGCTTGAGTCACCTTAAAAGACCACACTTTCAAAGCAGACTTCTTGTGAGTCTAGTGAAAATTCATGCATTTTCAGCTAAACACCTAAGAATTACCAGCTGGTTTTTAAATTGCTTACATAAAATTGTCTACAAAAATTTAGATCGTATATTTGTAAGATCTACAAATGATGAGCTCACAGTTTCAGGAATTGGGTGTATACATAGCATAAAGTGACCAGAGAATGATTTTCAGTGTAATAAACTATATGGAAGGTGAAAGAGAAGGGAGGATTATAGATTTTTTTATTTTATTTTATTTTATTTTATTTTTTTTAAAGAAAGAGAGATGAAGAGGCAGAAAACTATGTACCTAGCTGAAGGGGGAAAAGGTTGACATGGGAAACTTGTGAGTGCGTTCATTCTGCATGTTTATACTGCTGTTGAGAGAAATGGGACTTCGAGTATGTGTCAGTAAATAAATTAATTACTCTGAGAATAACCCTGTTAATTTTTTTCCACAATTTCCAAACCAAATGGAAACAACCCAAAAGCCTAACATTTTTGTAGCAAAGGGTAATTACTAGAAATAAACAGTATGCAAAAGAACAGTAAAGTTGCTAAGCCAAGAAGTAAAAGGCCAGAAAACTCTAAAAAGTGGTGTTGCATTATGCAAATAATCATAATTCTCTCCGAATATGTGTATACATTATGATACAGTCTATGATAATATCAGAACTAGTGTTGTTGGGTTCTTTTTATTTTTCCATTGGATAGATTTTTATTTTCTGCACAGATGTGCAGAGATGCTAAAGACTGTCAGCTGCACACTTGAACAGACTTTTATCTGAATGAGAAAAATAAATAGTTGCACCCATTTCATTCTTAGACATGACTGATTTTTGGCTTAAGCTTGCTAAAAATACCTTTTCTGAGGCACATTGCCAACATGGAAAATTTCACCAGAACAATGGAAATGTTAGCATAGCTAAAAAACAAACTGAAAATGGGATACAAGTATTGTCTAGTGAACCTCATTAAGAGGACAGATAGCATGCTAGCTATMTATATTGGAAACAGAGAAATGCAGATATTGGCACCATAATGAAACTAACTGTAGAAGCCAAAGGTAATGCAATAAGTAGTTTCTAACTGGATTAGACCAACCAGAAATAACAAACAGATTGTTTCAGTGAAGATTTTAACTGATGCTACCTATCCAGTGTTACTAAGCCCTTACTACAAACAACGTACAACAGCATCCTAGTGGTGGATATATAGAGAATTACTGGTTTCTTCTTCAGGTGCTCTCTAAGAAGCTGCACTCCTTTCTATTCTGTCCAGTTTTCTAAACTTAAATTCAAATCAATAACAGCTTTAGCTCAAATATCTTTCCTGGACATCCAAACAAGAGATTAGTGAAGCACCTTCTTTTATGTGAAAACAACCAATCAACTGAAATGCAGAGCTGGAGTAAGGAGCTGCCAGAAAAGACTGTATCAAAGAAATAACCTATCACTATAGGTYGACTAATGATTGGTCACTTGGTTCCATACCACCCTCAATATTAAATGTGCTTAGAGGCAAGGAAGAAAAGCTTAATCTGAATCCAGATGCAGAGTTTAATTCTAAATACCATGTAGTCCATCATTGTTTGTACTTCTGTGCATGAAAGAGGAGAGCTTAGAACAGGTAGTGTCAGCCGCTGCTTGCTGGATAGCAAAGCAGGATATTTGGCATATGTCATCTCAGTTTCTCTTAGCCAAGACCTTTCCCTTTCCTGGAGCAGGGAAGATATCCTCATAGCATCTCAAAAGCCCCTCCCTCACTAGCAGTATGAATATCCCTTGTGTCAATGTAACTAAGTTTTTGAGCAGTTTTGGTAGGACATGATTTTGAGTTGGCCTCCACTAGTTTTGAATCGTTCTTAATTCTGATTTTTTTTTTTTATTTCCTTTTATGCACCCACTCAGATTTTTCCTTCTGCTAAGAAAACAGTTCCTTTTTACTGTTAATCCAAAGGTAAAATGATAAACTAATCTGTGTGTTAAGATGATAATTTTGAGGGGGTTTTGTTTTTTCCTTTCATTTGTTCTTTCTTTCTCTGCTTGACAAAACCTCAACTTTGAACACCAATCTCGTATTCTGAAATGGATGGTTGTTATACCAGATTTCAAACAGACGACACAGAAGACTTGAGTTATACAGGAATCATTGAGGAAGCTGATCGAATTGTGAAGGACACTCACATTCCTTTGTTTGAAAGTTTTGCAGGATTCTTYAGTTGTTTTAAGAGCTGTAACAACCTGAGGCTGGCTTGAAGACTATATTTGAAGGAAGACTCTTAAAATAATCAGAACTCATGTTTATGAAAGTTACTTTGATATCAGGATATTATTCATGCTTCAGCAACAGAAGAGATCAGTCGTGACTAACCTTTTGGATATKCATTATAGCTTTTAACTGTGCTGATGTTTTATTTTTCAATCCCTGAGCATTCTGGTGCCTGGGATTGGGGCAAGCAGTGGCTACCACTTCAGTGGAGATTGATCTGACTCACAGGAATACCCTTTCCTGATGTTTTGTTTTCCTATTGGTTAGCTATTATTAAAGTTAACTAGGCAAGAATAGAAAACCAATAGGAAAACCCAGCTAGAAGTCATTTTTTCTTTGTCAGATCAAATTCCTCTGGTTAGAGATTCAGGCAGCAATTGTATGTCCCATACCTGCTGCTATTTYTCCTTTGCTGGCTAATGAATCCCTGCAAAGAGGCAGTAGCAAATTAATTGATTTCCTGCATGTGTCCCAGGCTTTGCTATTGGATTTAGAATGAAACTATATAAAAAGGGGCAGARAGGAGGTTGGTTGGTTGCTTTTCTTGATTGCTGTTTTGTTTTTTTTGTTAAATGTTTGATTTATTAAAGTTTTAATTGTTCCCATTAGGTATTTCATTTTTAGATAGGTGCATAGCATATTTACACAACTCAAGAGGGTAAATTGGAGGAGGGGTGATATTCTTTAGTTCCTACAAAATTTTCARGGATGGGTCAATTGATAGCTGATAATAAAATTTTAATTGCAGTAGTACTTAAGATTAAGATAAAATAATAAGCACTAACATGAAATGTATTGAGGCTCTTTACATAATTATATCTTTGCAAGGATTTACTAAGGAGATCATAGACTCATAGAATCATTAAGGGTTGGACTCCATGATCCTAGAGGTCTTTTCCAACATCAACCCAGCACTCATGCCCACTAAACCATGTCCTAAAGTACCACATCCACACGTTTTTTGAATGTCTCCAGTGTTGATGACTCCACCACTTCCCTGGGCAGCCTGTTCCAATGCTTGACTACCCTTTTGGTGAAGAAACTTTTCCTAATATCCAATCTAAACCTCCCCTGGCACAAGTTGAGGCCATTTCCTCTTGTCCTATCACTTGGAGAAGGGACCAACTCCCACCTCGCTGCAGCTTCCTTTCAGGTAGTTGTAGAGAGTGATAAGGTCTCCCTCATCCTCCTTTTCTCCAGGCTAAACAACCCCAGCTCCCTCAGCTGCTCCTCATAAGACTTGTTCTCCAGACCCTTCACCAGCCTCGTTGCCCTTCTCTGGACACRCTCCAGCACCTCAATGTCCTTCTTGTAGTGAGGGGCCCAAAAATGAACACAGTATTCGAGGTGCGGCCTCACCAGTGCTGAGTAGAGGGGCACGATCACCTCCCTCCGCCTACTGGCCACACTATTTCTGATACAGGCCAGGATGCTGTTGGCCTTCTTGGCCACCTGGGCACACTGCTGGCTCATGTTCAGCTGGCTGTCAACCAGCACCCCCAGGTTCTTTTCTACCGGGCAGCTTTCCAGCCACTCTTCCTCAAGCCTGTAGCGTTGCCCAGGGTTGTTGTGACCCAAGTGCAGGACCTGGCACTTGGCCTTGTTGAACCTCATACAGTTAGCCTTGGCCTATCGATCCAGCCTGTCCAGATCCCTCTGCAGAGCCTTCCTACCCTCAGGCAGATCAACACTCCCRCCCAACTTGGTGTCMTCTGCRAACTTACTAAGGGTGCACTTGATCCCCTYGTCCAGRTCATTGATAAAGATGTTAAACAAGACMGGCCCCAAAACTGAGCCCTGKGGAATATTTCTTGTGACTGTCCGCCAACTGGATTTGACTCCATTCACCACAACTCTCTGGGCCTGGCCGTCYAGCCAGTTTCTTACCCAGTGAAGAGTACACCCGTCTAAGCCATGAGCCGCCAGCTTCTCCTGGAGAATGCTGTGGGAGACAGTGTCAAAGGCTTTACTAAAGTCCAGGTAGACCACATCCACAGCCTTGCCCTCATCCACTAGGCGGGTCACCCAGTCACAGAAGGAGATCAGGTTGGTCAAGCAGGACCTGCCTTTCATGAACCCGTGCTGGCTGGGTCCGATTTCCTGGTTGTCCCACACCTGCCTTGCGAGTGCCCTCAAGATGAACCGCTCCATGATCTTCCCCGGTACCGAGGTCAGGCTGACAGGCCTGTAGTTCCCCGGATCCTCCTTCTGGCCCTTCTTGTAGATGGGCGTCACATTGGCAAGCMTCCAGTCATCCRGGACCTYCCCYGTTAACCAGGACCGGTGATAAATGTGGAGAGTGGTTTGGCAAGCTCCTCTGCCAGCTCCCTCAGTACTCTYGGGTGGATCCCATCTGGCCCCATASACTTRTGTGTGTCCAGCTGGCATAGCAGGTCGTTAACTGCTTCCTCTTGGATTATGGGGGGTTTATTCTGCTCCCCGTCCCTGTCTTCCAGCTCAGGGGGGTGAATACCCTGAGGGTCACTGGTCTGAATATTAAAGACTGAGGCAAAGAAGGCATTAAGTACCTCAGCCTTTTCCTCATCCTCAGTGGCAATGTTTCCCCCCGCAACCAATAAAGGATGGAGATTCTCCTTGGCCCTCTTTTTGTCGTTAACRTATTTGTAAAAACATTTTTTGTTGTCCCTGACGACAGTGGCCAGATTGAGTTCCAGCTGGGCTTCTGCCTTTCTAATTTCCTCTCTGCACAACCTAATGAGATCCCTGTACTCTTCCTGAGTCACCCACCCCTTCTTCCAACAGCGATAGACTCTCCTTTTTTCCTAAGTCCCAGCAAAAAGCTCCTTGTTTAGCCAGGCCGGTCRTCTTCCCCGCCAGCTCCTCTYGTGGCAYGTGGGGACAGCCTGCTCCTGCGCCTTTAAGACTTCCTGCTTGAAGAACATCCAGCCTTCCTGGGCCCCTTTGCCCTTCAGGTCCGCCTCCTAAGTGACTCTCTCAACCAGAGTCGTGAACAGGCCAAAGTCCACCCTCCGGAAGTCCATGGTAGCGGTCTTGCTGGCCCCTCTCCTTACTTCACYAAGATTTGAGAATTCTATCATGTCATGGTTGCTGAGCCCCAGATGGCCTCYGACCACCAYATGTCCCACCAGTCCTTCTCTGTTGGTAAACAGCAGGTCGAGCRAGGCACCTCCCCTGGTAGTCTCGCTTACCAGCTGYKTCAGGAAGTTATCTTCCACACACTCCAGGAACCTCCTCGACTGTTTCCTCTTTGCCGTGTGGTATTTCCAGCAGACGTCGGGCAAGTTGAAGTCCCCCACRAGGACAAGGGCTAGCAATCGCAAGACTTCTGCCAGCCGCTTGTAGAACGCTTCATCGGCCTCTTCATCCTGGTTGGGTGGTCTATAACAGACTCTCAGCAGGATATCTGCCTCGCTGGCCTTCCTCCTTATCCTTACCTATAAGCACTCAACCCGATCATCACAAACGTCGAGCTCCGTGCAATTGAAACACTCCCTGACATACAAAGCCACCCCACCACTTCTCCTTCCTCGCCTGTCCCTTCTGAAGAGCTTGTAGCCATCCATCGCAGCACTCCAGTCATGAGAGTCGTCCCACCATGTTCCCGTGATGGCGACCAAGTCGTAGCTGTCGTGCTGCACAATGGTTTCCAGCTCCTCCTGTTTGCTGCCCATGCTGCGTGCATTGGTGTAGACAGTATTCTCTTGACATTGGTATAGATAGTATTCTCTTGACACAATCGTGTTGKATTTGTTTGCAGGCATGATCAAAATGGGAACAATACTGTCTTTTTTAATTTGCTATTTTATATCGATAGATTATGCCTTAGAGCATTGATATGTGTTATGCCTTAATGAGGATGTAGTGTCTGCTGGCCAGAAAGGGAACAAAGAGTTTTGACTTGGGAGATTTTTGGCTTCCAGCTGTGTCACTGACTCAAGCACACTATTGCTGCTTTAAAAAAAAAAAAAAAAAAGAAAAACAAACTAAAAAAAAAACCAAMCAAACAAAAGAAAGTCAAAAAACAACCAAACAACCTAGCTCTAGCTACTACGTAGTCATCCATCCTACTCATTTTGTTACCCCACATTGTGTGCTTTAGTCCTTTCCCCTCTTCCCAATTCAGATAGGGCTTTTAATTTTAGGATGAGCTTTGGATCAGTTACCCCTTAAAAGGGAATCTAATAGGAACCTATGTATCACTGGCAATTCTCATACTTACTAGTGGGTTCTTCTTCCTGTCTAGTAGAAACTGCATTCCTAGTGTCGCTTCTAAGCCTGTTCCTTCCTGCAGGTTTTCAGTCTGCAGGTAAAATGTAGAAGACTCAGAGAAGTTATTTTGTTCTCTTTCAAAAGTTTTGTTTCAACTCTCATCTCTGTTTTAGAAACATATTAAAGGAGATAACTTAGTTTGTGAGATGTTCTGATCTTAATTCTTTTTCAAATCCTGAAAAAGGTTTTAATGTTACAGACAATGTTTATAAGGATGTTTTAATTAAACAAAATCATATTTCTTTACATTAGAAAACGGTTTATGTCCTCCTTATAAAGAAGAAATAGAAAACATAGAAAAAGTGTGTTAATTATACTGTAACTGAAAGAATTCATCACAAGATGAGTATGTTGATCCATATCAGAGATGTCCTTTAGTCTGTCTGCCCATAGCATAGCAGTTTTCCGTAACCACACTGACACCTTTGTTTCTACTTACAAAACTTAAATGAGGTAAAAGATGGCATTTCTGGTTGCTGTTTGATGTCTTTAGCACATGTATCATAGCAACTGCTGCTCTGTTTGATTCTGCAGTTTTCTATTCCAGTGGAAAAACTGTGGGAGACATTAGCTAGCTTAGAATAGAAAGGCGTAGCAGAGAAATAGGCAAAGTGAGAGGTATAATAGCATTTGTAGCAAGCTACAACAGCCTTGTATGGGGAAAAAAAAAGTGATAAATATGAAATGGAGAAAGAAGATAAAAAGGTGGGTGTACAATAGTTTCTGGATCCTGGGAAGTGAGAAAATCAAATGAGCAAGTCGGTGGAGTGAGCTGYGCTCAGAAAACCAAACTACAATGAATGGGGCAAGGACTAGGACTGTGATGGAGTGGAAAAAGAGAGAGGACTTTCACTTTACTGTCCTTTGCCACCATGGCTTTGTTAATAGTCTGCAAGTAGGAACAAATATTGGGAAGGGGTAGCAAATAGACAGATGGTAATGAGAAAAGAGTCAGGAACATGAAAAAAAATCAGATTSTTTGCATGTGTTTGTTACAGGTTACAGGTTTAATATCTGCTATAGTGCTCARTTCTTAGTGTTACAAAGCCGTCTTTCTAGGGCTGTTGAATGCAGGTGCTGTATAGGTTATTCCTGATACGCTGCAGTTATGTGTTCCACAGTTACACAAAGGCCTGATTTACCTTTTAAGCATCTCTGCAATAGGATCTGTTCATTGAAGCAAAACATAGCRTCCATTCTCTTTGTTAAGTCAGGATACAATAGTAACTAGTCAGGTTTTTTAGAACAAAACAGAAAAGGGAGTACATAATCAATTGTTCTATTTATTTTGATTTTTGGTAGGAGTTGTAGAGCACTCAGGGTGTTCAAAAATTATATCCTCCTACATTTGTCCCAGCAATGGCTACTCACAACAGGCAGAGATCATAACACTGACCCACAGAAGAGAGGACATTTAAAAGTATCTGTGTACTACTTGGCTATTTAAAATTATTGTTTTATATTGACCACCTGTTCTTATTGATTCTCCCACAGTCAGGCTTCTCATTCTCTTGTATGTAGTGACGAATATGCAATGATCAGCACTTTTTTGCTTGTTTGTTTAAATATATATATTTTCAAAGGTATGTTCTCAAAATAAACCCTTTCAATGTTTGTTTGGGTTTTTTTAAAATTTTAGGGAGGCTAATAGAAGAACTATCAAACCTGTTGACTTGCTTAAAAGCTTCATTTTACCACTGAAGCCAGGCTTTTAGTGGAGGAAAGTTTTAACAAAGTTAGTTCAGATAATTTTAATAAAACTTCTGTGTCATTTTTTTCTTTTCCTTTTTTTAAGTCACCAAAGCAATGAAATAAGATGGAAAATAGAAGAATAGAGTGGAAAGTAGAGTTGTTTCAAACTCATGAATTGGCTTTGAAATCTTAAATATTAATTAATTCCCCTTTCTATCCCCACTGTACTTCTATTTTAGCCAACTCCTTCACAAGCCTTCTGTGGAGAATCAGAACACAGTCTTCATCGTATCTGCCCCAGACTTTATAAACTTTCTTCTAGACTACTGAAGTATGCTACTTAAAGCTACCTTTTGGAAATAACAGGATAACTTAATCTGTGGGGTTCTGGAGGGAAAAAACCCTTTGTCTTTTTCTTGAAAGCAAGCTGCAGGGACTAACTTGAACTAATTATTGGATTTTCTGTAGGCATGTCTGTATGGTTAAATCACTGCCTAGCTGTACTGTTAAGCCAGCAAGCCTAGGCTATGTTAAATTTAATTCTTCGGAAAACTCTAAAACCTGGGAAAAGTCTGTCCTCCCTAATGTGCTTGAGGTCTCTTTTTTTATTCAGCATGGTGTGCCGTGTAAAACATTGGACTGGGAGGCAGAAATGGATTCCTGGGTGCAATAAGAAACATGAGCAAGAGTAGTTTCTTGAATAGTGTCTCTGCTATAATTTGCAGCTAGTCCTTTTCCATAAAAATCACTGCTACAGATGCTTTCAAAGAATTCTAAGTAAATGGCTGCTGGAGTAGACAAGTGTTCACCCAGTCAGATACAACTGATGGATGACTGAACAAGCTGTTTCTTATTGCTACTGTGTTGTCAGTTGCCATCTCCAGCTGAGATGCTGTTCATGGCTGCTTGATAATTTGCACACTACAGCAGCAGGTAAGGATGCTTACAAGTTAAAACTCGGGATCAGGCCCAAGACAAAGGTGTCGTAGGCACATTCGGTGTGATCTGATTACTGACGTAGCTTGAAGTACTTCAGATAACGTACTGTGTTCATATATATACTTAAGTTGATATGAGATAATAACCAGGGCTCTTGAGTTGGCTTACTTGTTTTTCTCTAGTATCTTTAAATACAGAAAATCAATGTGAACATCACGAGGTATAGGATGCTATGGCTATCTCGGTCAGCAGTTTCATCATAAATATTCAATACAGGGTGCAGGTTGCTGCTCAAGTCTTAATGCGAAATCTCTTCYGTCTGGATACCCAGTTAAGGTTAGTTGAAGTCCATAAAGCTGTTCTCCCAAGACATAAGGAAGAGAACAAAGTGTGCAGCTTTTTAACATCAAAACCTTGGCATCGTCCAGGGAGAAACATAGTTGATGACTTCCTTTAATCTTGTTTTCTTTTTATGATCTTGCATATCTCTCACCTATTGGTGGTTATCTTAAGAGAATAATCTAAATCACCCCATCAAAAGAGAAATTAAAAAGTATTAGTCCACAAAGATTWAAAAAAAAAAAAAAATAATAAAAAAATCTCAAGTTGCAGGCAGGAGACCCCCAGCAGAGCAGGGCTTACCCAGTTTGTTACAAAGCGCAGCATGTATAGTGACTGATCCAAGGGGCAGATTTTGTATTTGTCAACACAATGCAAGGATCCCCCAGTACCAAGTGAACAGGTTTGTGCTCTTTAGTTGGGATTTGCTGAATTTAAGCAAATTAGGGAAACAGAGAGGCTCTTTCAGGAAAGAAAGACAAGAAAGCTGCAGGATAGCTTCACCTCTGTTACGGAAGTCCCTGTACTACAGAAAAGTCTCCAAGATGAAGAACACTCTACTAACAAAGGAGTCTTTTRGATGAGATCCATGCTCCAGCTGAGATCAGTGTCCTCTTGTACTGAAGATACAGCAGGTGGKCATAAGTAAGAAGAAGCAGGTGGTAGTAAGGGGAAATTCAGTGGTACATAGATACATGGGCTTTTTTGACACCCAGTAGGACTGCAATGGTAAGTTGTGTGCTAGGCACAAAAGTAATGGGCATGAGAAGATGTCTRTTCAGGAACATGGGGGAACAGACAGTAATTATGATCTGTGTTGGTACCAGCAACATAGGCATCACAAAGATGTAGGAAAGGTGTTTAGGAGTCTAACTTGACTGCTTAGCAGACACCAGGGCCCAGGACCTCCATATAATCATCCATGTTTTTATCCCAAGTGCCAGGCAGAGGTTTGAAGTCTCAATGTGTGGAGGAGGCAAATGATATCAAGATGAGCACATGATATAAAGGTGAGATTTAGTTATATTAGGAACTGAGGAAAGTTTCTGGACAAGAGGAAATTGTATAGGAAGGATGGGCTACATCTTAATCATAATGGAATCAGGCTGATGGCACTGAATTAGAAAGGTTACAGAGGAATATTGAAACTTAGAAATTGGGGGGAGCTTAGAGGCACAGAAGATCACCTGGTTTAAACTGATATGAGGAATGTCCAATGCACTCCTGAAAATACTGAAAGAAATAAACAGCACACAAAAAATAAAGGAGGTAAATTAGCTCACATATAATGCCAATTGATTCATATGTGCAGTATTAAGTGATGGAGTGAGTGTAAAAACTTTGAAGTATTTTTATACCAGCCTAAATTCTGAAAAGATAGGAGAATTAGAACATATGGCATTAAGTGACACCTGCAAGCAGGCATTTCAGAAGGAGGAAATTCAATGGGACATGATGTTACCAGGCTACCAACTTTACAGGAATCAAAGTAGTTTACATTGACGGGAGGGTGAAAAGAATGGCTCTGTGTGTGTAGAATTGTGTCAAGTGTAACGGGACAAGTTTTAAAGGAAARGAGAAGTACTATGGAAACCTTGTGGGTAGAATTCCCTGGTTCTAATAATAAGATTTTATTGATTATACTGTTAACACCATAGTTAGGAAAGATAATGATCACAGAGTTAAACAAAATCAATCAAATTGCAATTTTAAGACAGGTAGCAATAGTGTGAAATTTCACCTACCACATACAGGTCAATTCCATTTTTAGGTGCTTCCAAGATAAACTGATAATTGGCTGCTTCCAAGATAAACTACTCAGRACAAGAAGAAAATATGCCATTCTGGTTGATGCCAGAATGAGTGCCAGACTGAGCGCTGCTCAACACCCAATTCTGAGCTGCTCTGTGGTAGTTACCGTAGTACAATTAGGTTTAATGTTGCAGCAGGAGGCAACAGGCAAAACAAATCTGGTGCATGCATATTCAATTTTAAGAGTTGGAACTATATGAAAATGAGAAAAATTATCAAAAGCAAACAACACCCCCTAAAAGAAGCAGTGCAAAAAAATCCCTTTTATTAGAAGACCAAGTATGTCACAGTTCAAACAGAAAACAAATGGAACTGAAAGGTCAACATTAAAAAAAAAAAAAAAAAGTGGTGGGAATGAAATCTCCAAGTGAGAAGAACAGGAAAGCCCACAAAATATGGCAGGTGCCATGCTTGAGCTCATATGAAGAAGTTCTTTTAATACTTCAAAAAGAGAGAACCAGGTAGGTAGCTGGTGGTATTGCTTGATGACAAAAAAGCCAGAGGTGCAACAGAGAAGTAAGATGAATTCTTTACACTTTGCTGCTGTAGGTATTGGAGAGATTCCCAGTGACCCATCCTTTTTAACAGACARAGCAGAGAAGGTAGCTCAATTTGAAGTAAATATATGGGTTATATTAGATCTGATAGACAAGTTGCATCAAGTAAGGCTAGAATGGTATTCACTGAATGAATTCAGATGTGAAATTACTGATCTTGGTCTGCAGCCCAACATTACAAATAGCCGCAATATCGGAGGAGTGGAATATTGCCACTGCAATCCTATCTGCAGAAGGGGCTCTAGAGGACATCCTGTCAGCTGCAGAGCAATGAGGCTGATGTATMTCTCTCGTAAGATGGCGGAATCTGTAATAACAAATATGAGCACATAGATAAATGCTGTCTGGGAGTCAACATGGTTTCTGTAGAGGGAGGACCTGCCTCACTAATGAGCTGTGTTACACTTCTGTGWAAGTGGTAGAAAGAATGTGGATAAAGGGAATCCAGTGGATATAAAGATGTCAATTACCATGGTGTGACTGACTAAACTCCTAGGGATGGAATGTGACTCAATGAATAAACCTCTATGATGGAAGAACGCTCAGTGGAGATCGGCAAGGGTGATGGGCCCATGAMGCCCAGAGAATGATGCAAAGAAGCTGATTTCTATCTTCACTCAAAAGAGACTGGAGGGTAGCTTTTGTTTTAGATGAACAACAGTTGAGTGGATTAACTGGAGGTGTAAATGTCTCTCTGAGTTAGCCAGACCACAATGAGGGGAGTGAGTACGTGGCTCAGCCCAACATAGAGAATAAAAACTATTGAAAGTATCTTGAAGAAAGCAACAATATTGAGCTGGTTTCAACCCACATATTCCTTCCCGGTGACTCGGGATGCCCAGTATTGTGACAGTAAGCATATTTTAGAGACAAGACRGGTAAAGGGAATTGCATTGGTATTTCGATTCAACTGTAAGTTGCAATTCCTATATTTTGCTAMGTGTAACTTACACGTGTATTGTGTTTTCAGTATATTTTGTATCACACTGCTAAATCAGAAACCCCRTGCAACGTTAAGTATCTTCAAGTAAGTGAATTTGGTATTAAACATCATACCTTCCGCACRTGGAATAYCTAAAAGAACCTGGTYAGAGTATATTGAATGTGTGACACATGGCTTTGGGGGAAGGGCTTTCTTGTACTGGTTGAAGGAGAGGAAGGGTAGGGCTTAGCAATCACTTTTTCAGGATAAGGGAGGGGAGAACGGGACAGCAGTGGAGTCCTGCAGGGTTAGTGATGGGATTGGTTTTATTTTACTTCAGTAGTGACCTAGAAAAGAGAATGAACAGTGAAACTTCCAAGCTTGCAGATGATATACATTAACCGCTGAAGTAAGCCAAAAAGTGTGCTAATGGTAAGGAAGTCTAAAAGAAGCTTATAAAACTGAGGAAAAAAGCAGCAGATGAGCTTCCACCTAGATAATTAATGTAGGCAATTTAACTCAGGGGAGAATGATCTGAAGCATGTCTAAATGATGCCAAACTCAAAACCTGAAGTTATAACACAGCAAGGAGATTTTGAACTGACAGTTCTGTGAAATGTTTTATTCAGTGTACCGTCTGCTACCCTTACAACAGTGCTCAATATTGGGGTGTTTTGAGGCAACGGAAGGGACGACAGAAAGTGGCCAGGCCTGCATGATCTTCCTAATTAGTATGTCCATTTTGGAGGCAGAAGCTGGGCTAGATGCTCACTAGGATGTGCCTTTGTTTACTATGTTTTTGATTACATTCAGATAATGTGCAGTGTTAGGCAGTAACTGAAGACTGATGGTAGTCTCCTTATGCAGTGGCAGAAGTCCAAACTTTGCAATGCTGTTCCTTCATATCTTGGATGATGAGGTGGTGGAACATGGTTGTTACATCTGAACTAAAAGCCATGCACCAGCACAAAATGTGGGCTCACCCTGACAATTGTTTTATAACAGCATAAAATGAGTTCCCATTTGTTATCTGAACCATAATGATTAACCAAATGTTCCTAGTACATTCTAAATGTACTTATTTAAATCTGAATAAAAGATCATTTGTACACTTCTTTGGGCAAAGAGCATGCATGCTTTCCAGTTATTGCAGTTGGCTTAATGAGTGGCTACTCAGTGTGTACTAAGCCCTCGGTACCAAGCTGCTTCTCTGGATTAATAATCTTTGTGATATTTCATTAATATTCATTGTTAATTAACACTTATGRAACAGAGAAGGAAATGTGCAGTCTAGCATGGGTTTTTTCATCATTCAAGTTCATTAATTAAACATCATGCTTTTTCAACTATTTTTCGTAATATACTCTACCTATGAAGAAAAATACATGGGAGATTTAATCTCATAGTTGATAAACAGCCTGATAAAAGTAAAAGTTTTGTTAAAACATCCTAAACAACTGTTCATATCCTCTCCATTGTGACAGATCTTTAAGAATTTCCCTGTCTGCTATTCTACTAAGCTGTTGCACAATATCACTTTTTTTTTTTTTTCTTGCATTTATGTCATTTTAATGTTGCTGTATTTGTCAAGGTCTAAGGGATATATTGTGGCAAAGTTTGAAGAGAAAGATTATTATCTTCTGTTGGACCAGCTAACATAGCCAGAAAAAGCAAGCTTTCATGTACGCTAGTTCTTCCTGCCATAGGAAATCWTATTAGTATTTACAACACTTTTCACCAAAGGTTTTTTATCTACACTTGTGTGAAGTACTCAACAGAGGAATGGAGAAAACAAACAAAAACCCAACACCCACTCCCCACCCCTCCCCCCCAAAATCCCCTAGATTATCAGTTAAAAACATTTCCTTGCCCCAAAACTATTTTTCTCTTATGTGAATATTAGTTTCATTTTAAAAAAACTTCTAAAAAATTTAAATCGGAGCATTTACAGTTCTTATTGAAGATGAATCAGTAAAGTTATCTGGAAAGAAAAAAGATACAGAGGAAAGAATATTGAGAAAATGCCCTAAATTATGATACAGTATCTATCTTCAAATGTGTGTTAGAATAGAATGGAACATTTCAGTTGGAAGGGACCTATAACAATCATCTAGTCCAACTACCTGAACACTTCAGGGCTGACCAAAAGTTAAAGCATGTTATTACGGGCATTGTCCAAATGCCTTTTAAACACTGACAGGCTTGTGGCATTGACCACCTCTTTAGGAAGCCTGCTCCAGTGTTTGACCACCCCCTTGGTAAAGAAATGCTTCCCAATGTCCAGTCTGGCGCAGCTTTGAACCATTCCCACGTGTCCTGTCACTGGATACCAGGRAGAAGAGATCAGTGCCTCCCTCTCCACTTTCCCTCCTCAGGAAGCTGGAGAAAGCAATGAGGTTGCCCTTCAGCCTCCTTTTCTCAAACTAGATGAGTCCAAAGTCCTCAGCTGCTCCTCATAGGACATTCCTTCCAGCCCTTTCACAAGCTTTGTTGCCCTCCTCTGGACTCATTCAAGGACCTTCACATTATTCTTATATGATGGGGCCCAGAACTGCACACAGTACTCAAGGTGGGGCYGCACCAACATTGAATACAGCGGGATAATCACCTCTTTTGACCGGCTGGTTATACTGTGTTTGATGCACCCCAGGATGCGGTTTGCCCTCTGGGCTGCCAGGGCACGCTGCTGACTCCTGTTGAGCCTGCTGTTGACCAGCACCCCCAGATCCCTTCTGCAGGGCTTCTCTCCAGCCACTCCTCTCCCAATTTATACTTGTGCCTGCCGTTGCTCCATCCTACATGCAGAATCCGGCATTTGAACTTGTTAAATTTCATCCTATTAGTCATAGCCCAATGCAAGGCCTGCTGTCCCTCAAAAGAGTCAACAGCACCTCCCAGTTTGGTATTATCAGCAAACTTGCTAATGGTACATTCAACTCCTGCACCCAGATCCTTGATAAATATATTGAGCAGAACTGGGCTTAGAATTGAACCCTGAGGAACACCACTGGTGACTGGTAGCCAGCCAGATGTATCCCCATTCACAACAAGCCTTTGAGCTCTCCCTTCAGCCAGTTCTTCACCCAGCACACCATGAACCCGCTCATCCCACAGTTGGACAACTTGTCCAGAAGGATGCTGTGAGGGACAGTACCAAAATCCTTACTAAAATCCAGAAAAACTATATCCACTGCCTTCCCTTCATCTACTAGGYGGGTGACCTTATCAYAGAAGACAAATCCTCCACTAAATTTCAGTGATAATGAGAAAACATGGGAGTTAAACCTCCTCAGAAAATAACTGGTGCTGTGCTATTAAAGTAGAAATCTCTTCCTGTGCAAGGAACTAGCAAAGGACTTATCCATCTTTTAGACCTTATTTTAAAATGAAAACAAAACAAAACAAAACAAAAAACTTTCAAAAAATCAATCTTTTGGAGGTTCTCTGTAAAGACATGTATTTTATCCTTAAAATATTGAAGAAAACATGGCCTTCTGAAAAAAGACAAAATTAGTGTAAGTTTTGTTTGTAAGTTGAAATCTGGATAAAAATCTTGGTAGGTTTATACACTGCATTTCTACTGCACAAAAGGTCATGTGTCGTTTTGGCTGACATTCTTAATATAGTAATATTTTACAGCTGGTAATTTGCAGCCAGTAATAGCCAGATGGTGCTTTTTCTAAGGTGAATTTAGAGCATTTTGAGCAGTTGTATATATGAGACTCAGAACAGCAAAAAATCAGAGTATTCTAGAGGTCTGTCTTTCTGGATTCAATAACATGCCTGATCACAGCCAAGATAAGGCATGTTTTGCATGGTAGGCTGTAATAAGGGACCTATGATAATCAGGCATAACTAAATTGTTTTATTTCTGACCTCTGTCAGATTTAAACTTCAGCTCCCGGAGCTATTGCTCTCCTGCTCTCCTGAGAATACTTATTTTGAGATTTTCTGCAATTTTTGTAGCTATTTTGGCAGACTTTATTTTAAATCACTGCCTCATTATCCTTAGTGCCTGTGCAAAACATTTTATATTACTAGACACTAATGTTATGAGATTTTGGAGAGCTGGAACAGGAGATAAAGACATGGAGCTGAAAACATGTATATCTTAAATAAAATTGGTAAAAAAAAAAAAAAGGAGGGGTGGGGGTGACTAATGTGTTTACCTTGTGTGTGTTTACCATATTGTTGTGGTTTAACACAGCAGRCAGCCAACCACCACACAGCTGCTCTGCAGCAGTGGGATGGGGGAGAGAATCAGGGAAAAAAAAAAAAGTAAAATTCGTGGATTGAGATAAAGACAGTTTAATAGAACAGAACAGGAAGGCAAAATAATAATGGTAGAATATACAAAATGAGTGATGCACMATGCARTTGCTCATCACCTGCCAATTGATGCCCATCCCCAAGCAGTGATCGCTACTTCCTGGACCACACCTCCTAATTTACTTACTGAGCATGACGTCATATGGTATGGAATACCCCATTGGCCAGCTGGGTCAGCTGTCCTGGCTGTCCTCCCTCCCAGCTTCTTGTGCACCTGGCAGAGCATGGGAAGCTGAAAAGTCCTTGACTAGTAGACTACTTAGCAACAACTAAAAACATCAGTGTGTTATCAGCATTCTTGTCATACAAAATCCAAAACACAGCACTATACCAGCTACTAGGAGAAAATTAACTCTATCCCAGCTGAAACCAGGACACATATTCATGCAGCAAGATTATGTAATTCTAATTTTTAAGGAAATCTGCTTGTGAAGACTGAAATTTTGTTACCATATTAATTTCCAAGCGTGAAGTGTTTATAATGGGCAAGGGAATGGTAAACAATGAGCTTTATAGATTTCTTGCCAGTTGTAGTCTTTTCTGAACATTATTTAAGATTGTGGCTTGRCATGGTAATCTGCCTTCAGACTGTATTGGATTAGACCCATTTTAGAGTAAAGCAGACCTGAAACTAAGCAACCCCTCATCTCTCTATCCTTTAGGAACCTTGTCAAGTTGTGTGTATATATATATATATATTATTAAAATATGATGTTGAAATGAGTGAAGTGAAATAATGCTGTTACTCTTGGATTTCAAGGCAAAAATCCTTGTCCTGGTAAAATATATTACAGTCTTCAGGGGTTTTTCATCCAGTGAGCAACAAATTTACCAATATACATTTGTAAACTTTCCTTGCAGGTGAGCTAACGATATCTTCAGTGGCAAGAAGACAGAACATTGGACTACAGGGATCTGGATGGTTATGGAGTCCAATCTCCCCAAGCTGCAGGCAATGAACTACGTGTATTCTCTCGCTTAGTGGGAGAATATGAATACCAAGGAGAGAAAGTACTGCCATTTCATCTAAACAGGGCAGAAGTGAACTGATCAAGCAAAATATCTAAGCACAGGATTATAATTTTTTTTTTTTTTTTTTTTGAGAAGGTAAAACTGCACTGGAATTAATATTTAATGAGGCCTGGTGGGAAGTAGGGAAGATTGATTATATCTAAAACTGTATAGTACTCTTACTGTTTAACCGAAAGACAGTTGAGGGCTTTAAACTAAAGTTGCTGGGGGAGCAGAACCTCAATCCATCTCACTGCTACCAGTTTGATGCCAGTGCCAGCAATAGATGCCCAGATCCTGGAGAAGGATCACAGGTCAGCAGGAGAGTACCTGAAGAGCATCACAAGGGAACCCCAGCCAGTAAGACAGCTTCATCGGGGGCCCAACTTAAATGCCTCTATGCAAACGCACATAGCATGGGGAATAAACTAGAATTAGAGACGTGCGCATGCCTGCAGGGCTACAATCTTATTGGCATAACAGAGACGTGGTGGGATGGCTCCTATGACTGGAGTGTTGGGACGGAGGGATACAGACTCTTTAGGAAGGACAGGCAGGGGAGGTGAGGAGGGGGTGTCACCCTTTATGTCAATGATCAACTGGAGTGCATGGAGCTCCTCCTAGTKGTGGATGAGGAGCTGACCGAGAGCTTATGGGTCAGGATTAAAGAGAGGGCAGGGACAGGTGATATTATGGTGGGGGTCTGCTACAGGCCACCTRACCAGGAAGACCGAGTGGATGACACCCTTTATAGACAGATAGGAGCAGCCTCACTTTCACAAGCCCTGATCCTTATGGGGGACTTCAACCACACCAATATCTGTTGGAGGGACAATACGGCAGGGCATAAGCAATCCGGGAGGTTCCTGGAATGCGGCGATGATAACTTCCTTTTCCAAGCGGTAGAGGAGCCAGCRAGGAGAGGTGCTATACTGGACCCTTTTCTCACCAACAAGGAGGGGCTGGTGGAGAATGTGAAGCTCAAGGGCAGCCTTGGCTGCAGTGACCATGAAATGGTGGAGTTCAAGATCCTTAGGGCAACGAGGAGGGCACGCAACAAGCTCACTGCCCTGGATTTCAGGAAAGCAGACTTTGGCCTCTTCAGGGATCTACTTGGTAGAGTGCCATGGGACAAAGCYCTGGAGGGAAGAGGGGCCCAAGAAAGCTGGTTAATATTCAAGGATCACCTCCTCCAAGCTCAATGCATCCCAACAAAGAGGCAGTCAGGCAAAAACACCAGAAGGCCTGGATGGATGAACAAGGATCTCCTGGACACACTCAAACATAAAAAGGAAGCCTACAGAGGGTGGAAGCCAGGACAGGTAGCCTGGGAGGAATACAGAGAAATAGAGTGGTGCSGTCGACATGCCTGAGGGATGAGATGCCATCCAGAGGGACCTGGACAAGCTCAAGAAGTGGGTCCATGTGAACCTCATGAGGTTCAACAAGGCCAAGTGCAAGGTCCTGTACCTGGGTCGGGGCAAACCCTGGTATCAATACAGGGATTGAGAGCAGCCCTGCCGAGAAGGACTTGGGGGTACTGGTGGATGAAAAACTTGACATGAGCCGACAATGTGCGCTTGCAGCCCAGAAGGCCAACCGTATSCTGGGCTGCATCAAAAGCAGCGTGGCCAGCAGGTCGAGGGAGGTGATTCTGTCCCTCTGCTCTGCTCTGGTGTGACCCCACTTGAAGTACTGCATCCAGCTCTGGAGCCCTCAGCACAAGAAAGACACGGACGTGTTGGAGCAGGTCCAGAGGAGGGCCACAAAAATGATCAGGGGGTGGAACGCCTCTCCTATGAAGAAAGGCTGAGAGAGTTTGGGTTATTCAGCCTGGAGAGGAGAAGGCTTCAGGGACACCTTATTGCAGCCTATCAGTACTTAAAGAGGGCTTATAAGAAAGATGGCGGCGAACTTTTTAGCAGGGCCTGTTGCGTCAGAACAAGTGGGAATGGTTTTAAACTAAAAGAGGGTAGATTTAGACTAGATATAAGGAAGAAATTTTTTACAATGAGGGTGGTGAAACACAGGAACAGGTTTCCCAGGAGGTGGTAGATGCCCCATCCCTGGAAACATTCAAGGTCAGGCTGGACGGGGCTCTGAGCAGCCTGATCTAGTTGAAGATGTCCCTGCCCATGGCAGGAGGGTTGGACTAGATGACCTTTAAAGTTCCCTTCCAACACAAACTATTCTATGCTTCATAGCCATATAAGATTTTTTTTTTTGGCTTAAAATTGTTTTCTTGTGTATACCCATAATACCTGTTTATCTGTAACTATTTTTTTATAAAGGTGGAAGAACTTTTGAATTGTACTTTTGCCCAAATGGGTGAAGGCTCTTACACAGTGAGGGTTATCTCCCTGAGGAGACCACAACTCATGTCTGTTGTCACCCAAAAGACCTGAAGTTGGCATACTTGATGTGCCCTCTTACATCAGCAGGGAGCATAACTCAAAGTGGTGAGAGAGTGCTGCATCTAGCAACCCTTTCTGTGTAACTTTCCTAGAATATCTAGTGAAAAGCAAATGCTCAGGTAGTAGAGGTCCAGTGCTCCATAAAGGTTTTGGGTTTTTGGTGCCTGCCTTTCTTGGAAAGAGGTCAGCCTAAGTGACCAAAGTCATGCAGTTGGCTTTCCCCTGCGTACTTTTCTGGGGGGAAAAAAAAAAAAAAAAATAATGGAGGGGGGCAGTGGGCRTTTGAAAATGTCTTACAAGAATGTTTATGTAAGTATCTTAAAACTTACGGATTTTTTTGTATCTGCTTTTAAGCAACCTGGCTATCAGCGTTTCTTTCCTTTCTGACTTTAAACTTTAAGTAGTAATACCCAGAAGCTCTATCTTGTTTTTGGTAGTCACAGAAGTCTTCTGTTTGGAATGCAAAGTAGAGCTCAATGATGCAGACAGACATTTTAAGTCTATTATCAACAAATTCATGCATGTATATAGAGTGACAAAGGGAAGTTCTCTGGTTGGGATCTAGGGGGATTCTTTGTTCTTGCAAGTTGGGTCAGTGGAAAACTAGATGTACTCCTGGAGTGTACCTAAATGTGTAATGATATAGTTCAACATTCTGAGCTTCTTTTGAAAACTTAAGTGGCTGTAAGTGTTGTCTGGAAAAGAATAAGGGCATCTTTCTCACAGAAAATAATTTTCCGATAAATTACAAAGTGTTGAATAAATGTATTTTTTCCTTACACGGAATATCATACTGAGATCTTATGTTCCCCTGTTTTAGCATCTGATGAAATTATACTCCGTCATTTTACAACTGATTGCTGGAGGAAGATGTCAATAAACCAGGTCATGTCATCCCAGTTACACTTAGATGATGTGTGTGAGAGAGGAGGGGAGATTAAAAAGGTACCAGAAAATGTGATATTTCCCAGGGGGGTATGCAATAGCRTTGGTTTGTATGACACTTGTATTATATATATCTTTTGGTTTTTTAATTTTTTTTTTTCATTTGTGTTTAGACACTGCTGAATGACTGTTTCCTGCAATACAGAGACAGGGGCAAGAAATGCATGGCTGGAAGACAAAGATTTATAAGCCAAAAACTGCAGGGAACTTAGTGGTAAGTAAATGTCCAGCCCAGTGGCACCCAAGTGAGGGTCAGACCTTTGAGGTGAAGTAGCCATCAGAATGAAGTGAGGTATTCTACAGGATACGTAGGACAGAGAAAGATTACCAGCAGGGAAGGAACAAAATCTATTTGTACCTTCAGGACACTTTGTTATAAATTTGATCCATTTATGCTTCTAAAAGGTTGTTTAAAACCGTAATTAGCAACAGGAAACCAGAAGGACTTGAACTGCAATCTATTGTTCTGTTTAATGAGGAGTGTGGTGAATCTTGCCCAAAGCGTCAGAGACAGCAATAGGAAAGCTGCTTGTTTTGTGTATAATAAAGTGAAATGTGTGTTGCCCTTAACATTAGCTTTTCCCCCAAATCTTTAACTTAAAGAATTAATTTGAACAAGGCAGAATTCATTCATTTTACCTAACTGTAGCCTAGGAGGAAGTTGGGCAAAATTGCTAATAACCGTGTCTCTAAATGTGGAGTTGCTATTTGTACAAAGACTGCCTGAGCAGAACTACTTTTAAAACTGCATCCTGCATGACTTACATTTGTTATCTAGAGAGGGCAAAACGCAGTGAGTGGTACTACCTGGATGTAAAAGTAACTGTGATTAATCAGCAGACATCAGGGGATTTTATATATCTCTTTTTCACAAATGTTTGGTTAAGAAATCAGATGCAGGAGGGAGAGAGCAAAGCACAAGTTGTTGGTATAGAGTATTTAAAATTTTAGTACGATTGTACTGAACTGATCACCTGTTGAATCTCTGTGAAATTATTTTTCTTTGATTAACAGACACTTGAAAGTTCTTTCTGGAGATTTTGGAAATATGTATATGTAGGAGGACCAAAGATACTAGTACCTGAAGGAAGAATCTGTGGCTATGGAAAACTGTAGAAGCCAGTCCTTCACATTTATTTCATGCAGTGGTTGTGTTGGGTTATTTTTTGTGGGGGTTGGTTGAGGGTTTTGGATTTATATATATATTAAAATATATAAAATTTATATCTATTTTATATCTCTCTCTTTCTCAATATACATAAATCATTTCAGAGAAAATGCATCCCCAAATGATCCTAAGTGAATGCAAGAAATACAGAAGTGGAACTGCTTTGGAAGTTAGAAAAGGATATGAAGTTTTAAGCTCTATCCATAGAWGAAACTTATTTTAACCTTTGCAAAACTTGTGCATGCTGTTTGCATTATTTATATATTTCTTTTGTCCCCTAAAATTTCTCTGTGTTGCTGTGATCCCAGCTGCAGCAGTACTGCAATGTGAGAACAAGATATAAAAATAGCTTTTCTTCTTGGTGAAGTCAACATGCTAAATTTCATTATCCAAACTTTTTAGAAATTCAAAAAGAAAATGACTGGTTGAGAGTGATTATGCATATACTTGCTAAAAGGAGATGGGATTTTTTTTGTTTTTGTTTTTGCCTTTTTTTTTTTTTAAGTTATAGTTAAATGGGGAAGCGGTAATGTTTTTAATGATTAGCTAAAGATGCTGGACCATATATTAGGCTGACTTCAAGTCAGTGGGGTTCAACATTTGAACATCATATTCTTATGTATCTCTAGTGAAGATCTGTATGTGGGCAGTAATAATAAGATTCTTTAAAATCCTTTCTTTAGTGCTGTTTCTGTAAACAATTTTTTTTGCTCATCTCATTTAATTCAAATGCTGACGTTAGAGGTAACAGGAAGACAGGATTAGTTCAGGTTTTTGCAGAATTTTCACTTGGAGGTATTTCTGCTGAAACAATTGTCATAGCTTGATTTTCTCTTTTTTTTTTTTCTTTTTTTTTGGGGGGTGGTGGGTGTTTTGTTTGTTTGTTTTTTGGTTTTGTTTGGTTTTGGTTTTGTTCTCCCTTCAGCTTCCTACTTGTTTCTGATACACTAGCAGTCACGGTATCATGCCCCTGTTGGAAAAAGCATGTTTATTCTACCAAAGCTGTCTGTCATCTTTAACCTATTTGCTGATAGACCTCGGATCCATCAGCATAAGCCTGCAACATGATGTTAATACTTTCAGCTGTCCAAACCAAAGTGTTACTGTAATTGCACAGAATCAGCTTTTTCCCCTCTAGATTGCTATTTCTCTTGGAAGTCTAGATAGCATTTAAAGCTAAACATGTATATTGGTAATCAGAATGGTCTGGGAATCAATTGAAAACTGATAAATGAACAATTTATTCAGTCTGGGAATAGACCAAAACAAACCAGAGTCAGAAATGCTGTGGATGGCACATCAAGAAGTGCCAGAAGAAACAATTTTTGGTACTCAATAGGGAGTCTTCATTTTTCAAAACCTAGGAATAATGGTGTGKTTTTTTAACACAACACCCCCCACCACTGCCACCCCACCTGTCCTGGTTTCTCCTGGGATAGAGTTTAATTTCTTCATAGTGCTGTGTTTTTGATTTTGTATGAGAACAATGCTGATAACACGCTGATGTTTTTAGTTGTTGCTAAGTAGTCTACTAGTCAAGGACTTTTCAGCTTCCCATGCTCTGCCAGGTGCACAAGAAGCTGGGARGGAGCATAGACAGGACAGCTGACCCAACTGGCCAACAAGGTATTCCATTCCATATGACGTCATGCTCAGTATGTAAACTAGGAGGCGTGGTCCAGGAAGTAGCAATCGCTGCTTGGGTATCGGTTGATGGGTGGTGAGCAATTGGACTGTGCATCACTCATTTTGTATATTCTACCATTATTATTATTATTATTATTATTATTATTATTATTATTATTATTTTGCCTTCCTGTTCTGTTCTATTAAACTGTCTTTATCTCAATCCATGGTTTACTTTTTTTTTTTTCCGATTCTCTTCCCCATCCCACTGGGGCACGGGGAAGTGAGCGAGCGGCTGTGTGGTGTTTGGCTACCTGCCGGGTTAAACCCCAACACCACCTCATGTATTTAGCTCCAACTACTTACACTTTCAAAGATATGGACAATAAAATAAAACATAATATTCCTTGAACGAAAAGCATTCTCTGTGCAGTTGTCCTGTGGAAGATGTCAAAGAATCTTTGATGAAATAGAGGAAACATTTCTTTGCTGATGTTTGTAACTATTTTGTCTCATGTATCTGACCAGTCCTTTCTCAGGGAAATATGAAAGGCAGTATTCATAAATATATATGTATTAGTTAAATTTTTTTTCTGTATTTTGACAGTCTGAGTATGTGCTACAAATGGTAGTCAGGCTTCCCTCATTTTTTTTTTTTCTTCCCCATGGTGGAAAGATAATTCAGGATACCTTAAAGTAAGGCTCATTTTTGTGGAAGAAGAAAAGATCATAATAGTTCACTAGCAACATTGTCGAGGTACTTTCTGTCATTTTGTGTGGCAAGACTTTTTTCTTCCCCTGACACAGTTTTGTCACATTCAAGTTGGATTGGTTTAAACCAACTGCATTATATTTCTGACAATAAGTTAAGAAGTAGTTCAGTGCTCTGTTAATTTGCATGTATCTGTTGGTAAAACTGAAGATGTTGGGTTTTGCCCTTTAAAAATTAAACCACTTTTTATCGTAGTTTGAGATACCACCTCATTTTCTTCATATCATAACATATGTGGTCATCTAAATACTTGAGCTATTTATGCATCAACACCACACTTCAGTCCAGATAATAGCAAGGTAACTGATACTTCATACTGATTTTTATTTCCAAATGAGAAAATGAAGATGAGTAATAACTTTGTTATACTGTAGGGTTGGKTTTTTTTGTTCCTACTTCTTTAGTTTTCCAGGTTTTAAAGGATAAATATCCCTGAGTATAGTAGTGCCCAAAATACTGTAGAAGARAGCAGTTTATCATAGAAGAGATTCTCTGTAAAATAATGTTAACTACAAAGTTGGCTGGAAAGAACCTTTTGGAGTGCCTGTTCAATAACAGGGGAATTGAGAAGGTACAGGGAGCCACGAGACCTGTTCAAACCTTTTAAAGAGGGTAGGCTTTCAAACTCTCTGCTGCTTGTCCACCCTCTAGCTTTATCTGCAGATATGCTGAATAATGGAAGCTGCTTTTTAAATTTGTTCTCTCCTATGTATCTCAGCTTTGTAGCTGTTGACATTTACCTGCTTTAAAAAATATTATATAAAGCTTTAAAATAAGGAAAGAAATTTTAATGCACAAAAGCTTGATGAATATTTACTTGTTCCGTACAGCCTCATGTTACAGAAATAAAAGTAGAGAAATTGGTTTGTATAATCCAAACACTGAGGCACTGAACAGTAAGGAATGTTTTGTGTAAACTTTCAGCTAAGCTTTTGGAAACTTCTCCAGTAGAGAAATAATCAAAGAGTTAGGGGTTTGTACGTGGGCAGGATTTATAACATTGGCCTTTCTCAGTGTGGGAAGGAGTCAGTTCAAGGTTTAGGTACTTCTAAATTTGAAGCACTTTTGAAAAATCAACAGGCAATTTTGTTAGCCTGGATTTTATACATGCACATGTGTGCCATAACTCTCTTGTACTTTTGGGGCTCTAATTATAATGCTTTGGAGAATCCATGTATAATTTACAAATTCAGAACAATTCAGCGCTATATGGATAGTGTGACTCCTGAAATTCATTGGCTCATCCATCTGAGAGGCTTTATATTGTGTCATGTCCTGCTTACAGGACAAAATGAAAGTCAACATTAACTTGGAACATACTTGGATTTGTTATAAAACATGCTTAACAAACTGAATAAATAGAATAGTGGTAATCTTCCAAGATTTCCTGTATGGAGTGGCATTTATAAAGCTGAAATTTGTCAGGAGAAAAGAATTGCAAAGAGGAGTTTGTAACTGCTGTCAAAAAACTTTGACATGCGCCATCTGGGGTAGTAAACCTTTGATGTCCAAATCTGAAACGACTTTAAGAAAAGTAATTTTCAAGAATAGAAAAGAAATGTTGAAGGCTGCTTTGAAAAGGAGAGCCTTAGACACATAAAGGACTAAGTGTACAAATGGTACTTAAATTTTTTTTTTTGTTTTTTTGTTTTTTTTTTTTTTTTTTTTTTTTTTTTGTTTTTTTTTTTTTAATGTAGGAAATGAGGTTGCACTTGAATGACATGTTTTCACAGTGATCACCAAACTAGACGTAAATATATATTTGCCCATGTCCCTTGGTGTAAGCCTTTTGCACTTCTCCGTGTACCTTTTGAATGTGAAGAATTAAGCAGAAAACACAAGATTTGGGGGGGAGAGGGGGAGGTTGGAATGGAAGATTAAAATGAGTGATGAAGTTTAAGAGGGGGGATGGGTGCTGCTGAAGCAGATAACAGGGAGAAGTCTGCAATGCCTGAATGCATTGGTATTGTACAGTCAAAGAGTGAGGGGTGGTGGGGCGAAACAACCCTATGAACASCAAGGTCAGAGAAAAAGGGGGAGGACTTATTGCCCCCTAGTCCTGTTGAGGATGGAGAGTGAGTGAGGGGCTGGGTTAGTGTTGGACAACCAGCCAACTTCAACACACCACGAAAGGAATTGAATGAATGCTTGGACCTTAAGCCTTAATCCTAGATGCAGCCCTCATTCTGCCAAGGAGGTGCAGGGTAGGTAGCCTCAGCTGGAAGAAGCATGGTGTAGTGCTTGGATTCACGTATACAACAGGAGCAGTGATAATGAAGTTGGAAGGTAGCCTGGTTGTTTTATAAACAAAAATATTTCAGTGGCATTTTGCAGCACTGTTGCAATGCCACACTCAGTTTTAATGCTATTTCCTTGCTAAATAGTAGGAAAAAATAAATGGACTAGAGGTAAAATTTACATCCTTATKGTAGTTGATGAGGCATAGTTAGGTCCAGTGCAAATTGCCCAAAGGCCTACAATATCTACTACGGCATACCATATAATCTAAGTATAAAATCCAGATGCACTGGGAGGCTTATATAATATTATTTCATGCACAATTTCCTATTTCCTGCTGTTTTATTTTCCCACTTTCCTGAGACTAGCTATTATGTTTATTATGAATTATTGGTTTAATATGTACTGTGTACTTAATAGAAAACAAAAAAAAAGAAGTCTGTTACTTTCATATTTACATCTTTGCTATAGTTGTGATAGGATTTTATGAAATTTTTTTTTTCATCATGATATTGCAGTATTTGCAGTTGTTTCTTTTTTTGTTCTTTCAATTTTTGTTTATAAACAAGTGGTTTGCTGAGCATCAGAATACTATACTTATTCCACTAAAGTTTCATTTTCAAATTCTTGCTGAAATCTGTGAAGGAAAATTTAGCTTTCTCTATGGTTTTGTGGAAGGAATTACTTATTTTCTGTTTTTAGGCAGGAGGAGGCTGTATTGTGGCATTACTTGAGAAATAAAGGAAGCATAAAAGAGTTAATTAAATGTATCTAATTTGATATATGTTGTAAACTGTTGTCAAAAAACCTATTTAGAATGGTTTAATCAATGATTCCTCCCAAAAGTGTTGAAATCCTACATGCATCTGTAAAAGGGTAGAAATAGTCATTCCTTGTTACTTTGTATGATTAATGTTAAGGCACTTCAGAAAGGTACCTGCATTAAAACATGTGATTAAGGAACTATTAGCATGATGAAAGTCTCTGAAGTGTAGAGCTGAAGGAGTCTCTTATTGCAGTGGTTGCTGTTAGCTTTCTTCCCTTCAAAAACAGTTCTCGTAGCTTGCTTGCTGTTTGTGCATTTAGAAACACTGATACTGCTCCCTGAATTTTGAAAAACTTCTTGGGTAAAAGCAGAGTGTCTCTAAAATGAACAACTGTGGACATGAAGTGAGACGAAGTATTGAAACTTTTAAAAAAGTATTTTTTCAGAGTTCAGTAGTTAAATGGGACTGACTTTTCCCGAGTTGCAGTTTTTTTCACTCTAGTGATGTCCTAGTTTCACTATTGTCCTATTGGTACAATTCTCACTTTTTAAGGCAAGCAATCAATAGAAATATTAATAATATATATAAAAAAAATCTGTTTTGACAAACTGTGTCAAGCTTTGTCTTTATACTGTATGAAGATCATTTTAATTGAAAATAGACTATGGCATCTTTGAGAGACCGTTGAACATGTTCAACTTTTCCTGCTACTTCTGTTACTTCAGCCCTTCCTGTTACACTACCTCATTCCTCTTCTTTTGAGTTGGATTTCACCATATTGCCCCCAGACAACTCTTTCTCTCTATTCAATGCCTTATGCACTCTGCCTGTGACTTTCCTACCTTTATCGCCATGAATTCTGTCACAATCTCAAAGTCCCATTAGCAAAGCTGTCCATCTTGTATCTTTCATTGATACTCAGCTGTAGATTGTGGGCTTGCTTTAAATCCTCAAGATAGCTGCAATGAATGGAGCTGCACTCTTTATCAGCTCCACTGCTGCTGTTGTTTTTCTTTTATCTTGATATTTGATATCCTACTGTGAGGTCTTTGGAGGAGGGACCCTCTTACTTGTTTGAAATGCACTGCAGCCTGTAACTCTGGCACTGATGCAAAAGAATGGTGAAATATTTGTACTCTGTAGAAGGCTACTTTAAAGCATTAGGATCCATTGAAGCTCAGAATAAGGGAGGGCTGATTATATTCAAGTGTTTTAACTGTGCAGAAATATGAGTAGGGAAAACTTAGGCTGCTTGCTTGGCATAAGCAAATTGCATTGTTGACAACACAGAAACTAAATGTGAAAGGTTATACTGACCTTGTTGTTTAGAAATTAAATTACAGATGGGACATTTCTGTTAATGTGGAGTCGTAAGCTACAATTACTTTTTGTTAGTAATGAAGAATAAGGTTAAGACAGATTGGTAACAATAAACCTTATAACAAGTAATGGAATTTTCTGATGCAATTCCGACGAAGTGATTTGAGACCAATAGCAATCATACCTAGCTATGGTAATGGATATGGTTAAGTGATGCTTTACAAWCAATATGTGCAATTGATAAAATAATTCATAAAGTCTTATTGAAAAAGGTACTTTCCTTCGCTACGTTTCTGGATGTCATGCAACCCTCCTTCTGCCATACAGTATTCAAGTGTACACTTGTTTTGATTTGGATAAGAAATGAATGTTAGCCCTATCTTTGGATTTCTGAATAAGTAAACCTGCAATCTTTTCTTTGTATGRGTGTTAATATGACCAGTAAAAACAAATTGAAATAAGGAATGCTATTGCCGTCTGACTAATATTAATCCACTCTGGCAACAGGTAAAGAGAAAACAAACAAAGTTGTCTATGGTTTATTTAATGTACTAATGAGGAAAATCTAGGCTGAGTTAATTGTGGGATAATGCACTCCAGTCTCTGACCCTTTCAGTGGTGAGGGTGGAACTTCCGTATCTGCTGTCAGGCATTTCCCTGTACTGACGTTCATCTCTTACAGGTAGAGCAAGGACTTTTCAGGTATGCTGCTGTCTTATTACACTTAAAGGAATTTCCTAGGACACAGAAGTACTATTTATTCATCTCTCAGTGAATCTAAGAGCATAAATCATATTGTAAGGAAATATCTCACTTTCAGTGACAGCAAATATATTGTCTCCATTCTTCTATTGTAGGTTGTTTGGGTTTTTTTAACGTAAGAAACAATCTGTGCAATATTTTTCATAAGTTTTCACCAAATTAGTAAATGSTCATGTTATGTCCTGATTAAATTTAAAAGTTTGCATGGGAGAGGATGTTCCCGTGACTGTTAGTCCCTTCCATCCTGAAGTAATGATTATTCTGTACTGAACTATCTAGCAGGAAGAAAATGTTCATTCCCCTGATTATTATTATTTTTTTTTAAATCCTTCCCTCATGGCTTCCGTGCAAGAAATAGTTGTTGAATTATATCAAAGCTTATTCAAAGAAATGAAAAAAAMCCACCTCTTCATAAAAGTAAAAATAGATTTACTGGATAATAAAACTAATGTGAATGTTTGTTCATCAAAATTGGTTTAATTCAGTTTGTGGGTATTTTCCATATAATTCTCCTTAAGACCAGCATGATTACTCCTGAAAAAAATTTAAATAATGAATTTTCTCTATCGTTATTGAATACATTTGCTTTTAAATCTTCTAAATGAGAAAATGTGGCTAGAAAATGGCCAAATTGGTTTGAACTGAAAGTCACCCAGCCCACCTTCCTGTCAGTGGAAATCACTGGCAGCAGGGACTAGAGGAAAATATATAAGACAAGAAAAGAAATTAATGTCTACACACTGATATTTCAACTTTCAGCACTCTGCCCTTGGGAATTTTCTAAGTCAGAAATTGTACCTTCCTTTGCATTATAGTCCACAATAGATGACTTATCCCAGTAAGTCAATTAAAAAACAAACAAACAAACAAACCTCAAAAAAAACCACATACCACAAAAAATCTAGGTTTAATACTGGAGTGTRTGTAAATTTTTAGAATACCTGATAATCTCATTTTGCATGTTCTATTTTGTATTGTTGCAAAGAACAATGAAAAAAAAAAAAGATTCCTTCATGTTTTCTTTTCATTGTTTCAGTCCTCTAAGAAATGCAGTGATGAAGTCAGTGGCATCACATAAAATCATCAGATAACAAAATTAAAATGTCTCTAGTTTTGTGATGATGGGTTCTTTTTGCTTGTTTCAAATCCTGCCCCAGCTACCCTTACCAATGAGCTTCACATTTCTCATTGTGCTTTGAGACCTAACTCCCATTTTGTAAAGGAAGATCATGCACAAGAATGACAAAGAATAAAAATAGTGTCACATATTTTGCTTTGTTTTTACTGGAGGCTAGAAATGTAATTACTGGTTAATTTGTTTAAAATTACTTTGATAAAATAAACTCCTTAAATTATATGAGCATTCTTTTACTTTCTATTGTTATTCTATTATTATCATGTATTGTATGTGTATCTAATATATCTACAATGTATTTTTTAATTCAGGTTTTGTATTTTGCTATAACTGAATGGGAACCTGACCATTATATGTTGTCTCGCTAATAGTACATAGTTATTTTGTTTATATCAGTAAAGATTGATGTAAATCCTGATCTAGTCAGAGACAGTAAGGTTATATATTGCATTACAATTTTCAGTTTTTTCTATTTTTGTGTCTGGCTGCTGTACTAAGGAGGGACTTTGAGGAAGGTCTAAACTCTCTTCTATTCAGTTCCTCTCCTTCCACAGTCATCCAAGTATTCTTTCTGTTTCCACAACCTTTTGTTACTTTTGGTAATAAAATTAGTACTAGAACTATTTATGTGAGCAAAGGTGTATAGGCTGACATGTTTGCTGGACTGGGCAACTGTCTAGAAACCAACTTTCATCTGAAATACTTTAAGTAAATAAAAGAAAATCTTAATTTTCTCCAACAATAAGTGGCATTTTTCTTTTTCTTGTAAAAGTTAGTGTTACAGCAGAATAAAGTTGATGTATGTAATGCAAATATTTTGAAAATTGGAAGAATGGTTTCTGGATTTGAAATTGTAACAAGCTTCAAAGGTTCCTAAATGACTTTTCAATCCCTTCAAGAATTGCTTTTTACTTCTGTAGCATCTTCCATAACAGAATCATCAATTCTTTTTCAATGTCTTGAATGTTACTCACAGACCTGAGCTTTGCAAAGAAGTGAGGATTTGGCGTCCGCTTCTTTTTGTATACCTTATATAAATAAGCTCATACCTCAGAGATGGGAAAAACCCAGACCCTAATTGGAAGGCCAGGGTGACATTCTGGATAGTGCCAAAAGTATTGTTATGGTTACATCTTCATCTCTTACATACCATTCATGATGTTCCTGAGATACAAGTACTGACATTTTTTTTGGAGTGCCCTGTAAAAATTGTGAGCCATGAAATGAAGTGTTTACAAAGAACATAAACTCTTTCAATAAATGGGCAGAGTTCATAAACTTCATAAACTCCCCAAATCAGCCTATATTCTAATTTATATTGATGTTTCATATGTAAATTGTAATATCTATTGTCATAAATGGGCTTTCACAATATTTAAAATCTCAGCCTTCTTAGAGAAATCAGCGAGCATAATCATAGATCTTGCTGTTTACAGAGCTTATGGTAACAGGAAGCAGTGCATGTCGACTTTGTAGCTTTCTATTTTTAAGGTAATCAACACATAAAAGATGTGTGAGCAGGAGCTTCTCAGGATCTGTAATCCATACAGGGATACCTTAATATTTACTGACAAACTACTTTCAACATATCTGCTATTTCCTTTCTACATGTATATGTTTAAATCTGTGAAAGGACTTGGGTGTCTGAACTGAGTTTTAGATGCCTTCGTTTTATTTAAGTCCAGAACTTGGATATTCAAAATTTTGCCAACTACTGAAAACCTGTGAGCATTCTTACATCCATAGTCATTTTTATAATTAAAGTTTTCTTTCTCTGCAGCCCTAGAAGCATCTTAGTTCTGATGCTGTCAAGCAGCTTGGCTCCAATTTCGTGCACAAACCCTAGATTGTGGGGGAAATATATTTTCCCACTTACTCTCCAGCCTCCTAAAGCTTTATCTAGAAAGGAAGAAACTAATTCTCTGCTGTGCAGAAAGATGGGCCGTAGGCTTCTACCTGCAAGACAGCAAGTTCAGCACTGACACTTTTACATGGCGGAAGTGTCTACAGGTGCTACAAAACATGGGGAGCAAGCGTGGGAGAGGGATGTCACTTAATGCTCAGGAAAGAAAGAGATCTTTCCTATAGCTAGACTAGGTTACACGTGGCCAACTATCAGAGTTAGTGCTCTTCTGAGTCTCTTCTTCAAAACCCCAGGTCTTACCTGGGAGTCCCACTTTCGTCCCCAATGCCTTAATGTCAGATGTTCCAGATTGCCATGACAGCTTTAGCCCTATTTCTTTGCAGRACTAAGTTTCTAATGCTAAATTCACCAGCTGAGAATTGAGTAGTTAAAAGTTAACCAAGATTTTGGTTAACTAACCAAGATTTTTGATGAAATCAGTGGGGAATACAGTGACACCCATAGCCAGAGATGTAATCTACTTCTAGTGATTTGCTGGCAAAGGAAGTTTTTAACCTCAGAGACTGTTCTGCACCATGGAGTGAGGTGCAGTTTGAGAGAGAGATGGGCCAACAACAAACAGCTTAATAAAATAGCCTTTTTAATAAGATAGAAAGAAAAGATGACTATATATAGGGAACAAATCTTATATCCCTTCAGATGCTGGGCACCCCATGTTCATGCATCATCAGACAGCCCATGGATGGATTTCCCATGGCAGGCTGCAGAGATCCTGTCCAAGGAGAGGGRTTCCTCCTTTCTGATCCTTTGAGCTATTATATATAACTTTCTTACAAGAAAACAACTCTGTTGGTAAAGGATGTTCTCAGGAAGATTTCTTGCTGCTCTTCTAGTTAAAGGTGAGGCCATGCAGCTGGTGGAATTGCCGGTACCAAACCTGCAGCCTCCTCTGTTACGACGAGCTGGCTGAGTTTGCCTTGCAGCCGAGCGATTTGTGCAGCGCAGCAGAGCCTGAAGGCCAGGCTGGGCGTGCAGCTCAGCACAGCACAGGTCTGCGCGTCCTCTGCTTAGCTGTGGTGTGGATCACCGACTCCTTGAGGTACAATGGCCTCCCGGTCAGAATCACTGCGTTGCATCCCTCTTCCCAAATGTATTACAACTTACAGAATATTATATTAGTAAGCTGTTCAGCTAACAGAAAGTCTCCTGACAGGCTGGGATGTTCTCTCTGCCATAACACCCACCAGCGCAGCACGGGCTGGCACGGGCACGCCAGCAGGTTCCCCTACAGCAGCTCTCSTGCTAACATACGGGCTGCTCGAGCCATAAGTACGAGGGCCAGTGGAGACGACTTGGCCTGTTCAAGGTCACTAACTCCTCAATACAATGTCTTCTGCAAGGGTTCCAATACAGAAAGCAAGGAAAATATCAAGAGTGGCAAGCTAACCTCAAAAATCTTTCTTTTGCTTTCCATTTTTGTTAAGATAATTGTTAATCTAGGAAGGACCTGCAAGTTTACTGATAGGTAAACAAAAATACAGGCAATATATACAAAAAATACATAGGTCCACATTTTTATAAGGCAGCTAACTTAGCATCGTAAGAGAGTGAAAACTTAAATCCATATTACCTTTCACTGTTCAATAATCTAATCTGCTTTGATATTTCTATTTTTATCATTTCTAGTTTATTTTTATTTTCTTCCCCAATTTAATGAAATTATCTAATTGGGAGCTAGGTGAAACCTTTATTGATCTTTTTATTTCTTTTGCATTGCTAGCATGGCACATCAGATGAGATATTAAAAGTGTCGAATTTCAAGGGCAATTTTATGATGCTTAATAGTCTTTCCAGTGGTTAACCACAGCACCCTTTCATTAACAAACAGGCAATCATCGTTTTCTTTTTTTTTTCTTCAGTCATTAAGATGGTAAATGAAATAAATAGCTTGTAATGCTGGATTGTGGGAGCTTCTTGAGACCTAGTGTGCTGAAAAGAACAGATTAATGCTCTTACCACTGTCTTTGATTTGTATGTAGCTCACAAATGATACACTTCAATCCGATTTGCTGCAAAGCAGTGCAGATTCACGTAAAATAAGCCATACAGATAAAAGACAAGCACTAAAAATAAAAATACGTTTGTAAAAAMGCTTTGTATAGCCTGTAAAAAGGTAAGAGAATTTGCATTACCCCATACATTCCAGCTTTTAAAAAAAGATAGCTCCACGCTCAGCCCATCAGTCAAAATCATTGAAAAGGCAAGAACTATTTATCTGGGAGATGTATTTGACAATAAAATCCTAGAATTGTAATTACAATTGGCAGATTCAAGTCTGCTATTGGTGGCAGCAGTCTTACTAAGGGAAAAAAGATACATAATTTTTATAATGTTTTATTGTGCATCAGGCTGTGTTAATCTTGGACATGGTATGCTTCACTGGAGATGGAAGGGAACTGCATAAAAATTGCTATTGTAATATGCTAAAATAATCAAATTCATGATTTGTTTTAAGGGGAATAAAAAGAACCTAGAAACAAAAAGAACAGGGAAAGAGTATTACTGATTTGCATTATGGAAATCACTTCAAGCAGACACTGGAAATCTTTCAAGAGTTGTGTGCTGGCTTGTGTTTTGCTTTCCCGAAGTGAAGGTTAAGCATGCTACTTGAAATTCCCTGGGACCTGGAAGTGTAACCCCTCAAAAAGGCAAGATGTTACTTGCTAAGGGGTTTTCTTTCTTCTGTGGATCCTTTGTCGTCTTTGTTCCTGCACCTCTCTAAGCCTAAACTCAGCAGGACCTTGACCTCCTTCACATACTGTCCTCTAGATGCCCCATGTCTCTCTCTACCCTGCTCTGAATGTGTCCTGTACTCAAAATTGCTAATTCTGATTGGGAACCTTTTAACCAAGATTGTGCTCATGTGACACTGTCATAATATAGAATAAAACAGTGGCCCTGGAAGAGTTTAGTCTGTGTGTTTGAGGCAGCATAAACGGGGAATGAAATTCATAAGGGAATTAAATCCTTTGCTTAAGGCTCTGTACCATATCAAGGGAGCTGTGAAGAGGGCCTAATATCTCCGGTTCTGGTCCAGCCCAGTGCTTCACCAGCTGCAAATGGGCTTCTCCAACTCTATTCACAAGCTGAAGGAAGTGTCTAGCCCCAGAGGTGGTGTGAATGCTCCTTCTGTGTCTTGTACATGGCTTGGGCAGCTCTGCTTCAGATCCGTCATTAGTCAACGCTAGCAGCTTTGTTGAGATATTTACAGTTCCTCTCCCCCATGTGCTCTCTGTTTCTGTGTTTTTACTTAAAGATTCGCTTCGGCAGTAAACTTCAGTTCAGAGGTCCAAGCAGTTATAATCTCAGAATGCTCAACTTTACCTGACTAGTCTGAAGTAAATCTCTTTATTTCTTATTGAAAGAAAAAGATACTGAAAATTATTCTCTCTTTAGGAACTTGTAATGACTGATTGCTGATTTGATATGACTTGATTTTAACCATGATAGTAGACGGTAACGTGGATTTTTTTTTTTAATTCAACTGAAAATTAAAAAAGAAAGGTGGTGCTTCACTAAAGAAGATGCTTTGAGCTTGAAGTTTCTTGCTTTTTCATTGTTTGTGTTGCAAGTCTTCTCTTAGGCTGCTTGATGTCCTTACAGGTTGCCTGTCTTTATGTATCCCTGTAGCTGTTTTTGTTTTCTCCATTCTTTTGCCTGCTTTTTCCAGACGTATCACATGCTTGGTCAAGCTGGGCATATTTGCCGAGTTCACAAGTCACGTCGCCATTTGGGGCAATATCACAGAAGATTGTGTGTGGTCTCTTGAGGGCTTTTTGAAAAGACAAGAAAATCCACTTTCATGTTGTTGAGGGCCTTTATTCATAATTCAGTTGCTGTCTTTTTGCACCATTTTGGCACTAAACTAAACTAGAAAGAACTTTTTTTTTTTTGGTTGGCCTTGATTCTTATTTGGGGGGACACATACTTGTCATTCTTTTGGCAAAAATGTCTTTCTCTACTGCTTGCCTCCTTCTTCACCTCTCTTCCTGTTCTAATCTTTCAAATTATATTTTTCCCAAAGGGAAAGCAAAGAGTGTTGCATTTGAGCTCCGCCAATTCCCTTCCTCCCACTCTGGTGTCAGTTTCAGCCTGTGTACGTCACAAAGTCCATTAGTCCTGTTGCTTTTATTAACTCATGTTTCAGTAGCTCTTCAATCTTGTTCTGAGTCAGCTCTGATCATATCTAAGGCTTGTGGTTTGTTTGTCGCCTTTTGGGTTTTTTTATCCCTCCTCAGCTGTTTTTGCCTGGCTTCCTATTCATCAGAAAACTATTTGGGATTTTCAAGCTCGTGATGAAAAGTGAGCTGCGTAGGCAAACATCATTAATCTTGTGACCTTTAGGGTTTTATTCATTGCAATTTGAAATTGTGGCAAATATTCTTGTGCACACTATAATAAATAATTATTAGTTATAGATGTTGAAATTCAATGATGAAACAGCCCAATGATTTCAGAATGTGGATGGCTGTGATTTTTTCTGGGTTGTGGTTAAGGCTTCTTTATGTAAGGGAATGCTGGATGGGAAAAACCCACTTCCCCCCCCTCAAATAAAGTAGGAACAATCTAGAAAGGAAGAGATCATCTCAATTTGGAAAGTATACCTTAAACTGATAATAGGAAGGTAAGTGCTGCTCTGGTCTAGAGGGATGCACATAAATGGCCTTCTTGTGGCATGAAAAATGGTGTGTAATTTTAAGGCATTCAAAGACTTGAATTCAGAAGTTTTCAGGTTACCTAAGGTTCAATGTTTGTGCTGGGCTGATGTTCAGGAGGAAACGCTCAACAGTTTGACACAAAACATGTCCAGAAAATGCCAGTGTTCAGTCATCCCATAGTCACATCAGTTATGCCCTGGGAGAGAGTCTAAGAACTTCTTACTAAGAAAGCATGTATAAAAGTGTACTTCACTTTTGTATTATTTTGAAATGTATCATTAGAGAATATATGGGATTTTAGTTCTTAAATTCTTGAAAATATTCAAATGTACAAGAAATCATGAGTCATATATCTTTATTAGGTATTTCCTATTACCAGAATAGATGTCAGAGTCTTCAGGGAAAATTAGGTATGAAAGACGAGTCTAATTTTTTTTTGATGCTTTTATAGCTTCATAACATTTCTCAGTTATAAAGTGTCTGTCTTCTAAGGCTCTTGTAGCAGATAGCTATAATAGTTGTGGCTTTAATAGGTTTGAGGGTGTATCCATTTGTAAAGCTATGTTTGAGCTATTATTGGGAACATAATTATCGTTAAACTGGAAAGATTTKTTTGTTTGTTTGTTTGTACCAAATGCTGGTAACACAAAGAATTATGGGTTTTCAATTCCTTCTTTACTTTTGTCTGTAGCGGGACACTTTTTTCCCTTTATTTTTTTCCTCCGCCTTCTGTGCACTGTCTGCTCTTCCTAACGCTACATTTAAAGTAAGTAAGCCTAGTTCTTTATAGCACAGTGAGTAGATTTATTCTGGTTGAACCGAACAGTGCTTACACAAAACTGTATTTCTGTGAGTGTGATGAATTCCATGAATGTCAACTTCTTTGGAATTAAATTCTACCTTTCCAGTTTAAGCCATTTTATAGATCAGTTTAAAAAAATATTCAGACCCAAAGTTTGCGCAAATATAAAAAATGCAAATAGCTGAATTTTTTTTTTTTCATCAGAGTCATAACATGATATATATGCTCGCTTGGGACTTTTTCCCTGTCATCCACTAAAGTGATAAATACCTTTATTTAATTTCTTATTAAAATCTCAGTAGATGTCATTATTACTTGGTAACTTAAATATAAGATAATATCCAAGATGGGTAGCTAGGCCTTTTTTCTGTGAGGCATTCCAATCTTATTGCATAAATAATTACTAAATTAGTAATTTGCCTTGTTCAGTATAAAGTCCTCCATTGCCCCACAAAAAAAAAATTCAAGCTCAGCAAAAAAAACCTGATTGTCCAGCACCAAGCAGTTGTGCCTTAACAGTTTCTAATCTGAGAATTATGCTGATGGGCACTAGTATGTTCTGGGCAGGTTGTGAGACTGGTAAAAATGTTTTCTCCCCTCAACACCTATGAGGTTGCAAGTGATCAGTGAAAATCCTTGAATAAGGTGTACATCAGGGACACAGGGATGCAGAGGTAGATTTCTAAACTTACATAGACTTCACTGAAACAATTTATTCTACTCTTTATTTGAATAGAGTATGACACAGCTTTGCCATTTCCCAAAGTTTTTTGTTTGTTTTTCTTTTTAAGATAAAAGTTCTTTTTATTCTTCCTTTTTCACTTTCTCACAGCTTTCCAGAGCAGCACTGGCCAACTCAGTTGCACCACTTGCTTTGGGCATTAGTATTAAATGGATAATGAACTTGAGTGGTTGGCTATTATCTAGGAACAAAAGACCTATGTTTCTATTTCGTTCAGATCAATTCCTGAAATACCTTCAAATACTTTAAGGTTTCAAGTGATTAGCACTTCTCAGGTGCAAACATTCTTACTGGGCCAAATTAATTGTTCCCAGGAAAGTAATTCAGGATGTTGTATGGACATGTGTATGTACTTATATATGTGTATATGCAAATGTTTGAGTGTATTAGTATGTCTTTACACGTGTACATTCTCATTTTAAAAATACGCCATAGATCACATAAGAAAAGCTGAAAGTTGTCATAGTTTTAACATATAGTTTGATGCATTTTATGGTAGCACAGCTTTGCAGAATTATAGATACTTGGGAGGGTCACAAATAAGAGGTGGAAATAGAATAATTTTTCAGAGGTCACCTGGTAAATTACAGTGTGTTTACATCTGTATAGGAAATTTGCAGATGAGCATAGTTTTCTATTATCAGAATCTGAGTAGGGAGAATTAAAGTGATTTAGATATTGTGCTGATCTGTCACGACTCGGGTAAAGGAGTATTTAATGAGATCACCAGCATTGCTTTGCCCCTGTTCTGTAGCTCACTATTCAGGGAAGCTGTGAGAATTTCAGGAATCAAAAAACATACAAAGAGCTTGAAGGCTCTTGGAGGAGGGGGAGGAGGCAGTCAGTGGTTTGGTTTTCTCTTTTGTCCTGTGTATCTTCTATGTCATAAGGAGCAGTTGATGCCTGATATTACATCATCTGATAAAAGCAATGCTAAAAGTTATCTGAAGAGGCTGATGTTTGGTTTTTGCCCTGCTGTGACTGGTCAATTCAAGTTCCTAGCTTGAATCTCAGGTTCTCTTCATTCTGGAATTCTCATTCTCATTCAGTCTGGAATTCAAGATAATAAGCAAGAAACGCTTGATATCTTGAATTCCTTTGTTCTTAAATTCCTTTGTTCATTTGATTTTCAAAAAAATAAAAGAATATATTAGGCAGTCTTAGCTTTTAACACTAAAACTTCAGGTTTTTCATGTGAATAGGTTCCTTTATCTAAACATAAATATGAATGTATGCTTCATTTCATTAATTGGAATTAATTAGAATCATAGAATCGTTAAGGTTGGAAAAGACCTTTAAGATCATCGAGTCCAACCGTCAATCCAGCACCCATGCCCACTAAACCATGTCCCGAAGCGCCACATCCACACGTTTTTTGAAYGCCTCCMGKGWTGGTGACTCCACCACTTCCCTGGGCAGCCTGTTCCAATGCCTGACTACCCTTTCAGTGAAGAAATTTTTCCTAATATCCAATCTAAATCTCCCCTGGTGCAACTTGAGGCCATTTCCTCTCGTCCTATCACTTATATACTATTATATACTTTCCTGGCATCTGTTATACTAGATGGTCCAAAAGTTCTTTACAAACTATTGGAGAGGGGAAAAGAAGAACATGGGGGAAAACTTCCTTACATGTACTTTTGAGTTGTGGTTCTGTTTCCCAGGTCACCTACTAGCTTGTTTGGTCACTGCATCCAAGTCATTTCACTGGGATCTTTCCATATGCTTCAGTCTGGTTTCCAGGTTGACTTCTACCACACTGCAACGCGGTGCTGTACTGTAGAGAATTAGAAGGCTGCATTGCCATCCCATCTGTTTTGAACTCCTGTATTAAATAAACTCTTTCAGATACAGGAAAAATCATATCTGTTGTAGAGAATTTTATGTTGGTGTGAAGAATGGTTTGGAACAAATTAGCTGTAATAGTATAATAGTTGAAGGTGGGTCGTTAAGAGTTACTGACTGTTCATTTCCCGTCTCTCTCTTTCTCCCTCTTCACAAGGGAAACTGCTGTTTGTTACATTATGGATTAGTAAAAGTAATATTCCTACCTTCACCTTCCGTCTGTTTCTATTTTTTCTTTCCTTTATCAGAGATTATACTACCACTTTAGTCAAGTAATTTCTTGTGTTTACATGCATAGCATAACAGTATTCCAAGTAAGGCCTACCAAGGAGTGGTGGGGTTTTTGTTTGTTTTCCAGGATGCTTATCCATCAAAAATGAACTTGTCACTTTTGACAGATTTTTCCATTCAATTTTTTTCCACCCAAAGTAATGACCAAATCTTTCAGGTAATCAAAATCACATATTTCATGGTATTCATTTAGTTCATTTACTGGTTCAAAAGTGCTTTTCATTACAAAAATTTAGAAAGCTTTTAAATAAAAAGTTATATGTCTTTATTAAAGAAGTTTGCACAGGGTTTAACTTTCAAAATAGAAAGCTTCTATATTATCAAAGCATACGTTTCTGAAAAACTGACATGATTTTGAATTGTGTGTGTGTTATTTCCAAATGTTTTTCAGATTATGACTTTATGATCTAAGCTAAGAAGAGTATTCAGTATCTCAGAACTTTCAGTGGATGGTGGGGAAGGATGATATGAAAGGAGCTTCCTGATTAGTTTTAGCTCTGAACTCTGTGGTAAAAATAATTATGACCAAAAGAAAGTGAAATAAGTCATATTTCTTATAATCTATCTGTTCAGGTCTTTAACTAGAAGTGACTCAAATGCTTATTGCTATGATGAAGACAACAAAGCCAGACTGAAGACAACAATTTCACGTCATTCTTACCTACATTGCTATTTTTGTTGATTCATATGCATTCATAATTTACCTGATACATTCAGGCTGGGGCATATACCCTCTGTATTAACAAGTCTGTGTAATATGCACTGCTGTCTTTAGATTCTGTGCTAATAAATATGTTTTCCATGAAGAAATTGCCTTTTCTTTGAACAATTCCCTGTGGCCYTCAGCAGTAGAAGAATATATTTTACTCATATTGTTCCTCCACCAGCCTACTTGTCATGTTGATATGCCAGATCTGCGCTGACTTAGAATTAGGAATCCTGATAATGGCTTTGACCATTTAATATTTCATTTAAAAAAACAAATGCCATTTACCCTGTTCATAATGAGTTTGTCTCCACTATACTTTATTCCTGATTAATAGTTTACAGCAGTGAAAAGAAATGTTTTAAAAATATCAGTGCACTTAATTGGATTCTTAAATAGATTCAGTTTTTTTCTGTGTGTGAATTTTTTAGCCTGTCTCCTTTTTTTTGTCATGATCTTATCACTGTTAAATCAGAAATTACATAAGCTTTATTTGTCTGCATCAAAACCCAATAAATTTAGCATTATCATCTTGTTATGAGTGGTATTGGCAGCAGACTGTCATATTTCAGGTCAAAAGGTACTTTCTGATTTAAATGCTCCCTGCTTTTGTGTCAACTGTTCAAGTTTTTTAATGGGATTGGTCTAAATTTTACAAAAACTTTTCCTGAAAGAAGGGTAGTTGCCAATTAACAGTTTCATTTTGCTCTCTTTTTTAATTCTGTAGCCTTTATGAAGGTAGTTCCACTGTGGAATATTATTCTGCAACTGCATTTTTTTCTGTGTTTTCCTCAAGTACCTTGTAATGGTTGCCATTAGAGGTTCTAGGCTGGACAGAACCATGGCTGGTCTGTATGGCAACTCTAAAAAAAGTTGCATTATCAAGTTCTAATTTGAAAGTTAATTGTTTGACAGGATTGTGATTATGGAAGTGAATGAGGTGAGGAAATTATCTTACTCCTCTTCAGATGAATTCTTTAACAAAAAAATTAATGAAGTAGGTAATAAGGTATGCTAATAGTAGAAGCATGGATGCAACCTTAACCCTGGAGTAATTCCTGACACCTAAACAATTTTCTGTACTTCTAAATAAGTTGGGATTGATGGTTTTTTTGGGTTGTTTTGTTTTGTTTTTTTTAGTGACAGGGGCTCTACTCTTAAGGAGAAAATGATTCAGTTCAAGATGTTTAATCCTAAACTCCAACAACATTAAAAAGTCACGCAAGTGTTAGAGCAGTGTTTCTATTGAGATTAAATTGACCTTAACAAGGGTTTTACTTGAGAGGAAAAATGYCATTGTATGTTGCTTCCCCAACAATTTGGAGCTCTGTTTTCTTAGCATACAATTAAAACAGTGCTTTAATACAACAGATGGGTGTCTATGGAAGAGTAATGGGTTTAGGCTTGKTTTTTTTTAATAATAATGTGAGTATAGCTGTTTGAAAAAAAGAGAAAGAAAGATAACTTCTCCTGCATGATCTTGGGATGCCTGCAACTTTAGAGCAAAATTATTTTTAAACAGTCAGTTTGCTTCTTTTGTCAGGAGATTAAAATCAGGCACTCTGGACATAGTCATGCCAAAGTGCTGCACTGTGGTAGGTTTCTTGAAGGGTGTTGTTTGTTTTGATTGTTGATACACTGATTACAGTTTCAGCTGTCCTAATACTGTTTTAGTTTCCCTAAAAAAAAGAAAAAATAGTTTCCTCACCAGGTAGGATTAATTTTTCTGTGGAAATCAATTTGGAATCTAATGTTGAAAATTTGTTTTCCCAAAATACTGGGTAATAATGTCACCTTTTCTTTTATTCTGTACCACAAGCCTTTTTTTTTTTTTTTTCTTAACATACAGCTTTTTATTTATTTTATTTTCCACACTGCTAGATGTGGCACAATAGTGTGAGAGACAGATATCAAAGAAAACCATTCACTTAGATCTTTCTTTTGCACTGTGACAAGCATATTGTAAAGACATTCAATTGCAAGCTCCTTATTTTTATTTTTTACGTGAAAGCCTTAGAGAGGAAGTGCAGAAATAATCACTAAAAGAGTTGTAACATTAAAAGCACAAAAGAATGAATAGATGATCATAATGGCATTTTTTTCTGACTTTATTTCCCAATCATGGAGGATATCTTCTACATTCTATGTTGTTTAAATTGTCTAATTTAAATCAGAATTGTTCTATTTTGTGCTCTAAACTGAGGTTTATCTTTCAAAGGAATGAACATTCTTGTTTCACTTGAACAATCATGACAGATGCAAGACTGAAGCAAAACTCTACAACTGGGCAAAATTCTGTAACTTAGTGTTAGTGCTTGCAACTGTATAATTTAAATGTTAATAATATAATTTAATAATAATAATTATAATAAGAATTTGGTTCATTGATAGTAGCAGAGAATTTGGCYACAGATTCTATAAAACTATATTGACTCTTTAAGGAAATTAGATTCTCTCTTAGGTTAAAGAGTATATATTTTAAAATAATAGTTGCTATTCCATATATAAATATTCTTAAAGAGAAACAGGGTATCTGAAGAAGATTTACTGTGTTTATTTAACTCAGCTGAGAATTTAGTCCATATTATCAAAAGGAATTTTAAATAATTTATTTAGTGCCAGTAATGTGCTTCTCTTTTGTGAGGGCTTGTCAGTCTGGAATTGAAGTTAGAGGGGGGAAAAAAAMCCACAATAAACCAAAAAAACATTTCTTCTTTTCCCCAGAGCATGTTTCTCCTTTGACTAGCTACCTGTACGTCCCTTTGTGCCAGCATTGTTAAGAGTGAGAGTATTTGCCTTAAAGACAAGGGCTTTCCCCTCTTGCTCAGAGGCTTTCCCTTCTTAAAGGCCTTATGAAGAGAAATAGAGGAGGGAGTAATCACCTTTCCTTCTCAATTTCTTCCGGCAGTTCACCTGGGGTGAAATTCTCTCCTCACGTTCAGGTTAGTTGCTCTGTATTTTTTTTTCTTTCCATTTTACTGCAGATTTTTCCTTTACTATAACTGAAGTTTCTGTGTTCCTCACTTATGAAAAGTGTGAGGTTTTTAAAACCTTTAAAATACATATTAGTAACTCACAGAAGTGGCTCTATGGCATAGCTTGAAGCTGGTTAGTAAAGTCACAACTCCCCAAGAATGGAATTGCTTATGCTAGGAAAAAAAAAAAAAAAGTCCATTCTTTGATTGTGAGATGATGGCATCGCCACTAAATTCCCTTACCATAGCTTTCTGACACCAAGCCAAAATGAGTGGGCAGCCACACTCCCCAAAATGGCAAAGTTCCCGTGTTTGCTCATAGTTCGGTGAGGGAAGAGCAGAGCTCCCCGGCTGCAGCTTGCCTGGGAATGGAAAACCTTGATCTGGAGGAAGAGCAGACCTGCTGGGGACTTTCAAGTCCAGCCAGGAGAGGTTTGTTTGGGCCTGCTCCAGATCATCCTCTTCAGCACTGGCATTCATAACCCTCACCTCCTCTGCTCAGTTAAAAGAAAGGAAAAACACACTAAACTTTTCAGCACTGACAACACACATCCTGTGACTCACACGTGGCATATGTTCCTTTAATCTCCTTATCTTGTATTTTGGTAAGGAAGATGTCAGACATCTCCTGCAGTAGCACCTTAATTATAGGTTGTGGTTGCCTGATCCCCTGGCTCTGTCACTGGTTCTGTTGGGTTGCTGAGCTTGTGATGTGAGCTGCTCTTGCTCTGCACTGGCTGTTAGAGGTTTTGCTTGCCTATTCCATCTCTGTATGTCCTTTGACAATGCTATAGATGACTATGGTGCCTTTGTGAAAGCCTTGGTCCATTTGCTTTTTCCATTCCTAGCAACAGTATGTGTAGTATGAAGGCTTTCCATAGATTTTGATTACAGATTTTTCAAGTGCTAGACAGTCGTCTTGCTTCGAGGAGAAAAAATATAACTATATTTTAAAACAAACTTTTTTTTTTTTTTAATCGCCTCCAAACCTGTAAATCTCAAACCATGGGGCTGCAATCTATTTCCTTTGCTTTGGGTCACTGTTTACCCTGGACTCATTTAGTCCTGTTGCTTTTGAAGGCAACACAGCCTTTTCCATGCTCCCATAACTGTAAATTTTCTCTCACTTTGTGACACATTTTCCAAACACGATCAAACGCCGCACACAATTTGTCACAATTTTGATCTTCCCCATGGCGCCATTAAGTCATAGCTGCTCCTATCTACCAGATGTCAAYAGCGCTTCCCCACAGAGCTTCCTGGGGACAAGGAAGCCGAGCTGCTGCCTCTTGTGGGGTTTGGCCACAAGCCTCACACTTACTTAAATAGTGGCTTTGCACAATCTTATTTTAGGCATCCCCGGGCAGGTACTGCCTGWAATCACTCTCTGTGGGAATGAGCATATGGAAACCACTGGGAAGTGGGCCTGTTCACCCCAGAGACGTGGGGTGAATGTGGGGCTTTCCCCGCTGTGCCCCTCTCGGCGCTCCCTCCCAATCCAGTCCCCCTTATAGGTGGGGCTAGGATGGAGATGTAGGCAGGGCACCTCAAAGCATGGTGCTTACAGGTTTCCTATTCAGAAAGCATCAGAAGATCATTATGGAGAAAAAAAAATCAGTATGGGTAATATAATTTATAATCTATTTTTTCTTTTCTTTTTCCAAAAGAGAGTGAGAGAGAAGAGGAGGTTGTAACAGGACCAGGAGACCAATATTTACAGTAATTTGTCATTTTTGTCTCGATGAATATCAGCTGTGAAAAAAAATCACAGTATGTGGCAGTATGTGGACACCAACTTCAAATGAATACAAAACCCCCCTAAGTTTAATTCCAAATCCGACAGAATATTCATGCTTAGTTTTTAAGATATAAATGTTTGAAAACCAGGGATTAAATTATAATCTCTACAAGGAAAGGGAATGCTGGAAAAGTGTGAGCTTTATATGCTTTTTGTTTTGTTCAGTAGCCGTTTTCACAAGTCTGCAATGCAAACAAAGACAGAGTACTGCTTCTGCTTTGAAAATGTGTACTAAATGGTGTGGATTTCACTGTCACTGAATACTTTCAACCAAATGGCAAAAGACTGTTTTTTTACTCTGTTTCCTCCTCCAGTCCCTAATTCGGCGATTAAACTGCACCAAATGGCTCAAATGATATGCTTAGTAATCTCATTCTGTTCCTTGCCTGAACACACAGCAAACGAAACATATGTCACCAAAGATGTGTCTGCCAGCCGTTGCCTTGTGTAGTCCATGGATTTGGCAATCAGGTGTTTCGGGGATCCGGACTGAGAGAAGTTGGCACAAGCATGGAGTGAAATCTGCCCCAAACCCCTCACTGCCATTTGATTAAAGCTGTTTTCGCTGGTTTTCTCACTTACACAAGTTCAAGATGGACTCACCATTGTAAGATAGCAAGGAAGTTTTGAATGTGGTTATTACCACTGTGTTTTGAAGCCATGGGATTGAAGAGTTTGGAAAGATGAGATCTCTGACACTGCCAGTGGTAAAACCATCATGGGTTCATTAATGCTCAGAGCATCCCAAACAATTTGTCAATATATTTCTGCTCTAAGTTTGATCCCTAAGCAATGAGTGATTTATCAGGTTTAAATTAATTTAGTTGGTAGGTTTATGTTAGGAAAAGTCATGAACTAACCTAAGTTGCGTATCTATGTGTTTCAGTACTCTTTACAAAATCAAATCTTAAAGAAAGCACAAGCTGCTCTACTGCTTGGTGTTCTCACAGGTTAAACTTTTAGGATTTTTTAATGTAAATTTCTAAAGTAAATTGTAATGTTTTAATACATTTTTTCTAATTGYTTAAAATGCTAATGTTACCTTTTAACTACTAGTAAATTAAAAATATTTTTTAAAGTCCTGCTTCATATCATCATTTTGAAACTTTTTCCTGTTCAAATGTTACATACTCTTCCATGGTTTATAATCCATTTATATATGTTTAGTTGCGTACTTTTTCTTTTCTGAGTAAAATATCTTTGGAGATTTATTTTCCATAAAAGATGATGTATGATGGTTCTTATTAGACTCAGCATTAATGTGTGTTTTAGACTAATTTTTTTTTAATTCTTATCAGTGTTTTTTTGTCCTTTGCACCACTCTTCTATTTGCATATAAAATTTATATATTCAAAGTGATTTTCAAGTAGGTAAATATCATTAAATTGTGCTCTAATTTGCCTATCTGTTCCCTCAAAGTTATTGATTATGATTATTATTGATTATGATTATTATTATGATAACAACATATTTATAATAACATTTAATAGCACATATATGAAAACGTATAAAATATGATAATGTGCTACAATACAAAACAGATTGATTTAATATATGAAAACAAGGAATCTGAAATTGCATTTAATTCTCAAATTTTAGATCTTGGTTAGTTAATTACTTGCATATCTGTTTTACTGAGCTGAGAATAGGCGTGATTAGCTGTTATGCTTACATAACTAATTCATATTCTCCTAAATACAAATTCAAGTTTATACTTACCTGGCTCTTCAGCTGCCATAAGATACAACTTGAGTGTTTGTAACAGTACTGACATCTTTCTTTGGACAGGATAAAATTATAATGGATATTTTATGGATATCTTTTATTTTATATTCTTACTGAGTGCTTTTGTAATAAATCAGGTGCATGGCTTTAAATAGTATTATAAGAAAGATTCTGTTGTTAAATCACTAAATGGGGCTCTGAAACACTGTCCTTTGTAAAAATAAAACAAAACCAAACCATGAGCTGCAGACAGACAAAGTTCAAAGCAAATTTGTTAATCTCTGAACATCAGGTTGTCCCAGCTGTAAAACAGGAGGACGATACTTCCCTATCTCATTGGTGTATTGTGTAGTTAAGTGTGTAACATGTGCAGTGTACAGGTGTCATAGTTCTGTATTAGTCTTTTGTCTTTGTGTGTGAGTGTTGGTCTGGCTCTATCATATCTAAGTAATCCTCTGTTGTATCTTTTGCCTTTTAATATTTGCTTTTAATTGCTCATTCTTTATGGGCTGGAGTGGGTTCATCCTCATGCTGAAAGTAGGGTTTTTTGTCTAGATTTTCCTACGTTTTCCAAGTTTTGTTAATCTACTTTTTCCCAAAAGAAGAGTGTTCCATGAAAACTGTTGGTTTATTATGTGATTACTGCAGAAATGGTCTCTTTCACTCAGTATGACATCAATTCCCATTTTATGTCAGCGTGCATCCCAAAATAAAACATAAGCCAATTTTGTGTATTCTTAAGTGCTTAAACAGTTCATTAATAAAAACTGTCAGCAGTGTATTTTCCAGTCATTTGGAGCTGAAACCATGAATTCAGGATGAGTCCTCTTCTTTTGGTCCAGCATCTGTCAGAAAAGGCTCTCTTGGATTTCTGCTTTGCAGTGAATTTTCCCTCTCACTGATGGATCCCTGTTCCCGTTTGCTTCTTCAGCTTAATTTAGAGACCTTGGTGACTGCAGAAGTGGTCAGTCTCTCTTTATGGCCATGTCCTTCCTGGCAGGAAGTCATCTTGCATTTTGAGAGGCAGACCTCTAACAGAATTTCACATTTTACACAAAGCCTCTGAGAGGGAAATCTCAAAGCATTTTGTGAAGATGAACAAATATYGCTAACTCAGACACATAGTGTAGTTCAAGGAGGTGCCTACAGTCACAGACTGACCAAGGCAATTGCTCTTTGAATGCACTCTAGCATTTGTTCCCACCTGTTTTCATCTGTTGGTTCAATGTGATGTACACTTGGGTCAAGCTGTGAAGTTTGCACCAGAAGTGTGCCTTAGCTAACCTAGTGTCTCTTCTGAAACACTTCTTCAGCTGAATTGATCGAATACTGGTTGGCAACAATTCTTGCCATTAAACATCTCTGTTGTACTTTATTTTCACCTTGATATCACAGCAGAAGTTGCCTTCAAAAGCAGAAAGACATGTAGATAGTCGTATATTTGGATTTAACTTTCCTGTCCAGCTTCTGTTTTTTTTCCTTCTCTAGAGGAGTATGAGATTTGCATATGCTGCTTAAGGTGTTACCTTCTCCGCAGATTCTTTTTAACAGAATCGCTAAAAGCCTTTTGTGCTTCAAACCAAAGAAACCACAATATTCTGTGAGMTAGTGTGTTATACATAGATTTTTATTTTTTCAAAACAGCAAACAACTTTAAGCTGTGCAAGCAGTGGATTTCCCCGTGCAAAGAGGGGGAGAGAATATTTTGATGMGGGATGTGCTTTTGCCACGTTCTGAGTATAAAGTTTTATTAACTTGGAAAGCTCAAAACGTCTTAAAATATCATGAAAAATGAAAGAACGGAAAACTGCTTTGAGAAAGTCACAATCCTATTTATTTTCCCAGCTATGAGGGACACAAAAAATGCCATATCTTCTGGGAGACAACCACTCATAAGCAGGTGCAGGAAAACAAGGCAAAACAGCAGGAGTTCTGGGGACATTTACATTAATCAGAGAATCAAGCAAGTTGCAGGTGTCGGAATATGGAAGGAATAAAGGAGAAAAGTGACCATTTGTGCCAGCCTTGCTGACATAACCCTCTGTCCCTGCCACTTCCAAAGTACAATACGGGTTTATTAAACTTTCCTTTGCACAAGAAGCTGTGTCATTACACTTGTGTTTTATATTGCAGCCCACTCCCAACTCCMAAACCTGACATTTTCCCAGAGAATCAGAAAGAACAGGAATTTCTTGACTTTTATGAGAAACAAAAAGGATTGACTTCTAAAGACCAGGAAAGAGTCACAGTTGGAGAGAAGGGTGATACTGGCTGCTGCCAGACCTCAGCCATGTGATTAGACAGACAGAAGGTAATCTTGATACTGCTTTCAGAGGCAACAAGAGTGGCAACGCATGCTAACATTATTTTACTCGGTTTTAGGAGATGGCCAGATCAATTCTTCTCAGGTTCTGAAGAGGTGAATTTGTGTGCACAGCTGGTAGAGGTAAATGATGAAGTAATTGTCTTGACTGGCTCTTACAGTGCAATCGTACACAAAATCACTGTCTTCTCAACACTGAGAGAAGACTTGATTTCCTGACAATAGAGACTGTTTTGTTATCTTCTTTTATTCCCCCACCCTTTTCTTAACCCTCATGTGGTTTGTTTCCACCACCCGGAGAAGAGAGACTGTAAAGCGATTAACTTTTTATTTGAATGAACATCTAGATTCAGACTGGACACACTGCTTTACATTTTGCAGAAATTAGTTTGATAACTGAAAATATTAGGAACCATAACAAGTCACTGTAGTTATGAGGATGAGAAGGTATTTTCAAAGCTTCTTAAAACCCATAATGAACAATTACACAAGCACTAAAATACAATTCTTTTTTACTGCTAATAATTAGAAATTGACTAACACTTAAAGTTGGAGGGAGAAGGGACCTGTATCCCTTACTGTAATACCCAATTTATTGTGTCTATGGTGGATCCCTTTACATGCTCATTTTACTTTGAATTCTACTGAGTCTCTGAACTCTGTCTTTCATAATGACATTTTATAAACTATTTACATTAATACATTTTAAATTTCTTTCTGTTTAGTCTTTACTGAGTTTGGTTTTTTGAATGAAGATGGTTGAGTTGGCCTGGCTTTGTTTTCTTTGACACTCATTAAATGCCTTTAATCTTTTCAGATGGCTCTGCACAGAGTCAGGCTATAATGCCCCTTCTAATTTCTTTCATTTCTAAGTTATTCTCTACCTACTTCTGGAGGAATTTCCAAATCCATCTGCAGCCCTCCAGACTTCWGCAGTATTTCACTTTGAGTTGGAGTATATAGAATGGAACACAATAATATCTGGGAGAATATAATTAATATTCCTCCAGCAAAATATTTTCCATTCTTTTCCATCCATCTATTCACCCACCTTACCATTTTGATGATATTTCCATTATAGCTATTTCAGCACTATTAATATTTTCAGTGTGCTCACTTGCAGTGACATGTCAAGACTTTTGCCTGAGTAGACACCGTTAATTTAAAACTCAACRACATATATGACTCATGCAAATTTTCACAGCGTGACTTGACTTGCACAATTTTAATCTRCTATTGTGCTGACAAATTGCATAATATTGTTTGGTTCCTCTGGACTTCACTAATTTAGACGACTGGTGTCATTATCAAATTTTGCAACATTGCTGTATATCCTACTGTCCAGAGTGTAAATAAATACATTCAACTGTAGGTTAAAAACCATGAGATTTTTCTATGGTGACAATTGACAGCTTATTCAATTTATTTTCATTTATCTTAGAATATTTTAACACATAGATTGTGTTTCAGGAATGTTAACTAACTGCCTATCTATCACTGCATTCTTCCCTCATGCACCYGGGGAGGCTAGTGTTATCTCTGTTTTGCATGTAAGGAAACTAAGACAGACAAGCCAGAATAAATGAGACATCTCACAGTGGGATTTTGCATGAAAAGAGRGTAGCAATTCTTTACCTTTAATTTATGGAAGCTTTCCTTACCACTTTTGAACTAATTTTTTGGGGATAGGTTCTGAGCAGGGATCTTGTAATCTGCAGGACACTGCTTGAGAGAGTACACAGTGACCTTCATGATAGCCCTCAAAATAACGTGGAGTCCTGTTGGAGTTGTACATCTTATATTTTTGCAATAACCAGCTTTGAAGTACCTACAAATAAGCCCATGGAACTTCCTGCCTGTGTAGCCTTTAAAGTGAAAACATAAATAAGCACATAAAATCACTGTATTTTTCATAGCTCTTCATATTATTTTTGTATTTGCACTTTTGCTCTTACAGGAACTGTGCACTGAAAATGGAGATTTTTCTCTCTATAGGGTTAGTTCTAAGAAGTTGGTGCAGAAGGTCTAACACTCCCAAGTGTCACGTTCTGCAGTAGTTTAATGTATTTATTTATACTCCGGACAGGAGGATATGCAGCAATGCGGCAAAATTTGCTAATGACYTAGTCCTGACAATTTACGTATGCTGGAAAGGCATACGTAAGCTGCCTTTGAATTGGTTTTTGCCATCTACTCCAAACCAATTTCTATTCTGAGAAAACAGAGTGTCTTTTGTTAAATAGCTAACAACTAGGAATTTCTCATAATTTACTTGATTAATCTAAAACTATCTGGTTTTTAGATGTAATGCTTCTCAGGTACAGCCTGTAGGATCCACTTCTCAGTCCTCACAGTCATAAGTTTGGTGGACTACTTCTGTTTAGACTTAGTCCCTCCACCCCTTTTAGGTCAACTAAAGCAGTGTTAGAACATGTTCTGTGGTTATTAAGGACTGTTATTACATATAGAATAGAATAGACCATGTAATATGGTTATTATTGTTGACTGTATCATACCTGTGGAAATAAGAAATTAGTGGAATGATAATCTTGAATTACTACATTTCTTCAGCTTAGAGATATCARCAATGACTAAATAAAAAGAAACAGAACTTTGGTTTTGGATTAAGATTAAAACTTTTGATATTTTTAGCTAGTAATACTGTGATTTTTTTTAATGTATCTGTCTCCTAACTGCAATGATATTTGATAGTGAGTGTTTCCAGAGAACATAGTAAGAAGAGTGTTTTCTTCCATTGGTGATAATTTTGTGAATCTTTTCAGTATCATTCAGTATCCCAGTCTTTTGGTATTATAATGCTGCCTGAACTGAAGTACCTTATTGATATTCACCACACTTCTTATGACAATGGTAAATTGGGAAAAATTCTATTAAAGATGATGGTATTATACTGCTATGAAATTAATGTGAGTGGGAAGAGAAAGCTGTTTAATATTTATTGTGTTTCCTTAATTAATTCTCTTATCCAAATGTTTTGAAACATATACTTCCATTTGAATTACAATAGATTCTTTTCTTTGAAACAATTTCCCTTCCCAAGGAAAATATTAAATCTCCTAGACCCCCCCCTCCTATGCAATTTATAAAATTGAGTAGACCGAGAGAAATTTGTAACCTAACGAGTAACAAAGGTTGATCTGAAATATAACATCTGTCTCTTCTCTGTTACAGGGCTTGTAGAGGTAAGATTTTAATAATCATCTGAAGTTTAAGGCTTTCTATTTTATTAAAARAAAACACCCAACAACGATAATAACAGCACTTGTGTAGTAATTATCTGATCAGTGGGTGGTTGAAGAGAGTTTTTACGTTCCACCTGCGTTTTACTTTTTAATTTGATTGCACTTTTGACAGTAGCTTCCAAAATAAAATAGATACATTTCTCCTTTTGCCAGTTGTGGAATTATTAATTGAAGTTAGAAGGAGAAATAGGTAGGTAGGTTTGCTTCATTGTTAGGTAAATTTTTGCAAAAAATCTACAGCTAGGTGGTAAACGATAATGTATTTAGTGTCGTAAGCCTGTTATGCCAAGAAACTGTGTCTGAAAATATATCTAAAGAGATTGTTAGAACCATATTTTGTTGCTCATTTATGATCTGAAATTCATACCTCATCCAGTAAGAGTTCTGTTTAAAAACCCATGGCATAGCATGCACTATTCTGTGAGCCAAAAATCTCAAAAGATCAGAAACTTTGTAAAATATTTTTGCTGTTAATCTGGTTGTACCTGAAACCTGTCATGGAATAAAATGGCAACGCTGTAGACAAACATTATATGTACCCCATTTGAACAGCTTTCTAAAAATCATTTACTTTCTATGTGCAATGTAATGTTAACTTTATCTTAAGAACTTATACAAAATTTGCTTGTTGCCCTGGGATAACTTCTGGTTTYGAATTGAAAACACAAATAAGAAATATTTCCATTTTACAGTTCTGTAAGAACTTTGAAATTAAATGCAGAGAGTTACTAGAAGGGAATGCTGATCTTGCAAATACCAATATACTTTTGTGGGATATAAATGGCCAATTTTCAATTGGAAATGATTAATCTTAAATCTCAAAACCTTATTTAGAAGTTAATTAAATAAAAGGTCTCAACTTTGTTACAACAGTTGAAATAAGCTGTTTTACAGCTTTGTTACACATAATTTTTTAATTAGAGTTGTGTCACTGGASCTACTATATTTGCACTGCGCTAATCAAGATCAGACTCCAGTCTAGGATTTTTCAAAACTCTGGGATGAAAAAAAGTCTTAAAAGAGGCTCAAATAAGATTTCTTCCTGAAATGAATCTTTGTTGGATCAAATATATGAATATTTGAAGGTTTATATGACACACAAATCCCAAACTTGCTTACTTGCATCATGCTAGGACATGTGATTTAAGTAGTTATAAAAGGACTGATGCAGTACAGTGACCAAATAGTTGTCCTTATATCATCTGAAGTTTTTAAATTGACATTCTTATTGTCCTGTGTCTAGTGCATTGTCACCTTGAATGAATGGCTGAATAAAATTTTATAATGCTCCTCGTTTTCAGCAGAAAAATGCATGCCAAATTGCTTGTCTTTCTGTCTCCAGCCTTGCGGCCCATAAAATGGCAAAAATAGGATTAAAAAAGAAAGGGAGTGAGGGACAATGTCATCTTCTGTTTTAATTATATTTATATATTTCAACCTTTTTTTCTTTTTTGGGGGGGTAGGGGGGGAATGTAATATTATGGGACTACAAAGCCATGAATGTTTTCGTTTGTTCTATTTTGCCATTAGTTATTCGGTGGATCAGTGTGTGTGGATGAACCTCGTTATCTATGATGGCCAAAGGCAATGTTTCTGTAATGAAGGCTTAACTATGTAAAGTGACCCAGAGCTTAAGGATGTGGATTTTTTTGTGTTAAATTGCTGCTGCACCTTTAAATTACTTTTATTCCCAATGTGAAATTTTATAAATTGTGTTTGAAGGAGGATAAAAATGAATGTAAAATGCCGTGTTACCAAGATGAAGTGAGCATTCAGTGGTGTTTCAGACTAGCACTAGGAATATCTATTATGTTTTGTTTTGGTAATTCCCTCAGATAGCTACAAGATTCCTTTGTTTTCTCATCTCAGAAGCAGCATATAACTCAACGTGRCACTTTCTTACATCCATCTAGCAATTAAGTGGACTTCTGAAGATTCCTGCCATCTGTATTAGTTTATTTTTACACTTTATCATAACAGATATATTTTCTGCTTCTATTTAGTAACCTGAAAAGTATGTCGCATATATGCAGACAGGCTTCTGTCTCTGGAATTGTTGTTTCGCTTGACACAAGGATCAAAAACTTCTATTAGAGAAAACGCAGGGTCATAAAACAGATCAGCTGTGAGTACAGTACCCAAAAGAGGTGTCTCTAGTACAAATACATTCTGTAAATGTATCTGCAGTAACTGCTGGAGAAGTGGAAAATGGCATTGCCTTGCCTTACTCGGTAACACTGCAGTGCCGCCCAAGGACGAGCACCATTCAAGTACAGCACACTGGAAAAGCGACATACTGAAGGATGTGAGTTTACCTCCTAACCTACTCGTGCTCGTCATGCTTTTCAGATAGTTCCTTCTGCTCTGAAGTACACGTGTCCTTAAAGTTTGGTTCAATGTTTTCTTCAGGCAGCCATTGTATCAGCTGAAAAGATTATGGACTTCAGCCCACCTGGCATGGCTTGTCACTGTTTGCTGCCAAAATTTACAGCTCTCTCTAATCCCATTTAGTCAAAACAAACTGAACTAGCAAAGACAGTGTAATCTGTTTTCTTACCTCATTTTGTTAAAAACAAGCTAAAGAGTGTTCAGACGAGTAGTCTGGAAGGTAGAACTGAGGAGGTGAAGATAATATAGATAAATGAAGTGGCATGTAGCTGCTAAGAGTGGRCTGAGAGAAGAAATGTTCTTCTCTCAGATCTTTATCCAAAAGAAGATACATAAACAAGTCTTAGTTCAATATCCAGTTCTCACCACAACCTTATAATCCAGAGCCCCTTCTCTTKTTCCAGCATTTTAGATCTCATTTCTACCTGTGTACTTTTTTCTTGTGATACAAATTGTCAGCATTTCAAACAAGCAGATTGGGTTGTAGCAAACATGGTACACGCTCATGTATTCGTATATTAGGTAATACTTGGACAGAAAATCCTAAATAAGCATGTAAAGGCTAGAAGCGTGTAAGGCTAGGAGACATTCCTGATGCAATCATATGGCTTTGGATGTTTTGCAATCTGCATTTTTCATAAGGATACCAGCTTGAATGTAATGATCTAAAAAGGAAATATATGAGTTGTGCATTAGCGTCTTTGGCAGTATATTATAACTCAGTAGTAATATCAGAATCTCTTTTTCTTCTCAAAAATGCATATTTTAGTCAAATTATAATGCCAGTTTGTCTTAATTAATTTGTCATAAAATAATATGCTGGAAGAGCTGCTGATGCAATGTGGAAGTTGAAAATATGAATCCAAATTTGTTTAACCTGTAGAGAATTAATGATGTGATGACAATAAGATGGAGTAATTGCTTTGGGTTGGTAATTTACATAGTTTAAACAGGACAGCCTCTAGACTTTAAATCAGTAGAATTAGCACATCATCTGCTTTTAAAAGCGGAAGATTCTATAAACTCAAAGCATGTTAATTGTGCAAGGATAGCATAAATTACATTATTTTTGGCAGCCTTTCAAAAATTACTCCCTATAAAAACTACGTGCTTAATTATTTTAGTCTTTATTAATATGTCTTTTATATAGACCTTTTTCCATTTTTTCTCAGCAAAGGAGGAAATAAGGATAGATGTAATTATTGCATTAAAAAAAAAGGGGGCTCGTGATTTTACGACTTAGATATTTCTAAAAATGTTGTCCACCGTGTGAATGAACTAAAGCATTCCTTTGGGTTACAACTTACACAACTAATGTACTTTGGTAATATTGTCTCCCCATGCTGACCTACGAGGCTAAATTTAAGCCCTAAGGCTGGTTTTAAGGCCTTATATCAAAGTCGGACTTTTTAAAGTGCAACTTTTCTTGCATTTCTTGCCTCTTCAAAGATCTGTGAAATAAAACAACTGAACTTAATATTAGTTTAGTTGGTCAGGTTTTATGAGGAATCTAATGCATATATTTTTCAGTTTGAAAACTTAATTTTGTACCAAACATGTTCATCACAGATGGATTAATTTTCCTGAGGCTATCATCTGACATGGGGGTATGAATTTGGCATTTCTGAAAAGTCGGTCTGGGTAGTTTTATTACTGTCACTGCGTTCTCCACCACTGGAGAGTTTTTTGGTTTGGGGTGGTTTTATTTTTTTTTCCTTTTTTTCCTTTTTCTTCTTGTACCAGCAAAGCATGAAAATTGCTTTAATCAGAGTGTGTTGTTACCAAAATATCTACAGTTCCAGAGCTGCCTGGCTATATCACATTATAAAAGTGATCAACCAAAAAAGGACAAATAACCAGGTGCAAAGTAGTTAAATCAAATTATTCTGGCAATTTGCCATAAAATCATTATGTTGATTTCTTCTTAGATACTTCACTGAGATTGAATAAATTTTATAGCAAATGAGGCATGAAGTATTTTTAAAACCTTAGCCCCAAATATAGTGAAATTCAATTTTTATTTTATTTCAAAGGTTAAGTACTGCCATGTGTTTCTGAAGTCCTGAATTATCTCTTTATKGTCTGGTACTTTTTCAAGGGACCTTGCTTTAATGTTTTTTCCAAAATGAGCTTTCCTCCCATCCACCTTTTTAGCAGTGTTATGTCTTGTTGAAGAAGTAACTTTTCAGAGAGATGCAGAGACACCTGGCAAAATAGAAATGGCTGGACTTTGTCAAATGCAAATGAGAGATTTTCTTAAACCTTTTATGTATGTTTGTGTATGCTTAAGTGTATATTATGAGTGTGTGGTATGTATATGTAACAATTCTGTGATAAAATATTGACTCCAAAAATAATGGCTGCTTCTCTCAATTTTGTATGTAATTACTGTATTATAGAATTATCACTGCGGAAGTGAAGGGAGCAGTGATGAGAATTTTGAAGACCATTAGTCAAGGAGATCTTTTCGATTGATCAAAAGTCTGTTATTCTTTGTTTTCTCTTGCTGCACTAACTTGTTCTAGAAAACAGGAGAAAGCCTATTGAAAGGCACACATAGGTTTTAGTAGGAAATCCATTTGAAAAGTTCCAGTTGTGTCATTCATGGTTCATGATAATAACTGCTTATCTGTTTAAGAGTTTAAAATATTTTTTCCAGTAAATGTTTGTGTTCTGCTCAGTTCAACTTTATATGAAATACCTAAAACTCCTGCTGGCCTTCATTGTTGAAAAGTGACATTGTAGCCAGAGATCAAACTAAGCTGCTTGTCCTTGATGGAAATTGTGAGTGCTGATGGGTTTTGTTTGTGTGTTATACAGGATAAAAAGTCTCTGCCCTGGGATTGGATGCATGGGACATCAGGGCTTTAAAAATAGTTCTAGGTAGCTAGCACATTTATCCCATCCACCAATTCACCTGTGTATATGATATGTATGAATGATGTACTTAATTTTTAAAAGTGATAATTTAGACCTACATGAATGAGCATTCTGATGTAGATGTACCTAACAAGGCAGGTAAGTTTCTAATAAAAGTTTCTAAGATAGGTTTGACTTCAAGGGCAGGTATTTCCCTCAGGAAAGGGAAAGAGGTCACTATAAGAAATTCAGCTATCACAAGACATTTTACAGCTTGTTGCTGCTATTGGCTTATCTTACTTGTTTAGTCTCCTTAATAGCAGAAGGTAATTCAGACAGCACATTTATTATTATTATTATTTTTTAGTTGTTCTTTGTCTTGAATACAGTGCTTTAGGCATGAGCATTTGCTTTTTTATCTTTTTCCTTAAAGACAAATTGATTTGTGGGTGGTCTGCAAGGACTGAACATGTGCTGTGTACCATGCCCATCCATTTATGCTTTGTGAATTTAATCACTATATTGCATAGTAGCCAGTGATTTAATTACACAACCAAAAAAGGCAGTAGGTACAATAGGCACGATTGCCTAGTTGCTAGGGGAAGATGAAATCATTTCGAATTTAAGCTGCTCATCTGAATAGGAGAGGAAGTGGATTAAGGTCATTGTGTAATTACAGTTTTTAGCCCAGGCACTGCAGCATGAAAAACAAATATGTCCAGTCTGCTTTGCCAAAGACATTCTCTAGACCTATTAGTATCTATATAGAAAGAGTAATTTGAAAAATTTGCCATTTGGATAATTATTTTAGATATCAGATTCTACAAAACAAAGCTTGCATAGTGGTTAAATGTGTGGTAATTCATTAAAAGGATTGGACAATTGTGTCTGCAAACATGCAACATAGCTACATCCAAATGAGTCTGCAGAGTCAATGGGTTAAGTCCTTTCAAAAGCAGCAGAACTATTACTGAGCAGGTTACTGTTAGACACCTTAGAGGAAGCTGTAATGTAAGGGGATCTGTGATGTTCCCAATAAAGAGCAGTGTAATTGGCTCYGCAAAGGATGCTTTTTAATTTACCTGTTCAGTATTTTCTGAAGTTGTGCTTGTTGGTAACAGGCTATGATCTAGCAAAGCACTTACCACATGCCTTCTCTTCCTAAAGAAATAATCACAACAGTCTGTGTTTTAGTGTGCCTGTTAACAGCCCCATGCCCAATTTACTGTATTTTGGATGCAATGGAAACAAAACCACTTGTTACTATCTTTGTTTATTTTAATGCTTCTACCATAGTGTTTGGGTCTCTGACAGATGCAAATTTAGAGAACTAACTTCATTCAAATCTGTTAAATTAGAAAGTCTTATGATCTGTTTCACAGATCAGAAACTTAAATGCAAAAAGACTAAAGCCAAATGCTAGGGCATTTCAGTGTTGAGGTAAGGGAGCAAGTTTCCAGAGTCACCAGTAAACAGTAAATTCTCAATTTTTAGATAAAAATCCGGATTTAGGGCAGTTAGGTATCCCCAAAAAGAGATTCTGAGGAAAACCATATATTCCACTCCTATTCTCTGCATTTCAAGCCTGGATTCATTTAGATGATTAAACTGACATCTCTTTTTTTTTTTTTTTTTTTTTTTTTTTTTTTTTAATAAGGAATTTGAATTTTGAGCCTTCTCTGAGAGAAACTGCTGAGGTGATCTAGCTAAAAGGAGGAAGCAGGGTAGACTAGAACTGCAAATTGCTTGTAGCCAAGTGGTTGCTACTTGCCTGAGTTACGGAACACAACTGTCACATTTCAAAAGGATGTTGAATCCTTATACCAGGTGAGGACCTGATTTCTTAACTGGTGCGTGTACCTAAGCTTTCTCATTGGAAACATTGAAATGTTTGACTGCTTGACTATGAATAATTTACTGGCTTAGAGGGAGCAAGTGAGAGAAATGGTATCTATAGCTCACTGAGTAACTGCATCCCTCTTTAAGGTAAAACATGAACTCACATTTTCTACCAGCAGTAGCTACTTGAGTTTTCTGGTTTTGAGCAACATAAAATAGTTCCTAAAGGAGAATGTGAGTGGTTCAGATATTGCCATGGAGCAGGGCCTTAAATTCACAATAAGGAATCTTAGTCAACCCTAATGTAAATGGTTTTTATATCAGGTGACATATATGTATAAAAGAAGAAAGTGTCCTAGTCACTAGGACACTTTGGTATTAGTGTGTAAGTTAAGCAGGTGACACATGGCAGTGACACGTGGAGAGTGGAGTGAACATTTTATTGTCTGAATTAATTTACCAAACAGAAATGAGAGATATATTATCTTCCTGTTGTCATGACATGCACCCACTGAGTTGTGTAATAGGAGGGAGAGTCTCCCACAGACAAATTTACTGTAAGACCTTTTTTGGTTTTGCACTAGTGACTAGCTGAATGTCAGCCAGCAGCAGAACAAAGCAATCTCCTTATTTTGTCTCCCACATTGATTGATGTGTTGACTTTTCTGTTTTATATACTAAAATTTGTATTCTGAACTAGATTGCAGTCGAGATCGAGACATTGTCTCTAGCATTACTTCATCCTCATTCTTTCATTGTATTGTAAAGTGCATTTCAAGCCCGCAATTATTGCAAAATTTAGGAACGCTCCTTCAACATAATGATGTTAAGGATATAGTCCTGAATCCCTATAGAATTACAATGCCGGTGTTTGATATATATTTGCTTTTTATTTGGAAGTTCTGTTTTCATTTGCTGGAAGAGATGGATGGTTGGAGGTTACCAGTGGTGGCCTTCCTTTTCCCTCCTCTGGATTCACCGTTGGAAAGCACTAAATTTATATTAAGTGTAGTGACTGAGACTTCTTATTATTTAAGAAAAATAATAGAAAAAATAATGGAAAAATAATGGAAAAAATAGACTTATTCTGCTAGGTATGCCTTTAACACAAGAGCAGACACAATTCCCCTTTATTTCCTTATTGTTGTTGTTGTTGGTGATGGTATTTTGTGGGGGGGCGGTATTTGGTTTATTTTAGGGGTCACAAAATTAGGTAGGATGACAAAAGAGATAAGAGAGTCTTTGCTATTATACTGATGTAATTATTTCTCTTTTTGGACAGAGCTATTTTCAGTCCCCTTCCTTTAAGGGCATTGAATGCATGATGGCTCTTTAGATCCTAGGTTTCCCCATATCCTTTGAAATTAGGAAGTCGTTACCTTTGAATGCTTTTGTTTGTCTTCAGTGTCAGACATTTGGGCATCTGTATCTTACTATTTTAAAACCTCCAACAGGTATAGCCTTTTGCTCTTGTTAGACCAGTTCTCTTCATGTTTGGTGCTGGGAGTTCATAGCAACTTTAACAGGTCAATTTGCTTTCTCTTTCAAATCTCCCATCTTTCCTAATTATGGGCTGAGATTGGATTTTCAGTGACATCTAACTCAGCAGCATAAGTTCTGCTGAACTGCTCCAGGTTTTGCTCCCCTAAATTCATTAGATATATTTGAGAATAGCATCTTATGTACTCAGAAGGAGTTTGGGATTGTTGCCTTATTCCTTGGGGAAAGCATAACATGAAACAGGAAGGATTTCACATTTTTGTAGAAGAAAAGAATATATGACACTGATTTAGGTTATAGACACAAAGTTTTCTATCATTGCTCTTGGAAACAGGGGTCTCTTGAAGCACACATCACAAAGACTGACTTGGTACCCGTTCGTCAAGCCATGTTTTTAAAATTGTCCCATGCTGTCTATAGTAACTTGTTAATTTGGGACAGATTTAATAATAGATGATAATTTTAATAATAGTAAATAAAATAAAGCTGAAATATGAGTGAGGGGCCCTAAAGCAAATGAGTCACTCCACCCCAACTCCCTTTTTTTTTTCCCCTCCCGAGTCCACTCCCTATTACTCAGTCACTCTCTTATGTTTAAAGTTCCAAGTTAGCTTCTGGGTGAAGTTATCAAGTGTGCTCTTTATCAGCATTTTTTAAGTCAAAGGAAACTTGAACCTATTTATTGCAAGCATTTGAAACTTGAGAATGGGCAGCAGCTTTATAATCAATTCATTTTAATCACTTATGCTGCATAATTAGGTAAACCTATACACCTCAGCACAATGCATTTGGAATAGAGATTCACTATTCAATGCATTTCTTTAAGGGTGCAGTTTATAGTCAAAGGTGTAATTTTCTGAAGATGTGTGGTAAAAGCAAGGTGGTATTCTCAACAGTGAAACTGGGAGCTTGTAGATGTTTAAGGAATGTGTCTGAGTGTTTTATATCAACCCATAGTGTAAAGAAATCTGAAAACAAGCCAAACGGCAGTAGATTTGTGTTCAAATCCATTGTGTGTGCCTGTATATATGTGACATTGAGAACTATTACCTACTACTTAATGGAATACTTGGTGACAAAAAAAATTTTTTTTTTCAATACAAAGTTGAAAACTAAATTGAGTATTTTTCTTCAATACGTTAAGGCAAAGATGGTACCAAATTTTCTGTACTGGATACGATACCGGTTTCTACTTTCTGCTCCTGCATTCTCACAGGGTGTTCTGTAACAGACTAATCCTTCCCTAGGCTCACTGTCTGCTCAGTGACCCTACTGCTCATCCTGGCAGAAACCATAGGTTAGTTAGACCCCAGTCAGGAGAACAGAGGCTTTGGACAGCGGACAATGAAACCCGCCTGGGGGGGATGTCAAACAGGAAAGACCAGCGCGAGGACATAAGATAGGTCACCTCCTTGTCTTTGTTCTTCAGTAATCTAAGGTGATTCTATGATTGTCAATAGGTAATGATTTCTAAGAAAAATTTCTATAAACTCCAATATGTGAGCTCTGTAGAAATCATTAACTCTAATGGATCTTCATTATAGCTTATGGCAAGATGGATTGGTCAGTAATATCAGCAGCTAATATTTCCTTGATTTTATACTAATTTGTGATTTTATATTATGCAAAGAAATGAAGTAACCAGGATTGGCTTGCTTCTATCCTTTTGCTTTAATCATAAACCTTGATTTTGAGCTCTGCTTTTTCACAACAATCCAGGTGTCTCTCCAGGCTCTTCCTGAAAATTTCACTTCAGTTGTTGTCCACTTTTGGGGTGTGTTTGTATTAAATTTCACTACCTACAGGGCACTTTGAAAATGTGATCATAGAAAGCATTTCAGTACTTTGAAGATTCATAGCTAAGACTGTTTCCACAAGGAATATGGCATGTAAGTGATAAATATTAAGGAATACAGCTTAACAAAAGCAAATTACTAAATTGAATGAATGCAGTGAAATTCTGTCCCTGGTAAAGTTACCATAAAAGCTCAATTTTTTCTTTCAATTAGGCCGTGATTTTATTTAATTTTTTTTTTCTGCATCCTTCCTCCACTAGTAAGAATAATGACCATATCTACAGCCTAGTTTGCAGCATTGATTTCTACCTGTCAGTGTATGACCCTTTCTTTTTTCCAGAGTTCAATTGTTGTAAATACATAAAAGGCTTTAAAAAAATCTTAATTTTTCCATGTAACAAAGAAAAAAGTTCAGTAGAGATGAGTGTAATAATATAAAAAGACAGCAGAGTTAGTTGCTGAACACTGGCACACTATATTGATAATGACTGTGGAATTCAAAATCAGTTCTTAAGGAATGTAACCTATAGACATTTACAAAGAGTTTGTTTCCTGTTCAGGTGCTGCTTCACATTAGAAGTGTTATAGAAGCTGTCGATGACTTAGTAATTCTCTGGCAGAACACTAATTTTTCCAGTTCTGTGTTGGCTTATTGACTAGGTTTCCATTTCTTTCTAAATTGTTCTGAATGTGCAGGAGTTATCAAGATTAACAGTTGTCAGCATAATGGGTTATACAACTGCCACCATCTTACAAACATTTTTGCTTCTGATATATGTGTCCATAAAATCAAAGGGTAAGCCAAGCATTTCATTAAAAGCCTAAATTCATGGGCAGGCAACGTCATATATTTTCTAATAATTAAAAAAAAATTAAATGTAGTGAATCTTCTTATAATGAGTGCTAATATCTTTATTTTGAAACTTTTTATCTATTCAAATCATAATTAATATACTGACTCATAATTTTGAGATTCCTTTTTAAAAATGCACTGAAAAAGCTATTTCATTATACTAATGGTTTTCTCTTGATGAAAATAATTATCAGAAATTTAATTTAAAAAGATAAATTTAGTTACATTTAATGCAATCCATTGTTTTTTTAATTAAAAAATAATTTTCTTTTTTTTTTCTTTGCTTTTCTATGTTCTATATTTGCTTTTTCTTTAAAAACACTTCCTGCTAACTGCTGCCCCTTTTTGCTCTTTTGAAAATATGCACAGCATCACAAATAGACATTTTATTGATTGCCACTGATATTTGATGAAAATTATAATTATGAACTTTGTAATCTTCCAAGTTTTTGGTTGTCTTTGGACTTTAAGAGATGAGAAAGGTATAATTTCTTACAGGTTCATTTAGAAGAATAAAGAATAAAATAAAGAATGAATATCAAGTTACACTTAAGTTTTTAAAATTTTCTGCAGAAATTACTCTACCTGTGAGAAATAATACCCCTGTCATATAACTTACTACAAATTGTGTGGTTGAAAGATTTCTAAACTTTATATAAATGTGGGGTCAGCCTTTGAGAAACAGGCACCTCTGGAAGACAGTATCTCAATAGTATACTAGCCCAGAACAGGACAAAACGTAAAGAACACCCACAGCTATGAGAAGAAAGGTATGTTACAAGCATGTATTTATAAAAAAACTTTAGTCTAAAAATAACAGAAAATAAAAGAGCTACATCAGCAAGAACTACTTCAAAATCCTGTATTTAGAGAGTTTTAATCTGAAAGTTGACATGGTCGCACTGTAGGATAATGAAAATTGATAGGATTACAGCATAAAAGATGGAGGTGTAGAGTGGTAGGGAAAGGATGAACACTTCAGAAGCTCAAGACACTGACAAGAAATTCATGAGCTAATGAATAAGTATATGTTTAGGAGTCACCAGCCCAGATTCTGTGACTGATTCACGTGATGTTACACAGACTGCTTAATACATTTGGTCTTTGCTCATTCGTGTTCAAAATGGAAAAAAATGCTTGCCTGTCTTTCTAAAGCATTCGGGATGACAGTGTTGCGTTTGTGTGCTGTTGCTAAAGCTGGAAGATTGTATAGGCAATATTGCTATCTATAACATGTGTAGTGTACAGAACAGGAATAATTTTTCATTTTCTTTTGGCACAGGAAATGAAGTGGTATATTATAGTATGTATTTATGGTTTATATGCCAAGTAGTGTCTGCTTTTCTCTTTGATGCTGATCATTTCTCAGAGAGTGGTACATGAAATGCCAAATGGAAAGAATAGTAACAGACATATAATTGTTCATTCACAGTTATGCTTGCAGCAATACATTCACTTGGCTTTGTGGAGTCCTAACAATAAATATTTTTTGTGATTTCAAATTTGGTGATTAACATATAAAAGTTATTATGGTTTTTGCTTCTACAATATGTAAAGCAAGTAAACAAACAATATTAAAACAGTGGTTGTCTCTGTCTTCTCTCTCTCAGAGAGGGAATGAAAGAAAAGTCCTCCCTTGTCCCGATCACTCCCCCTGCGCACTTTTAATTCCCAGCATTACCTAACTAGTAATGCAATAGGAGGAAATTGGAAGTATGTCGTCTTCTTCACCAAAGGAAAGCATCATAATACTTGACTAACTAATGAAATCATTTGAATAATCCATATTATAAATAATTACACCCCTTTCTGTTGTCACTTACCATACATGCAAATTTATTTTCAAGGTCCACAGGTTCTACAAGTAAACATATGCTTTTCCAAATATTGTATAAGCACATATTAACACACACTAGCTAAAACAAAGCAGAAAAACAGTTTTTATATTCCAAAGTTAGGAAGTGAGTATTTAAAACAGCAATACAGCCTACCGGTGAGATTAGAGCATTCCCTATGCTGATGGATATAATTTTTGTTGGGGATAAATTACTTTGGAGGTTTAAACTGGAAAAAGCAGAACCTTGACCAGTGCTAACTTCCACAGCCAGTGAAGTTGTGAAAGTTTAGACAGACAAAGGCATCATCTGCCCTCAGCCCTGTTCAGAATTGCCCGTCATTACACAGTCCAATTTATTCTACACTAAAAAAACAAAAATAAAGTCTCCTAATGGACTTCCTTACAGAAAACTGTTGATTAAATGCCTTTTATTTTTTCTTACTTCTTGTTTCCTTTTAACRGCTTTCTTCCTTTTGTTGTCAAAACATGACCATATGAAAGTACCTCTGCATCATGCAGCAATTTTTAGATGCTATGGTAGCTTTGAAATCCAAATTAAAAAAAAAAAAAATAAAAAAAAAAACAAAAACAAAAAAAAAAAAAAAAGAAAAAAACAAAAAAAAAAAAAGAAAGAAAAAAGAAAAAGGGAGAAAAAAGAAAAAAAAATAGAAATGTTTAGAAATTACTAAGATTTTTCTTTAGCTTCTATACAAAAAAATAACATATCTAGGCTTTTTCATTCTTCAGCTTTAAAAAGAATTCATACATAACATGGTATATTATGAGAACTATAGATTCCAGCCTCCCCACCCTAGAAGAAAATAGAGATAGAAGACAGTGTATTGAAGTTATGGTTATAAATGTCTATGACAATTTTGCAAATGAAAATATAATCATCACTACTGAAATGAAAGTGTATTGCTTAATTGAGGATGGATAGGATTAGGATTCTGGTTTAGGACCAAGTTGAGATTCAAAATCTGTTCCCTCCTTCACCTAGTTACCAAGAACAAGTTGCATGCATGTAGTTTTGTCTGTGAAACAGTTTAAACATTTAAATTCAAATTTTAAATCCTCAAAACACTATTGCCTTCAATGCTGATTTTCTTTCTTTTCCTCCAGCTCCCCAGTCATCTAAAATTTTTCTACTAACGGTGCCCGGTAACACTTGAATTTCAATGTTGCTGACTACTTCTTTGCTCACAACGAAACTTTGTCCAGTGGTTTGGCTAGTTCCACCTGCATCAACCTGGAGACTCTAGTTAGGAGGAGGAAGGGAGGTAGACTTAGCAAAACCAGATTGCTCCATATTTTCTGCAGTTCGTATGCGGAAAGCCGTAAGCATCATCCATACTGTAGCTTTTGCAGTGGAATTCTTCCAAAAGTTACCTTTATTTAAGGCTGTCATAGATTTTCTAATATTCTGAAGAACACAAGACACAACTGGGGAGAGAGTCACAGTGCTGAATTGATGTTTGAGTGGTTGATCCAACTAAGGAATGCCCTGACCTGTTGATGCCCATATTCTGATCCATACAGCCAGCCTGTCTAGCATTTTACACAGTGTGCACTCCATATAAAAAGCCTGCAAGGACCCAGTATGTAAGGAGCCGCAGCCATGTATCATCAGAGTTCAGTTCCTGGGTTAGGAGACTGTCCACTTGGCCTTGACTCCTGGTGACTGATGAAGTAATGAAAGTAAAACATTATGGTCTTTTAAGTACCTTCAGCCATCCCAAAATGTCACAAGCATGAAGGCTCAGTAACAATATATAACAATATTTAGTAGCATTTAAAAGCTGAGGTTTAGAAAAACACTTATGCAGTTCAATTCAGAGGTAGTAGTTAACATATTTGTACTGGCCAGTATCTTAAACTGCTGTGCCTTTTCCTAACCAGCACTTCAGTGTGACTACTTGGGACAACTGACTTTCCCAACAGCAGTTCCTCATGTTAACAATGGCAGAGAATTGTACTGTAACCTCTGCTGGCCTTTGTAATGACAAGCTGATTAGCGGACAGCTTCTGTCAAAGAGCAGGTGATCAGCCTGTTGGAAGACAGATTTCCTTAGAAAAGGGTAGACAGCTGATTTCTAGAAGTTTAGCAGAGCACAGCATCCAAGAGCTGAAATGTACATGAAGTATGTTGGACAATAAATATCTGTCTATCTATAGGCATGTTGGTGAACTGCAAATCAGATGAATTTACTCCATACCCAGCAACCCCCAGAAAAGACCTGTAAAAATAATTATGTGCACACAATATTAAGAACTGTGTAGTCCAGTAAATATTAAAACTTTCCTCTAGACATCAAAAGCTATTGCTCATATACCTTTTAATGGACTTTTATTATAATAGTTAAAATAATTGCTTCTCATTCACAGTTAGGAAAATCAGGTAAAGATTGGTTTTTTTCAAATGTAGGGATTGAGACATGAATCTGATGAGCTGCAAAATTCTAGGGAAACAACACTATAATTTAATTTAACTGGCATCTATGTACATGATATTGAGCCAATGAAAAACAAATATAGGTTGATTTTCAGAGGGAATTAAAAAATAATATCCTGCAATGTCAATCATCACATTTTTAAGGATAGCAAACAAATTTGGTGTTTTGCTTCACTGAATTACCATTTCTTTTCAGCAGTGTTTCTGTTTATTTATACTTTTCTTGTTTTATGAAGTATTTAGCTAAGTAGTACGGAGCATTCTGATAAAAAACTATTAGTATAGTCACCATAAAATGATACATACGTTTAATAGTAATTTTTTAATCTAATAAATAGATCTCAAAATAGAAACATGTAAGGAATCATYATTCAGCCAGAGCATCCTGGCAGGCTAATCAGAAATCCCTTTTCAGCATGTTAGTTTTGTTAATAGTTTGGAAATATAAATAAAATAATTGCCAGTAAAAGTTACAGATGACAGAAATTGGTAGGGTTCTAAATCTGCAGAGAAATCTTGCTTAAAAATCTAACCCACTTTTATCTTCATAAATCCCAGATTATTTTTCAGAGTTTAAAGAAAACCAGGGGAAATTCATGTACTGTTGCAGGTGTCATGCCTAGGAAAAGGACTATAGGATAAAGGAGAGGAAAATTGTAGCTTTAAAAGGGATGTGGTGTCCTTTAGTGTATTACGGTAGATAACTTGTTAGAAAATGAAAAATTGTGATCCTTGATGCGAACACAAAGTAGAAGGTGACAAGGTTATTACAGCTTCAGTGACATTATTATTACAACTTCAGTGCCAGCTGAACATGAGCCGGCAGTGTGCCCAGGTGACCAAGACGACCAACGGCATCCTGGCCTGTATCAGGAATAGTGTGACCAGCTGGAGTAGGGAGGTGATCGTGCCCCTGTACTTGGCACTGATGAGGCCGCACCTCGAATACTGTGTTCAGTTTTGGGCCCCTCACTACAAGAAGGACATTGAGGTGCTGGAGCGTGTCCAGAGAAGGGCGACGAGGCTGGTGAAGGGTCTGGAGAACARGTCTTATGARGRGCGGCTGARGRAACTGKGGTTGTTTAGCCTGGAGAARAGGAGGCTGAGGGGAGACCTTATCGCTCTCTACAACTACCTGAAAGGAGGCTGCAGCGAGGTGGGTGTCGGTCTCTTTTTCCCAAGTGACAAGCGATAGGACAAGAGGAAATGGCCTCAAGTTGAGCCAGGGGAGGTTTAGATTGGGTATGAGGAAAAATTTCTTCACTGAAAGGGTTGTCAAGCATTGGAACAGGCTGCCCAGGGAAGTGGTGGAGTCACCATCCCTGGAGGTATTTAAAAGATGTGTGGATGTGATGTTTAGGGACATGGTTTAGTGGTGGACTTGGCAGCGTTAGATTTATGGTTGGACTCGATGATCTTTAGGGTCTTTTCCAACCTAAATGGTCCTATGATTCTATGATTACTATGAAARTTTTTGCAATAGTAAATTCAGCTTTATTGTCCATGTTCTAAAAAGGATGCTTGACAAATRATAAGTGTTCTCAAAGTTAATAAATAAATAAATAAACATATCATTTGGCCTGTAAAGTCTGATTTCTTATGGACCTTCTGGAATCACAAATAATGATTATACAGTAGCCGAAGCCTTGAAATGTATTGTTTTTCTTACAGCTCATTTCAGACATCTAATAATGGTCTCTAAATATTTGGTAAAGGTAAAAATTAAGAAAAACAAATGCAACAACTGAGTTAGGAACCAGTATGTATTTAACAGTTTTGTAAATCAGCTCCACTTACTTCACAGTGCAAACCAGGTTCTAAGAGCAGCCTAATTTTACATCCATTTTTCCTGAAAATTTTTTTGTTTGACTTCATAGCATAGAAAGGGATTGAGGACCTTAGGTTTCTAGGACATAAGACCACAACAAGCCTGTTTGCAAGATTGACAATGATCCAAATACAGAATACTTAAGATTTGGAAAAAAATCTGAAAGTCATTGTGCAGATGAAAGTTGCACATTCTTATGCAACCTGGATTGATATGTTTTAGGGTGCCTAGTCATGGAAAGTGTTCTTAAATGGTTGTGGCATCTTAACAGGCCAGCATTACTGCCTGGCTTTTCGTAACTTGGCAGTAGAGACTAAAATAGTATTTCCTTTGAGGCAGTGCAGAATTAAGTATTTTTCAAAACCAAAGTTTTTMATCTTGAAAAACTGAGTTATAACAATAAAAGACAATTCACAAGTAACTGACATACTAAATCTGGATAATGTAATTTGGTTATAGTGCAGTGGTGCTCCACCCCACTACAACTCAGTTATTGATATGAAAATATYGCTTTCTGTTATAAAATACGGTTCTCAGAACTACACATCCTATGCCAAATGCATATCTGTCCRTGATTTCTACGAACATACGAAGTCTGTGTATCCTGACTTTGTGTTCATCTCAGAAATGAATAAACAAGTTCTTCACTCTACCTCTTAGTGGTAATTTAAAAACAAAATGTATTTTACGTATTTAAGGTTTCACTTATCATTCTTCACCTACCTTCTCCCTCAAATTTCTTCCTGTAACCATAAGAAGGAATGAAGGTAAGACTGTTATTTGCATAGCAGAATTAATATGCACAAAAGACAGTTGATTCCTTTAACTCCCAAAWTTTTTGCTGTTTACTTCTTGCATCAATTTATAAGGTCCTAGCTTGGGGAACCCTAGGTATGATAGACTTAATAAATACAGCAACAAAAACCTTGTCTCGTTTCAGCCATTCTACTGTTGACCCATGTTTTCATGAATAAAGCTGTAAAACAATATGAAAGTTTTTCCCTACGACAGGTTTACTGCACCAATTTTTTAAACATTCAGCATGATAAACAGTTTTTCTGGAAGAAAATTGCTCCATGTAGGTGCTTAGCTCTCCTTTGTCAATRCTGTAATTAGTGAAAGGTTTCTTCTTATAATCTCGTAGGATTTATTTGTGACACTGTTTCTCAGTGATCTCAGCTATCCTAAATAGCTAGTAATAATTTACATTTTCACTGYTTGAGTGTGCATAATATGCAGCACCAGATCAAAGGCTCATCCAGCCCTGTACCCTCTCTCCATCAGTTAGATGGAGTGCTTCTCTGCTCACTGGCAGATGCTGGAGAAAAGAGTACAAGAGAGTGAACAAATAGAGCAATTTAGGAATTATCAAAGAACARACAGAAAACTGAGCAAATACTGCTTGCTCACATCTTGAATATTTTTGGTAATTCTGGTTTCTTCCCTATATGGAAAAAAAAACCCAAACAAACCCACAACCAAAAAAACTTGAAAAAAAMCAACAAACAGCAACAACAACAACAACAAAAACATTTTAAAACTGGAGGATCCAGAGTTCTGATAAGGAGGTACTTGAAGATAAGGATTATCTTCCTAATGAGTCATGACAAATTAGGATAAGACACTCCAGTCTGGGTTTCATGGGGCTGGAGAGAAGCCATATGGTAGATAACTATGAAAATAAGTGTTAATGGGATGGTGAGCAGGGATGTGTTGGTTGGTTGGTTTGTTTTACCGTCTCTTCTAGTATAATGGCTTAGGCAACATCAAATGAAGTAATCAGAGGAAGGTCAAAGCAAACATCATCTCCTATATACGTTCTCCCAGTCATTCATGATTTGGGAGACCTATGTCATTCCCTTTCCCATSTCTCTTCTAAAAAATCTCAAAGTTTATTTACTCTTTCCTTCTATGGAGTTGTTCCACATTTCTGACAGTCCTTTTTGCCTCTCTATATATCTTTTTGTATTTCTGATTGTTTTCTTTTCGTGTAGAGATCATAACTGCATGTAGTATTCAAGACAGGGGCATATTATTGCTCTATATAATGGTATCCCATATTTTCCTGATCTTTCCTGATAAATCCATACACCTCACTTAACTTTTTAACATGTTTCCAGAGATCTTCTATCTATGACCTCTTTTCAGGGAATACTAACTACAGTTGCACATTAACTGAGATTTTTTTTTTTTTCTTATGTATTAAAACCTATCATCCCTGAATTTTATTTGCTGTTTTATTTCTCAGTCATTCAGACCCTTCATAGTTCTTGATAGTTAGCCTTGATAACTGATGACTTAAAATTGTGCAAAAGAGACTTTACCATTTACTTTTTATCCTTGTTTCTGTATCCTTTATGAAATCATTGAACAACTGGCATCCCACTACTCTCTTTCTTTATTTGTGAAATTTTATATTTATTTTTTGATTTGTTTCCTTCTTTTTGACCATGTGTTAATTCATAAAATGAATATATGAATGCATTCTTTGTTGTCCTGATTTCAGCTGGGATAGAATTAGTTTTCTTCCTAGTAGTTGGTATAGTGCTATGTGTTGGATTTAGTATGAGAATAATACTATTGATTACACACTGATGTTTTAGTTGTTGCTAAGTAGTGTTTACACCRGTCAAGGACTTTTCAACTTCCCATGCTCTGCCAGGTGTACAAGAAGCTGGGAGGGAGCATAGCCTGGACAGCTAACCCAACTGACCAACAGGGTATTCCATACCATATGACGTCATGCTCAGCATACAAAGCTGGGGGAAGAAGAAGGAAGGGGGGACGATCGGAGTGGTGGCGTTTGTCTTCCCAAGTGACCATTACGCATGATGGAGCTCTGCTTTCTGGAGATGGCTGAACACCTGCCTGCCCATGGGAAGTAGGGAATGAATTCCTTGTTTTGCTTTGCTTGCATACGCAGCGTTTGCTTTCCCTATTAAACTTTATCTCAACCCACAAGTTTTCTAACTTTTACCCTTCCAATTCTCTCCCCCAATCCACCTATGGGGAGTGAGCGAGTGGCTGGGTGGTGCTTAGTTGCTGGCTGGGGTTAAACCATGACATTTGTACGTACTATGTGTACAGGTGTTGGCAGAAAATAGATCACTCTATTAATTAACATCCCGGTTTGCAGAAATGGGGAATAAAGGAAAGAGAAAATCAGTTTCTGGGCAGTTTCTCGTTATAATTTGAGAATACAAATATTTGACAAAAATGTAACTCAAATTTATGGTTAGTTTTATCCAGTAGATGTCTGACAGTTGCTAGAGAAGTTAATGATCTCTGTACAATCAACACATTTTAGAAATTCTCCTGGGTTAATATCAACTACAGTATGAAGTCACTTAGGTGTTTTTAATTCATTTATTTTAAGATATTGCCTTTGGCTCCACTGTTGCTTGTTCTTTTGAATTGGGCATCCATAAGAGAGAATACATTCTTTTGACTTTGTCTMGCTTTCCTATGCAGTCCTGGTTTCAAAACAAGTAGTATATAAATTTACATTCTCTTGTTATAATTGTATTCCCCCGCCTTCCATTGGGTGAATATTTGAGATATTTCTCATGTGTCTCCCATTACTAGCAGGTCAATTATATTAGCGCTAAGAGAAAGATTCAATCTGTTTATCAATCTAATCTAATTTAGCATCTCTACATGCAATCTTCATCATTGTCTGTTTTTTATTGTGAATGTCTTCTGTGAGGGAGACATGATTTAGGGTAGTTTTAGTCTTACCTGTTTCACTTGCTTTCAAGCAAATTGGGAGTGCGCTCTCAGACAGTTAGTGAAGAYTGGAAACCAATAGTGTAAGAGCAATAATTTGTGTTTGAAACATATCATGAGTGGTACTCTGATTAAGACCTAAATTTGCTGCAATACTCTCTGAAGTCAAACATACRTGATAAAAATAAGTGTGACTGTAAGGGACAGAATGCAATTTACTCAGTGTTTTTYCATACATGTTTTGTTTTAAAATCTTTCTGAGACTGACAATTTAACATAACAAATTTAGTTGACRAAGTCCAACACTTGCTGACTGAAATGATTGGATTAATTGAAAGAGAGAAATTTATAGAAAAAAATTTTTTCCTGTAAATGCTTCTGAATTTAGATATACTGAATTAGTTTTCTTAAAAATGATGGAGTTCCTCAGAATCGTCTAAGAACTAGATACAAACTGAGCAATTTTAGTCAGACCAAGTGTTTCTGCAGAACATTTCAGATAGACAGATATAAAAAAGTTTTTTGGATAATGATTTTTTCTGTATACATGAAAATAACCGAGTCAATTTGCAGAAAAAATTGAAGGCCAAATGAAAAAGTGAAACAGTAATTTCTGAACAAGTTCGTTTTCCCAATTTGTTCTGAAGATAAAAATTAACAGGAAAAGAAATGTTACTTGAAATAAAATCTAAAATTTAGTCTTAACTATAGTATCTATTTCTTGTGCCCATTACATATGACAGAAAGGGTAGTACCAGAGATTTGTGTGTGTGTTCTAGTGGGATAGAGGCAATAAGCCAATAAAGCAAATTTTATGTATGTGCCAAAATAGTTTAGAGATTATGAAGAGAGGTCTGCTGTCTATAACCAGTCAGCAGTGGAAGTCAGGAACAGGCAAGAGAAGGAATTATTTGCCTTGTGATTGGAAAGATAACCTCATTAAACTGACTAATTTAGGGCCAGATTTCAGAAGTAGCACAGCATAAATTGGCCAAAGATGACCAATGTGTATGACTACCCGTACTGTTATACTCTTTGTAGATGATACTGTTACTATGTTCATTTTAATATTTGTGAACAAAAATGTACGTATTAAGAATTAAACATGCTGTGAATTATATGTTATTAGATGCACATTGACAATTTATATGAGTTTGACAAAGTTATTATATAGTTTAGCAAGTGAAACTTGCACCTTTTCTAACAGCTACATAGTTTATTCAGCAGAGCAAAAAGGGGGATGGACTGTTTAATGATATAAATCTGTATTTTTAACTTTGCAAACTGTAATCTCCACTGTATAGAAATTGAAAGCAATCTTGAACAGCTACGATATATTCACTTTCAGTAGATTTTATTGGCAGTGATAAATGAAAAAGTGATACTACTTGATTACTTCAGAAAACTTTCTGGTCTATTACCTTTTATTTTTTTTTTTTAATCAACAATTTCATCAGTGATTTCATGCATACACTGTGCTTCTTTGTGTGTATCCATGTGTGCTTATTAATATTTGATTAATTGATACATTAACAGGCAGAGATAAACAGTTTGGTATCTGTCTCTTTGAAAATAAAAAGAAATATACAATAGATAGTAAAAATCAATAATAGTTTAGAAAAAGAACACAAAAGCATTATCATGCCATAGCCTTCCTATACTTTAAGGTGTTAGTGGAATTTTGTGGCTATAGTAGGTAGGGTATCTCGAGCTTGACGCTTGGGTATTGATCCCTGCGTAGTTAAGTAGTTACTTTTTAAAACTTGGTAAATTGCAAGTAAATTGCTTTCAGAGCACTGCAGGTGGAAAATAAAAACAACTGTGAGATTTCATTTTTCACATGAACCAAAATAGAAGCTTATGGATGTTGTAAGCTGTATCTAAAGTAATGATCTTAGCAGAAAAAGAAATAATRTACAGATAAGACTATGTAGTATTTATAGAAGGTATACTAGTGGTAAAGCTAATTAATTATCAGACTAACCAAGACTGATTTAGCTTTCAAATGAGTTGACCAATAAATAAATAAACTGCATTGCATAAACACGCTTCTTGACAGTTTGCAATTAATTTCCCCTTAAGCAGTTCTGGAATGATCATGCACATAATCCTTTTCAACTTTTAAACCATCATGTCAAAGGTTCCATTTGAATCTTTTTTCTTACTAGGAACCTRTAATGGCCAAGGAGAGTGATGCTACAGTGTAGATGATATGGCTGGAAATTCAGTGCAACAGAAAGGAGATTTGTGACAATGAAAGAAAAGATACAAGAAAAGGGCAATTAAAATGCAGTAGTAAATGGCTATGTTGTAATTACTTCTTTGACTACTGCAGGTGATACATGGAAGTAAAAAACTTTTGATACATTACAAAAAATGTGATTGGTCAAAGTCAATTATTTTTTTGAGGCAATATTTTCAATTGTTAATATTTTATGCCAAAAATAAAATTTTGAACCAAAATTCTTTCTTTATTATTTAATATATTAAGTTCAGTACCTGTGTTAAAGGACTTCAAAGAGATTTTTGACTGGTGGGCTTTTTCTTCCCCGATTATAATTTTGTATACAATATTGCTTTGACTTTTTAGGTTTTGCCTGATCTAGAGGAAAAATCTACTTCATTGTACTTCCAGTATCAGAATTGCAAAATTTCCTATTAAATCAATTTTTTTTTTCTTCCAAACATTATTACAGATTATTCCTAGGGAAAAGAGATGTGTCAGAGTATATAGTTTAAACATTGAGAAGATACTAAGCAAAGTCTGGTGAAAAAAAAAAAAAAAAGAAATTAGCTATCATCTATTTCCACCCTTTTTTATCTGTGAGAAGGGAATTAGGCTGCTGTAGGTGAGGTCAGCAAGAGGATAGAATCATAGAATAGAATCATAGAATCATTAAGGTTGGAAAAGACCTCTAAGATCATCGAGTCCAACCATCAACCCAGTACCCATGCCCACTAAACCATGTCCCGAAGCACCTCATCCACACGTTTTTTGAACACCTCCAGGGATGGTGACTCCACCACTTCCCTGGGCAGCCTGTTCCAATGCCTGACTACCCTTTCAGTGAAAAAAATTTTCCTAATATCCAATCTAAACCTCCCCTGGCGCAACTTGAGGCCATTTCCTCTCRTCCTATCACTTGCACTAGAGACGTCCTAGGACTTGCACTAGAGAAGAATCTCTCCAAGATGTATTCAATGTTGTTTTAAGATAAGGGGAATAAGTTGTTATTATTTTTATTCACAGGGACTCAAACATTGCAAAACCAAGATTACATCCACGGCATCAGATAACAAACAAGATGAGAATGGTTGCGCTTCTTCACCAAGTCATGTGAGTGACAGTGAAGTCTTTCTTGCCCACATCGGATAAAGAATGAGTGAGAGGGCATAGAGAGAGAGAGAGAGAGGTATGCAGGAAAACTATCACGTTCCAGGCAGAAACTCATTTAAAAATAGAAACCTGTGGACTTGTTTGGCATCCTAAAGAAAGCTTTTCAATTCCAGTCCTGCAAATCCATTTCCTCTGATTGCCACATTTACAGAAATTAGCAATGCTGTTTTGGCTTGGCCAGATATGCATTCATCATTAATAAAAATGTTGTGTACTTTTCATCTATGAAATATTTGGTTAATTATAGATAGGATATTTTGCTACAGAAAAACTTTTAAGGCTTTTCCCTTATTCTCCATTTCAGAACATCCCGTTTACAAGGCTTGCTTCCATCTGTTCTAAACAGTTGGTTCTAAGCAGATAACAATTAGACTGTTTTTTTAGTTTCTTTTCATTTTGGTGATGCAGTGTTTTTAATTTCATTCACAACTAAACAAGCATTAAAGTACAATTATGTTTAGGTAAAATTATTATTATTACAGGTAGTTACTTCTAGCACTGCATTCCAGGGTTTAAAGCTATCATTTAGCAAATGTCAGTAGTAAATAAGACCATTTCCAATTTGGGTGGATTGAGATGACTTCCTTTCACTTTCTTTGGTAATAATTTAATTCCCCAGTGCACAAGAATACTAAAATAATCATAGAATCATAGAATCATAGAATCATAGAATCATTAAGGTTGGAAAAGACCTCTAAGATCATCAGGTCCAACCATCAACCCAGTACCCATGCCCACTAAACCATGTCCC